>JAQSVV010000075.1:0-1200000 GCA_036375495.1 Agrotis segetum | reverse complement strand
AGTATTAGTATATAAGTGTGACATGGTACACGTACGGGCTAATGTGGAAATATTGTTTTAATTATTTTGATTTGTATATTGTATTGTATTCTGTCTATTATTCTAAGTAATGTCAATAATGAGTTGTAATTGGTCCTTGTTGGCTTAAATAAAATAAATTATTATTATTATAAGTAGAGATTTACCCCTTACTACAAAAAGATAAACAAAAAGATAAAAATCTGTCTAAACTAGTTTAAAAACTAAATTGCAAGCGCCATGATCGCGGGATCCCAAGATCGCTTGCAACAGCGTCGAAATAAATATATAATAAATAATCACGGAAGATAGGTATCCTGTAAGTGACATTTTAAATTGTTGATTGAAATGGCGTTTTGAAGTTGACAGATTTTTAGACAAGTGTTCAACAAATGTTTAACTTTTCTGTGGTAGGACGGTTAAAGTCTATTACCGCGAAAATTGACGGCATTTTCCGTCAGTGTTTCCCCCTCATAAGAAACCAAACAGTTTTTATTTTATAGGTACATTTCAGGCAATATAAAATAGGAAGGTACCTAAGTAATCTTCCCAAAGAAAGATCCTTTCAGTCTTTTACAAAGATTAAAAGCCCGATGATCAATAATCTTTTAAACCAACACATATGCCTAATGAGTTGCGTAACAACCAATCCATCATATTTGCGAGGCGTCGGCTGCAAAATTAGAGTTTTGCTCGCATAATGGTTAAGGGGAAGCGGCTTTAGAAACTTTTGAATATTTTGCGAGTAGAATGTTGAGCACAACGTGATTTGTTTGGCCTTGTTATAATGATATCGCTTTATACGGATAAAGGTTGGCCTTGTTTGGCAATGGCTTGGGTTTTTGCCGTACCTATTGTTGGAATAAAATAATTTAGAACCCATTAGAATTAGTAGTCATTTTTGCCTGTGGTGCTAGGCAACGGGGCTTCTCCCAGTTGTAATGACCCTTGGTGCCTATTGGCCTTGTTTTGTTCTGTCTCCTGCTTGCATGGAGGGAAGTGGAAACAAATTTTTTCGTACTCCTCCACTATTCTTTTCTGATAATTTCGTTGTAGGATCCAAGACAGGTAAATTCATTCTCCGGGACACGTCGAACTTCATTGTCTCGGCGCTTTTCTGGTGGTTGCCACTGTTGATTCTGGCTTTCAGGAGTTGCAGTGGTTTGGGAATAGTGTGTTGGGTTTGTCCAAATAAAAGAAAATGTCGTTAAGGTCTCAGTACGAGTCGTAAAGTCGCAACTCCAAAGTACCAAAGGTAAAAGTGCTTGTCGCATCTCCTGAAGTTGTGAACGTGGTATTATTTTATTGCAGTAAAGTTTTGCAGAATACCTGATTTGGGTTATTTGTAGATATTTTTCCAAAATCATGCGATAACTAAAATTGTTGTTCAATTTTTTTTTATTCAGTTGCTTACTAAATAATCTAGTTAATTATAAATCTATCCATATTATTATCATGAGGTGATACTCAAAACGCTGGAGCAAAAAAAATGCTCACAGCATAAATTGATAGTGCCAACACAAAATCAGTCCTAAAACTTAACCTAATTTTGCGCTACAAGTCCAAAAGACCGATCTGCTTAATTAACATAAATCAACACGGTATCACGGGGAGATAACTCCGAAGGGTATACTTTAATACCACCTCACAGATAAATGTATACAGAAGACCGACTCCCATACGACGAGCGTAAAAAGTCGCACTCACACATAGACATGTACTTACGGTGATCTAAAACAAATGACAGTCGCGAGTACGCTTGCACTCACCTGTACGTGAAGTGTATCAATGTGTGCGTGGAGATATTAAACAAAAATGACAGTCGTGACTACGCTTGCACAGGTGCACTCGCTGTACGTGATGTGTGTCAATGTGTGCGTGGAGATAACAAACAAATGACAGTCGCAAGTACGCTTGCCCTCGCTGTACGTGAAGCGTGTCTATGTGTGCGTGGAGATAGTAAACAAAAATGACAGTCGTGACTACGCTTGCACAGTTACACACACTGTACGTATAGTGTGTCAATGTGTGTGTAGAGATATTAAACAAAAATGACAGTCGTGACTACGCTGGCACAGTTACACACGCTGTACGTATAGTGTGTCAATGTGTGTGTAGAGATATCAAACAAATGACAATCACGAGTACGCTTACACACGCTGTACGTGAAGCTAGTCTATATGTGCGTGCGTTTTTGCTTGTTTTATGGAGTCAAACTTCTGTATCTCTTTTTCTTTATTTGGCTAAATGGCTAATTACTTTACTTTTTATCTGACAATCATAAATTGTCCAAATAAATTAGTTTTACGTGCTGATATTTTAGGTTAATAGATTTCTGTATTGAATAAAATCTTATAGGGTTAATTAGGTGCTTACCTGTAATTTATTTTGAAATGGTTCTGATTAAGCTGTGTTTTGTTCAATGAAGTTGACAAAGTCGCTTATGTTTGTCTGAATGCGCATAGTTTCCGAACGACTATACCGATAATTCTCCTTTTGTTGTATTCTTTATTGTTAGGACTGTATTTATAAAAATCTGAAAATCATCGAGCCGGTAATATTTGAACCCGAGCCATGCCGGGGCGGACCGGCTAGAGTGATTCTGGATGAAATGTGTGCCCCCTTAAATATTTATTTTATTCTGTTTTTAATATTTGTTCATGAGTGATAGACGGACTGATAAACACACGGTCGAACAGCAAAATCTTAGTCACAGCGAACCGTTTCACACATCTACTGGGTGCAGAGCCCTTAGCACGAGTTTTCCGTATTTGAGACGTAAAGTAAAGTGGAACTTTGACTTTTTCAAATTGACTTTCAAGGAAAAAAAAAATGTTCCTTTGCACACCAGAGGCGCTGTTCCATTTTTCCATACAAGAAACGCTGTAAAGTAAAATAGTGAAACTCATGATAACGGTAATGAATCCTAAAAATAACACGAAGAAACCACGCACTAAAATTTAACTAACAAATTAATTCTTAAAACATTAAAACTCCGCAAAAACTTAGTGACTACTTCATTACCCCCTTAATTGTGTAAAACCGACTACACACATTAACATTCTAAGCAGAAAATCCGAGTTAAATGCTCAAACGACTTGGAAAATAACGTGAGAAGAGGTTAGAAAAAAAAACTTTAAGAAAATAACAATATGAACGAACCTCCGCCTCAGTTGAGAACGAGTAGAATTAAATCCTTTTCAACCCTTACGGTGCATTCAAGGATTTCTAAACGTAATCCCAAAGAAAGAAAGAATGAAAGAAAGAGTTCAAAATGAACCGTTTAGAATTTTTTGTGGACTTGAATGAACTAAACTGTGAAATGGCGTTCTTAATTTAACTTTTTTTAACTCTTTTAAAGTAGAAGTTGAAAGACCATTCTTGAGGATTTTACAAAAAATAAACGATTTAGTTTTATTATCTCCCATTGCAATATGCCCCTTATACTGCTCTATGAATTTTAAGTTACTGGCAATATTTTTTTTCATCGTTGTAAAATAAATATTAAATAAACAATCTATGAGTCCTCGTCGTTCCTCGTCCCCCTCTAGACAGCCGAAGCATGCCGGGGTCGCGGAACTTATCTCATTACCGTGACCCCGGAACATTAAGGGTTACTGAAGGACACCGTGGATTTTGGTCAGTACAAGTCTAACAGTCCCTCCCGCCGGACTCATTTGATGATTTTACCACGATAAAAAAAAGGGTAGAGTGAAAAGGATTTTCAGACTCGTACTGACTATTATATAAGGTATTCCTCCAATATCCTTCTATTTATTAGGACACCCAAAGCTTGATTATATTTCTATTTCCAAACAAAGTCAACCGGTCACAAAGAACACCGTGAATTTTAGTCAGTACTGAGGTCTGACAGTCCCTCCCGGTCGGCCCTAGGCGGGCAATTTCTCCTTAATAAAAAAAAAAAAAACTAAAATTGATCACAATCCGATATTTAATATCCGATTCATACTTTTATACTATAATTATTTTTGAAGAAATGACCGGATAATCATAAATATTTATAAAATCAAGTAAATGCAGTTCAAACAAATCTTCACCCTACGCTGTTGACCGTATTTAGGCTATTTGTAAAATAACGCTCAAACTTTGACCCCCAGAATAACCCTAAAAATGTTTCCTATACTGAAATTCGGATCCCCAAAAAGTCTAACCCTTAACAGCTCACGTGCACGCTTCATTACCCATATCCGTTCGCGTTCAAAACAACGGACATTATGTTATTAACTTTTTGAATTAACTTTTTGCTTAAATTAACTGAGTACACAACGTAAGGGTTTTTTGCCCGCATGTAAGTTTTACGTGTTAACTTTTGTTTTTGTTTTGCTATCGTTAGGTTTTTTTTTGTGACCCGGATTAAAAAAATGGTTTAAAGTTTGAGTGTGTGTGATTATAAACGAGGGTATTTAATTATCACGTCGTTTTTCAATGGCATGTTAAAATCATCAAATGATTGCTCCCAGGGCAGGACGGGAGGGACTGTCAGACTCGTACTGAATAAGTTAAACATTGTTTCTTCAATAGCCATTTACGTTCCAGGGCCATGGTGATCCGTTTAGACAGTCCCGTAAAAGTTTTAGTTTAATACCGCTTTTACAATATCAGATGGCTTTGTGTCGTACCGTATGTGACTGGTCCTTTGAGCCGGATAAAGGACTGTTATGCATTGTATTTCGTGTGGTAGAGTGAAGTTGATCTTCTGGCTAGACTGGGAATCAAACCCTCCAACAAAGATTAATGACTATTACTAGAACTTTACACTTTAAATTAATGCCATTTTTAATAGTCAGGTTATTTGCATTTCTAAAGCTTCGAAGAAACTTTTAGATCGCAATGCCCATTAAATAAAACCGTTTTAAATGCGAAAATGCTAGTTTTTAGCAAAATATGATAATTTATTGCATAAAATGATACTTAAGAGAACGATGCTTTAGCAAGAAAAAAGTAAAAGAATAAAATAAAATGTGCATATTTTCTAGTAAATTACTACTTGCTTGGTGAAAACCGTTTAAGTTTAAATAATGGCAGTTGACGAGACGCCTATCATGCAGCTTGAGAGATAAAAAACTGTTTTGAAAACATACGGGACAATAATTGTAGGGAAAACGCTGCGTTCAAACAATTTTGTTGTAATTAGAAATAAAAGAATATAGTGTGTGATAAAAAATGTCACTATGGGATATCTTCCGTGATTAAATATTTATGAAGGGCTTCACACACAGCAGCTATACTGTAAAGATGTACATTATTGCACGATACATCTCATTACATCTCTCCATAGAAATCGTCAGGAGATCACACACGACAGCTATAATGTTGTTTTTTACATCTTCGAATCTCTATGGAAAGATGTAATGAGATGTATCGTGCTTTAATGTACATCTTTACATTATAGCTGCTGTGTGTGAAGCCCTAGAGTTCCCGATATTTCATCGCTGTTGCAACCGACTTGATCGCAGATTGACTGACTGACATTTGATTGATCTTTTAAATTTAGAAGCAAACCGTGGTAGTTTAAAAAATGTTTTAGTGTGTGATTTTTAGTGATTTATGTACACACGTGTCGCGTTCTGCTAACTTTACAGTAACGTCTTTGCGTAACCTCATGACGCCCCACTGTGCAGTTGCGGAAGTCTCATCCGCTACTTTTATAGTTTACGTTGTGAGCTAATTTTTGTACACAATTCAAAGTCTGCAACCGACGGTAATCACGCGAATATTGCTAATTTGCTACGCATTGCGTATGAAGACCGGTGCGTGTATTCAGGAAGGACGGTCAGGAATGCACTGAAACCGGTCATAAAACTGGAAAAGAAACCGATGGGATATTTTATTTAAATACTTACTTCGATCAAGTGAGTTTTATTTATAAGAAATAATTACTCTATTCCACTCTCAGATCAACTACAGTCCCGTTCAAACTTTGAAACCGTATGTTTTCAACTAACTCCACGGCTAGGCATTAATTCGAGCAGCAATTAAAACTTTTAGCTGCCATCCGACGCTTTTTAACGCCGAAAAATATTTCAGAGTAAAGTGAAAAACTGAAGAGTTTCAGTGACTACGTTGTTTCAGGACTGTTATTAACATTGGAGTTCTGTAACGGTTTTTCGGGATTGTTAAAAGTATGTGTGTTAATACGGGATTTTGTGAAACTCTCAAATATTTAGGGTGCGCTGTTTTGTAAACGGACTCGTATTTTACATTCAAACATACACACACTTTACCACTTTGGTAGTGTTTCTCGCGGAAACCGTTCAGTTTAGACAAAAATTATGTTAGTAACTAGTGATGCTACGGAACCCTAAAAAATCTAGTTTAGATTATTCTGACCAAAAATAATCATAAAATAAACTAAATACTAACTTACTAAAACTACAAAAATAAACACTATTAAAAACTACAATAATAAATTAATCAAACAAAAAAAACGGTGAATTCTGACCTGTAAGATCGAAAACATCTTACTCCACTACTCAGCAACCAGTTTTCCACAACACATTTTGTAACCTGAACATTTTCCCCACGATACCCTGGCACCCAATAAATTTTAAAGCTTTACACCTCTCGCGGGATGCAGGAATGACACCAAATTACGATTCCCCTACATATGTACACTTGTACACCATTACAAATGCCATTTTCCTTCCACCCTTGCCGTGAGGGTGATAAGTGGCCGATGACATGAGTTTAAAGGGCCACATAGTCAGTGGAGCTTTCAGCTTTATTTGCATTCACTTTATAAGACACGTGGGTGTGTCTATGGAATGTGAGAACTGTAATGGCTTCTGTGGTACAGGTCTTTGAAAAGAGTATAGACTTTTAGCATTGAGCAGTGGTGGCCGAATGGTATCGGCCCCGACTTACGAGTTGTAGGACTTGGGCTCGAATCCAGGCATTTGCATTACTTTGAGTAACTTATTTTTCATCATCACTGCTCTCAAAACGGTGAAGGAAAACATCGTGAGGAAACCGGAATGTCTTAGAACCAAAAAATGATAACCGCCTTCAAAAACAACCACAAAAAAGTGTAAAATAATCTACAAAATAACTTTTCTTTCGGAAGTCGGTGCCTTTGTTTTTTTTCTTTTCATTGTCTTTTTAGCCACCGACTTCCGAAAAAAAAGTTATTTTGTAGATTATTTTACACTTTTTTGTGGTTGTTTTTGAAGGCGGTTACATTTTTTTTGAAAAAGTTTTTATTTTACTCTTTTTAGTTTAAATATTCAACCCGAATTCTTGTCAAGAACATTATTCTCTTACATGTGCACTATAATTTTGTAATCCTTCGCACCAGTACTTACATCACTCATGTACACATTAAGCTAATAAAATTCCATATCTCAAAAATTACTAAACCGATTTTGATGAAACTTGCAGTATTCTCTAAGTTAAATGATACCTAGTACAACAAAAAAAGAATTACTTAAATCGGACTTGTAGTTCCGGAGATATGCGAACACAAAGTAAATCAATCGATGCCTACTCCTTACTGTTAAGGAGTTGTACCTTCCATCATCAGGTCATCCACCTGAGATGATGATTATCAGATGCAAATACTTGAACAGCTTTAGAAAATATATGAAAATGGTACTATGTGCCTATAAAATTTGAAGGTTGCCCTCGATTTCCCTAGGATCCCATCATCAGATCCTGACCTGGTGATCATGGGACCAATTGGAAAGTATACCCTTTCAAACAAAAGAAAAAAATTCCAAATCGGTCCAGGCGTCTTCGAGAAATCGGGGAACATACATAAAAAAAAAAAAAAAAAAAAAAAAAAAGATTCCGACGAATTGAGAACCTCCTCCTTTTTTTGAAGTCGGTTAAAAATTCGAAGACATGGTGACGTCGACCAATACGCACTGGCCCCGCGTGGTGGATTATGGCCCACCCCCTCTCACAGAGAGGAGGCCTGCGTCCCAGCAGTGAGAACATTAGTAGGCTGATGATGTTGAATTTTGATTACTGAGCAGGCCCTGAAAGTTTGTGCAGGGCTGTACCTTACACCCAGTATTTGTAAAACAAGTTAAATTAATACATACTTTTTTTTTTTTAATTTAAATATTCAAGTTTTTCCTTTTTTCGAGAGGCAAAATGATCAAGTGAAAGAAAAGATAGAAGGAAATTTATTTTCAATCGACTCCCTCATTGCGTAGAAGCCCCTTCAATGCAGCCAATTATAAAATTCACAATTGAATTTCTCCGGAGCTATTTAATATACTTACTTTAACCCTTAACCACCTAACATACGTCTCACAGACCCTATTATGGTTAAAATCGTGAATATTTTTGCTCAGGAGTGTCGTATCAACTTGTTCCTTCCTATACCTTTTCCCCGCGTCCCTCAATACCGTACAACGGCTAGTCGGGGTTGTAGGGATGCGCGTTTGGCTCAGGTGAGTGAATGAATACAAGCTAGGGTCTGAGAGACGTATGTTAGGTGGTTACGTGATTATTGTAAATTGTGTATTTCTTTATTGTTTAAGTTATAATAGCACATAGGTAGTCCGTTATTAATAGCTGATTGGAAAAAGAATTATCAGACGACGATAATATACCAAACGACCAATAGGGATGCGGAGAATGTTGCTACAAATCACGTTATGGAAGAAAGTTGCGCGCCTGATTCCAAATACGAATGGCCAGATACAGTTCAACTAAACACTCTATCGCACAGTGATATTCCTTCAGATAGTGGTGATCAAGTGTTTTTAACTGAGGATGATGTGCCGTTGGCGTTAGTACGGCCGAAAAGAAGAAAAAATATTTTGTAATCGTATTCGATGGTCATTCGCCTCAACCTCTTCACGATCACAAACTTTATTACATAATATAGCAGGGGAAAGAGAAGGTATAAATACAGCATACCGGAATGAGCTGAATACATATGGCACGTCATGAAAGTAATGCTAAATTGCTCCGTTTCCTCTAGAACAACACGACCCCTCCAGCAGCTGTCCCAGGCAGCAGCAGTGCTGAAGAGTGATTGATAATTCGTAAAAAACTGTACTACTTACCAGTGTACTAAGAAACGCAAAACAAATTACATGTGTTTCGAAAGAAAAGCGCTAATTCGCCTTGAATGCTCAAATAAAATGTGTTTTCGATGTCGTGAAAACACGTAAGTTTAGAGTCTGCAATTTTGTTTAATTTATTTTTTTAATTATAATTTTTACTTTTTTCCATGTTTCTTGATTATTAAATAATACAAAAATTATAAAAAGAATTTTCTATAGATCAAAGTATTTTTTGCCGATCTCAATTTCCAAACGTATTAGAAAAGCAAGCCTAATTAAGAGATTGCACCAATAATTGGGGGTTAAAAATAAATTATTTGATTTTCATGTGCCTTTTGTTTCTAATATCAGAGTTTAATAATGTTCAAAACAGATTTTTTACTAAAAACAATACCCTTTCTTAATATTTTTAACAATAGTGAATTAATTAACTCAGGGGTCCCACAGACGTATGTTAGGTGATTGTGTGACAAAAATATGTGCTAGGTAGTTAAGGGTTAAATGAAGTGCGCCCCAAACCCTATAGATACCGATACATACACCCTCTTAAGGTACGTCTAAACTAGCAATATTCTTACTACTATTTATGGATGCAATACACTAGAGTAATTTACTGAATTAATAAAATTTAAAATGTGTTTTGTCTGTCAGTTACAGTATTTAAAAATAATGAGCACGTATTTTTAGGGTTCCGTAGCCAAATGGCAAAAAACGGAACCCTTATAGATTCGTCATGATTGTCTGTCTGTCTGTCTCTCCCATACGTGTGGGTTGCTTATCTATGAATAGGTCATAAAAAATGATGTTGAGGTTACAAACATAATTTTTTTCTAAACTGAACTGTTTGCGCGAGAAACACTTCCAAAGTGGCAAAATGTGTGTGTGGGGCCCATGTAACTTCTAAAATAAGAGAATGAAAAAACTAAAAAAAAAACCCTTCATGGGCGAATCCGTCTCGCACTTGGCCGGTTTTTTTTTAATCAATAAACATGTTGATAACTATAAAATGCTTCAAATTTCGGGAGTGGGGTCTTGTGACGTCATAATTCCTGATAAACGAACCGAGTGACCTTTTGTGATTGTATCTTCGTCAATAATTCAGTATCATCTTTACAGTATTACAGCGTTTCTTGTATGAAAAAATGGAACAGCGCCTCTGGTGTGCGAAGAAGAAACTAATTTTTTTCCTTGAAAATTGTCAATATGAAATTGTCAAAGTTCCAGTTTATTTCACGTCTGAAATACTGAAAACTCATGCTAAGTGTACAGACGTATTGCCGAAAATACTACATTAAAATATTTTTGATGGCCCGAAAAAAACATTGATTTTTTTTAGACAAATCTGAATTTTTTTTTTGGCCCCAATTTGCAGTAAAAATATTGCGCATTTAGACGCACCTTTAAATAAGTTACCATGGTATCCATGGCTACCAATTTTCTCTCACTTCCCTATAACGCCTTCAACGAGGGGTTGAACATGATTTATAACTGTGCCCTATTTCGTCCAATTTACAGAAAGTTAAGGATACGTTTCGGGTTACAAAATGTATACACGCCACTGGTGTTTTGATGAAACATGATTTTTGATTGAATGTATTTCAACAAGTCATCATCAGCCTATTATTTTCCCACTGCTGGAACACAGGCCACCTCTCTGTCAGAAGGTCATAATCCACCACGCGGGCCTAATGCGGGTTTGTAGATGTTACATGTCTTTGATTTGACGGTTCTAGGACATGCCCGTTTCCTCAAGATCTTTTCACGATTCTTCGCCGTTTTAAAGCAGTGCTGATGAAATAAATCACACGAAGTTATGCGCTAAGCTGGGTTCGAAGCTTCGACCTACAACTCGTAAATCGCCGCCGTCCGACTACGGCGAGTTATAGGCAACTCGCCGCCCGACCATGGACATTGCCCGGGTCGACTGCAGATCGACTTGCAGCTGGTCAAGTGTCGACGAGAAATGCTGAAGCTACGCAAATGAACTGTCTATTGGTACTTTCGCTCGGCAAGCCATAATCAACAAGTATGGCGACCTTAGATTCAATCATAGTAGCGGGATTATTCCATCAAATATAATTATCTAAATTCTATAATTATTTCCCTTCAAATAGCAATAAGCTACTTCCCGATTCCCACGCGTGAATTAGAACATTATTCCTTGTGGATTTAATACAAATATCAACGTTGTTTAAAGAGCGCGTAATGCCATTCAAAGAGGAATCGAGAGTAATAATTAAGCCACATTGTAACCGAATTCAACAAGGCTAATATTACCCGCTATCTTTTGACTAACAAAGTAAACTCACTTTTAACCGTACTTACGTTTTATAACCTCATAAAAATTACCGTAAAATGAAATGATACTTTTTATTTATAGGAGTTCATAAACGAGAAACGAAATGTTGCCGTTAATAATTATCAGGAATTTTTGGTTAAGGCAATTTGCATACTTGAATTTTTGAGCTGTCAGTTTCAAAAGTCATAAATGTCAAATCATCTATTTTTATGCCAACATGAGATAAACCGATAAACTAAAGCCAAAGTCAAGCTTTATATCGGTACAGTTCAAACTGCAACGATAAATCGACAAGTGTGCATGAGAAAAATCGAACAAACTGTACAGTTTTTCTCATACACACTTGTCGATTTATCGTTGCAGTTTGAACTGTACCGACTGATCGTAGCGTTTTATCGTAAGCTGTGTAGCAGCCATAAAGGAGTAAAAATTCGTGCTTGGGCATTCGGGCATGGTCCATGGTCAGGCAGCGAGTTGCCCTTTACTCGCTGCCCGCATGCCGGCGCCTACGGTGGCCGGAGATCGTCTCGCGACGTCCGTCGCCGTGGGCGTCCAACACCGTGGTTGGGGCGGAGGGAGGACTCTGTCCTCTCTCGCGCGCGGCGCGCCTCCTCCTTCGCGAGCATTACTGCTTCGCAGAAGGAGGCGACCGCTTCCCACTCCGTCTCGCCCCGCAGCATGGCCGCAACCAATGCCGGGCGCGAGAGGTCTCCGCCTATCGCAGCCGTGAGGACACGTCGGTGCTCTGCCCAAGCGGGGCAGTCCTGCACCGTATGCTCCATGTACCTATGCCGCATTTTCGTACGTCTTGTAGCTCTATAATGTATTTTACCAAGATTTTAAAACCTTACTTATTGTTATTGTGCGACTTATTTTTCAAAAAAATCTTTAATCACAAGCATTACAAAAGGATAGCCTGCCTCACACACGATAACTTTCGATACAACTAAAATAAATGTACCAGACATTTTTTTGACAGGTCGTAACAAAAAGTTGATCCCGTTATAACAACATGTCAAAGTTATCTCGCTAGTACATCGTAAATCAAATGAAGTGAAATCTGAAGCTACGTAGCGCGTAGATAGCTTGTTATTAGAAAAGTTTTCGCATTGTCATGTTAAGAATGTGCTCGTCGCGACGTACGAATTGCAAAACATATATTCCAAATTTATTCGAAATGACTGAATCAATTTTCGTGAAACATAATGAAATTCACACATCATCACCATCATCATCATCAGCCGGAAGACGTCCACTGCTGAACATAGGCCTCCCCCTTACACCGCAACGCCGAACGACAATTCGTCACTTGCATCCATCGGTTGTATGTATTAGTAGAATAAGTTGTATATTTTAGTAGAATAAGGCCCGTCATCCAACAAAGCGGAGAGGAGAAGAGATGTATTTGAATAACCAATCAGATGTCCACATCTCCTCTCCGCTTATTGACAGACGATTATTACAGACATCTGATTGGTTATTGAAACACATCTCCTCTCCTCTCCGCTTTGGTGGATGACGGGCCTTAGATTCATACAAAACATTGTTAGTAAAAAATCTTATCTGTATTATGGGAGCCCGTTTTATCATTTATTTTATTCTGATTTTTAATACCTACTTATTTCTAGTTATGGCAGCAATAGACATTTATCGTTTGTGTGAAATGTTGAACTATCCAACTATCCAATTCATGAGATAAGGCCTGGTGACATACGGACAGACATATATTATAGATAGAGAGACAGACAGAGAGCAGAGTCTTAGTAATAATACTCCGCTCTCCCGTTTTCTTTTTAGGTACGGGACTTTCGTTCGCCGAACACCTAAAAAACCAAAAAATATGTGCACCCTTTTAGTGTGGACAACTGGACATGCTCAACAAATTAATTCTTATTGTGTTTTTAATTTTATCGATTCTGTTTGCCCAATATCAAATAAGTATTTTTCTATTCTGTTCTACTCAAGAATGCATAGAAATCCCGATATCATTATAGAATCACAATTCAAGGTTGAGCACACACAAATTCACATTATTGTATAAGTTCCAATAACTAAAACAATAAAATTGTTGCCGAACATAATAAATTACTTGAAAACAAAACGTATTGTTGATTCGACGAAAAACTTTCACAAAAAGAAATTGATACAATATTTCACTTTCGATGTATAGATTCAGCTGAAACAAAAACCTTAGTAAAGAATGCCATATACAGGGTGGAATTTTGTAATGCCACCTGGAAACAGATAGAAAATTTTACTCAAAGGAAACATTCCTTCATTTTTGAATAGAAAGCAAACTGCATTCAAAGATTTTCGGAAATTCTCTTCTCCCACACCCGGAAATCGAATACGCTAAAATCTGAAAAAAATATACCCTGTACTTTTATTGCATCTATCTTTAGGGTCAATTATAAGGATGAAATCTCTCTAACAAACATGAAAAATTAAATCGCATTTCGAGCAATTAATTAGTTAGTTTACCATTCTTTGTAAATAATTAAATTAATTTAAGATTTCCTGGTTTTCGTTTCATTATTAAGAGTACTTTCCCTCCAGGCGGCATTACAAAATTCCACCCTGTATTTTATAAACACAATATAATTTTTGTGTATTTTTGTTCGTTCAGGGTATTTTGGTTTATGGTACTGTCAAACGCTGGAAACACAATATTCCATCTCGGTTGCATCTTTATCAGTAACTGATCAACGACCGAATGTTGACGGCAAGATTTTTGCAGTGGCTGAGCGATTGGATTCCCAGCACGGAGCATATGTTTGTATGATCTAGTAGTAGATGTTCTGGGTCTGTGTGTTTATGTATGTGTGTTTATATTATGTTTGTGAACGCACCCACGACACAGGAGAAATTCCTAGTGTGGGGAAACGTTCTTTTCGTTTTAATGTCCCTCCGAATCTTATTAGGATGTCCAATCAGAACCACTCACTAAAACTTAAGGAATCGGATTAAGATTTCAATAAAGAAATAGGATATTGTAGATGTGGAACGCAAAAAGTAAATGAAATAATAGGGTGGACTTTGATCAATAAGGGTCCGACAGTCCCTTCCGCTCAATCCAGCCACCCAGGTAAGGTCTTTCATGAATGAAAAAAAAGACATTACACCCAATAACAGGCAAAGCCGAGGCCACAAATTAGGCTAAAAATAATGTGACCACATTACGTAGTTCTAACTTGTCTCTTTTGAAATCTAACTGTGCGTATAAAAAGGTTTTTGCTAGTTGTCCTTGCCAAAATAAAAGTAATAAATTAAGAAAAAATGTGAAATGTAATTTTACGCTATTTTGCTGACTTCAAAACGACTTTCGATTGGCCTCCGCAGTTTACTTTGTTTTTTAGAATTTATTTATGGTTGAAAGCTATATATTATCTTTTATTAAAGATGTTTCCACAGATCATAAACAACATGGAATAAAATGTTTTTTATTAAAGCCATAATACAAAAGAAATGCCCAGTTTTTATTTGAAATGAGTATGCTCTTGAATCAAGACTAAGTCAGAGGTGGCAGAGACAGAATGGCTTACCCAGAAGATGCTTGTTGACTGAACTTTGGTTTGGGGCAACATCATCTCTACATAAAATTTAATTCATCTTCTAATTTATGAGAATCTCGTATCACGAAGTTTGTGATTGCATTCCTCCGAAACGGCTTGAACAGTTACGACGTTTTTCTTTTTTTTTTAATTTTTTTTTTCCAAAAGTTTTAGGGGTAGTTAAAGGGCTGAGTTACCCCACGAGAGGTTTTGCGCTATAACGTTACACGATGTTTACGACGCGGCCAGCGTTCTGGGCACTGTTCCTGTTGACTAATTACCTGTTGTCTTTAAAGACCTTTTAGAGCCCGTGTCGATAAGCAGCTTACGTTTCTCTTGCGATAGTGTAAATTAGTAGATTGTCGAAGTGTGGAAGGTATTGTATGGTATGATATGATGTAGAAAAATCGGTTGTCTGTAAAGTCGGTTTACTGACGATAGTTGAACGTGACAACGTCATAAAAAAATACTGCACTTACATTGCTATAAACAAACATTTGGCACACTTGCTATGGAACGCTACAGAGTGAGGTAACGCTACATGACGTCATCTTTTTCGTGCGTGCAGCCGGCTATCGAATTATAAGACCTTTATCATCACCATCATCAGCCGGAAGACGTCCACTGTTGAACATAGGCCTCCCCCTTAGACCGCCACGCCGAACGACAATTCGCCACTTGCATCCATCGGCTGCCCGCGACCCTCACGATGTCGTCGGTCCACCTAGTGGAAGGCCTGCCTACGCTGCGTTTTCAGGTCCGTGGTCGCCACTCGAGAACTTTTCTTCCCCATCAGTTGTCAGTTCTACTAGCGATGTGGCCTGCCCAAGTGCCCATTGCCACTTCAACTTGCAAATTTTATGAGCTATGTCGATGACTCTGGTTCTTCGCTGAATATCCATGTTCCGGATTTTATCCCGTAAAGAAACTCCAAGCATAGCTCTTATAAGACCTTATCACGTCAAAAAAGAAATCAGGCACGAAGCGTGTCGTATCTCTATGTTCGTGAACGGGAGTTTACGCATATTTTTCCCATGAGAAACTCCATAATCCAAGGTCACAACATTAAGATAACCTCGCCCCACCAAGCAAATTCGTGTCAATATTATCTAACACTATCTTTGTTACCCTACTTCCCGTTTTCCCCTATTTGTCCCTGTTGCCCCGGTTTACTCGCGTGTGCCAAATTGCGCTGGTGAAATTGGTGTTAAGGAATGCTTGTTTGGCTGTATGGAAAGGCCTTGGCTTTTGTATTTTTTTTCTGGATGCAGATTGCCAATGAATTTCGTTAAGTGGCTTGAATTTACTTAAAGGTATTTTTGAATAAAGTGAATGAACCACTATGTTAAGTAAACATTTTGGATGAAATTCACAAGTTTGTTTTTAATTCCATGAGACAGCGAATGTTTAATGAATTCATAGTGGCAGTATACTTAATACCATTGTTGGAACTGCTGAAGATTGTACAACTGTAACTGCATTGTAAAGATTCAATCTTCCTTGTATTATGTAATATGAGTTTCATAGCCGACATTGTGTGAGTAATATGTGCTTCAGAGCTGTCATTCACTGGGTACCTACGTCTCTTATTGACTTGAATGACCCTGGCGGTTGAAAGTGTGACATGCTCACTCAAATGTCTCGCTGTTGGTGGCACGTGTGTCAGATCATTTAGCTCCCTTCAAAATGGTTGAGTTATATGGTACTGATGCATGTGTCATGTTCGTAAACGGGCGCTGTCAGTTTGGACTGGTCATCTCTGGGCTGCCATGTATCATTTTATTTTAATTACTGATTATTTTATATTTGAATTGCCTTTGTTTATATTTTTACTATGGGCACTTTTGACTTGCTACATCTCTCTCACATAATGTACCATCTTAAAATGAATGATGTTCTCCATAGAGATCTACTCCTTGGAATGGGTCTCTACGGTACTTTCACAGTTATTATGTCTTGTGACTGGGACTGTAGCACCATAATGTTGTAGTGTTAAATTACAATTTTATTTGTATTGACAATTCAGTGCCTGTTACTGGCCTACTTGAAATAATGCTTTGATTTTGAATTCAATTTATTTCAATAAGTCAGATTACATGATCCATACTTAGTGGGTAGTAACAACAGGAGCTTACAATCTATGTAAGTAGGTTATTTTTGTCGTCTTACATAATTATCTGAACTGTTTTATCAAAATAGTTTAAAAAAAATAATTAGGTGTAGGTATTTATTAAAAAGAGATGCCCAGGTCTCTTTCAGGAATCGAGAATCAAACATACAAAAAACAAAATTGGTGATCTCTTCCATTTTTAAAATTGATTAAAAGGTTTTATTAAAGCAGATAATGTGGCTGAAAATTATTTAATTTGGGTCAAAATAATCGGTCTTTTAAGCCAAAGTAAGTTAAATCCCAATATTGGTGCTGCAGTTAGCCGTAATAAGTATTAATGAACGTCAGCCTTATTACCCGTTAACGTATAATAAAAAGTGCAATTTTAATCAGCGTAAAAGTAAAATAATCATTATAATAGCTTTCAGTTAACTGTGATAACGAGTAAAGTAGTTCTTCAAAGATTCAAAAGTGTGTTTTTTTTTACGTTGTGAAGTCCTTAAATGAGTCCTCCCACCAAGAGTGAGGCGGAGGGGTAGGGTAGTCAGACTTGTACTGTAAATTCATGTCGTCTTTCAATAGCCCTTTACGTTCCGGGGTCACGGTTACCCTGTAACTTTTTACAAACTTTTATGAAAATATGAAAAATGTATGAAAAACCGACATATCCTAGAATCAAAATTTTCGAAGACATGTGACATCTACCAACCCGCACTGGGCCCGCTTGGTGGATTACACATTGAATATTACAGGCTGATCAATGGAAGCCATACACGTTAGGGTTTGCGTGATGGATTCAACCTTGCATGCATAAGGCCTACTGTCCACACAGTCGTCTTTCGTTGGATGCATGTAACCTACAAATGAAGATAGGCGTATTTTGCATATTTGTTATGTCCACGCTGCTTCATGCAATAGTCAATCACGCTACAAAAGGTCTCAATTTCCTTTCAACTAGCACAAAAAAGGATGTCTGGCAACCCTGGTGACATGTTGCCGCGCGCGCGCACCGCTTGACGAACGCAACACGAGCGGCTGACGTGACTGCCGTTTCGTGGACACAGATTTCATTATTTCTACGCAAGATGCAAGCATTCGTCTTGCAATTCGTTTTACATGTTTGCTGAGTCGACAGATACGTAAGTGTCAATTAATAATGAGCAAAAACTAAAATAATTCATAATGTATGTAAAAACATCAAGTTGTTACCAGCGGTTTCACTCAAAAATTATCACCACAAGAACCTAGAATCGCCAAAAATTATCCTATGTATTAATCCAAATCTTTTCAGTAGTTTTTGCTTGAAAGAGTTACAAACATACATCCTGGTAATTTCATCATTGGTATTTTTGTTTGGAATGGATAATCAATTGTTATTTAAATATTTTTTTAAATTATCTGTTGTTATTTTGATGATATGATTAATATTATGTATTTTTGAATGTTTTTAAATGATATTTTTGTTATATTGTAATTAAATTATTGTATTTTATATATTTGGTAGTAACATCGCTTTGGCGTTATAGACTGTTAAGGTGTTATTTACATAATTTTTAAATACATAATTCTTTACAAAATTTCACATTTATTATGAAGATTATTATGAAACTAATTTACCTTTAAACCCCACACTCGCTGTCACAAGTCTAATAATATGCTCAAAACAACTCCTACTCACAATTTAACAGACATTTCAAAGAGACATACAGTGTAACAACAACCCTTGGCCACTAGTTACACAGGAGCTGAGATAATGACTGCGGATAACGCAAGTTGTCGTAAGTGTTCGTTCCCACACAGCATACCCGTATTTACAGGTTCGTTTTTAAAGGATCCGTCGCTAGGACGGCTGGACCTGATATTCATACTACATCATCATCAACATCATCAGCCGGAAGACGTCCACTGCTGAACATAGGCCTCCCCCTTAGACCGCCACGCCGAACAACAATTCGCCACTTGCATCCATCGGTTGCCCGCGATCCTCACAATATCGTCGGTCCACCTATTGGGAGGCCTGCCTACGCTGCGTTTTTCGGTCCGTGGTCGCCACTCGAGAACTTTTCTTCCCCATCGGTTGTCAGTTCTACGAGCGATAAAAAAGTTTTACGAATCTATAATTATACTGTCTTTAGTGTGAACTTGCTCATACAACATCGCGGGCATGTGGACAGCAAGTAATGGGTAACTCGCCGTGCGATCATGGACCATGCCAAGGTTGACGTCGCGTCGTGTTCCACGAGTGCCTCAAAGAATTGACAGCAATCTGCCATCTCCCTTTAGAGGGTCAAAGCCAACGACGATATAATCGTTGGTCAAAGCCTTACTGACTAAAAAACACCCTGTTTCTACGGTTGCCTGTTGCGTTATAGGGTCGCGGTATCCCGCTCAGACATTCTTACGAATCTGGCAGGAGTTAGGTTCTATCAAGGCTACATCAGTTTTGCTGATAATTATCTCAGCTCACTGTTCCTGTTGAGCCAGTGATGGCCCAGTGGTATCGGCCCCTACTTACGAGTTATATGTAGGTCCTTGGGCGCATAACTTTGTGTAATTTATTTCAACACAACTGCTCTCAAAACGGTGAAGAAAAAAACATCGTGAAGAAACCGGCATATCCTAGAACCAAAAATTCGAAGACATGTGACATCCACCAATCCACACAGGGCCCGTGGTCGATTATGGCCCACTCCCTCTCACAGAAGGTAGGCATGTGTCCCAGCAGTGGGAACATTGTAGGCTGATGATGATGATCACTATTACTAAACTTCCGCAACTCTACTACAGCTGGCCAGAATCAACAGTCTATATTCATACATCATCAGCCTACTTTAATGTTCCCACTGTTGGGACACAGGCCTCCTCTCTGTGAGAGAGAATGGACTATAATCTACTACGCGGAAACAGTGCGGATTGGTGGATGTCACATGTCTACAAATGTTTCCTTCACCGTTTTGAGAGCAGTGGTGATGAAATTAATTTCACAAAATAATACGCCTGCCTGGATATGAACCCCATGACCTACAACTCGTAAGTAGGGGCCGATACTACTGGGCCACCACTGCTCACATGACAGCCTCACAGTAAGAAAAAAGTCGTGACATCTGAGGTCTGGGCCGCGTCATACACTACTTAACAAACATCTCAAAGAGACATGTACCTTTCAGGCAAGGTTTCCGGACCCTCAGACAGGCACGAAGGCCGGATATCTATTAAGTGGAGCCTCTAGGCGTTCGGACGAACTGTAATGCAGATGAAACGGCCTGAATGTTACACGGATTTATGAAGAATGGAAGGTACGGAGTTTAAAATGATATAAAGATGATTTTTGAGGAAAGAAAAATTCAGATTGCAAGTGGGATTCGAACCTGCGTCTTCTAGATAGGTACTCCAGACACCGTAACCAACTAGGCCATTGCAACCCACAACTGCAAGCTGAAATTCTCTATTCCTCGTTTGAACGCTTTAACACTTAAGAACTTTAACGCTCCTTTCCTCAAAAATCATCTTTACGATGCGCGTCGTAGGTGTTAATGTGTTTAAAAAAATATTTAAAATAATTTGTTTTTTGTCACTTTTTAGGGTTCCTTTTTCCAAAGGGTAATACGGATCTTATTGCTGTCTTCTGTCTGTTCGTTAGTCATCAGGCTGTATCACTTGAATCGTGATAGTTACATGGTGGTTTTACAGGTGATCTAGTTTTTTCTCGTTATAACAACAAAGAACTAAAAGACAGAATAAAATAATGTGTGAGGGTTTTTTATTTTTTTTTATGGAAACTTTCGTGTGCGATTTTTAATAAATAAATTTGAGACGTCCGACTTACTAAACACCATCAAAACTATCAACTTATAGTTGTTTTACACTTTTTTGTGTTTGTTGTCGAAATCAGTTGAAACAGTTTTTAAAATACATGAAAAATGCTCTCCTCCACACCGCATGAAAATTCAATTCAAAACACACACTCTTAACAAAATAATATATAAATAAAAACACAAGAACAACAAAAGCGTTCTTTACAAATTCAAAATTAAATGAAATTAAAATTCTTTCTTTCAAAAAAACACACCCACAGAAAACGGAAACACTAAAATACAATAATACATCCATGACGGTCCCTTTACAAATGCCTTATTTCCTTTATTACGTACAAAAACGCTTGACGTTTTCATTTTCAGCTTCAGAATTTGAAGTCCTGAAACCTCTCTAACGCTCATTAATTTTTGTTCTTTTTAAAAATAATATTTGAATTATGTGAGTGGTGATTAGCGTAAATGGCGATTCTTTTTTGGGTGATTCTAAAATTATAATTATGCTATTAAAAGGTGAAAGCATAATTTATATCAGAAGTGATCTGTAATTGCGTGCATTCCTTAAAATTGCTGATACTTTTTTATCGTGGTTAGTCATTAGATGAGTCCTCCCACCCTGCTGTCAGACTTGTACTGACTCCACTACTGAATACACGGTGTCCTTCGTGAGTCGTGGTGTAATTCGTGAGTTTCACGTTCCCGGCAGGCTTTGAGGCCCTTTTTTTTTTTTTAATGCTGTCGCTCTTTTAATAATGGGTGATACTAGTTAGACTTTATTTGTAACAATTTTACCAACTACAATTTTTTTTAGCGTGGTAAAATCATCAAATGAGTCCTCCCACCCCAAGCAGGGTGGTAGAGACTGTCAGACTTGAACTGACTAATATCCACGGTGTCTTTCAATAGCCCTTTCACGGTTATGAGATAAGTCCCGTGACGTTATGCCCGCACGCCCGCACCTACGAAATACCAACAACATGGGGTAGAAAAAGAAAGGATTTTTGAGATATCAGTATCAAATTTTTCGTCAAAATTTCACCTCTCGCCATGTCAGTAAAAACCCTAATTTTCTAGTAAGATACGTACTAAAGTGGTAACTATGGCACCACTTAAGAAGGGTAGGTAATACAAATCAAGAATAGCTGCAAAAAAAAAAACAAAACAATGCTGTTTTTATACTTTCGATAAAATATTGTAGTGGCATTTGAAAGTAAAAAAAAATCGAAAGAGTTTAAATTGATAATCTTTTCCATAATTTCTTTAATATGTTTGCGTATCTTGTTAATTAAAAACTTACAAAAGAACACTTCTTAATTAAATAATTTATTATAGAAACAGAAAAAAGTTAACCTCGGGGCACAGTAATTATGTTGTTATAAAGATGTAAAACCTTATAATTTCTTTCATTTTATTTTGTGATACAAATTACTAGCTAACCAGATTTCTAATTTATGTCAAATTAAGAATTGAGTAAAGCAAAAGTGATCAAAATTATCAAATCGGTTTTTGTTTACGTGAAATCATCAATCGAGTCCTCTTGCCCAGAGCAGGACCAGAGGGACTGTCAGACTTGCACTGATTAAAATCCACGATTATCCTTCAATAGCCCTTTCCGTTCTAGGGTCACAGTAGCTGTTAGTCCTCGGCTGGCTTTGGCCCTCTAAGGAAGTCGACCTAGGCATGGTCCATAAACGATCAATTACTCGCCGCCTGCATGTCTGCGCCTACGGTAGCTGGAAATCGTCTTGCGACGTCTGTTGCCGTGGGCGTCTGATGGGACGTGAGGTGGACGCTGTCCTCTCCATCTCGCGTCCCACCTCCTCCTTCGCCAACATGACTGCTTCGCAGGAGGAGGTGGCTCCCCTTAGAAGGCCAAAACTGGATGCAGTCACGAAACTAACTAACACTGCAAGGAAACCGTGTATTTTAGTCAATACAAGCCTGAAAGTCCCTACCCGTCCTACTATGGGTGGGAGAACCCATTTTTGATGATTTTACCACATAAAAAAGGGACACAATAACCTGAAGTAAATGTTTCTCCATGGGACTGTCTTAGTCCCATGGAGAAACATTTACTTAATACAACTTTAAAATCTCATAAATCACTTCAACCAAGGCCATTCTCGGATTTTCTAACAAAAAATCACAAGCCTCTAAAAAAACATTCATTAATTTTCCCACACTATCCTCGAGAAAAGAAAAGCACTAATTGCCCAACGTAAGCCCAAAGATTTGGCTCTGAGTGCCAAAAAAGATCACTTGTCCATCCTGAGAGACTGGTACGATCATTTATCATTTAGACAAAACTCTTGGGCGTTGATACGTGAAACTGTCTTAAGATTTTCTTTCTTTCTTCCTTTCTTAAGCTTTTCTTTGAACAATTTGAGATTAACGTTAAGTCTGAATTATTATCCATTTTCTGCTTTGTTTTTTAGGAAACAATCTCAAGCCTGGATTTCTTTTGTCGTAGATATTTTCTAGTCATTGCTTTCGAGACTTAACCTGAAATCTTAATACAAAATCTTGAGCTTTATAACAGTACGAAGTCAATCACTAATACAGGAACCTCATTATTGAATGCTCTACGGCGTAGCATGTCTGCTACATGGCGTAGCATAACTGCTACACAGTACCTACTACACAGTAGTTGCTACGCCGTAGCTGCTACGCCGTAGTTGCTACGAGGCAGCTGCTACACATTACCTGCTACGCCGTATCTGCTACACAGTATCTGCTACGCCGTAGATATTGCACGGTACCTGCTAGGCCGTAGCTACTACACGAGACGTGCTACGCCGTAGCTACTACACATTATCTGATACGCCGTAGCTGCTACACATTACCAGCTACGCCGTAGCTGCTACATATTATCTGCTACGCCGTAGCTGCTACACAGTTCGTGCTACACCGTAGTTGCTACTATGTATCAATCGTCTTCATAGTTCACTATTGATTGTAAAATTGAATAAATATTTATTTCACCTTAACCCAGATACGTCTTAACCTACTTTAACCAACAAAATACCTTCATTTGATCGCTCTCAGAGGCTCCTTCGTAATAAATCATTAATGTTAATCTCTACGTAAACACCTTTGTTTGTCTATATTAACATATTTTATTCAGTTTACGAGAATACTTAAGTTTTGCTTAAGTTGAGACGATGTAGTCGTTATCAAGAAAGAAATTACATTCATTTGTTAGCAAATGTATTAAGTGGAATGTAATGTATGTGTTTTGTGTGTATTGTTTAATGTTTTTTTTTGTTTGTCTGTCATACTACGATAATTTTGTTAAATATGCTACGGATTGTAACGAAAAATGGTGTTACGAGGTTCCTGTCTCTGGAGCCCTAACCACGATAGCGTGGACCCTGCTCCCATACATAATAATATTTTTATATTTAAAATATAATGATCAGAATAAAATTGAGCAGTGGAGCCCAGTGGTATCGGTCCCAACTTACGAGTTGTAGGTCGTGGGTTCGAACCCCGCCAGGCGCATTACTTTGTGTAATTTATTTCATCACCACTGCTCTCAAAACGGTGCAGGAAAACATCGTGAGGAAACCGGCATGTCCTAGAACCAAAAATTCGAAGACATGTGACATCTACCAACACGCACTGGGCCCGCTTGGTGGATTATTGCCCACTCCCTCTCACAGAGATGAGGCCTGTGTCCCAGCAGTGGGAACCATTATAGGCTGATGATGATGATGAGTATAAAAATGTGTAAACAAGAATACAATTTGTACGGACTAGTTGCGTATTTAATGATAAGTATGGTAATGTAGTAGAATTTTTGTAAGGAGCAGCGCGCACTGTTATTACATACCGAACGATCGCTCTTATGTTTTCTTCTGTTCATATTTATAGGCAAGATTTGTTTTTTTTTTTTTTTTAAGTGGAAGAGCATCTAATCTATCAGTATTACCATATATGTTGAAAGCTGCGGTGACTTGTAAAGCGTCATGTATGACGGCATTGTTGGTGCAGTGGCTGAGTGAATGGACGACTACGCTATGTCGCGGATTCGATTTCCACACGGAGAATTTTTTTTAGGCTTTGGTCAGCCGCGTCTCGATCAAGTGAAATTTCAGGAAAAACAAACACCGTGCCTAAGTCTGCCCAAACTGAAACGGCGTTAGACGATGCGGGGTGGTAGGTTTATTTTCGATATTTTTTTTTGTTAGTTTTTTTTCGTTAGGTAGTTTTTGCTACGGAATTTCTTGATTCGGTCGTCGCACTCAGAGCCTGCCGATAAAAGCTATGCAATAGCCTAAAACATCAGCAGAGACAATCATATAATAAAAACGCACAAACCACACTATGAATTCGCCTCCCCCAGCCATGCGAGGAATCCTACCAAGTGGGGCAAAGCATTTTTCATTCCAACGTTCAAGAATAAAACGCCAACACAGACAATACGGTATTTATAAATTTTATTTTGTACTATCTCTTACCTGCAGCTTTATTGTATCCTGCGTATACTGGTGATTGTATATCATAGTACAAAAATTGTTATGACACTCGGAGACTGCTGCGGTGAAGTTAAGATAACATTTTTACCCGACTGCGCGACGCAAACGAGAGAATTGAAAGAAGAATTTCCTAAATCGGTCTAGGCGTCACCGAGAAATTGAAGAGGAAAAAAAAATCTGACGAGAGTCCCTTTTCTATAAGTCGGTTAGAAAAAAAAAAACTCGAAAATATTTAAAAAAAAAAAATTTCACCAATTTAGCTCCGCGAATATTTGATGGACGTGTATCATTTTTTACGCTCGCGTTCGGAAATGCTTCAGAACTTCGACATGTATTTATGACTTAATATTCCGTTTGCGAATACAGACGGTAGTTCATTTGATTGGCGGCTATAACGGCTTTTATTTATGACTTTAGGAGGGAAAAAATTGGGAAGTGGCAATTTAAGTTATTTTTTTCGGTTCAGTAGCTAAATTAGCAAAACGGGACCCTGGAATCTTCAAGTCAAGAATGATACATTACTGCTAGGCAAACATGATAATTGAGAGCAGTGGTATCGGCCCCAACTTATGAGTCGTGGTCGTGGGTTCGAACCCAACCAGGCGCATTATTTTGTGTAATTTATTTCAACACCGCTGCTCTGAAAAAAGATGAGTGAAACCATCGTGAGGAAACCGTCATTTCTTAGAACCAAAAATGAAATCGAAGACATGTGATATGTACCAACCCGCACTGGGCCCGCGAGGTGGATTATGGAGCCGTCTCCCAGCAGTGGGAACATTATAGACTGATGATGAAACGTGCATCTTCTCTTACCTTCAGACGAGGTAGCTGGTGAAAAGCAAACCTAACACTAAATAAAAAAATATATTTAATCAACTCACTCGAGAAAAACAGCTATCCAACTTTTCCAACTTACTAACTTTTTCCAAACTTACCCAACGCTTCAGAACAGATTGGGTATGTAAAAGAAACTGTTGTTTACCCCTGTTTACCCTTATTTACCCCGTTACCTAATGAGGGGAGGCTGGTAGTTAATGACGCTTAAAAAGGTTGGCAATCTGTCACTATTGGCACATTTTGTGCTTAGAGTTTCTAAATGAAGTATTAGATTGAGCTTAGTTGAGTTTTAGTTAGACTTAAGTCCTGCTGAGGTTGCAGGACCGTCTGGGTCTGGGTTTGATCCCTGGAAAGGAGGACTCTTTTGATGACAACTCATAAAAATCCGCGGTTGAGCATTGGCAATTCTGCATTTGAAAATATAAAATGTCTGTATTATTTGTAAATGCTATTACAGACTTATCCTACTCATCCCACTAATGTTATAAATGCGAAAGTTTGTGAGGATGTACGTGTGAAATTAGGTATGTTTGTTACTCTTTCACTCAAAAACCACTGAATGGATTTGGCAAAAATTTGGTACACAGATAATTTATAACCTTTTTTTTTTAGCGTGGCACAATCATTAGATGAGTCCTCCCACACCGGGCAGGGCGGGATGGACTGTCAGACTTCTACTGACTAAAATCGGTGTCCTTCAATAGCCCTGTATGTTCCGGGGTCACGGTAAGGAAATAATCCCGCGACCCCGGCAGGCCTTGGCCCTCTGAGAGGGGGGCTCCATCACTATGCTGACGCTCTTTGAGGTGCGCGTGGGACACAACGAGCCGTCGACCCGGGCATGGTCCATGGTCGGGCAGCGAGTTGCCCTTTACTCGCTGCCCTTATACCCACTCGCTGCCCGCATGCCCACTCACTGTCCGCATGCCCATAGTTTATAACCTAACGCATAGGATGGTTTTTATTCCGATTTTATGCTCCCGTTTGATAATTTTCTAGTTGTGGGGTGCGGGTGAAGAAGCGGGCATCAGCTAGTGTTTTATATTAAGTGAATTGACAGTATTGACACACCGAGGCGATGCTGCGTGGCGCTGCCGCACAGCATGCACCTTTCATTAATAACTCAAAATCTAACTTTACCACACGATAAAACATTTTTTCAAAACAAGTAACTAACTTTGAAGTTAGTTGTTTTGAAAAAATATTTTAGCCACCAAACCAAAAACAACACAGAAATAATTAAAAATACAATTAATAGGAATTTTGCTGAATAATCTGGGAATATCCTAGGTAAATCTCTGATTTAAACAGTTTTTTAAAAACACCATTTAAAAAAAAAAAAAACCTATTTAAAATTCTCCTACAAAGGCACAAAGAGGAAATCTACAATTTTTCACGGAAAACTCGATCAGAACTCTCCCTGATGAACCAACAAATAGAGTAAGGTGACTTTTTATCACTCAACTGACTTGTCGGCAAACCGAGGTCACACTGTTGATGGCAAAGCTTAGACACACTGAGTACTTTTTTATTTTGTTGTCTGTACTTTTTAAGAAAGAAAGAAATAACATTTATTTGGTACAGACAGGGCACACATAATAAAATATAAGGGAAAGAGAAATAAACAATAAAATTAGCAAAAGAAAAAAAAAACCTTTTTTAATACTCCAACTAGAAATATAAATGTGCCTCAACCACGACCTCTTCTGATGCGACTGGTAGCAACCAGCAACACTCGCGTTTGTCATTTGTTTTCTGAGCATTAGTACTGTCTTCGAGTTCTACATCATTTATTCCGAGCATATAACCGAAATCCAAACTAATCTTTTAGTACATGACATGCTGTGATGCGAAAAGGTACATGAGATCCGATGAATAAGAACTACATAGTGCTTATAGAAAATATTGGCCTAATAAGCCCTTGTTTACGACTTCATTCAACGCAAATTGCGTCAAGCGTCACGTGTGAAAGTACCGTCACTTCACTATGATTTGAAGGAAACTCTAAAAAACGCTGGCGAATATCGCTGCCGTTGTAAACGCGTCTCGCTTAAACGTGTAGGTCGTGGTCAAGCGCTTAGACTTACTTGGATGTCGAGTGAGTGTAATTTTCGTATTGACGTAAAAAAGATTAGCTTTTTGATATATTTCACAAAAGTGTTGTGTGGTGCTGATAGCCATTCTTTATGAAGTGTAATATTATTTTCGCAAAATGAAACTTCCATTATAGCTTCTATTGCTGTTTGTAATGTAATTTATTTCATCACCACTGCTCTCAAAACGGCGAAGGAAAACACCGTGAGGGAACCGGCATGTCTTAGAACCAAAATTTTGTAGACATGTGACATCTACCAATCCGTACTGGGCCCGCGTGGTGGATTATGGCCCACTCCCTCTCACAGAGAGGAGGCCTGTGTCCCAGCAGTGGGAACATTATAGGATGATAATGATTGATTGATGATGATATACAGACTGAAGGACGGACCCGAAAGTCTTACTAACTGTTTTACACTAAGGTAAGATTCACACCAACCGGCCGGACTCGGCGGCATTATACAATGCGGTAAAGAACATTGAAATCTATCAACAGTAAATACAGTTCATATTTGCATGCAACTTACGGGACACGACGCTACGTGTTGCGGAATGCCGACGGAGATAATTTTCCCAGCAAAAATGAACTGTATTTACTGTTGATAGATTCCAATGTTCTTTACCGCATTATAAAATGCCGCCGCCGCACAGTGGTGCAGGTAGTACGTGCATGCGGAAAATATTATTTTTAAATGAAAAGACGTTACGTTTCTTTATAATACTTTGTTAAAATTATATAATGAATGTACCAGTATACAAAAAGAAAGATTAATAGGTATTTTTTTTTCATCCTAATATTCACATCGTCTTATTTTTTCACATGAATTCAATTCTAAATTTTATGCAAAATATACAGTCTTTAAGCATTTCTATATAAATAAATACTACTAAACTAAATATTAAATAGAGAAAATATAGTTTTCGAGATGGGTGAGAAACACTTATTAATATAACGCACTTTTTCTTAACTACAGAGCGTCATTAGTTAAGGACCTGGTATTTCCAAGATCGCAGGTTTTCGCAGCTAAAACTTATGTATTCCTAATCTATAGGGTCTACTTAATCACCGAAGGTATATCATTACGTAACGGTCGATAACGGAGATTAGTTAAGCTCTCATGATTGAAAACAAAGGGTTCCAAATGACCTTCTTCACAAAAAATGCAATAGGCAGTAATTATTTATTATATAATTATATTATTTTTACGTATTTCATTAATACACACATTGAACATAAGATTAAACTAAAAATAAAAGTTGTTGATTATAGTATTAAGGTTCTAATTCATACTTGAAATAACAATATTTTTTGCACGAAATTTGTTAATTCTCGATCATCCTACTTTGGCATGATATTATTAAATACTGTGGAATTATTTATCGGTATTAATTTTAAGACTTGTTTCTACTAACATTCTAGTATGTGTATACCAAATTGTAGACATTTTAAACAAGGTCGACCTTTTGACTTTTTTCCGCCCTTGAACCAATGTGCGCCGGGTCCAGCCGGTTGGTGTGAATCGTATCTAAAAAGATACATTGCCACGAAAATCCTTGAAAAAAAAATGTTCCTCATTGTACCACCATCCTAACAGCCATCCCATCTAACACAGCCTTCCGTTTTAAAGTGAAATCACTTTGATATCGTTACGTGCCCGTCTCGTTACCGTCGCTCAAATCCAGTTACGTGATAACGCGTATAAAAGGCCTTTGAACTTCAACTTGATTTTATTTTAGACTTGGTGTAATGTTTACGTTTTAAGGTGTGTTTTAGCGTTTATTTATGATTAGTTAAGTTATTTCTTTGAAGCATGTTATTCTGTTTAATTAGGAGGTAATCTATACTCCATACATATAAATGAAATTGGAGTGTCTGTTTGTAATATTGAAATAACCATTTTGTACTAAATATTCATAAATGAATATATTATATATAAATACATAGACAAAAATATTTTTTTACGATTTTTGTCTGTCTGTCTCTCTGTTTGTAATGGCTAATCTCTGAAATGGCTGGACTGATTTTGACGGGACTTTTTTTGGCAGGTAGCTGATGTAATAAAGAGTAACTTAGGGCTTATTTTTATTTTAGAAAAAAAACCTTTATTTACTATAAAATACATTATTTATTTCCGACATCCACGCAATCGAAGTCGCGGGCACAGCTAGTATAATAAATAATTATAGGAACAAATCTGGAGAGGGCTATGCTCGGAGTTTCTCCGCTTTACGAATCAGAAATGAGGAGATTCGTAGACGAACTAAAGTTGCAGTCCAGCGAATTAGCAAGCTGAAGTGGCAGTGGGCAGGCCACAAAGCACGCAGAACTGATGGCCGATGTGGCCGTAAGGTTCTCTAATGGAGATCACGCATCGGCAAGCGCAGCGTGCGACGTCCACAATAAAGGTGGACAGATGATCTGATGAAACTCACAGGATCGCGCTGGAAGCAAGTCGCATTTGAAATCTATGAAAGACGCTTATATTCAGCAGTGGACATCCTACGGCTGATATGATGATGATGATGATGAAATGGATCTAGGGGTCTAATTTCCAAGCATGCAACCCATGGTTTCGGTCTTGGTGACAAACGTTATGACAACGAGCCCGAACTATTTATTACTATGGCTTGAATCTATTCTTAAGTAAAACTTGAGTATTAAGCGATGTTCTGTAATACGGGATTTAGTCTCTCCAAAAGGCCTGCAGCCAAAGACCACATAATAAGTAAAGCACTTGTTGTTTTTAAAAGTTTCTGCCTTGTAGTTTGACAGCACAAAATGGTTATTAACACAAGCGAAAAGCTATCAAATTCATAAAGCAAACATGAAAATAACAATAAAATATTTTTTTTCTTTTACAGAAACAACAAATCAAGTTATAGTTTTATAAAAATGAGATTTAACGTCATGTAAGTAACATTCAAAATTAAACAACGAGTTAGTAAGTTAACCGTCAACGTTACGATGGGTCGACGACATGATAACGGCATCGAAACGTAATCGTTCGCATCTCAGTGCCCTTTAGCGTGTAAGTACCAAAGAGTGTTCTGTATGCGCGCTTCAGTTCATTAGGGATGGGACGACAATGGGAGACCGGTATCGATATCGATAGCATAAGGTTGAAAACCTATTAAAGAAATTTGACATCGATTAGACTTAACGAGCGATTTTTGTCGTTGTATTTGTCGAGACTGCAGGGCCAGAGCCTGTAGCCAAACGTCAAGCGACAATCGCTAACGTTCAGCAGTCGCTAATACATTTTCAACTTTATAGCCCATTGCATAAAGTTGACAATCTATCAAAGATTACAGATCGTTTTCTTTTGTTCATTCGCTATCGCTCAGCAGTCTATACTAGATTTTCAACTTTATGTGATGGAGTATAAAGTTGAAAATGTATTAGCGACTGCTGAACGCCAACAAGCAAAGTAATCCTATAAAGAAAGATTTTAAGTCTATCACTACTAATAACGTTCTTATAAAGGCCTTGCGGTAGACTCCTTAACTTATAATAGTATTTGCCAAGCCTTAACATACTCAAACACATTAGTTTTTATATCTCGGTCTTATAGTTTGCTACAAGACTGACCTCTCAATCATTTATAGGACACATTATCTAGTAATAGCATTTCACAAGTACAGATATTCTCAAGAGTAATTGCCTTTATATCTAAGACTTACAGTTAACTACAAGATTATCTTTTAGGACACTTATAGGAATAAGTCTTCTATAATTGTTTGCAGTAAGACTAAATAATCCTGAATAATATTTTGATCCTATAGAAGGATTTTCGGAGAAAAAATGATATTATAACATACTTGGCTGAGACGACTATAAGTTTTTGTCGTCATAATCTTGCTCGAGACTTTTTTCAATCTAATAGTACTTGAAAAGAGCACTATAAGATCAAAAAAGCTTATAAGTTAATAGATTAAACACTTTATTAGTAAACGTCAGCCATTTTATTGATATTCAATTATTCCCCTTCGTCTTGAAACTGCTATAAGTACTAATTTACCTACAATGGTTCTATAAAGTACTTAATGGAGGACAATTTTAAAACATGGCGAATATTCATTAGAATTAATGAAATAATTTATTTACAACAATATAATAATGTGCTATTTCGCGAAGGGCATCGTAAAACTTACTAAATTGCGGTACACATTTACAGTAAATATGACTTCCCCAAGAGTTCACACACTATATTTACAATATATTATTAGTTGTTTTACAATAGTATACAAAATAATAGTAATCTTACTTACGTTTTATTAAATATTTATCACAAAACAACCGGCACCACCAGCCGAAGCAACAACAAAGATAACCTTTACTAAAATATACTTATAACTCATAATTAAGTACATTACTAGTGCCATATAAACAAGAATGCTTTAGTAAGATACTTATGCCAGATACTAATAAGAGCGTTTGTACTTGTAATTGTGTAGTCTCATATCATTATAGAAACTATTGCGCTTCGTCAAGTACATTATAGGGCTTAGTAACATTTTATAAGTTGATTATAAGATAGTTATAGAAATAAACGCTCCTATAACTGCGCCCAAATCCAGCTTTGTAGCATTTTACAAGTTTCTTGTAAGTAAAAATAAAAGTAGTCTTAAAGATCGCTTTAAGCACTGATTTTGCTAGTTGGCGTTAACGATTGTCGCTTGCCGATTGGCTACATGCTCTGATTTTTGTAATAATTGGGCTTAAAAACAACCATTTAAAAACTTATTTCTCTATTACAATTTATTAGTAAAATAGGCTTTTAGGGAGGAAGAAGATGAATGGACGGAGACGCTGGCAAAAGTTAGTGTTAGATAAGATGGCGTTTAATTAGAAAGGAATGAAAGAAGAAGACATACTTGAAGCAAATAATGTATATACTGCTTTATGGTTAAAAATAAAGTTGCGACACGAAACTGCTGTATCGTTGTAGTTGCGTTTACAAACATTAATATTCACATACTCGTACACAAAGACTCAGACCCAAATCAACCATTTGAAAATGAAATCAAATGAAAATACTTTATTGCACAAAAGGTGTTGCAGTGAATAAAAAATAGTTAGACTAAATATAAATGATATATTTTATTCAGCAAATTGGTTTTCTCAAACTCTTTTCCACGTCACACATTACACTAGATGAGGCCGGTGTTTCGTGCCTGACTACTCTGAGAAGAAACATCCGAAACAAACTCAGAGCTCACAGTCTCTTTAATGTCCAGACAATTTTGTAATGATCAAGATATATGAGAACTATGCAGGTGTCTGAGGTTTTTGAAGAAAGATCTTTACGAATGAACAATTGTATGCTATAAAAATGGTGGGGATAATGTCCTCTTAGTTGGCGTGGAAATCGAACCCGCGACAGTCAAAGCAGCATCGATCGTACTATATCTAGTTTTAGTTAGTCATTTATTTGTATTGTGTTGTTTTTTACTATGATGGATGGTCTTAGTTTATCTTTACGTGCCTTCTAATCACAATTGAGATGTAATCTCGGATTGATGTATAATGTGAATGTTCTATTAAATTGTATAATCTTGGTTCTTCTAACCGTACAGACAGATGTGTTGCTGGGGAGTTTGTTCCGCCGCTTCTTCTTCCCAGCCTAAATACTAGGAAGTGTCGAAGGGGGGGCGCTTTGGGGGACTGTCTTATGTAAAAATTGACCTTCAAAAAGTGCTGATAAATCTACCATATTTGAATAAATGACTTTAGATTTTGATTTTGACTTTTGGTTTTTTATTTCGAAAGTGAAAAAGTATATATTTCAGTGTCAAAATTGCTTTGGGAATGCGGCTGTGTATTGCAATCAACCCGCCAGTTATCAAATTGGATTGGTTTTCAGAATTTCAGTTTTTATAGCACGTTCATCAAAATATTGGAATACTAGCATTTGAATTGTTTCATATGAACCTGTAGGTAGGTGTTAGAATTGTGGAGTGATTGTTTCATGAATAAATAAATACAATGATAGCCAATAAATATTTTCATGCTTGAAACTATAACGCTCCATTTATTTATTTAATCGCAACTTCCACATACCGGTAAACAGACAAACACAAAGATATCAGATTTTTGTTTTCTTCTATACGTTTTTTTCTTTCTTTCTGTCTTTGATCTGACATAAGGTGTCAATTTTCGCGTTGAGGTAGCGAACAAAAATGAATTATCGTTATTTTAATAGTACGATGTATTTAAAAAAATTCAATTTTCTAAAATTCAAATTGAATTTTCTATTTAATACATTGCCCAACACTAGCAAAATATCTGAGCAGAATAATCAACTTTGCTACAACAACAACATATTTATAAACAACAATTCCACACATAATACTAACAACTAGTTTTCCAACACAGTATGCTGCCTAATCACTTACTTGTACCCAGTAAGCTTAACTCCAACTACATCTAAGCACAACATTAATCAGTCAATCACTATCTCCACTCCAACACGCCACTTCAAGCACAATACCCTCTTAACTCCAGCTCGTTGAGGCATAGTCAACACAATATCGACAGTATTAATTCCCTAATCGATATGTCGATATATTACGTAATTATCGTGGCACATCACTAGTGCATGGACCGTGCATTGGATCGCTCGAGCATATGATCGGTAGAGGTCTGTGTTGGGTTGTTACTGAATAGGAAAGTTGGATTTTGGTACAAGATTAGTAATAATATTTAAAATGCTTTTGACATGATAACGTCTTATAATTCGATGGCCGTCTGCACGCACAAAAAAAACGTCATGCGGCGTTACCTCGCTCTGTAGCGTTCCATAGCAACGGCGTGTCAATTGTTTGTTATAGCAACGTAAGTGCAGTATTTTCATATGACGTTGTAACGTGCAACTATCCTCAGTAAACCGACTTTACAGACAACCGATTTTTTGTTTGTGGTTTTGCAGATAACGAGCTACCGTGACCCCAGAACGTAAAGGGGTATTGAAGGACCCCGTGGGTTTTAGTCAGTACAAGTCTGACAGTCCCTTCTGCCGTGTGTGGGAGGACTCATTTGATGAATTTACCACATTAACAAAATGTAAAGTTAGTGCTTTCATAAAAATGGTCTGTAGGATTATTAACTCTCAGCCCAGCGTTTAAAGTTCCAAATTCAGCGTCTCTTAGCGTCCCTGAAAACAGCCATAAACAACAAACTCAATAATAATTTAATCGGTCATAGACAAGCAATTTTGAATGCAAATTTTGTTCATTCATTAATTATTAAAGTTTGAGTTTGTGTTTAGAAGTCCGTGGGGCTATAAATATTGTTTTTGTATTGCATTTTGGAGCTTAAAATAGCCGATTAATATCGTTAACTCTAGATAACTGATTGTTTTACAGTTTCAGTTGTTTATTCAGAACAATTTACATTATGCTGAAAATTAAAATATTTATTACAATTATTTTTAAATATTAAACGCATTAACGCATGCGTAGCGAATTTCCAAGATTTTCTTAGGAAAGGGAAAATTCGATCCGCGGGCAGGATTCGAACCCACGACCTTCGGATTCAGTACATCCGACGCTCATTTCCAACCGAGCCACCGAGGATCTTATCTGCCGCGGCGAATTCTTCCTTCCATTTCTAACGTCTCATGGTGACGTTCAGCGCCATCTATTGTAGAGTATTAGAACTACTACAACCAACATGTTAACATTACAGTTAAATCAATGTTGTAACAGATGACGTCAACCATACTTAATATTTAAATATTAAACTCATTAACGCATGCGTAGCGAATTTCCAAGATTTTCTTAGGAAAGGCGTTAACGTCACCATGAGACGTTAGAAATGGAAGGAAGAATTCGCCGCGGCAGATAAGATCCTCGGTGGCTCGGTTGGAAATGAGCGTCGGATGTACTGAATCCGAAGGTCGTGGATTCGAATCCTGCCCGCGGATCGAATTTTTCCTTTTTATTACAATTAATTCATGCGAAAACAATAATTCGTACTGCTAACATTTTTTTTTATGAATCATTTATAAAAAATATTTAAAAATGTATCAAATAAGTAGAAGAAGTGAATAAAGAATATATTTTTTAACAATTGTATCTTCATCATCTCTTGTAAAAACAGTTTTCACTTATCAGTACCCTCAGCACGAATTTTCAGTATTTGAGACGTAAAGTAACCTGGAACTTTGACAATTTCAAATTGACAATAATTTTCAAGGAAAAAATTAGTTCTTTTTTCGCACACCAGAGACGCTGTTCCATTTTTTTTCATACAAGAAACGCTGTAAATACTGTAAAGTTAAAGAGCGAAAATTCGTGCTAAGGGTACTGATTTACGGTCAGAAAAACAATCAAAAGAAACACTGAATTAGTAATAATAAAATGCTTGCAATTACCAACTTACAATAAACTACGGTTATTCCTTCAATGACCTTGACCTCATTGAAACACAATAGCCCACATTATAACCCCCACATTGTTACCCTAACAAAACACAGGAAGACGATCATAAATTATAATTTTGTCACACTGAACAACATTTGACCTTGACCTTCAAACGATCAATCTTGTAAACTTGTTGTTTGTGGGCAAAAAAAAAACTCTTATCGATTTTTAACCTTACAAGATAAGCCCCGTGGTTCTACTCACGTTGGCGTTGCAGACAAAAATTATTTAACAGGAACATCCTACTAAAATTATAAACGTGAATGATTGGATGGATGATATTGGTTCCTCTTTCACGAAAAATACACTAAACGGATTTGGTTGAAATACGATACACACACAAAATAATAGTTTTTATCCCTATTCTATGTTCCCGTGGGATAATAGTCCAGTCATTAAAGCCTAAACCCGAAAATAATTAGTAACACGCTGAAATTTTAAGGGGTTCTTAAGGAAGGTAAAATAACATACCGGGTGATTTTGCAGCGTTCTGGGGTGTACGGAAAGGGTTGAAAAGGGGTGAAAAGTGTTTTTTGCTAATAACATTGCCAAAAAAATTAGTAACACGCTGCAAATTTGCTGCATAAAAAAATGATAGCAATACGAATGATTGTTTTCGCATGAAATAATAATAATAAATATTGTTATTTTCTGCACAATGTAAATTGTTCTGAATTTATTCAGAATAATTTACATTGTGCAGAAAATGAAACTGTAAAACAGATTCAGTTATTAGAGTAAACGATATTAATCGGCTATTTTAAGCTCTAAAATGTAATACAAAAACAAAATTTATAGCCCCACAGACTTCTAAACACAAACTCAAACTTTAATAATGAATGAATGAACAGAATTTGCATTCAAAATTGCTTGTCTATGACTGATTAAATTATTATTGAGTTTGTTGTTTATGGCTCTTTGCAGGGACGCTAAGAGACGCTGAATTTGGAACTTTAAACGCTGGGCTGAGAGTTAATAATCCTACAGACCATTTTTATGAAAGCACTAACTTTACATTTTGTTAATGTGGTAAAATCATCAAATGAGTCCTACCACACACGGCAGAAGGGACTGTCAGACTTGTACTGACTAAAATCCACGGAGTCCTTCAAAAGCCCTTTACGTTCTGGGATCACCGTAGCTCGTTATTTAGTATCTATTGCCAAACAAAAAATCGGTTCGGTCGGACAACGTCATAAGAAAATACTGTACTTATACTTACGTTGCTATAAACAAACAATTGACACGCCGTTGCTATGGAACGCTACAGAGCGAGGTAACGCCGAATGACGTCATCTTTTTTCGTGCGTGCAGCCGGCCTCCTAATTATAAGACGTTATCACGTCAAAAACATTTAAAATGTATTATATTCTTGTACCAAAATCCAACTTTCCTATTCAGTAACAACCCAACACAGACCTCTACCGATCATATGCTCGAGCGATCCAATGCACGGTCCATGCACTAGTGATGTGCCACGATAATTACGTAATATATCGACATATCGATTAGGGAATTAATACTGTCGATATCGTGTTGACTATGCCTCAACGAGCTGGAGTTAAGAGGGTATTGTGCTTGAAGTGGCGTGTTAGAGTGGAGATAGTGACTGACTGATTAATGTTGTGCTTAGATGTAGTTGGAGTTAAGCTTACTGGGTACAAGTAAGTGATTAGGCAGTATACTGTGTTGGAAAACTAGTTGTTAGTAATGTGTGGAATTGTTGTTTATAAATATGTTGTTGTTGTAGCAAAGTTGATTATTCTGCTCAGATATTTTGCTAGTGTTTGGCAACGAATTAAATAGAAAATTGAATTTTAGAAAATTGAAAATACATCGTACTATTAAAATAACGATAATTCATTTTTGTTCGCTACCTCAACGCGAAAATTGACACCTTATGTCAGATCAAAGACAGAAAGAAAGAAAAAAACGTATAGAAGAAAACAAAAATCTGATATCTTTGTGTTTGTCTGTTTACCGGTATGTGGAAGTTGCGATTAAATAAATAAATGGAGCGTTATAGTTTCAAGCATGAAAATATTTATTGGCTATCATTGTATTTATTTATTCATGAAACAATCACTCTACAATTCTAACACCTACCTACAGGTTCATATGAAACAATTCAAATGCTAGTATTCCAATATTTTGATGAACGTGCTATAAAAAGTGAAATTCTGAAAACCAATCCAATTTGATAACTGGCGGGTTGATTGCAATACACAGCCGCATTCCCAAAGCAATTTTGACACTGAAATATACACTTTTTCACTTTCGAAATAAAAAACCAAAAGTCAAAATCAAAATCTAAAGTCATTTATTCAAATAAGGTTGATTTATCAGCACTTTTTGAAGGTCAATTTTTACATAAGACAGTCCCCCAAAGCGCCCCCCCTTCGACACTTCCTAGTATTTTGGCTGGGAAGAAGAAGTGGCGGAACAAACTCCCCAGCAACACATCTGTCTGTACGGTTAGAAGAACCAAGATTATACAATTTAATAGAACATTCACATTATACATCAATCCGAGATTACATCTCAATTGTGACTAGAAGGCACGTAAAGATAAACTAAGACCATCCATCACAGTAAAAACAACACAATACAAATAAATGACTAACTAAAACTAGATAATACGATCGATGCTGCTTTGACTGTCGCGGGTTCGATTTCCACGCCAACTAAGAGGACAGTATCCCCACCATTTTTGCAGCATACAAGTGTTCATGTGTAAAGTTCTTTCTTCAAAAGACCACCTCAGACACCTGCATGGTTCTCATATATCTTGATCATTACAAAATTGTCTGGACATTAAAGAGACTGTGACCTCTAAGTTTGTTTCGGATGTTTCTTCTCAGAGTAGTCAGGTACGAAACACCGGCCTCATCTAGTGTAATGTGTGACGTGGAAAAGAGTTTGAGAAAACCAATTTGCTGAATAAAATATATCATTTATCATTAGTCTAACTATTTTTTATTCACTGCAACACCTTTTGTGCAATAAAGTATTTTCATTTGATTTCATTTTCAAATGGTTGATTTGGGTCTGAGTCTTTGTGTACGAGTATGTGAATATTAATCTTTGTAAACGCAACTTTGATACAGGAGTTTCGTGTCGCAACTTTATTTTTAACCATAAAGCAGTATATACATTATTTGCTTCAAGTATGTCTTCTTCTTTCATTCCTTTCTAATTAAACGCCATCTTGTCTAACACTAACTTTTGCCAGCGTCTCCGTCCATTCATCCTCTTCCTCCCTAAAAGCCTATTTTACTAATAAATTGTAATAGAGAAATAAGTTTTTAATAGGTTGTTTTTAAGCGCAATTATTACAAAAATCAGAGCATGTAGCCAATCGGCAAGCGACAATCGTTAACGTTCAGCAGTCGCTAATACATTTTCAACTTTATAATCCATCACATGAAGTTGAAAATCTAGTATAGACTGCTGAGCGATAGCGAATGATCAAAAGAAAACGATCTGTAATCTTTGATAGATTGTCAACTTTATGCAATGGGCTATAAAGTTGAAAATGTATTAGCGACTGCTGAACGTTAGCGATTGTCGCTTGACGTTTGGCCACAGGCTCTGGCCCTGCAGTCTCGACAAATACAACGACAAAAATCGCTCGTTAAGTCTAATCGATGTCAAATTTCTTTAATAGGTTTTCAACCTTATGCTATCGATATCGATACCGGTCCCCCATTGTCGTCCCATCCCTAATGAACTGAAGCGCGCATACAGAACACTCTTTGGTACTTACACGCTAAAGGGCACTGAGATGCGAACGATTACGTTTCGGTGTCGTTATCATGTCGTCGACCCATCGTAACGTTGACAGTTAACTTACTAACTCGTTGTTTAATTTTGGATGTTACTTACATGACGTTAAAGCTCATTTTTATAAAACTGTAACTTGATTTGTTGTTTCTGTAAAAGCCCAAATTATTTTATTGTCAATTTTATGTTTGCTTTATGAATTTGATAGCTTTTCGGTTGTGTTAACAACCATTTTGTGATGTCATTTTTTTTGGGACAAACCCACCACACTATTCCCAAACCACTGCAACTCCTGAAAGCCAGAATCAACAGTGGCAACCACCAGAAAAGCGCCGAGACAATGAAGTCTCGACGTGTCCCGGAGTATGAATTTACCTGTCTTGGATCATGCACGAAATTAATCAGAAAAGAATAGTGGAGGAGTAGGAAAAATATGTTTCCACTTCCCTCCATGCAAGCAGGAGACAGAACAGAACAAGGCCAATAGGCACAAAGGGACATTACAACTGGGAGAAGCCCAGTTGCCTAGCACCACGGGTAAAAATGATTACTAATATTAATGGGTCCTAAATTGTGAGCTGCTATATTTGATTCCAATAATAGGTATGGCAAAAACGCTTGAACGCACGGAAGTTTGTTCGAGTTTCGACAAGGTCCATATAATAAATGACTCCAGATGTAGTCTGAACAGCATCCAACATAATAATTATTGCGTTCGTTTTGCCAAAGAATACACTCCCAAAGAATATGATGTGCTGATTGTTCATATTCACAGTCAGGTGTTGAACATTGACAAAAAGGCGAGGGAACAAGCTTGAAGGAAAACAATTTACTTTTAAAGTTACCATGTCCGGTGAGAAATTGGGTAACAAAGCTTGCTAATTTGCTAGACTGCAACTTTAGTTCGTCTACGAAGCTCCTCATTTCTGATTCGTTAACGCGGAGAAACTCCGAGCATAGCCTTGTCCAGATTTGTTTATAATTATTTAACCTCCTAATTAAACAGAATAAAATTCTTCAAAGATATAACTTATCTAATCGGCCATTCTCCTGTTGCAAGTTTTTATTTGTCCGCGCTTACTTAATCCGTAATATGATCATATTCAAGCGTGTTTTTTTTTATATGTTAGATTACGACCGTATCTAGCTGTAAACAAAATATTGGGTTCTGTTTTTAACTAGTAATCCTTAATTAATTGAATCTCTGTTCGAAAAAGCACTATTTTCTAATTACCGAGGCCTGTCCGCACTCCAACTTTATGTTAAAACTTGCTTGTAATTTCTCAAACCTGCAGATTTACTTTAATCCATTAAACTTTTTAAACAATACAAAGCAACGTGTATCACCTACCAAAATATGGACTCAATAGAACCAGTCTATAAATAATTATAATTGAATAACCGCGTGTCCGATAGAAAGTTATAATTACCGTGACATTATCTGTTCTCGGGTGCACATACCTAAATAACGGTATTTGGAACATCAGTACCGCACGCGTCGAATGTCCTCAGGGTGTGCTGCAACCCATTAGCAGTCGCACGTCTCAAACGTTACTCTAGCGCCAACGAAGCACTTGAGTATATAATTCCCGTAGCCCTTGGTTCCAAACTTTTCTAATTACCGTTATACTTATTTAAATACTTGATTTTTGAAGTTAGACCCTAGTTGATAATGTAAATGAAACAGTACTATGGCTTACGTATGTTATGATAAGCCAGTATTTGCAGGCTGTGATGGTTTTCGAAATTTTGAAGAAAGTCTATCGTTTTCTAATTACCGTATACTAATTACCATGTGTTAATAATTACCGTTGTATGAAAAACTTATACAGAAAAATCAGAGTAGAGAGTAATAAAAGACAAAAGGAAAAGGGAAACTTGGAAACAATCGAGGAAGAAGTAGTCATAGATCTAGACGTGCTTGATAACAGCATATCAGATCCTCTTGAAACTCTGTCAACACCATTCATCATTTCAGCCTATTGCAGTCCCCAGCGCACGATCTCCTGCTTTTTTCATCCAGCCACTGCCAGCCTACTTTTTCAGGTCATCGGTCCATCTTACCGGGGGGCGTCCCACCCTACGCCTACCTACACGCGGTCTCCATTCAAGAACCATCCTACTCCACCTATCGAGGCAGACGTGACCAGCCCACTGCCACTGTAACTTGCTGCAGATTTGGAAAATATCTGTAACTTTGGTCTTTTGCCGTACCTGATTCCAGATTTTATCCCTTAGTGAGCCCCAAGCATAGACCTTTTCACAGCTGCGTGACATGAAGTCGGTGGGCGAGCTTGACTGACATGTTCCACGTTTAGGCTCCTATACCTGCCCGAGGTAGATGTATTCTTGGACAACTTCGAGTGTTATACCTTCGACAGAAATTGGTTCTGAGATGACATGGTCATTGAACATGACCTTGGTCTTGTCCAGGTTCATCCCAAAACCCACAAGTCTGGAGGCAGCATTGAGACTGTTCCGCAGGTCTTGCAGCGATTTCGCCATAATAACTATATCGTCGGCAATACGAAGGTGCATTAGGTATTCACCGTTGACTTGATGCCCAGTCCGTTACAGTCCAGCTTCTTGAACAAATCCTCCAGCGCGTTGGTAAACAGTTTAGTTAGGGGATATTACAACTCCCTGTCTCACACCTCTTAGCAGCTGGATGGTGGTTTTGTACTTGGACCGACATCGACGCCATGCTGTAATATAGGTTCCTTAGCACCTTTATGTAACGCCAATTGACTTGGCATCGCTGCAAGGATTCCAGAACAGCCCAGATTTCGATGGAATCGAAGGCTTTTTTGTAGTCCACAAAGGCTATATAGACACAGCGGCCGGTTATACTCCTCTGTCTTCTGTATAACCTGCCGCACTGTATGTATGTGGTCTAAGGTGCTATAGCCTTTGCAAAACCCAGCCTGTTCCGGTGGCTGGAAAACGTCAAATCTAGCGGAAAGCCGATCTGTGACGACCCTCGAAAACAGCTTGTAGACGTGACATAGAAACGGGATTAGTCTGTAGTTTTTTGGAAGATTTTTGTCTCCTTTCTTGATAAACAATGTCACCACGCCCCTGTTCCACGCCTTTGGGGTAATCCCACTGTCTTTGACGAATAGCACAGGTTGGCCCGCAGTTTTTAGGAGTTTGGAGGTGATGCCAACACTTCCATACCTACCTTAATAGCATCAACTCCGCGTCCAACTAGTGCTCTCTCATCTTCTTCTACTAGTACTTTATCATTATTAAGCAATATTGAGCAATTGAACGAAAATAAAGATACAAGTATGGAGGTACAAAATATTTTCTAATTACCGTAGCATCAAATATTCAACTTGTCTAATTACCATACCCAATCTTTTTTTTAAATCTCATTATCTAGAAAACCACCAGTAATAGTAAAATGCCAAAATAACTATTGAATTCCTATCTTTGATGTGCTTCATATTTTAATGTGTTTAACGTCATATCAGTGAAATTCAAAAAGGGCACGGTAATTAGGCAAATAACACCTATTTGGAGAATGGCCGTAATCATAAATAAATGCTAAAACACACCTTAAAACGTAAACATTACTTCAAGTCTAAAATAAAATCAAGTTGAAGTTCAAAGGCCTTTTATACGCGTTATCACGTAACTGGATTTGAGCGTCGGTAACGAGGCGGGCACGTAACGATATCAAAGTGATTTCACTTAACGGAAGGCTGTGTTAGATGGGATGGCTATTAGGATGGTGGTACAATGAGGAACATTGTTTTTTTTCAAAGATTTTCATTTCAATGTAACTTTTTAGGGTTAAACAGATAGTAAGACTTTGGTGTCCGTCCGTCGGTCTGTATACCATCATCAATCAATCATGATAATGATTACATTGATTTTCATCATCATTCATACATGATCATTTGATTATAATGTTAACACTGCTGGGACCCAGGCCTTCTAGATCCACTCCTCAGTGGATTATGGCCCACTCCCTCTCACAGAGGTGAGAGGGGGGAGTTGGCCATAATCCACTACGCGGGCCCAGTGCGGATTGGTAGATGTCACATGTCTTCAAATTTTTGGTTCTAAGACATGCCGGTTTCCGCACGATGTTTTCCTTCACCGTTTTGAGAGCAGTGGTGATGAAATAAATTACACAAAGTAATGCGCCTGGCGGGGTTCGAACCCACGACTCGTAAGTCGGGACCGATATTACTGGGCCACCACTGCTCTCACTTGGCTGTATATCACCAGTACCCTTAGCACGAGTTTTCAGTATTTGAGACGTAAACAAAACTGGAATTTTGACAATTTCAAATTGAAAAATTTCAAGGAAAAAATTAGTTCCTTCTTCGCACACCAGAGGCGCTGTTCCATTTTTTCACACAAGTAACGCTGTAAATACTGGAAAGACGCTGTAAAGTAAAAGAGTGAAAATTCGTGATAACGGTACATGCAGTATCCCACTGTCATAGACTGTTTAAATTTTAGTTTATTTCACAGAATATGTTGTATTTCTGTTAGCGGCAACAGAAATACAACATAATTCTGTGAAATAAACTAAAATTTAACAACAAATACTACAAAATGAAGTAAAATCTAACCCTACCACAAAAAGATAACCATCTGTTGAACGCTTGTCAAAAAAAAGTGTAACTACAAAACTACCTTTATATCAACTTGAAATATTTTGACGTTGACATTGATTTTAGACAACTGTTCAACAGAATATGTTAAATTTTGTGAAAAGAGGTTTTACAAAAACGTGTTTTTTGCCGTTTTTTTATTAGGTTAGTGAGGCCGGCGTTTGATCACTTTCTCGCCTGAGCAATGATGGTCAATGTTGAAACACGCGTGTTTAAAAATAACCAATTTACTTCTGATGGAAATGCCCCCAAAAAAATATATTTTATAATAAGTATTTACCATAAAATTAATAATGTAAAGACACACGGTTCGCCTGATGGAACACGATCACCGTAGCCTTTGGACGCCTGAAACACCAAAAGTACCTATCGCCTGCGCATTGCTGAGCTTGCAAAGTAAATTATATAAACATATAATTTTATATGAAGAAAGTAAAACACAGATAGATAAACAGCAACAGAAGCTATAATGGAAGTTTTATATTGAGAAAATAATATTACACTTCATAAAGAATGGCTATCAGCACCACACAACACTGTTATTTTGTGAAATATATCAAAAAGCTAATCTTTTCTGCGTCAATACGAAAATAAATCAATACGAAAATTACACTCACTCGAAATCTAAGTAAGTCTAAGCACTTGACCACGACCTACACGTTTAAGCGAGACGTGTTTAGCAACAATGGTAGCGACAGTCGCAACCGCTTTTTAGAGTTTCTCACAAGTCATAGTGAAGCGACGGTACTTTCAAACGTGACGCTTGACGCAATTTGCGTTGAATGAAGTTGTAAACAAGGGCTTATTAGGCCAATATTTTCTATAAGGACTATTTAGTCCTTATTCATTGGATCTCATATACCGTTTGCGCATTACAGCATGCCATGTAACATGAGTTTGGATTTCGGTTATATGCTCGGAACAAATTATGTAGAACACGATGACAGTGCTCATGCTCAGAAAACAAGTAACAAACGCGTCTGTTGCTGGTTGCTGCCAGTCGCATCAGAAGAGGTCGTGGTCGAGGCACATTTTTATTTGTAGTTCAAGTATTAAAAAAGGGCTTAAAGAAGTACAGACAACAAAATAAAAAAGTACTCAGTGTGTCTAAGCTTTACCATCAACAGTGTGACCTCGGTTTGCCGACAAGTCAGTTGAGTGATAAAAAGTCACCTTACTCTATTTGTTGGTTCATCAGGGAGAGTACTGATCGAGTTTTCCGTGAAAAATTGTAGATTTCCTGTTTGTGCCTTTGTAGGAGAATTTTAAATAGGTTTTGTTAACGGCGTATGGTCAAGCGAAAGCATCGTTTGATGAGTCGGAAAAGTTGCCACGCACCGCCACCAGCAGGCGTTAGTATCGCGAAATTAACGCAATCCAAAGTTTTATGAATTTCATTTCGTCAACTTCGACATTTCATAAAGTGTTCCCTTTACGCAAAATACATATATTACTCTAGAAGAAATATTTTGATATAAGGATATCGAAACATTTACTAAAACAAAATGATAGAAATCTTTATTGATGTGGATTAATATTTTGTGAATATTTTTATCATTCACAGTCTTAAATTTATTTTATAACATTTTGATGTCCCGAGATTACGAACAAAACTACTATTTTGGTAGAAAATGAATGATAATTGGCATACCTTACGAAAGTGACAATACCCATTATCGTTAAGCCCCAAACACACGCGCGCACGGGCAAGGGCATATTGTGTTTTGTGTTCCACGCGCGCCTGAAAGAGTGTCAGCACAATGGCAATGACGGGGCTCTCTTTTAGAGGGCCTACCTGGGTCGTGGGCTAGCGAATACCATGACCCCAGAACGTAAAGGGCTATTGAAAGACATCGTAGATTTTAGTAAGTATTCCGAGTCTGACAGTCCCTCCCGCCGTGCCCTGGGTAGGAGGACTCATTCGATTATTTTAGCACTCTAAAAAAAGCCCCAAACACACGCTCCTTTTATTAACGTGCGGTCACAAAGCTGGTTGCGTGATATCTTTATATGTTCGAGAGTGGAAAGCTAAGGGTGCTTGACACCCTGTCCTCCACCATCTGGTGTTGGTACTAATTTTTGATGCATTTTGATGTACGGGATAAACGGGACTCTAATACTAAGTCTACAATTTAAATGCCCAAACTTTTTTTTTTTGGATGGAACCAAAATGAATAAAATTAAATGCCCTACATACTCGTATGTCAAAATTGCTTTAGCAAGATTTTAGGGACACCCCAAAGTTTGGTTTAGTTAGGTTCCTTTAAAACCTGCAAACAGAAATAAAAGCCCCGCGAACCGGGAATTCATCGACTTAGCTCGTTTTTTTTATTAATTTATTACAGAAAATAGGTTAATTTCTCAATACCGTATTATACACAATGTGGTGAGTATTTATCAGTTCTGAAGATATTGCAACTTTTTAGTTTCAAAATAAGTACTTTTCTGGCAAACCTATTACTAAAACTCCACTGTCCGTCCGTCTGTTTGTCTGTCCGTGTCTTACCCGGCTACTGTGCCGTACTAGTTATTTGAAATTTTCACATATGACGTATTTCTGTTGCCGCTATACCAACAAAAATAAATAAAGGGACTCCTAAACGACAAACAGGTAGACGCTTAAAATATTCTCAGATTTATAGATATGTACACTGATTAATCTTCTTTTTTACCATTTACCCACCTTTATGACCATCCCTGGACTTCCAAAAATGATTCAAAACTAACCAAATCCGTCCAGCTTTTCTCGACATTTAACGAGACAAAAGAAAATATAAATACCTATATAACTGAAAAAGGTGACTGACTGACATAGTGATCTATAAAAGCACAGCCAAAACCACTTGACGGATCGGGCTGAAATTTGGCATGCAGGTAGATGTTATGACGTAAACATCCGATAAGAAAGGATTTTGATCAATTTTATCAAGGGGATAAAATAGGGGATGAAAGTTTGTATGAAAGTTTGTCAATTTGATAAAAAATAAATTGTTAAGTTCCGACATCCACGCGAACGAAGTCGCGGGCACAGCTAGTTATGTATACAACAAGAATTAGTGAACTAAAAAGGGTAAATAAAATAAGTACTTAACCAGTATAGCCGCTGGCAACAGCTAGTACACAATAAATATACAAACAAATAAACTTTAACCAAACTTTACTTTGAACCAAGTTATTCACTCAATCATAAAGTCCCTAACGGCATTTTGATTGAGTTATTTCTAATCTTAAAGAGATCTTTAATCTTGAGAGAACTTAAATGATTGTTTAGTAATCATAATTAATTAATCTAAACTTTATTAGCAAAAGAAAGTTTAGACTAAAAATATCTAAAGTAAACCATTTTTCTTTTTTAAGTGTGGGCACACTTGGAATTTCTCATGTGTTGTGTGTGGGTGCGTTTACAAACATTCAAAGTCAGTTATGAAATCAACAAGACATGGTACAACTACTTGTAGATCACACAGATATTATTTGTCACTTTCCGCAAACAAACAAAAATGATGGACAATGGTAATAAACGAAAAAATAATCCAAAACACTCGAGTCGGTAAAGCGGTCAAACCTTACTTTATAGACTTAAGTCACAGGTCCCGCTTGACCACGTTAGATCAATACCTAAAATAGTTAGTCATCTAAAAAAACTACGTTATTTTTTAAAACAAGCTTTTATTATTAAAAAAAATACTTACGGTAGACAAAGTACTCGTCAAGACAAAAGAAACGAATCTAAACTCGATGGGTTTCATTACAAAAATCCTATGGCAACCTTCCAACCGGACAGCGGGACAGGTAAGTATAAGCTTGTAAAAATGGCCGCCAGTCGATGTATACCAACAGACAAATGAGAAACTCCCGAGTTGGGAACATACCGCGTGCGATAAAATATAGTGCGGTCTCTTTTGAGCCGATTGATGAAACGAGAGGTAATGAGTTTACGTCTGGATGCGTCACTCAGGAGGGTTGGGGCGTTATTTAAGTTAAAAAGTGGTTGGATTTTTAATTAAGGGTGTGTATCAATCAGGCTAGCTGGCACTAGTTAATAATCGAAAAGACTAATGTTTTTAAAGGAGATAGGAGATTTTAGTACGGAGGGTGGCTCTATCGGTGGCCCGCCATTTTGTTTCTTTTTTAGAATCGCGGTGCAACCGAAGCTATACTGGGTGTAAGGGACATCTCTCCACAAACTTTCAGGGCTTGCCCAGTAGACGAAACTGAACAATCTTCCACATTTTTTTTTCAGGAAATGAAAAAAAAAATCAGCCTCTTCATACAAACTGTCTAATCAAGTTTATAATTTTCAATGGTGAGGCTGATTTCTGGGCTGTCCCTTACACCTAGTATAATTATTTAGATAGAGCTAACTTAGACAAACAAAAAAAAATATGAGCATAATGTCCTAAAGCGTCAGGTTTTAGAGTTATTCACCTAAATGTAAGGAGAAAATTGATACTAGGAGAAACAGCTTCTTTGTCTTTTTTTTTCTCCCTGCAGGCATATTTAATTGAATTATGACGACATCATTACATGTAAATATGCGTACATTTAGATTATTTTTTTCAAGAAAATTAAAAAAATAGATACTATTTCTACAGACTAGTCGAGCTTCTGACTAATAAGTGACGATTGTCAAAGCTCTTTAAACTTTGAAAATCGATATGTTATTATATATTCACGATATCTCCATTGATTTCTGATCATAATATCGTATGTTTTTATACCAAAACTAAAGGTTTTTCTGTACCTAATTTTGTATTGGGGATCTCTGTTACAGCGACCCTTGAAACTGCTAACTGTAATAAGTAAACTTAGGGGCAAGGGGGAGTGAAATTCCTACTACTGGGTTCTGTAGGTTATGCTGATTCAGTATAAGCTTTATACATGCCTCTTTTTAGTTCGCTAAAATCATTAACTCTCAGAATTTCTTGGACTAAAAGTTCACCCCAGACCCTTCAGTTGTCCTTTGCAATTTCAGTTTCGGCCTCAACTATGGATGTTTTGACAATCAATCCGAACTAAGAATTAGTGATAGTTTAAGAGACCACGCCACTACATTTTAAATAAAATTTGGTGTTATGACATAGAAACTAGCGCCGCGTCAAAAAGACTTCAGTATCCGTACCCACCCAGATCGGACGGCAAGCAACCGATTACTCAACATTCGCAAACTCGTGCCTTTAATATTACCCTAGTATAAGTGAGCATGCAGATCGCAAGTTTAAAGTTATAGTCACCCAATTCTTAAGCAAAGCAGTTACTTTTCACACGCTGACCTCGATTCCTGTTCCACAAAAGTCTACAGAACCCTAACCGAAAGACAGGAGAAGTAGAAAATACAAAGATAATACGTGACCAAAATTCAATACTCTATACTCTAGGAGCTGTACGTGATGCGTGTTCACAATACGTCAGTATATTATGGTCGCGGAGCGAGACAGCTTGTTGTGATATTTATGTCAATTTTTGTTAAAATTTATTGAGAAGTTTTTGGTATTAGCTGGTAGTTTTTTTGTTGGCCTGTGGTTTACTATTTGAAGAAATAATAAATGGCTTTCAATAAGGGCTTTAAAGAAGGCACGGTTGGTGCAGTGGTTTAGCGATTCCCCGCATGGAACACATACATTTCTGTAAGATCTACAATTAATATAGTTATTCAAAGCCTGGGTGTTTGTCTATTTCAGTTGAAATGGTAAAAAACCCCAAACATTTTTCTTTAAGTTTGGGACAACGTTTGTAAAAAAAAAAAGAATTTTCGGAAAAGCCAGGTATTTGATATAACTTCAAACAAAATGGAGGAGCTATGACGTTTTTATTTTTTACGTATTTTATTTCGTGTGTCAATTTATTTTTATGTAATAATATTATGTTCTCCAATTATTCGAATCGCTTCTTTATAATGATTAAAAAAATCTTATTATATTTGAAAGAGGCATGAAAAAATTCTGAGGTACTTAAAAAAAACATGATTGTTTTAGGACACCCGTCTCCCGGTCTATTTAACAGTTTCGACAAAGAAAACTTGCACAATCAGAAACAGAACCGATAATGACACTTGTTGTTTTAAATTGGCTACCTAAGAAAATAATTTGTTCAATAGAAAATATAATATGAGTTTGACAATTAATTTCTTTGTTCCAGTAAGATTTGCAATAGTTAGCGATATTCAGCGAAGGTATTTCCAGTTTTGAAAAAGCAATTAAGTATTACTAAGTATGCTCTAATATAAGAAATTGGCCACAACTTGAGCTCATCATTCTCTGCCAAGCCTTTTGCTAACCCATGAGACCGGCTTCCAATGTAACTGGATATAACTGAAATGTAAGTATGTTAGATACATGAAGTGACTGCCTATCTGACTTTCAAAGCCCAGTAACTGAGTAGTAGGACAGCCAGTAAGACTGGTTTTTACAAAAAATGATAGCCGAAGAAAAAAAAAAGCGTGCTTCACCGTCGACCACATCATCGCTTACCATCAAGGGATATAGTGGTCAATCGCGAGCAAGTAGTCTAGCGCCATCTCTTTCCCACAGCCTAAATTGGATCGCGTTAAGGTGAATGCTCCAACCAGCCCGCGAAATTCAAATTTTCTTTCAAAAAATTCGCTCCATCAGCTCTCACGTACAAAAGGTGCATCATGTTAAAATTTCCGAAATCTAACTATGATGCACCTTTTCTATGTGAGAGCTGATGGAACGAATTTTTCGACAATTTTATATTTAAAATTATACTTGTTATTACCGCAATTCATATTTAGATAAAGTTACAACATGTCACTGGCCTGCAAATTGCAAAAAACGTAAGAAAATTTGAATTTCGCGGGCAACATCGACGCAATCACCTTAAGAGATCGTGGTAAGGGGGCTGATGCTACTACAATGTAGTTTACAATTGGGAGTAAAAACAGAGATACATTTTCTATTCCTTCAATCTATAGTCTTGTCCGAGGAGATGGGATGCCAATGCCAAAAGAAGCGTCAGAAAATAAACAAATTAATAACAAACTGTATCCATTACCATAACACAAAAAGCCCATGTTTTATTAACACCTGCCAAATTTAAGTAGGATAACTCCCGCGCCGCCATTTTGCTGTCAGGCTACAAGTACGAAGTTTGTTCACAAATAAGATACTATTGTTTGCAACTGAATTAAAACTTATTGTGAGTAGTGGACAAGAAGGGAGAGAATACAGAAGAATCAGTTCGCAGAAAAAACTTTTTTAAGGCTCGTTTCATTTGACCACTTTCCAGTGGCGTATTTGCCGGTAGACCTGAGCCTAGAGCTGCTAGATATAAGGGGCAGCTACTCGTATTTGTGTCAAAAAATCACTGATCAAAAACAATATTAATAAGAAATAACTCAAATGCATATTAACATAATTATTAAAGTCTTGCGTACATTGTTTTCTTAATAACTTGTGCGTATTAAAGTTTGAATAATTACCATACGAGTATAACATAAAATAGTTCGTAAGTTTAGTTTAACATAATTTAAACACAACCTAAATGTCCAATAATCCCTGAAATCTCGAAACATATTACAAACTAACAGCTTTCAGTTATAAACGTCAACCTAATTCCAAATCAGTTTAAAGTCTAGTGATGGTTGCTGAGAAAGGGGCGGCACAATGACTTTGGGGGCAAGAGCGGCTAGGACTGCAAATCCACCACTGCCACTATGGTAAGATTCCCACCAACCGGCCGGACTCGGCGGCATTTTATAATGCGGTAAGGAACATTGCAATCTATCAACAGTAAATACAGTTCATATTTGCTTACAAAATTATTTCTTTACCGCATTGTAAAATGCCGCCGAGTCCGGCCGTTTGGTGGGAATCTTACCTATCTCGCCTGATAGTAATGTGGTCGACAGTGAAGCACGCTTGCCTAGAAGTAATCTATTCACTCTTTTTTTTTTTTTAGCGTGGTAAAATCATCAAATGAGTCCTCCAACCCCGGGCAGGGCGGGAGGGACTGTCAGACTTCTACTGACTAAAATCCACGGTGTCCTTCATAGCCTGTTATGTTCCGGGGTTACGGTAGGGGAATAATCCCGCGACCCCGGCAGGCTTTGGCCCTCTGAGAGGGGGGCCCCGTCATTATGCTGACGCTCTTTGAGGCACGCGTGGGACACAACGCGCCGTCGACCCGGGCAAATCTATTCACTCTTGACAGAAAAATACCAAGGTGCTATCAGGAAACACAGACTATGTCAGGGAATTCGACTCCTTAGCTGTTCGCACATCATCATCATCATCATCAGCCTATAATGTTCCCACTGCTGGGACACAGGCCTCCTCTCTGTGAGAGTGGGCCATAATCCACCACGCGGGCCCAGTGCTGGTTGGTAGATGTCACATGTCTTCGAATTTTTGGTTCTAGGACATGCAAGTTTGCTCACGATGTTTTCCTTCGTCATTTGGCTACGGAACCCTAAAAATGCGGTGACGTTGCGCCCTCAATTGTTGCAATATCAAATGAAAGACTGTTAACAATGGAAAGAAAGAATCGACCTCTCTTGTGAGGCAGCTATGGCTTAGTTGGTTGATACAACGTCAGGAGTACTTACCTACTTATCCGGTTCGAGTCCCATCTGCAGTCAAATTATTATCCTCAGAAATATTATCGCTGGTGACAATAAAAAAATAGTTCACTACTTAAATAAATTGAAAATTTGTTTAATCCGTCAATTAGAGTATTAATAAAATAATAGACATAATTTTATTGACATAATTATAGACATACTTATTATAATGTATTGAGAAATATTGGCAAAGATGAAACACTTCGAAATTCGGGAATGGGGGCTTTTTTATATAACGTGGTAAAATCATCAAATGAGTCCTCCCACCCCAGGCAGGGTGGGAGGGACTGTCAGACTTGTAAGTACTGACTAAAATCCACGGTGTCATTCAATAGCCCTTTATGTTCCGGGGTCACGGTGATGGAAATAAGTGAGCGACCCCGGCCGGCTTTGGCCCTCAATCCATTTTTCGGGCATACAATTTTTTTTAGTAAACCGTTTCATCGATAAAAGGATAAAAGTTACTTTTTGAGCTGTTTCAGAAATCGTTCATTTTCTCTTCAAAATACCTTTCGCCTTCTGACCATATCTGCCCCAACTAATAAAGTACACAAATATTTGCTGTACCAAACTTTCACTTTCGGAAATGAGAAGTTTCCGACGCTGTAGCTCGCTTAATATCCTAAATGAACGATAGAACCATTGCTTCGGAAAAAGAGTTGCATTCTTTTTTTCCTCTTTCACTTTCCCATATTGGTTTCGGAAAAAGCTTTTGGTTTTAAAATTGCGTTCGTCTGTTCGAGACTGTGATTTAAAATGGATATCGTTCTGTAGTTCTAGCTATTGTGGTATGATACATTTTTTATTGCGGGTAAAAGTTTCAAATGGGGCCTGATCTTCGGGCACGCCGCAATTGCGGCGGTAAGACCCCTTTTTGAGGAGTGGCTGGATAGGTGTCACGGAGTCCTGTCCTACCGCATGACGCATTTCCTCACGGGTGGCGATAGGCGGACACCTCTCGCCGCCGACATTGGTCGAGGCCATACTGCGGGGCCAGCATTCGACCATGGACCATGCCGGGGTCGACGGTGCGTTGTGTTCTACGAGCGTCAGCATGATGATGAGGCCCCCGCTCTACAGGGCCAATGCCTGCCGGGGTCGCGAGAAAGGGCTATTGAAGGACACCGTGGATTTAAGTCAATACGAGTCTGACAGTCCCTCCCGCCCTGCTCTGGATGGGAGGACTCATATGAATTTACAACGATAAAAAAAAAGTTACATTGGACATGCCGGTTTCCTCACGATGTTTTCCTTCACCGTTTTGAGAGCAGTGGTGATGAAATGAATTACACCAAGTAATTCGTAAGTCGGGACCGATACCACTGGGCCACCACTGCTCTTAGTTTGTTTATTTAACTTTAATGTATCAGCATAATAATTATTTTTTTGTATGAGATTTGTTACTTAACTACAAAACTGTAAACACAGACTTTGAAACTTTTATCCAATTATGTTTCTGCCAGTTACAAAACAAAATTACATAAAAAAGGTGTCAATCTCATCAAATCGAAAAGTTCCAAAACAATAGAATTACGACCTAATCGAATTTTTCGTTCCCTAGGGAATGTTTACAACTCCTAACTAACACAAAGTTCAAACAAGAAAACTTAGATCATAGTGACATAGAAAATAACTTGTAACATCGTAACCAACTTAAACAAGGGAATGGACCTTTCATGAAGCTATTATTCAATTCATCATTATTAACCTATAAGTTCCCACTGCTGGAACATAGGCCTTCTCTCTGTGAGAGGGAGTGAGCCATAATCCACCACGCGGGCCCAATGCAGGTTGATAAATGTTTCATAATTTTGAATTTTTGGTTCTAGGACATGCCGGTTTTCTCGCGATGTTTTCCTTCACCGTTTTGAAAGCAGGGGTGATAAAATAGATTACACAAAGTAATGCGTCTGACTGAACTCGATCCCACGACATATAACTCGTAAGTCGGGGCCGATTCCAGTGGGCCACCACTGCTCCAGTACCGACAGAGCTTCTTTTAATCAAAGACTCTTTAAGGAAAAAAAAACACGATTCAAATATAACTATGCTAAGATCTTTATAGGTACACTAGAATACCCAATAAGCCTTCCAACTGGGCCCAAAGAAGTGATATTACCAAAACTAGGCTTAAAGTATAAGCCCTGATAATGGAACTTCCCAAAATAGGTCCACTCCGTCCTTGTGTTTATCCCGAACATATTTTTCTTTTCTCTAATACTCGTAAACTTAACTTATGGGGTTGTTAAGCTGCCCAGTAAACAGATATCGGGAGGGTAAGCTCGGCTTTAGCGGGTTTTAAAAGCGGGAGGTGATTGTACAGAAGGTTAAATTGATAAGCGATTTATATATCAAGCCTCATTGAATGTTCTAGAACACTGTAAAGAGTTGACCAAAGCCCCTTAGTACACAAAGCGACGATTGTATACGATACCTTAGGACTTTAGTATCCAGGGGGGTATCACAACGTCTTAAAACCAAACTATTTCCAGTGAGTGAAAGAGATGCCGCTAGACGACTTGTATTGCTCTGTCACTTTCACTCGCCGGAATAATACAAATCCATAGAGGTTCGTCCCACGAGTCAATTAATATCAAAGTTGTAACTTATGGGAGACTTGCGTCGCGTCGCCTTGTTTATGAAGGGATTCAGTGTGTTATTTAAAGAATCGTTCACCTTGCCGCTTTAAGCGATGGCATAGGGCGGAGAGCGATAAGATCAAATCTAATGAAATTTTTGAAAGACGCCAAGAGACGAAAACGCGTGGGTTTTTTTACGGACGAATATTATGGCAAAGTATTATTACATCAAAAAACTATGCCAAAATATTTATGCAAAAGTATATTACAAGAAAAATATTATTGTTATTATTTGTTATAATTATTTTAAGTTATTAAAAGAAGGGTTTTCGCTACTGAAAGCATGTACGCCACATAAACATTTTATAAAATACTGAATTCATTTTAATTAAAGTCAATGCCCAGTCTTACGCTGGATACTAGGTTTTCTTTAAAAATTAACAGATTATATTTTTCTTTAGTTTTCCAAGTTGAGACATGTGTGATGCTCGCGAGGCATGCGCGGCGTATGCCTCGCGATGTTTTAATTCAAAGTGGAATTTCTACTAGCTCCCTGCCCCACAGCTTAAGTGTAAACTCTAAGTATGGATGCAAACAAGATAGTCAGGAAGTATGCAGCAAATTATGTCGAACTCTCAAGCTCGGGTATAACCAGACAATAGGGTTGTTAGCACAGCTTCTAGCTAAATATAAACTCGATGAGTTGATCGGTTCCTTATATTGTACTAGGTATAAGTTTGAGGATGGATTGTCCATTGTTAGATGGTTACTTTAAGGTAAGCGTCCACAGGTCCGCATCGCATCAAACGGATTTCTGTGTCAACAGCGATCGTATTGCCAACGTCACCTTCATCGCTTCCACTGACGTCCATATGACGTCATCGGTACGCATCGCATTAAGGCATTGCCGATGAGCCGTCCGTACGATGCGGATCATTGGACGCAGTTGTATGAGTTTTCATACAAGGCAAACTAAAATCCGTTACGTACGATACGTCCGATACGTGCGATGCGGACCTGTGGACGCACACCTTTAGTTAGACATTGTGATAAAATGGAATATTTATTTTATGAACTGGTTATAAAAATACTCTGACACATCACAACATTTTTTTTTTAACGCTGCCGTCTCTGAGAAAAAATAGCTGATACAAACTCAGAGGTCACTGTCTCATTTCCAGGGTCGCGGGACTGTCGCCAGGGGGACTGACTTATCAGGTAACCCTAGCCCCGGAAAGTAAAAGGCTATTGAAGGACACTGTAGATTTTAGTCAGTACAAGTTTGACATTTCATCCCGTCCTGCCCTGGATTGGAGGACGCATTTGATGATAGTACCACTTAAAAAACAGTCTCTTTTAAAGTCCAGACATTATTTTGCTCGATTATACGAGGACCATGCAAGAGTCTAAGATGGTCTTTTGAGGAATGTACCACGAGTGGAACTGTCCAGTCAGTGCAAGCATTTGTCAGTTATCTTGTAGCTCGACACATACCTCAAAAATGTGGATGTACAGTCGACAAAGTTGAATCATAACCCATTTTGACAAAAAACCGTTTGAATCCGTCAAATTGACAAAGATCAAAGTCGTACCATGGATATGTATGTTTACGCAAATGTGAACCTAATTGTGTCTGAATGTCTGTTAGAAAATGAGCTTATGGTGGGTTATGATTTAACTTTGTAGATTGTACAGTCGACAAAGTTGAATCATAACCCATTTTGACAAAAAATCGTTTGAATCCGTCAAATTGACAAAGATCAAAGTCGTTACCATGGAAATGTATGTTTACGCAAATGTGAACCTAATTGTATCTGAATGTCTGTTAGAAAATAAGCTTATGGTGGGTCATGATTCAACTTTGTCGATTGTACATTGTGGATGTGTCCAACATAAGAAAAACATAATCCCAACGAAAACTTTCCCAAAAAAACAGACAATTCTTCCCAGACCGACAGAAAAGCAATATGGAACGTAACTCGATGATTTACGGTAGAAATCTTGAATATCAGAAACTAATATAATATCTTCGTACGATTGTTTGTCCTCTGAGCAGACATATATGAATGTAATTGGATAAGGGCTGGTACGGACTGGTGACATGAAGAGTGATTTCTATGTAGATTTTTGTACAAACAAAAATGTTGGTTTCACTGATTTCTTGCACTTGATATTAGATTCCGTTATTTTTTTGTACTTACTGTGCCTGCAGTTGTAAATATTGGTGAGTGTTTGTTTGCCATCGTGGTGAAAGGATTAGCCAACCGAGTTGCCCAGGGCGCGCCGGACGTAGCATAAGAGTATTAAGCCTCATTTAGACGATGCAAGAACTCGAACGCGAGTTGCGTTACATTGCGGAATTTATAGGTAGAACAAATTCAGTTAATGAAACAAATGCCGCAATGTAGTGAAACTCGCATACGAGTTCTTGCTCCGTCTAAATGGCGCTTTAGGGTACGTCACTCGGGGAAGCTCCTTTCATACACCCCAATGATAACTTTATAAGCTGATGGCGTGGGATGGAATGAGTGTTGATGGATGGAGAGGAAGAGGAAGGCCAAGATTTTACCACGATAAAAAAAGCCATTTCATGTTGTATAGCCTATGGCCGTCTTTGATATACGGACTATAACAATGTTTTGAAACAATGTTTAGACAATTACAACGTTGCAATTTACATGTAAATGAATTTGAAGCGTCAAACTTAATTAGTTGGCATTCGTTTAACGGTAGTAACATGATTGTTACTGCGTGTTAATTAATGTTATGATTCAGTTTTGAACGCTTGTATTGCATTGCAATACAGCTATAGCATTACTATAGATTGCTATAGCAATACTACAGCTGTTCTATTTGCTACTATAGCTGTAAGAAAGAAAGAAAGAAAAATATGTTTATTCCACAAACACGCAAGAAAATGTGAAAAAAAATATTGAGAAATTAATAACAGAATCTTAAAAAAATTAATATTTTTTTTTCTTGTAAGTTCGCCACAAAAACTATTGCCCACGAAAAAAAGTATGTAAATTAGCCACAGGTTTTTGTTTTTTTTAATTTTGGTTATTGTACATTCGACCCATTTTTTCCACACGAGGATAGCAGAACAACTAAATTATAAAATCAAGCACAAAACAATCGAAAACGAGGACACAATGTGGAATCTGAACAGAAAGTACTAGGAGAACAGGATCAAAACTTTTATTCGAGGGGAATATTTTATTGTGGCGAACTTACAACAACCCAAATAAATAAAGAAGAAATAACAATAAAGAAATCGACAGCTGCACGCCATGACTGTGAAAAAAAAGGGTGACTCAGTATAATGTATGAGGCACTCACAGGACAGCCCTGGTTGTCAGGGTTCTTATACACGGCGCATATAACCCGCACAAGTAAAAGGTGCGGGCTACCCGCGGGGTGCTTGTACACGGCGCATGTAGCTTGAGTATGTTGAAATGGCGTCGAATCCTACTTATAAATCTAAGCGGGAAATTTTTTGGCTTCAACATTTCAGGCCAATTCAAAAACATGTTTAATAATTATTTGCAACCATCAAAAACAATTTAGTGTAGTAGGAATTTTTGTCAAATTAATCTAATCCACCATGTAGTTTCATGGCTGGGCCACATTCAAAACATTGTCAATATTGTTGCATTGTTTGGCTGTAATTGCTGACAATATTGCCGGCAATGGGCATTGTTCATTTTTTTTTATATGTTGTAATTGAAAAACCATTTCTAGGAATAGCGTTACTAATCATTAGTAACCAATCAAAAATGAAAAATGTTCATATTTGATTGATATTTTTGATAAAATACGCTTGACCTTCCTTGGCCTTCAAATGACGTTATTTTTGGCTGTACCGTTTTGTATCGTTGCCTCAGAATATAAAATGTAAGTGTCAAGTGTCAAATTAAAAATGTCAAAAATGTAAACAAAGAATATGTTTAGTTTTTGATATATTTTATGATTATTTCTGCAACATGCCTCATAATCTCTTTATGAGATTTGCGAGAAAAGTGATGCCGTGATGTAGGCGTGTAATATTGCAAGGTTTATAAAATGTACCTACTGTAGCGAAGATAACTTTGATGTAAGTAAGATATCAAAGCTTTAGATACCTTTGTATATTCATTAAGTTAATGCTAAAGTATTGCTCAGGAAAGCGAAGAATAATGTCACCGCGTCGACGACTTTCCGTTTTAAAAAACCTTTCAAAAAAGATTTCAAAAATTTATTGTATTTTTATAGTAGGGGAGGCCAGGATTCTAATTTGCAGTTACTCGAGCATCATGGCGACCTATTGGATTTGAAAGAATATTTCTTTATAAGTTTCTTACAAGTTTTCTATTTTAGTTGGGGGGAGGGCGTGTAAACAGTTTTAAAACTGTAAAAAAAACAGTTGTACAGAAGTACTCGGGCGCGTCAGCTATTTACAGTGTAAACGCGCTTTTCTTTTTCTGATAACCAATACATATTAATCGGACGATTAACTCGAGGGGGCTGTCCGTGGCAAGCGATTGAAAATCTAAAAAGTGTCGTATTAAAATGTCTGACGATTTGGATGTGGCACAAAGTAATAATTCATATTTCTATTGGTAAAAAAACGTTATCTCGAAATACTCGAGCGCGTTCCATTTTTTTTTTTAATTGAACGTTTTTCATGGGGCGATATCGGTGGAATCACGGAGAAAAGGTGAACTACCTGTTAGTTCGCAACTATCGGTCGTGATTTAATGTCCGCCATCTTCGATGTACAGACGCCAGCACATCAAGCTACCACAATCTGTCAGATTTCTTTAATAACATTTCAACCTTATCACAAGAGTAGAAGGTTAAGGTTTGATTGGTAAAATCTGACAGATTCGGGTAGGTTGACCTGCTGGCATCTGTACATAATGATATTCAATTTTTTGAATGTAATTAATCTACCTTTTCGTAATCTGACTCGCTCGAGTATTTCTGTGGATAGATTTTTTTTACTAATCTGGCGCGTTCTCCCACACAAACCCCACCATATGAAGGGTTGATACTTGGTACAGGTACATTAGAGGGTGCAAGAATTCTCCTTTATGATAATCTGAAGCGTCAGTCACATTAAAATTCCCTTCCTGGGCTCCCCGACTAAGGATGCTATCTGACGTCTACTATCAAGAGAAAGTGACGTTGTGTTGTCAGGCAGTTTTTTTTAAATTATTCACTGGTGAGGCAATGTCACAACTATTTGGTCAATCGTGACGTCAGCGGTTTACCCTTGTTTCGTCGAACAACTTTTGATATAATTTTACTAATTCGAACAACGTTCGAGAAAATAATCAGTTTGTATAATATCGGTTAACTTAATTTTCATTTCATCGAATATTTATTTGCGATAACAACATTTGCGCTATTGATCAAAAGGTATAATATTCATTTGCTATAATATTCAGGTGGTATAAAATTTAGTTTATCGAATATTCAATTGATGTAATGCAGAAAAGAAAACATTGTAAATATTTATGTTCCGTCGATCTACCTTGGTAGGTGGTAATCAGTAACTAAGGATGCAAGAGCGAGCGAAGCGAGTTCGGGACTTGGGGCACCCCGACTCGGACAGGTTAGGTTCGAAGGGGATGGCGGGGTCTGAAAGACCCCGCCATCCCCTTCATGTTAGGTTACTTTAAGCCTTGTAAACAGAAATAGGAGCCCCGCGAAGCGGGGCTCCGTCAAACTACCTCGGTAGGTGGTTATCAGTAATAAACGCTCGCCCTTGCATCCTTAGTAAAATTGCCGATTACTACCTACCAAGGTAGCTCGACGGAGCCCCGCTTCGCGGGGCTCCTGTTTCTGTTTGCAAGGTTTAAAGTAACCTAACACGAAGGGGATGGCGGGGTCTTTCAGACCCCGCCATCCCCTTCGAACCTAACCTGTCCGAGTCGGGGTGCCCCAGGTTCCGAGCTCGCTTCGCTCGCTCTTGCATCCTTGGTAAAATTGCTGATCACCACCTGCCAAGGTAGCTCGGCGGAGCCCGATTTTTTTATAGACAATGAAAGGAAACGAATAATTAATTAAATGAATATTCGATGCGATATTTCGACTAAATCATTATTAGTCTAGTGAAACATTAGTTTAAATAAAATTAGTGAATTTGAAAATTCGGTCAAATGAAATTATTTCAAAGAAATAAATAGGCTAAATAAAAATATAACAAGTAATTATTCGGTGAAATGAATAATTCTACTAAACGACTTTATAGTAACCAAAATTAGCCGGAGTGATTTTCGACGAAAAGTTGTTCTGCCAAACAAGGGTGAACCGACGTCAGCTACCTCAAAAATTAAAATATTAAAAATAAAAAAACTATTGAGCCAATCATAAAAATATTCAAATTAGTTTCTCAAAATGCTCTAAATTTGCAGAAAATAAAATAAAATCGAATGTTTAAAAAATTAAGACAATCCCCATTGCATTGCTGTAAAAATATTGCACGTTTAGACGCCTATATCTACGTAGTACGTGCGTAGTACTATTATAAATGTTCTGTGGTAGTACGTACAAATGTAAACAGGGCCCCCGCTACGCACACGGGCGCCATCCTCTAGGGGCGCCAAAGCCAAAGGCCTAGAAAAAAAAGGAAGAAAAACAATAATAATTTTAAATAAATGTTGAGAACTTAAATAGGATTAGGTTTAAGTACCTACTAAAGACTTCAAATATTTGATCTCACTTTTAGATTAAAACTTGAAGTCGATGAAGTTCGGAAATATTAAACTTTTAGGGCTCACTGCGTTCTTCTATGAACAATTGCCTTGTCCTATTGCAAAAATTTTAGGGCGCTGAATTTTAAAATACGCCACTGACCGACGCCTACCATAAAAAAAAAGTTTTTTTTTGCAAACAGGCGCCAGTAGACCTTAGGGCTCATTTACACGACGCCGCCGCCGCGCCGCCGCCGCGCCGCTACCGCGCCTCTAGGCTGTGTACACGGTCGATACCGCGCCGCCGCCGCGCCGCCGCCGCGCCGCCACCGCGCCGTCGCCGCGCCGCCACCGCGCCGCCACCGCGCCGCCGCCGCGCCGCTGCCGCGCTGGCACCGCGAATCCAATTCGATAGTGTTTTATTTATCTGAAAAAGGAGGTTTCTCATTTCGGCCATAATGTTTTTTTGAATGTTTATTCGCGGATTACTTCTTTGTTCATGAACCGGTTTTGATGATTCTTTTTTTGTTGGAAAGCAGATATTTCTTACTATTTAGCTCCACTCGATTTCTCTGGTCTTCCATCATCAAACCCTAATCTCCATATCATGGAACCGCCTTTGAAATACCTTCTTTCCAATAAAAAAAGAATCATCAAAACCGATTCATAAACGAAGAAGTTATCCTTGAATGATCAAAAAAAAAAACATTATATGGCCGCAATGAGACATCTCCTTTGTTAGATAAATAAAACACTAGCGAATGGCATCGCGGTGCCAGCGCGGCGGCGGCGCGGCGGCGGCGCGGCGGCGGCGCGGTTGCGACCGTGTACACAGCCTATTACGGGGGCCCTGCATGTAAATGTACATTACGTACCTTTAAGCAAAATTAAAGAAGAAAAATCTCCATTAAACTAATGAAATGATAGTCTCACAAAAAGGAAGGTCGTTGTAATAATAAATTGTTAAGGGCACAATAGTTCAAAGACTTTCTGTTCCTCAGAGTAACGAGATACGTTGACGGTTGACGTACGTACTAGTTGTTGCAAACTCACTTTTGAACTGGGACGTACTTGTTTAGAATTTTAAAGCTTGAATCATTCTTTTTAGTATTGTTTTAAGGGCTTTTGGCTTCGTTCAGAGTTTTCTCTATTTTATATATTTAAGCATATTGCATTGCTTTTATCGCGGGCTCTGAACGCGGCGACCGAATCAAGAAATTCCCTAACGAAAATTTTTTGACCAAGTTTGAAAGTGACACCTGGAAATCCTGTATATAAAATACACACTAATTATCTTGATTATAATTTATTTTACTTTATTACTAATAGCGCATCACAAACATTTTAAAGAAATTAAATTCTCATATTCGCGGTAGGCGATATTTTTTTTAAAATCCTATGCATTTGTTTTACCGCGGCAGTCTCCAAGTGCTACAAGTTTTTATATTATTATTATCATCTTGTTATTTTTTTTCTAATTAAATAAATTATTAATAGGTAATTATATTTAGAGCGTCTGAAATCCGAATGATAAAAAAACGTTCATGACGTCACCCCAAAATTCTCCCCAGGGCCAGTAATTTATGTCGTATAATATTATAAATTATAGTACATTAACATTTACATGACAGTCCTTCCAGGTTCCAGCCACGTTCAAAGAGAAGGACAGAATTAACAAACATTAAATATTGTTTCCATTTCCCATTGTAATACGATTTTAACGATGATCGTTTAATTAAGCATTATAATATCGAACCTAGCGTGAACTAGGCCGATATGTCAAAAAATACCCTTTACGTTCAGAACTTATTAGCCTTCAGAACAAGCTACAAGAACTTGATCATCCAGCTTGGGCAAAAGTTCAACGAGAAAATTGAAACCAGTGAGTCTTATACATCGGCGGTGAGGCAAACGCTTGCGACTTCTAACTCGATAACAACGCCATCTATCGAGGTAGGGGGTAAACTTACGGCACGGGTGACGTTGTAGCTGAGCGGTTCATTTCGTGTCGCAGGTTCGTTCCCCGCACGTTCATAATGACTACTGGTCTGTTTTTGATGCATTTTTAAGCTATTGCATAGCTTTTATTATTACGGGCTCTGAGCGCGGCGTTCGAATCAAGAAATTCCCTAATGAAAACACCTAATGAAAATAACCAAACCTAAATAAATGTTCGTTTCAGGCGGCCCCTGAACCTACAATACCATTGTACATCACTTTTATTGTACAATAAGATTGAAAGGCGCTCTGAATCCAAACGAGCAATTATATTGCACAATAATACGAACTGCACAATGTTTTCGTGTTCTAACAGCAAATAGTATTGATCCCTATATTGCGCAATAAAATGACCCTACACCGTCTACACGATGCAATGAAAAAATATCGTGCAATAAAAATTAAACTCGCTCAAACTGTGCAGTTTTCAATGTTTACTCTAAACGGTCAATAAATATTGCACAATTAGTAATATTGCGCAATATAACGTATACAATAGTCGGTGGCTTTGTTTTTTATTTCATTGACTATGGGCCACCGACTTCCGAAAGAAAAGTTATTACTTAAACGGTTTTTTTTGTGTTTGGTTTTGAAATCGGTTCCCTTTTTTTTAAGTTTTTTATTTTTCCCTTTTGAGTTTAGATATTCAACAAAAATCTTCATTTAATCGGCGTCTTTAAAATCTACAATCCTAGTAAGCAACAAAAACTGATCTATGTGGGCAACTCCACGAGGTATTTATTATTGTTATATACTAATACCTTCTCCAGAATGTAACGAACATTTTCTGAAATCCGCATCAAAATCGGTTCAGCCAAACGCGTGGTAATCGCGGACAAACATGCAATCGTCTCTGAAAATCTACAATCCAAGTAAGCAAAAACCGGCCAAGTGCATGTCGGGCCACGCACAGTGTAGGGTTCCGTAGTTGCCCATCAAAACACTTATGCGAACTAACTAAACTGATTCGCTGAATTTCATTTCAAAAAGAAGGATTTTCAAAATCGGTCCAGGAGTCTTTGACAAATCGGGGAAAATACATATTATTATGTAAAAAGATTACCTACGACGAATTTAGAACCTCCTCCTTTTTTGAAGTTAGTTAAAAATAGTTGACGTTAAAAACCTACCTATCCCCAAAAAACATACCGTAAAAACATACCTATTAAAGCTGTAAAAATAAAGTTGACAAACTTACATTTGCAGTTGATGAACATGTTTTCCGATACATTTTGTTTAAGAAAAATTTTATCCAAGTACATTTTATAAGTTGGTCGACTATTACTCGTAAAGTTGTAAAGCCTACTTAGTCATAATAATTTTCTTTTAAAATTCGTTATATATACTACTGTTGTGAATTTTTTCACACCCCCAAACACAACCGTTTGGCTGGTAGAGGGGGGGGACACTCGAATCGAGCAAAATTGAGCACTTTAAAGCTTAATATTTCACAAACGAATTTTTTTATCAAAAAATTGTTAATGGAAACTCTCAATATTTTTTAAAGACCTATTTAATGATACCCCACACTTAGGGGTACGCAAGAAAAAAAAAATCATCCCCACTTTACGTGTACAGGAGGTACCCTAAAAAAAATATTTTACGAGATTTTATTTTACCACTTTCTTGGCACTACAAATCCGTATATTTACACCAAATTACAGCTCTCTAGTACTGTGCGTCTCTGAGCTACTGTTGACTACGGAACCCTAAAAACCGGTCCCGCGTGGGCAATGTCACGGGAAATCTATTAGTGTTATATACTAAAAACTTCTCCAGAGAACACTTGCCTGAAAACCGCATCAAAATCGGTTCAGCCAAACGCGAGATAATCGCGGACAAACATACAGGTCGAACTGAGAACCCACTGTTTTTTTGAATTCGGTTAAAAATCTCCTAAAACAAAGCAGAGAGATGCAGTGGAAGCGTGCTGGGCCCATAACTTTTTGAAAATTTTGACCCAGTCAGCCAAGAATCTCTATCACTTCAAGGCGTTATTGTAGACCACGTATTTTACTTTATTGGATAATTTTGTTTTTTTTTTTTTGTCCTGTGTGTACCTAATTTTTTTTCTTTTAGCATTTAACAATTTAACTTGCAATATAAGATACAGGCTTCTTGCCTAGTTTAGGAGTCAGATGTTTCGACTTTAACTATGACACTGTCGTAAGTCCTTGTCTAGTAAGTACTATTTGGTTTTTGTGTACAAATAAACGATTTTTTTTTATTCTTCTTTTTATTATTAATTTTTTCATTAAAAACGAGAGAAACGAAACTGAAATAAAAGCTTCTTAAAATGAAAACTCATAGTACGACCACAGTTTTTGAAGAGTCCTCGCTGACAATCGCGCGGCTAACGATCACTTGGCTTTGTGTCGACTTCAGGTAACACTGTGTTTGATTTCTACAACACAACAGTAGCGGGAAATAAAATAATAAAGCTGGTTAGTTCAACAAAGGTGGCGGTAGTGTTTTGTTATTTTTTTTTTTACTAAGGGAATGGGAAGTGCTAGCGATTCTTTTTTTAACGAGAAGACAGAAATAAACTTTCTTGAGTGCCAGTACTTTTGTGGAGTGTCGTCATGTTGGGTATTCTACAGCTCAGCTGATAAGTTTGTTTGTTTGGTTGAACGTAAATAGAAAACAAAAACATTGTCAGCATAAAGTGCCTAAAACGCGAAGAATTTGGAATATTCGTCATTAACACATTCAAACAAGTGTGCAGTAGTGAAAAGTGGGTGATCAACCAGAAGATAATTAAATAATTTTCAATAAAAAACCTAAATTAGCTAAGGAAGTAAAACAGTCAAAATGTCAAAATCATGTAACTAACAGCGACATCTGTTGTGGAATAGCAAAACTAATTATGATTGACAGATGCTGTCGATAAAAACAATCGAGCAGTCGCAAATAACAAAGTAGTACATACCTTTACCGCTAGAGGGCGCTAAACACAATAATTCGAAAATGAAACAAAATAATCACAGAAATGATTATTAAAATCACTGCGAACAAAACTTAACGAACAAGCAAATGAATTAAAAGAAATTATTCCAAATAGTATCAATAATAAGGAACTTCGTTCCAAAAACAAAGATGAAAAATTCAGTTTGCTTGAAGCGAAGCAACAATAACTGAAAAAACCCGACTACGAAAAAAATTACTAAAAAGTAATATTTGAAATCCCATAGATACCTAGTTCAAAATAAAGTTTGTATGTTTGTTTAAAAGAAATACAAAAATATTGTTACGTTCGCATGCATTTAGTAAAACGGTTATTTCAACTATTACAAACGGACACTCTAATTTTATTTATATGTATGTAACGATGTGTAGATAAACAAAGTACTCATCAAGACAAATCAAACGAGTCTAAACCCAATGGTTTTCTCGCGTTTCAATACAGGGTTTCTATGGCCGCTCCATCATTAGATTAGCTCATCATCATCAGCCGGAAGACGTCCACTGCTGAACATAGGCCTCCCCCTTAGACCGCCACGCTGAACGACAATTTGCCACTTGTATACATCGGTTGCCCGCGACCTTCACGATGTCGTCGGTCCACCTAGTGGGAGGTCTGCCTGCATCAGATTGGCTATCACGGCTGTATATCTATAACCGTGGTCATACATATACAGCATGGTGCCAGACAGATAGAGATAAACGGACAGTGAATTCTTAGTTATAGAGTAGGTTAGTAGTTATAGAGTACGAAACCCTAAATAAGAACTACACACAGGTCTTTCCACATTAAAAAAGCGGTATTACATTATTTTTCCAACTTGTAAAATGCGGGCGACTCTGACAGTATTCCCTGGGTCCAGGACTCACTTGATGATTTTACCACGATTAAAAAAAAAGAATAAACATGTCAAACGTACAGCTTGGTTTTATCGTTCAGAAACAATAGTGGAGGGTGCACAATAAAATCACTACAGCGGATAAAATCTGAGCATAAAAGCTTGCATATGTTTACGTCAGAGGCAGTCAGCCGTTCCTTATTTTTACGTAAAACGGGACGGTAGTGGCGAAATACTGACAGTTTTAATTTTGCATTTATGATATAGTGGCTCTGACTTCGGCGCTGATAGCATGGCTACAAACAATTTTACTGTAGTTTAAGGCTTACTAAAATACCTCTAAAATAAACGATATTTTTGATAAGGAATACTTAGTTTTTTATCAGAATTATTAAAAATGAGTCCTTCCGGGGCGGGACGGGAGGGACTTCGAACTCAACCATACGTAATATTTTTTGTAATTTATTTTATTATCACTGATCTGCCAGGCATGTCTTAGAACCTGAAAATCGAAGACATCTGACATAATTATATTATTGTATTAAAAAAAAGTGAGTGTATAAAAACGTGGGTAAAAATACAAATACAGAAAGTTAAACATCTGTTGAATACTTGTCTAAAAAACTGTCAAATGCAAAACGAAATTTGACCCTGATATAAGGGTCATTTTACAGTTACAGGTTTTTAAGACCTTTAACTTTTCGGAGTGTTCATGAGATGTTAAACTTTTTTGAAGTTATACGGAAAATCTTGGGCACGTAATTCGGAATCAACCTATTTTTGATTCAACGGCAAACAATCAAATATTCGTTTTTCGGTCTGAAAAAAATGTATGTTATAGTTCAATAAACTGTCTATGTTATTTTCCAGTTGAAAACGCGATATTTATAACTTGACTCGATCAAAAAAAATCGCGAAAATAGAGATTTTTTTAACGTTTTTTGAGTGGTACTTGAAGTAGATCAAACTTTTGGTCCTGAAGAATATATCAATAAATTGGTAATGATGTTTGTCAGAACTTTATCAGGTTACTTTTTCATTTAATAACAATTTTAATTTATAAAAAGACGTCAATGTGTTTGGGCACATACGCCGTTTTATTCTAAGCACACATTCACTATCGTCCTCTCATCTTTTGCCTTCCAAAAGTAGTGTCATCACTGTCGCTCGTTGACGAATCAGTCAGCCAGCGTGGCTCTTACAGACTAGACCTATGACACTTTTTTTCTGATCGGGGCTGTCAGATTTTCGTAATAGAAAAATTGGAAATTGAGAAAAAGATAGCGTAGGCTTATTGATTATTCAAAATATGTTTAGGCATATATACGCTGTGTTTAATGGGACCTGATTAAACGGACATGGCTGTAAAATAGACCTATAAACTTTCTATTTTCAATAACATATTATTTTCATTAATAAATATTGAAAAGAAACCGAACTTACTGAATTTAATTGCAGGAAATTTCTGACGCACAGACGTTCTTGATGTACGGAGCAAATAAGGGATTTGAGAGAATGAGAATTTTAGAATACGTATAATATACATTACGAATTGTTTCTATCAATATAATAAATTACTCACAGGTACCTATATCAATGTTATCGTGATATCGTAGTACGGTTCTTGTTCATCGTTCTGCAATATTTTGCATTCTCCATCGTCCAATACTTTTGGATCTATATAACATTTCACGTGAACTATTCTTATTAGTACTGAATTTCAGTCAACAATAATTATGTAACTGAAAACAACCACTAATGGTATCGAATTGCAATATAGGATAAGATGCACTTCACTTTTATTATTATTTATTTCATTTCGTCAAAGATTTATAACAATTTCAAAGAAACAGGATTAAAATAATTAAATGAAAATTACTGTATTGTCAATATTTTGAATACTTCAAGATTACATGTCACCCATGTCACCTACAAATAAGGAGTATCACCCACAACGCTGTTAAATATCGCATAAAGCTCCATTCTCACTAGCGCTGTTTTTTGGACGTAAAAAAACGCAGAGTTTTAACAAAAAGGTACATAAAATTGAACTTAACTGTCACCGCCTAGCATTTAAAATCAAATGGAGTTTGAACAAAAACGCCGCGTTTTATAATCGTTGACGTTTGAACAGATACAATATGGAAATACATTTTTTTCTATTTCCCATGCCCAGAAAAAAACACTTGTGCGATTGGCCACAAAGTACTGCGAATGCGATAAAAAATCGGTGGTTGTTGCTCAGTCTCACCATGTGTTCAGTACAAGTTGTTTGTCGCTCTATTTAATTTTTTTTTGCGACGTGGTTGAAAATCATAATTATCTAAGACCAAATGTACAATATTGTTTTTTTTTTTTAAAGAATTTATACGTACTTGTCTAGAATATAAAGAATAATTAGTAAATTAAAAAAAATAGTGATCGTGATTCAAGTTTTGTGGCGCGTCCACAATCTGTTTTACTAGGAATTAGCATCGCCTAAACGACACTGCATTAGTTTCATAGAAATTACTCTTTTTAATATTGTATTTAGTAATAGTTTTTCTAAATAATTGCAATTTTATTTTTACATGAAGTGTGATATTTTATCCTACAAAAAAATGGGAAAGGCACGTTCGCGGGAAATTTATAATTTTGGTTGCTCTAACAGAACGAATAGAGGATGACACTACCATCATTTACTTCATTTAGCCAGCTGCTAAAGTGCAGCAGTAACAAAAGTTCTCCATCTTGTTCTGATTTCCCGCCAGAAACGTTAAGAAGTCTTTTTATGGCGATCGGACAAAAAACCTGCAATTTTGTTGTATAAACCAGTGGCGGCCTTAGGGGGGGGCGAACCGGGCACCCGCCCGGGGCCTCGCGCTTGCAGGGGGCCTCGCGCAACAGACCAAGCAAAAGAAAAACTAGTAATTTTTATTAATTAAATACTTTTGATTTTTATTAATTAATTAGTTATGTTATTGCCTTAACGAGTAGTTAGGCTACTCATTAAGGCTACAACAATCGTAACGGCAAAATAAATAAGATTTTAGTTTTAGAAAAAGTCAAACCATCTATTTTTTTTAGGGTTCCGTAGTCTTCAAGGAACCCTTATGGTTTCGCCATGTCCGTCCGTCCGTCCGCAGTTTAGCTTAGAGACGCACAGTACTAGAGAGCTGTAATTTGGTGTAAATATACGGATTTGTTGTGCCGAAAAAGTGGTAAAATAAAATCTCGTAAAATATTTTTTTTTAGGGTACCTCCAGTACTTACACGTAAAGTGAGGATTTTTTTTTTCTCGCCTAACCCATAGTGTGGGGTATCATTAAATAGGCCTTTAAAAAATAATGATAGTTTCCATTGACAATTTTTTGATAAAAAAATTTGTTTGTGAAATATTAAGCTTTAAAGTGCTAAATTTTGCTCGATTCGAGTGTCCCCCCCCTCTACCAGCTAAACGGTTATGTTTGGGGGTGTGAAAAAATTCACAATAGTAGTATATATAACGAAGTTTAAAAGAAAATTATCATGACTAAGTAGGCTTTACAACTTTACGAGTAATAGTCGACCAACTTATAAAATGTACTTGATATCATATTTTCTTAAACAAAATGTATCGGAGACAACTGCAAATGTAAGTTTGTCAAGTTTATTTTTACAGCTTTTATAGGTATGTTTTTTGGGGATAGGTAGGTTTTTATCGTCAACTATTTTTAAGTAAATTCAAAAAAAGGAGGAGGTTCTAAATTCGTTGTAATCTTTTTTCTTATGTATTTTCCCCGATTTCTCAAAGACTCCTGGACCGATTTTGAAAATTCTTCTTTTTAAAATTAAATTCAGCGAATCAGTTTAGTTAGTTCGCATAAGTATTTTGATGGACAACTACGGAACCCTACACTGTGCGTGGCCCGACACGCACTTGGCCGGTTTTTTTAAATTTACCATCTCTGATCATCTCAGTGTCAATCAACATTTATAATTTTGTAAAAGTATTTATTTAGTACAATAATTTTGTCACCTGAACGTACGGCTAATTTAGTTTAATCCGGTAGTTCAGACTTGTTTATGATGTTGGCTCAATCAGTGACGTAGCGAGACTGAATCTTGGAGGACAAGAACCATCTGCGATGCTCTTTTTTTTGATGGAGGATGAAAAATATCGCGCGGATTTGTGATTTTTTTTAAACCCGTCGTGTGGGTCACTGTGTGCGAGGCCTCTTTTTTGTTTGATGACTTGATGAAAAAATCGCTTTGCGAGGCCTCTTTGCCTCTTTCTGTTCACAGTTAGAATTAAAAAGTAAACAAGTTATCATGCAACTACGTGAACTACGGGGCCTCGCGCGAGAAGCCGAATTGCTAGACCTAAATAATTATGATCGTCGGCGCCATCAACTTTGGCTCTATCAGTTCTCAGTTAGAAATAGTAGTAGAAGTTAAATTATACTGCTTTACTGAGAGGTAACAAAGTTGAGATTGCCGTTGTCTATTTTATTTTATTAAATCTCTAAGCGCGAGGCCCCATCAGGCTAGCTAGGGTCTGCAAAGCCACGCACCTACGTACGCCAGTGGGCCCAATGAATAATCAAAGTTCGAGACCTCATACACCGAACGTTACTTTGTAAAAAAAAAACGTTCATTTTGATAATTTTACGTTTATGACCGTAAAGGACTAGTTGTTGATAACAAACTTTTCAGAGCGGTTTCAAAGATGTCTTTTGCTACAATATGAGAACCGATTTTTATCTGTAGTGTAGACCCAGTAATTTCAGAGTTGAGCTTTTCAATATTTATATTTTTTTTGCAAAACATTAGAGTTGGGATGTCTTAGTTTGTGACTTTTTGAAAAAATGAAAAAATGTTGGGAGCATTTATCTCAGAGACTATTAGGTTTAGTTTCTTTCATAAGAATTATCAAAACTTAAGAGACCATCCTAATAAGTTCATGTTCTGGTTAGTTTAAAACAAACTCCGACTCGGTGGAAGCATGGTGGTCTACCGAAAAACAGCCCGCGGTTAACGCCAGTGCGTACGCGTCAACTAAGTTCTATTGATTAACAGTTTTGTGCCGCGGTTTTTACCCGCGAGCATTTTGTAGCAAATCACGGTTTTAAACTCAGTCGCGGGAAAAAACCACGGTGCAGCCGCTTGTATTAGTTTTCTAGGGGCACAAATTCTCGCCATTAAAAACCACAGCGGTTTAACCGTAGTGCGGCCTAAACTCCTTCAAAGTTCTTTTTCGAAAAAAGTTATAAAGTTGGAAAACATTCCAACTGAAGACATGATATCAGATACCGCCAAATTTGTTGTAAAAAAACGTTGATTTGAGATACTTTTGAAAAGCGCTAAATCGGAAGCTTTTGGCTCTACAGAAACCATTTTAGTCTCATATTGTAGCAAATTTCTTTTTAACTCTTTCAATTTAACTTTAAGGTAATAATCGCCAAAAAGGCAAACAAAGTCTGCAAAAATCAGAACTACTCCATTTTACGCAAACACGGATGTTTTAAAACTCAAATTACATTTATTGTATAACTTTAGCATTTGTCCTCAAACATGACAACCAAACCTACTTTCGCATCACATACTTTTTATAAAGGGCAAGGGGCCTCGCAAAGACTTGCCGCCCGGGGCCTCGCAATGGCTAAGGCCGCCTCTGGTATAAACAACAAAATAAAATGAAATATGTTTAAAATTTATATTTTAAACACATTTTATGAATAATTTGGTGTTGTAATTTAAATGCTTATTAGAATTAGAATAATATAAATTCCATATTCTTTGTAGTTTTTTTAATAAACATTTATTTATCGAAGTTCTAATTTTGATAATGTTTTTCCACGCATCAGTGAAAAAATTGTTCTTAAATTATACACAAAACATCGTATGATCATGATGATGATGAATTGATGATAAAAGAGATAAAAAAATATGTTTTTAAATTCAAATCAGTAAATGTTTTATTCGTAAAATGTGTACTGGTACACACCACCAGATGGTGAAGGGCGTCCCGCTTTGTGAAAATGTGAACGCATGTTAATAAAACGCTCCGCTCGTGTGTTTGGGGCATTATAGATAATTTGGTATTGTCATTTTGGCACAGTATGCCAATGCTCATAAATTTTCTAAAAAATAGTAGTTTTTTTTTTGTTATCTGGGGACATCAAAATCTGTGTCAAAATGTTATAAAATATATTTAGGTCTGTGAATGGACGAATATATTTATAAAATATTTGTTTGCATCAACAGGTATTTATATCATTTTGTATTCGTAAATGCATTGACATCCTTGTGATAAAATATTTCTACTAGAGTAATAAATGTATTTTGCGTGAAGGGAACACTGTATGAAATATTGAAGTTTTAGAAATGAAATACATAAAACTTAGGTTTTCAATAATTTCGCGACAGTGGCGCTGGTGGCGGGGAAATCGTCAAACTTTCCCCGCTCATCGGACGTCGATTTTGCAAAATATGAGAGCCTTAATCGGTAAGTTTAAAAGATAGCCACGTTTTAAAAAATACCTCCTAACTCTATTTAAAAAATCCAAAGAAACTAACAATTTATTTAATACGGAACTAAGAAACTATTCGAACGGTGCTCCCCATTTCAAAGTGCACCAAGTACAGTAAACCACGCAAGTTTATGACCAGCTAACGCAGCACTGAACCAATATTTCTGCAAAACTTTAACGGCTATGTGTACTGGAAGTTTTGTTGGAAAAATTGTTGTATTGACAATGTGAGGTTTTTCATTGGATAGTGATACGAAAAGTTCTTTTTAACCGACTTCAAAAAGAAGGAGGTTATTTATGTTATGTTTGGGAGTGGTTTTCTTAGCTGTGTGCCTTTTTTTTTTGGAGTTTGAAGTCTCCATGAATTTTGTCAGTGTTCTATATGGCCGACATTGTTATAGACTTTTTTTTTCTATTTTAACAATGCATTTCAATTTAGTTGATGGGTAGTTGACCGGCACAGTCAGAACTATTTTGATCAAATATGGTAGTTCACAAGTTACAACATAAATCTGAGGCCTTATTCTGTGTTTTTAACTTTTTACGTCTCAATAGTATTACCCAGTTACTGATTTGTGGAGGTCCGATAGACAATCGCTCCATGTAAAATACTGATATTCAGCTGCATCTGGTTCGACTTGAAGCCGACGTCAATTAATGTGTTGTTGGGAAAAGGCAAATGATAACGTCTCAATCAAGCCAAACCATAGATCCAACTCGAAGGGTCACGGTTTGAACTCAATAGGGATTCAAAGGAATGTGGTATCCCAGTGTCCGTTTAAATCTTTTTATTAGAACTTCTTAAGAGGAAACAGCACGGCCGTTTTTCCATACAAACGTAGTCCCCTGCTTTCTCCCTGGATAATGCCAGTAGAGCAATAATTTTTTTACAAAAAATCTATGACCACTATTGGCATGTCTCTATGTTTTCCTATTTACCATAAATTAATTATGACAAAAACCTTTAAAAAGTACTAAATAATAAAAAAAAACTCAATCTTAAAGTACCTAACTATGTATTCATAATTATTAAAAAAAATACGTCACGTTGGGGGACCGGTCCAAATTATTTATTATCTACGTTTTTTTTCGGTCCCCCAACGTGACGTATTTTTTTTAATAATTATGAATACATAGTTAGGTACTTTAAGATTGAGTTTTTTTTATTTATTAGTACTTTTTAAAGGTTTTTGTGTCGGGGGTTTTTTAAATTTTTAATTTAATTTTTATTTGAAACTTTTTATAGGTACACACTTAATTAAGTGATCAATATTCCCTTTCAGTTTGCTTTGATTTAATAGACCCCACTCGAGTATATTTGCAAACCCTCGGCTACCCTTTCTCACTTTTACCCCCACAACTTTTAAACGGCTCAACCGATTTTCATCAAACATGTCTAAGAACACTCGCACGTAAATCACCTTTAATAAAAAAAAAAAAACTAAATTGAAATCGCTTCATCCGTTCGGGCTCTACGGTGCCACAGACAGACAGACAGACAGACAGACAGACACGTCAAACTTATAACACCCCTCTTTTTCCGTCGGGGGTTAAAAAGAGATACGAACATTCAAAATCCTAAAATAATGGCCAGATTTTCCGCTGTGTTCAAATAATCAGTAAACAAATTTGACAAATTTGAGATTATATAAAAAAAGGAAAACATAGGAACACGGCCAATGTCTTTCTTTATTTTTTAAAGGAAAAAGTAGTGAAATCGGTTAAGTTTTGGAGGTGTAATCAGGAGACTACGAATCGTTGATTTCGTGCCATTTTTAAGGTATTTTCGGTCCAAGCTGCAGTTGTCTCCTTCGCGCTCTGGAACTCTGTTGTGGGCACTGTGCGACAGCAATAGATTTTAAAAATACCTATTTTTCAATTCTCTAGCCCTCATCATCACTTGCTTAGCCTTTTCCCAACTATATTGGGGTCGGCTTCCAGTGAAACCGGATGCAGCTGAGCGACTGCCTATCAGACCTTCACAACCCAGTAACTAGGTGATACCTACGATACTCATGGTAATAAAGCTGGTTGTCAGATTTTAGAGCTTCTGACTAGCAGTAACGACTGCTAAAGATCTACAAATGACAGCCGGTACCAACGGCTTTACGTGCTTTCCGAGGCACGGAGGAAACTCGCTATGACAGATGGTCACCCATCCAGAGGTTTTCTAGGGTGAGTTTAATTGTTACCATCAGCACTTTTTATTATAATAAAACAACCGTCCTTTACCTCTTTCATATACACACATCAAAAGTGTCTAGGGATCAACATATATTTTTGCAATAACTTTTCTCCTGATTGATATTAATTAAAATGTTCTTTAAGGATTCATCAAATAAAGTGTTATCGTTTGTCACAGTAACGATAAACCAAGTCACCTTTGCATTCATAAAGAAATTTGCCATTTTCCTAATAAAGGGATTTTTGACATTTGAACCACTAACATTAAAGTTCGAAAAAAAGACTGAAATAACAGTTTTCTTTAAAATTTTATTGGGTATCTTAAACAATTAATAATCCGTGTTTCTACCGCGAACACTAACAACACAAGAACATCGGTTTGGCATACTCAAAATGAGTTCATCCAAATCACGCTGTGGAATGGCCGCCCATGTTCGTTGCAACAACAAAAAAAGGTCTTCTTGCGACTGGATACCCTCCATATTCGGCAGAGCTCTTCTCTGTAGCATATCCCATGCATTCTCAATCGAGTTCAAGTCTGGCGACTGAGCAGGCCAGGGCAGGACATTGATGTTAGCTGCGGCGAGAGTCTGTCTTACAACTCTTGCGGTGTGCGGTCGTGCATTATCATGCATTAACTGAAATAAGGGACCGATTTGCACTTGTAGAGGAACGATGACGTCTGATACAATCGTCTCAGCATAAATTTGAGCGTTGAGGTTGCCTCTGATCCAAATCAACTCAGTTCTTCCGCCGATCCAAATACCCGCCCATACCATGATGGTTCCACCACTATAAGGATGGACTTCCTGGCAGGATTTTAATTGCTGTTGGCGTCCAGGGGTTCTCCAGTATCGTATACGTCTTGTATCCGGTCTCATACCAAAACGAGACTCATCAGAAAAGCACACGAAAGAAAAGAAATCTCAAGAAATCCGCATAAAAATGCTTGATCCCTAGACACTTTTGATGTGTGTATTTAAATGCCAACCCAACAAGTTCACAAAAACCTTGACAATAACATTTAAATTCAAATGTGAAATGAAACTATCATCAACAACAAACCCGGACAAAACCAGTAATATCCGCCGTACCCAAATGAAACTCATTGGTTGTCCTCAAACTGTCGTCAAACTCCGGGACTCGCGAACTAAACGCCTAAATATCCCGGGGAAACACATCACTATTCCAGTTGTACTAGTACGTATTGAGTAGCTAGAAACATATGCACTAGATTGTCGTATTTTGTTGACTTCAAATAGTAAGCTGTCAAGTAGTATATGTACATTAATTTACTGTAGTATATTGCTTTTTTTTTAACGTGGTAAAATCATCAAATGAGTCCTCCCACCTCAGGCAGGGCATGAGGCACTGTCAGACTTGTACTGACTAAAATCCACGGTGTCCTTCAGTAGCCCTTTATGTTCCGGGATCACGGTAAGGAAATAATCCCGCGACCCCGGCAGGCTAACGTTGCTCACTCTAGGAATTTCTAGGAAAACTCTAGGAATCCTGTGTCGTGGGTGCGTTTACAAACATATAAACTCACATAGGCAAGCACCGAGCCCCGGAATAACTACTTGCAGATCATACAAATATTGTTGTCCCGAGCAGCTCACTTATAATTTATATTCATACATCAAGAACTTTCAAAAACTTAATTTTTGATTATTCCTTTTAGTACTTACATCGTGACTTCATCATGCTGCATTCGTCCACTGCTGGACAAGGCCAATTCCTGATCCTTTCTCATCCAACAGGTCCGTCTCTTTCGTGGCAACAACGTGGCATGCACTTTGAGGACTCACACCGCCCTACCAAATGTAGATAAACATCTATTCAACGCTTGTCTAAAAAGTGTGTGACTGCAAAATGACCCTTATATCAACGTAAAATGTCGACTTGATGTTGACAGTTTTTTTAAGACAAGTTAATTGTTTATCATCCTTGTAGCAAGACGGACTTAGTTTAAAAAGTGTTGATTTTGGAAGTCGACTAGTCGATCTTTAAGTAGCAAAAAGAAAGACCAAAACAAAAAATAAACAATCTTGATACTTACCCTCCATAAACTCTATCAAGGACCAAGATACACCGGTCACACTTTTTGCTCCCATCAAGTTTCATTAAGCCAGTAAGGGTATCAGATTTGGACCCCATACAGCCCTTTTTGTGACGTCACCACTGTATGAGTGTGACCGTGTTATGGTAATGTAGACCGTTTTTAGTTGAATTATGGGTTAGATTAGCTTGTAATGTGGTTTAAGGAAGATGGAGTAGGAAATGTTGTTATTGTTTGTGTTAATGGTTGGTGGTTTTATCATTTGACTGACGTAGGTTTATGCGTTTTGTTGTGGGCAGAGACATTATTGGACTGCACTTTTCTCCATAGTTTAAGCCCCACAGCTCGGCTCCTCTCAGTTGTTGCGTGATGTTTCATAGCTTATAGCCTTCCCCGATAAATGGCCTATGTAACACAAACATAATTTTTTGATTCGAACCAGAAGTTCTCGAGATTAGCGTCTAACATCAACGTCAAAAGCTTTTTTGCACTTTTCATTTTTTTTGACGAGTGTTCAACAGAAGTTTAACTTTATAGTACAAATCCAAATTGGACCACGTAAGTCATTTATTAAGGCTCTCAGAGAGTTTAATGAGATATTTTGATTGTGCATGGAAATTATCTTGGGTCTACGCAAATTCGATCTAGTGAACAGTCAACAAGCTATACATTTTATTTATATCATGCATTCTAGCAAGACTATCTCAATTATAATCATTAACAGCTTATCCATTGGCCTGTTGGTCTAGTGGTTAGTGACCCTGACTGCATTACCGGGGGTCGTGGGTTCGATTCCCACCCAAGACAAATGTTTGTGTGATGAGCATGATCATTTGTTCTGTGTCTGGGTGTAATTTATCTATAATAAGTATGTATTTAGAAATATATAAGTATGTTCATCAGTTATCTAGTACCCATAACACAAGCTCTGCTTAGCTTGGGACTAGATGGCGTTGTGTGATAGTTGTGGAATATTATTATTATTATATTCAGTGTTGCCGGCTGCCTTTTGCAGTTCGTCGCTCCACCTGGCCTGCGGACGCTTCATCGTCAAGTCGGAAAGTAAAAGCCAAAAGAATGCGACACGGTTGTTCGATAGCTAAAACTTTACGCAAACCACGTTAGTTAATAAACAAACCGACATTACGTTCAAATACCGACTGAGCTCTCCAATCAAAAGGTCTCGCCAGTTATGATCAAAGTACGTACAGTCACGCTCTACCTACTGACATGGTTACTCATTTGAAACCGCACAAAATACAGAGGACTTCACTTCAATCCCTTGTTTGTTTACCACGGAGCGAGTACACGAATGGAGTGCTCACGAGCATTGAAATAAACAGAAACCGTTTTCGAATTACAGCGACTGCGAAGAAACTGATGAAAGAAGAGTGTGACTTTTTATCTCATAGCATGATTTAAGCCATGAAGTAAAGAGATTCGAGTGTAGAATTATGTATAGAAACTAATAAAACGTATTGCAAATTGCATGGCCCAAAGCCCAAAGTGTAATCGTACACTTCTTTGGAAGATATTTTATTTTTTTGCTTGCTGAAAATTTACTCTATTAAAAGTATCTCGATCTTTTCCATAAGTCGTCTCGGTCCTTTTTAGTTTGAAGTTGGCCTCAATCTCCACTTTAGTACTACATTTACATTTAATTTTAAGAATTTTGTGAATTTTTTAGTGTCAATTAAATGATCTGTCACAATAACTCTCAGTTCACGAATTTAAAGCAATTTGATTGAGTCCAAGATAGACACATCTTGTTTTTTCATAAATTTCTCTCTGAATATTCACCAAAACCCATATAAGTAGAAAATTAAATTCGTCATCGACTATTCCATTGAAGGTTAATCTTCAAAGACCAACTTACAAACGAACACTCCTTTTTTTATTTAACGGTAGCGTCGCGTTTGACCACTATCTCGCTCTGATGGTAAGAGAGAGAGAGTGGTATAATATGGTGGACGGTGAAGCACTCCAGTTCCTCCCTCTTCCATGTTCCAAACCCAACCCTTTAATTTCACAAGCCCATCAATTTCGGTAGCCGGTTGACAGAACCGTCAGCCACCTTGAAGAGGCAGCGGATATTAATTGGAGGCACAACACGTTACTTTGTGCTTATGACAGGTAATTACCAACGTGACGTAAGTACGCAGTAATGAAATTGGATTAAATTCTATTTGTGTTCTGATGGAATTTATTACGAAAAAAAGATAAATATTGACACATGCCGTAAGTTCAACACATACAAGGAAAAAAATTTAAAAAAATCTTATAACTACAACACACTCAACTGACAACTGCAAAACGGGTTTTGATTTTGATAACCCTTTTATCAAAATCATTTTTATCAAAATAAAAACCCCCTCAAAAATTTAAAAAGTGTTCAACAGATGTTTTTTTTTTTGGTACGACGGTGAATACTGTGTATTCATTTATAATTATTTCCTTATAGCGACGTCGGTCACAGAATTATTTCTTAACAGTGCTACGTACAGAAGTGACACTTCCAAAAACAAACAAAATGTCAAGTCTTTGCTGAGAGTATAAAGTAAAAATATGTACGGAACCCGAAAAGTAATCCCTTACACACATTATCAAGATGATCGATGAGCAAGAACCCTTACAAAATAACAAACCATAATTTCTAAATTCTTCATCAGATTTTAAAACAATATACTACTTACCCCTTACCAGAGTAGAAACGGAAAATATGCAAATGAATTACAGCCACCCTTACCTTACATACATCAAACTGTGCTTACCCTTTGTAACTAAATATTAGAGATGTAGAGCAAAGAGTGTGCCGACTAGTCGGTTCGAGTGATTCAAAAGACATTTCCAAACGTCATTTATAAAAAATAATGCACTCAGTAAAGGAGTGGAACTCTCTGCGTACGTATGTGTTCCCCAACGACGATATAATACTAGACATCGCATGCACGATCTAATTAACAAAAACTATTCTGTCAACTTGCTGAGGTACTACGTAAGCAAGGGGGACGGGGTACTGAGTTGTGATTGACTAACTCAAGGTCTGTACTGTGTCAACCATAGATGTCTCAACATATGTTTACGGCTCACAGGATTGGTCGAAATGAGACGAATATAAGACTTTTTGCCTAATGTGTTGACAGACATCGGTCGCCTGTCATTACGAGTCTAGTATTATATCGTCGTTGGTGTTCCCGAACGCATGCATTGTCTCTTCAAAGTTAGAATGAACAGGAATGATCTGGGTAAGCTTGCTCCATCATCCATCATACTCCCATACAAAAACGTTTTTTTTTTCTAGATACATGTTTACAACAGCAACGGGTATATTCATGTAGGGTGTTAATTTGGAATGCATCATAATTTTAAAATAATAATAAACTTGTACGCAGCGCCGAGGGAAAGAGAAGATGTGTGTGTGAGAGAGAGGGGAGAAGAATGGCGAGTGAGCGAAAAAAAGTGTAAATACGTACATTAAGAAGTTTATAAGAATTAAAAGAAAAGAAGTTCCAAGACGTGAAGTTGTTTTTATTTCGGTCATCCACACCACCATACATTCATTTTGTTTTTTCGTCGTAGTAAAATCATCAAATGAGTCCTCACACCCAGGGCAGAACGGGAGAGACTGTGAGACTCGTACTGACTAAAAACCACGGTGTCCTTCAATAGCCCTTTTCATTCCACGGTAATGGGGATGGCAACTAGGGAACTAATGGCGCTAGTATAGCTTGATCCAAGCATCGTCATTGGTTCAAATCAGTTCAAATCTTAAAGGTACTTCAAAATAGTACTACGTCATTGGTCGGATTAGGACTACTCTATGGTGGCGCCTTCCACAATATCTTTGCTTTGCCAACCGCATTGGGAAGTCCCGCGACCCCAGCAGGCTTTGGCCCTCCAGACGATGGTAGGTACTCACACACCTTTGTGTAACCTACTAGTCGGTCAGTCAGTTAGTCAGCCAAACTTACAGTCGGCTCATCTCTAAGTAAATATATAACGTGAATAAACAAAGGGTCGGTCTACATTCAAATGTAAATGAACCGGGCTGAAGGGAATTTTCACTGTTGTGTAATACGCCTTAGAGGAGCGGGTGGCAATGGTCAGCTTAGCATATTATTGTATTGTGAAGTAGTAGGGATCATTTCTTAAGGGCTAGGTGGGCAATTATGAATTTAAAGCTTATTAAAATAGATGTTAAAATCCTTTGTAGGATTTTTAGGGTTTCGTAACTCAAATGAAAATACTGAACTTCTGTGTTCTGTTGTCCGTTTGTCAATTCCTTTTTTTAGGAACCGTGAAATAAAATAAAATAACGATTACTCAACGTGTTTGCAATCGTTTGGAGCAGAGGAAAATATCGTTATAACTATAGTACACGCAAAAAAAAAGTTTTACAGATGTTCGCTAATAGCAAAACAGGCTTTTCAGCATTATGCCTTTTAAGTTTGCCAACTTTTATAATTATGTTACTAAGTATAAGTTGGCACGGAACTCTCGGTGTGACACATTGCCCGTTTTTTTCTTAAAATTATTGCTGTGCTCGCTGTTAAGTCCTCGGCCTTTATCTCAGCTCGTCCATCAAGTGCTGCACGCTGAACGCGCTGTGTCGGCCTGGAGCTGCGCTACGCTGCGCTATCAGCCATCATCAGCGCGACCAGCAAAGTAGCCATTATGGACCGCGGTAGTAATGAACTATTAATAACTACCCTTAGCAAGATACTTACAATACTTTCCAGTATTCACAGCGTTTCTTGTATGAAAAATTGGAACAGCGCCTCTGGTGTTCCAAGAAGGTACAAATTTTTCCTTGAAAATTGTTAATTTGAAATTGTCAAAATTCCAGTTTACTTTACGTCTCAAATACTAAAAACTCGTGCTAAGGGTACAGTAAAGAATAATAAAAATGGTACCATTTTACAGGTGTAACTATAATCTTTAAATTGACACAAAATTCAATCAAATTACGCCATTGTATAAGGAGCTATTCCGGATCAATTCCAAGTACCTAATTAATTCTATAGTTTTGCTCGCTACTTTAGCGTGAACTTAGTTTACCTTTACAAAGCAAGAAGTTAGAAACTTCTAAGTGATGTTAAAAGCACAATAGATTTGATCTAAGTTCCTACATTGGTCTGCTAATACAACTAGCAAGTCTATGTTAGTACGCCCGCTGTATTTGCATTTGGCTTTGTGTAGAACTATCTAGAACAAGATTTAGCTATCAAGGTGCTGCACTTTAGATGCAGAACTTTTGAATTTTTGGTATAATGGAATGGGAAGCGGTCGCCTTCTTCTGCGAAGCAGTCATGCTCGCGAAGGAGGTTTGGGAAGCGGTCGCCTTCTTCTGTGAAGCAGTCATGCTTGCGAAGGAGGAGTCGGGCCGCGTGAGGGAGACAACAGCGACCTCCCTCCAACCCAGCCGCGGTAGTAGATGCCCACGGCGACAGACGTCGGCAAACGATCTCCGGCCACCGTAGGCGCTGGCATGCGGGCGGCGAGTAACGGGCGACTCGCTGTCTGACCATGGACCATGCCCGGGTCGACGGACGTTGTGTTCCACGCGCGCCTCAAAGACTGTCAGCATGATGACGGAGCCCCCCTATAGTGACCCAATGACTGCTGGAGTCGCGGGAACCACGAATCACCCCTCCCTGGAACGTAAAGGGCTATTGAAGGACACTGTGGATTTTAGTCAGCACGAGTCAGACAGCCCCTCCTGCTCTGCCCTCGGTGAGAGGACTCCTTTGAAGACTTTATCACGCTAAAAAAAAAGTATGTTTCTGCTCACCTAACAAGGTAGAGAAAGATCAGTATAGTGGTTTAGACGTGAAAAATAAAAAAAAATACTTTCGCTTATATAGAGGATCATATTCTGAAGAGCTTTACAGACGCAGAGGCCAATCTTTCGGGTTATGCTGCGCTTGCCGAGGTTGGGTGACCATCTATCATAGCGAGTTTCCTCCATGCCTGGGAAAAGGACGTAAAGTCGTTGTTCCCGGCTGTCTTTATTTGTAGATCTTTGACAGTCGTGTTAGTCAGAAGCTCTAAAGTTTGACAACCAGCCTTACCATGGGATATCGTATTACCCAGTTACTGGTTTGTGGAGGTCCGATAGGTAGTTGCTCCATGTTATATACTGATATTCAGCTGCATCTGGTTCGACTGGAAGCCGTCCCCAATATAGTTGGGAAAAGGCTAGGCAGATGATGACTTTCTCATTTATAATTATTATTAAAAATAAGATTTTCGTGTGTCGAAGTCAGTTTTATATTATGATAAATATCTTGTATAATTGTCACTAATGAAATGGATGTTTTTAAAAGTTAAATAAATCATTTTACATAAAGGGAAAATCTAGACTTTCAAAGGTGTATAAAATACCCACTATAATTAATTATATTAATCAAAAGGGTTACTATGTATTGTAGAAAATCAGTCAGTGTTATTATAACACACAATGTAATTTACTCAGCGTCTAGACTAGACAGATGTAATTGTACATAAACATTATACAACGTTAATAACTGATGGAAACCTATCAAAATATTATACACTATAGCAATCCACCTTTACTTCGCACAGGCGTATTTTGTAAATTAAATAATATTATAACCTCAGATCAAAGAAATAGGCAGATAGAACGCTCAGAACACGTGAGTGTCTCCACCAAAGTAAATACAAAATCAAGTTGAATTACATTCCATAATGTTTTCTTTGTTTTTGAGTACAACTTTTAAGATGGTTAGAGACACGAGACGGCATATTTTTACAAAAACAACAACGACGCGCAGCTTGGTACGACGCGTAGCTTGGTACTGTAGCGACTTTGTATTTGATTTTGATTTTGTATTAACTTTGGTGGACCCACTCGCATGTTCTAAGCGCTCTATCTGCCTATTTCTTTGATCTGAGATTACAACCTAATTAATCGGCGGTAGGTAACATAAAACGGTGGTGATCGAACAGTTTTTTTTCTTTTGCCCAGTTATGGGAACTAGCTAGACTGAAAGTTTGCCACCATAAACACCACTATTGAAATCGCTAGAGCTGTTTTTGAGAACGAGAAAATGTATAAATAAACAAGAATACGCCAGCAACCAAAACGAGTCACATTTCTCCCTTTTATATCACTGTTACCCTATTCGGTACCCTCATTCTATCAGATGATATCTCAGATCTCGCGAACTTTGAACAAAAATAACCCTTATTACCCTCAAAATTACAACACGTTGTAACTAAAATCCCTTAAATTTCCCATATAATGGAAACAAAAGGCTATTTTGCTGGACATAACTGTCAGATGTATTGAAGGCAACAAGATAAGGGGGTTCCAACGCCCCGAAATGAATGGACCGTAACACAATGTGATAGAGTATCTATTAACAATGAAAATACGTTTTCTAAAGAGTCTTCTCTATTGAAAATGTGTTGTACCTATCTGCCAGGAGGGTTTCAGGCTAAATAATAACAGTTACATGGTTCGTACTGGGTTAAGACAGTACCTACATCAGATCCCGCTGCCCCCTGACTGCTGAGGTGATTGAGGGAATACCGGGGTGGTTTTAGTCAGTTGAGTCTGCCATGCCCCTCCACCTGTCCCGGGCGGTGGAAGTCCGTGAGAATTTCCACTTCGAAAAAAAAAAAAATAACACAGAAGCGGTCGCCTCCTTCTGCGTAGCAGTCATGCTAGCGAAGGAGGAGGCGTGTTGTGTGAGAGAGAGTACAGCACACGGCATATGAGCCTCTACCATGAGTTGTCATTACGATACTCGATCATCGACCGCGTTTGTCGCTCTTATTGGTTGAGAGTTCATAAAACCTTGGAGCGGACCAATGAGAGCGCCAATCGCGGTCGATATCGAAGATCGAATATCGTAATGGCATGGGTACTGATGTCGCGTGGCAATTTCCGATCACCGTAAGTGCGGGTATTCGGACAACGAGCCATGGGTAACTCAACGACTAAAGAACATCAGCTCCTGGGTCGACGGCGCATCGTGAGCCACGCGCTGTTTAAAATGCTGTCAGAAATCTGATAGGGGGAAGGCCAAAGCCTGCTGTGAAAACCATGACCCTGAAACGTAAAGGACGAAGGAAGGAAAGGTCTCCACCTATCGCCGCCGTGAGGACACGTCGGTGCTCTGCCCAAGTGGGGCATTCTTGCACCTCGTCGTCTTCCTGCCTGCCTCTTGTCGTATGCTCTACTGTGTCCTCCGGGCGATCTTCGCAGTGAGTGGTGGCACCCGGGCGTTTCCTCCCTCCCTATCAGACACAGGAACCTCCCGAAACTTCCGTGACCTGCGTCATCCGATAGGTCAGGACGCCGTGACGTCTTACCGCCGCAATTGTGACGTGCCCGAACGTAAAGGGCTATTGAAGGATTACCGTGGATTTTAGAGCAAATCTGACAGTCACTCCTACTCCGCCTTTGGTAGTGGAGGATCAAAAAAAGGCAAAGCCGCTGGCGAATGCTAGATTAGTAAAATTTTGCCAATTGTTGATATATTTTCATTCCTCTTAAAGCCAGTTAATTTAATATAAGGAAAATGAACAATGTAAACATTTTCTAAAGACGCTTCAGTATTGAAAATGTTTTTAAAAGCAGCATTGAATTTTTAAAAAGGCAGATTTGTGTATCGTATTTTCTTATAAGGATAAGAAAGCTGAATAAGCTGAGATCATAGAATAGCTTGGATGAAAGGAGGGCTGTTGACTTTCTCGTCTTTTTTTGATCACAAATACCTACCGTTTATTATTTTCTAAGTTAGGTAGGTACATCATGAAAGTAATGGTTTATTTTGAAGACTGAATCTGCATTTGACCGAAATCAATTTGTGGATGGATGTTTTACCCCGATGGTTAAATCATCAAATGAGTCCTCCCAGGGCAGAACAGAAAAGACTTTTTTATTGGTACACAAAACCACCGCACTATTCCCAAACCACTGCAACTCCTGAGAGCTAGAAACAACAGTGGCAACCACCAGAACCTGTTCCCCTATTTTAATACGAGTACTCTGATGGACTAATGGATTTGAAATTTATTGAAGCTATCAACTATTCTATTATCTTATCAGTTCAGTAGTTCAACAGCGAAGTTGCTCTTACAAATGATGATGAGACGGGCATCACTTCGATATCTGTTCACCCCATAACGCAAGCGTTTGAAGATAAACGGCGCGCAAGTGTTTACGTCTAAATTAGCTCTCGTTAAGATGCCGGCAGCGAGAAGCTTAGTTTTAACGTAGATTGAGGTTACGTTGGGTGATGACGTCATCTTGTGTTTTTTTTTGTTAATCTACTTCAGATAACTCGTTTCTATAGAAATATAAACATACAAATACAAACGGAATACAACTCGTTTCTGCCGGAGCCTGGGTTTTTTTTTAGCAACCTCCTTTGTTGATATTTCCGCGCGCGCTGCCGCCACCGCGCTAGGCTCGCTGTTTGCTTGAGCACTTAGACTTTGAATACTCAACCTTTATGCTTTCTAACCTTTAAAGCCACCTTTTTTTTACGTGGCAAAATCATCAAATGAGTCCTCCCACCCCGGGCAGGGCGGGAGGGACTGCCAGACTCGCAACGACTAAAATCCACGGTATTCCTCGGCAGCCCCTCATGTGCCGGAGTCGCGGTATACGTATGTCCCGCAACCCCGGCAGGACTGTGTCCCTCTATAGGGGGGCCCCGTCATTATGCTGACGCTCCTCTTGCCTGCCCGGCGGCAGGGTTAGTGCACGCCGGGCCCGCTCTTACTCCAACCACTGTGCCCTCTGCTAAACAGAGGGACACATAGTGGAGCGGTGTGACGGGACATTGGCATACGGGCAAGGAAACCTCTTACGGGGAGTTCTTGCCCGTACCCCGGGGCGCACCGTCCCGAGAAACTGGGCTTCCCCCCGGACGTATCCTGAAAGGAACTTCCAGTCCTCGGGCACTCGTGGAGGTTTCCCGTCCTTAGCACCCCAACCTTTAAAGCCACCTAGAAAACTTAATTTCTACCTGCTCAAAAGCTTAACAAATAAAATGCCAGCCTATTTCAGAAAATTAAGTGCTTGAAAAATAAAAGTAGCACCTACACAATCACTTTAATCACGCACACTTCCCTTTTACGTAAGAATTATGCTAATACATTAACTTTACACTATATTCTGTCACGAACGGATGTATAAATTATGCCGTGAACACTCATTTAATGCTGTTAAGATTACACATCGCATAACACCTCAAGCCACCATTAGTTGTCGCGACGAAGAAAATTATGAAGAAGTTAATAGCGTTTTAACTTCTTATACGTATGAAAGAAGAGAAAAGAAAAGAAAGAAAATTGTTTTATTTTTTTACAGTAATGCATGCAAATTAAAAAGTTAACTTAAACTAAACATAAATAAAAATAGACATTTCAAGAACAAATTGACAACAATTTGACAGCTGCATGCCATGACTGCAAAAAGAAAGGTGACCACTCAGCATAATGCTGTGCTGTGAGAGACCCACAGCACAGCGCTGGTTTTCAGTGGTCACCCGAAGAAGAAGAAGAAAAGGAAAGAAGAAACAAGAGTACGGATATGCAGCCGGCTAAAAAGTACATATATTAACAGAATAAATACAATAAACTAATAAAATGACGGTATGACGGTTTGAACTAAGTATGTAGGTCCTTAGTCAAAGAAAAATTGTGCTGATCTTTTTTCTTCATCTTATTAATTATCAGCTGAAAAAAATTAAAAGGAATCGTCTGTCTTGGTATGGACATGTGATGAGGAGGGATGCCACCCATGTGACGAAGTATGAATGTTGATGGAAAGAGAGGAAGAGGAAGGCCAAAGAAAAGATGGATGGATTGTCTAAGGAATGATATGAAAGAAAAAGGAGTAAATGATACTGTGACGTCTGATAGGGGATAATGGAAGAAGAAAACGTGTTGCGTCGACCACAAGTAGAACGGGATAAGGGCAGGAAGAATAATATTAATTATCAGCTGTAGGACATTTGCTATTGAACATAGGTCTCCCCCATGCGATTTGCGGCCACCATAGGCGCAGCCATGCAAACAGTAATGGGTGACCCGCTGTCTGAACAATTTAAGCACCATGCCCGGGTCGACAGCGTGTCATGTTCACGCGCCTCATAGAGGCGGGGTCCACCTCTGAAGACCAAAGCCTGCCGGGGTCGAGGGATAGGGTATGGCCCTCTAAGGTGGTCACATTTGAGTAAAGCCGAGAGAAACAACAACTTAAAACAACCAACTTAATTAAGGGTCCCATGTGGGGGTAAGGGAACAATCTACAAAACACGGCAAAGAAATCATCTAACATCATTTCTCAATTTTTTTTTCTGTTTTAACAAGTAGTAGCGGCAGAAATACATTTTCTGTGAAAAATTCAATTGTCTAACCGTTATAGGTTCATTAGATTGTGCCTGGTGACAGACGGACGTAGGTATCTTTTCCGTACGGATCCCTCAAAATCAAACCTAACCTTCAATTGTTGCATTACAGGCGAATAAATGACGCTGTTATTGAACGCTTTCGCACAAAATGGCCAATTCTCAGCCACTCATAGATTTTTATTTACCCGTTACAATACAAAACAAACCTTCGAAACCTCGCCTTTTGAACAACCAAAAAAACAAAGCAATAACATAACCGCTTAATAACGTCAAATAACCGTTATTAATAGCGGCTATACAGCCGTTATTAATACGGTAAGCGCTACACGCACTTGACGTCACTGTAGTGGTGTAAGCTGAATATATCGCGGGCTTTAGATCGCTTCATTAATATACCATTTCGCGAAATCCCTATGTGTACATGTGTAGGATAACCTTGGAGTATTTAACGTGAATTCTCCTTTTGTTTAGGCCATTAGGAGTTGAATTTGAAACGTTTCTGGAAGATTCTAAAAGTGTTTTTAATAGATTATTTTCTAAAGGAACTGTACCCTTAGCACGAATTTTCAGTATTTGAGACGTAAAGTAAACTGGAACTTTGACAATTTCAAATTGACAATTTTCAAGAGAAAAATTAGTTGTTTCTTCACACACCAGAGGGGCTGTTCCATTTTTTCATACAAATACGCTATGTCTACCTTGTAAGTGGACGTCTTACACTGCGCTTGCCGCTGCGTGGTGTCCATTTGAGAACCTTATAGCCCTATAGGCCTTAAGGGCTTTACACACAGTAGCAATAATGTAAAGATTTACATTATAGCACGATACATCTCTTCATCTTTCCATAGAAATTCGAAGATGTAAAAATATACATTATAGCTGCTGCAGTGTGTGATCACCTGACGATTTCTATGGAAAGATGTAATGAGATGTATCGTGTTATTGATTTTGAACATTATTTCAATGAAGCCAATGTCGATAATAGTTTGTCAGTGAAAAATGCTTTAAGAGTGCTTTCACACGGTTCGTTGTTTTTGTGCGACTTTTGGAACCTGATTCTGGGTATGACATTGCCACAAATAAAAAAAGTACATATACTCGAGAAAGTTTGATTCTTTCTGCGTGGAGTGCTTTAAACACATTTTTAGATTTGTTTACATACATGAGTAAAAACCTTGTCTCTCCAAAAGATGTTTCATAAAATTCTACTTTTTGTCAAACTTTGGTACCGAATTACATAGAAGGTATAATAGTAAAATAATATTTGAAAATGTCCATGGTACATCTGAAAGATTATATTTGGACTGCTTTAATCACTTTTTTATTTTTCATTCAGAAATAAACCAAAAATAATGTTTCAAAACAGGAAGAATTTGACATTTTTTCGTCCGAAATTATATTTTTTATCTATCAAGATTTACTGAATATTCAATCAAAAAGTATTGAATAACTAAGGTCACTATGTTAGCTTGCATTGAAAAAATAATTAGCTCATTTAAAAGTAAAATAATAGTATTAAACAATTATAATATGCAATGACAAAATTCAATATAAAACCAAGAACGGTTTGTTCTTTGATTTAGACGGCGCGGGGCGCCTTCTGAGGGAGGACGTATCGCTCGTAACCATTTTGACATTAGTCACGTAATTATTAAAATTTAAAATTCACGCCACCATCCATGACCTTTACACGCGGCGCCAGTGTCTTTGTCATGACATTAAATTCCATGTAAAAAATGTAGTACCTCGAATTTTCCGCAGGTCATGAGTGGTGGCCAGTAATTTTCCCAGTCGCCAAGAATACAGCATAACCTACCTTTCTTGATACAAGCTAATATTTTGAATTAATTTGATTGAATTTTCCTACTATATTCGAATGAGGATATAATTGTAAATAAAAAATAATGTAAATAATAAAAAAAAAAACAATTTAAATAATTCTGATAGTTTTTTTCTGAATAGCTATAGCTCTTCAGAAAAAAAAATAATATAGCTCGCTGCGGGACCCACCATACCACCGGTCATGCCCCTGGTGGTATGGCTTTTTATTACGTGGTAAAATCATCAGATCAGACCTTCCACCCAGGGAAGGACAGGAGGGACATACAAACTTGTACTGACTAAAATCTACGGTGTCCTTCAATATCCCATTGCGATCCCAGGCTATGGATACCCGATAAGACAATTCCGCGACGCGACGCCCGGCAGGATTTGGCTCTTTAACGTGCGCCCCGAAAATCCGTGAAAAATTGATCTGATCGTTTTGAGGTAGCGGTTAACCCAGAGAAAAGTTTTGTTTTAAACTTTTTGTATTCGTTTTTGAAGTCGGTACTTTTTTTCATCAATGTATTTTTATTAGGTTTGATCGAAGAGAGTTGAAGTCTTGTATCAGGTTCGGCATCCAGTCAATTGCGGTATTCCGTTTTGGTAGCTGCATTGTATTTTTTTTTTTTTTTTGGTAAAATCATCAAAATATGTGTCCTCCCGAGCGGGACCGGATTTATTACCAGACTCTAGTACTGACTAATATCCATGGTGACCCTTCAGTAGCCCTTTACGTTCCAGGGTCACCGTTACCTGATAAGACAGTCCAGTGACCAAGGCAAGCTCCTACCCTCAAATAGAAATCTCTTCTCGTCGTCGTAGGTCACGCGGCTGTTCTCCCTAACGTGTTCCACCTCCTACTTCGCTAGCATGACTGCTTTGCATGAGGATTCGAGGTGACTACTTCCTATTCCGTCTTGCCCCGCAGATCGTGGCCTCGATCAATGCCGGGCGCTATTTAATTGACTCAAGTGCATCGAGTTGGGATTTGGCAAACCTGTACCACTTCATGTACCTAACTTTTTTGCAGCCAACTCAATAAGAGGACTAATATTGTGGGTCGATGTCAACGGCACCCCAAAAAGTCTGTCATTTTTACGGTTACATCTCAGAAAGATAGAACCGAGTCGGATTGGCTCCTTTTTGCGGAAAAATTCACGTCTTATCAGCATTGAAGCTCAAGCACTCAACCGGCCATGGCTCTTTTGCCTGATATTATTTTGTGAATTTTATTCATGAATAAAATTCACAAAAAACAGATACTACTCAGGAACCCCGAAGACTTCCAACTTGAACTGCACAATCGCTTCCAGTGCCTAACCGAATGTGAAACTGTGGACGAGATTAACAATGGGTTGGTGGAAACTGTCCAAGCTGTGGGGTCCAAGTTCTTTAAGACCCCGCGCCGCAATAAGCCTCAAAAGCTCTCGAACGGAAAAATCCGGTTGATGCAGGACCGGACCGAGCTGAGGCTGCAATCTTCAGCTGATATGTCGGAATATGGCAAACTCAATAGACGAATCTCTAAATCAATGCAACGTGACCTGCGCTCCTTTTGTGCGGCACGGATCAAAGAGGCAATCGAGCGGAACCGGGGCTCAAAAGAATTCGTCTATTGGGCAGAGCCAAATGACAAAGCTGAAGATTAACGACGGCAGCATCATTTCGACTAACCAGAGATCTTAAGGGAGCTTGAGAGGTTTTACGGACAGTTATATACATCAATACGACAACCCAGTGTCGGTACATCTTGAGACGCAAGAGCTAAACTGACGTGACACTACATTGAGGATATCCCAGACACCAGCCTGTACGAGATTAGAATGGCTCTTAAACAGCTCAAGAATAACAAGGCGCCGGGTGAGGACGGAATCTCAACAGAACTTCTGAGAGCGGGTGGAAAACCGGTACTACTCTAGTCCTCCAGAAGTTATTTAATTCCGTCATACTCAAAGGTTCTACGCCAGAAGCATGGCACAGGAGTGTGGTTGTTCTTTTCTTCAAAAAAGGTGACAACACCTTGTTGAAGAACTACAGGCCAATCTCACTTCTGAGCCATGTATACAAGCTGTTCTCAAGAGTCATTACGAACCGTCTCGAACGCAGGTTTGATGACTTCCAGCGGGAGGCTAGAACAAGCCGGTTTCCGAAAAGGTTTTAGTACTATAAACCACATACACACGCTCTGCCAGATTATACAGAAGACAGAGGACTATAATCGACCATTGTGTTTAGCGTTTGTGGACTATGAAAAAGCCTTCGATTCAATCGAAACCTGGGCAGTATTGCAGTCCCTACAACGATGTCACGACTATAGGTATATCGAAGTGTTGAAGTGTTTGTATAGAAACGCCACCATGTCCATCCGATTTCAGCAGGCGTAGCATGGCGCCGTAGAGGGGTTTTGTCGACGGAAGAATAGACAAAATAACAGAACGTAGAAATATTTTTATCGTTTTAAGCATGGTAATGTGAAAAATATAGAAAATAAACGTCCTTTTCTTCAATAGTGTTCAAATGGTGTCACATTTGTGCAAAAAAAAAACAGTCGATTTGTGTAGAAATAACGATGAAATAACTTTGTCTTTTCTTTGTAGAATAGAGATAGACTCGCCATGCTACGCGTGCAGGAAGAGAGCACGAAACCAATCCAATAAAAGGCGTGAGACAGGGAGACGTTATTTCTCCGAAACTGTTCACGAACGCGTTGGAGGACGTTTTCAAGCTCTTGGAATGGAACGGATTCGGCATCAACATCAATGGCGAATACATCACTCACCTTCATTTTGCCGATGATATAGTCATCATGGCAGAATCGTTGGACCCCCTCAATGCTATGCTCAGCGACCTCAGTATCGTTTCCCAACGGGTCGGCCTTAAAATGAACATGGACAAGACGAAAGTCATGTCGAATGTCCATGTGGCACCCTTACCGGTTGTTGTTGGGAGCGATACTCTCGAAGTTGTAGACCATTATACTTACCTTGGACAGATTGTTCAGTTAGGTAGGTCCAACTTCGAGAAAGAGGTCGCCCGAAGAATCCAACTCGGATGGGCAGCGTTTGGGAAGCTACGTGATATTTTCTCATCGAGAATCCCACAGTGTCTCAAGACAAGGGTGTTTGACCAGTGTGTGTTGCCAGTGATGATATATGGCTCCGAAACGTGGTCCTTGACTGCTGGCCTTTTAGAGAGACTAAGAGTCACTCAACGAGCAATGGAAAGAGCTATGCTCGGAGTATCTTTGCGGGATAAAATCCGGAACATGGATATTCGGCAAAGAACCAGAGTCACCGACATAGCTCATAAAATTTGCAAGTTGAAGTGGTAATGGGCAGGCCACAGCGCTCGTAGAACTGACAACCGATGGGGAAGAAAAGTTCTCGAGTGGCGACCACGGACCGGAAAACGCAGCGTAGGTAGGCCTCCCACCAGGTGGACCGACGACATATTGAGGGTCGAGGGCAGCCGATGGATGCAAGTGGCGAATTGTCGTTCGGCGTGGTGGTCTAAGGGGGAGGCCTATGTTCAGCAGTGGACGTCCTCCGGCTAATGATGATGTTGATGATGATGAGATACTATTACTCAGAATAAAACATACAAAAAAATAAGTTAGCATTCCAATAAATCGTAAAAATAAGCGAAATTGAATGAAAAGTGAGAAATTACAGGAATGTGTCAAGTTTCATATAAAATAATGAAATCGAAAAAATAATGTTCTTTTTTCTCTTAAACCCTGTGTTATTTTACTAAAGGTGAAATGTTATCTATTAAATAACGAACATTTTCTATACCGTATCAATAGAAATTAGGTAAAAAGCCTGAGTGACCAATTGTAGCATCGTAATTCGAGCATTTAAACGAATCTATGCACTGGTAGTCGCGATTGATCGAAGATGAACTCAGGTACTACTTGCTGTGCGAATGGAATAATGTGGAGTTGAACCACCTTTTCTACGCAATTTTGAGCAGTTACGTAACTTCGTTAGGAAGTGAAAGCTCAGTTTTGCGAGATAGAGATTATAATTTAGAGCTCACCGAAACATTCTGTTTCAAGAGTTAAATGATCTGAAACCCTGTTGTTTAGACTCTGATAGATCTGTCTTTATTAAAAAAATAACCCAGCTGTAACCCAGTATAAGAAGCACTGAAGCCCAGTCAAAACAGTTCAATAGATTATCGCTCTCTTTGCGCGGTTAACGTCTTCTTGGGCCTTGCTCACTTTCTTCCTGGATCACGGCGTTTGGTGATATTACCCCTCTCTTAATTGACACTAGTTTCAAATATTTTGAACTACTGGTTGGAAATATTCGAGCATTAAACCGACCATTTCTGGTTATATCTAAGGAGATAAAAACCAGCCACTTGGGGTGACATAGTTATGGATCTATGTCACCTTAATCACCCCAAGTGGCTGGTTTTGCGTCCATAATTATGTCTCTGAATAGATGGCTAAACCAATTTTATTACCAAATCGTAAATTCTAAATAATTACAAAAATCTAATTAAAAAGTTATGAATTCCAATTAGTCACTAGAAACAAAATCAACACCTGAAAGATGTCATAACAAGATAATTTACTCGTATAATACGAGTAAATTATCTTGTTAAGAATGAAATTGAATAATCTCTATAATGCACACTTTGTAAATTACAAACATATCCAATTCGCAGTGTGACACAATGCGCGGTTTAAAGTGTAATTTATTGAGTGGCCCTTATTTTATTTTGATATGTATATATTTATCATATTATCCATTCGTTTATGAAAATAAGTAGTGTCTAGAAGACCGGGATCTTACTTTGTTTATTCGAAACAAAAGCGGCAAATCTCATGTTGTGTGCTTTCTGGTATACGAGGCATAGCTGTTTCGTTAGTGTTTTGTTTTTATGCGGGAGGCATCACGATGTCAAATTGACAGGAATTGTGTTCTTTCAGTATGTCATAGCGCCCTTAATCTGTTGTCCGTCATACGTATGCTGGCCCTCAAACTTGATTAAACGTTAACCCATTAGCCACTTTTGGGACAAAAAGTGACTTTAATAACGCTTCACAGTACCTTAGCCGACATTCAAAACTCGATGGCATTATTTTTTAGTGTTCCTGTTCCTTCAGAACAAAGTTTCCGCGCTCGCTGCCGCTTCCGCCGCAACATCCGTCCTTGCAGCTCCGCTTATCACTAAGACCTTGGTACTTGTTCGAGGGCCACAAAATATACGCTTTGTTTTGACGTGGTAAAATCAAGAAATGAGTCCTACTACACAGAGCAGGGCAAGAGGGACTGTCAGATTCTTACTGACTAAAATCCACGATGTCCTTTATTAGCCTTCTCCGGTCGGAAGGTTTTACCGTGACCCCGCGTTGTGTTTCACGCGCGCCTCAAAGAGTGTCAGTAAAATGACGGGCCACCCGTTTAGAGGGCCAAAGCCTGCCGGTTTCACGGGACTAACGAATTACCGTGACCCGGAAACGTAAAGGATTATTGAAGGACACCGTGGATTTTAGTCAGTGCAAGTCTGGAAGTCCCTCCTGCCCTGTCATAAGTTGGAGGATGCATTTGACGATTTTACCGCGATAAAAAAAATAAAAAGCTATAGGTAGGTAGTGATTTGTAAAACATACGACTGAAAGAGCAAAACGAATTACACGAGGTACTGAGTTCCACGTTCAACCCTCAAGGGTTGAATGTGGAAACGTTTAAGGGTCGAACGCGGAAGAGGGTAGAAAATCTTAGGGGTTGAACGCGGAACAAACCGTATTGCTGATGTACGGTGCTGCAGTCATATACGTGAGCATTCATTTATTTATTTTAACTCAAAGACATTAAACTACTAGCAGTTGCCAGCGGCTTCACCCGCTACAACTCGAAAATTATCCCACGGGAACATAAAATCGGGATAAAAGCTATCCTATGTGTTAATCCAGGTTATAAACTATGTGTGTACCAAATTTTAGCCAAATCCGTTCAGTGGTTTTTGCGTGAAAGAGTAACAAACATCCATACATCCATACTTACAAACTTTCGCCTTTATAATAGTAGTAGGATATACGAGCATATAGATTCTTTTTAAAAATCTCTTTGTTTTAACTGCTCATTATGGCAGATCGCGTCGCAGCCTAGTGTAGCCTCAGCCTAAACGGAACGCCTGCCTTTGTATTGAGTGTTTCAATTTTCTCGAAATCGGATTAAGAGTTGAAGAGTAACTCTGTAATAATAAATTGATTAAGAGATACAAGAGTACTTTTGTTGAAGAGATTCGAAAATTTAATTCGAATGATTTGAATTTTTGGTTCTAGGATATGACGGTTTCCTACTGATGTTTTATTCACCGTTTAGAGAACAATTTTGATGAAATGAATTTCACAAAATAATTTGCCAGCCTGAGCTACTACTACTCTCCCTGGCCCTGGAAAGCAAAGGGCTATTGAAGGAACAAGCTGGCTTTATTACAATTCGAGTCTGACAGCTTCCCTTCGGCTGCACCTAATCCGATGATTATTAAGTAAATCATAATCACAAAATTAAGACATGTGACATCTACCAGCACCCGCACAAGGGACCTACCATGATTTACTACAGGCCACTCTTTCGCACTGAGAGGAAGCTTGGAGAGGATTCACCAATGTTTATGAGGTGGATGCAACTGCACGCCAGCGGTCCGTCATTTGTATTATATGTTTTTTTTTTTTTTTAACTTAATTTTGCACCTGTTTATAATTTAATTTGATTTTGATTTTAGAGTTTAATTTTGATCTTATTTTTTCTTAATTATTTATGTTTTTTTTTTACCTTTTATTTTTGTTTGATAATTGTTTATTTATTGTTGACTTTTCATGGATTTTTTATGGATTTTTATCTGAAATAAATTGAATTGAATTGAATTATGCCATGCATAAGACCCAGATCTTCAGTTAACTTATCTGAATTAACTGACCCAGAGAACCTTACAATCAGGCGAATTTCTACCCAAAATGTTATCCAAAGTATATCTGTAAAATTTATGGTTCCCTCCCTTAGGATAAGGCCTTAAATCTACATTAAAACTTGCGAATAACGCCTTAAATTAGAGAAGGGTTTGCAGCGCTCTCGAGTCGCTATTTGTTATAAAAATTAGGGTACTTTTCGAACTGATTAGCGATTTTTTGTGCAATTAATGCTTGTTAGGGTTACGTAGCCAGAGAGTCAAGCCTGTTTTTTATCCTGGCAAAATCATCAAATTAGTCCTCCCGCCCAGGGCAGGACAGGAGGGCCTGTCAGACTTGTACTGACTGAAATCCAAGGTGTTCCTTCAATAGCCATTTTAGTCAGTACGAGTCTGACAGTCCCTCTCGCCCTGCCCTGGGTTGAGGACTTATTTGATGTTTTTACCACGTAAAAAACACAATCCTATACGAAACCTTCTTACATCATAAAACACGTTAGCTTAATCTGTGCCCTGAACCACAATCTAAAAGACAAATAAAATAAAAAACAAAAATAAAACAACCCGAACACTTTCTAAAATGTTCCCTTTCACACATATTTTATTCTCACACACAATATTTTAACCAACTTATCCTGACCCGCGGCCAAAAACGTAACTAAATTCAAATGTATGCATCTGACGTTTCATCTGACAGTTCTCTTGACAAGTGGCGCCATCTTGAAATGTCAAGTTATATTAGTGGTTGGTTAATGAAAGGAAACGAACTCATTAATCTCCTTTTGTGCTTGTGATTAATACACTTTTGTTCATTCTGTGGTTCTAGGGTTGTTCGTGAAAGCAACAGAAAATTGTGGGGTAATGGGAAATGTTATTAACTTTGTATCGGGGTATGTTATGTGGGGATTTTTCACACAAAGTTAGCCTTTTTCTGGCAGCTATCAAAAGTTAAGACACATTTTTAAAAGAGATGGGTTTTTGGAATATTTATTCCCAACGCCAATGATAACATGGTTGCCTTCTATTTCACGAGCATTTAAAGGAACCAGCTAGCGAAATAAAAATAATAATTATAATTTTAAATAAATGGACTATAAAGTGTCTTCTTAGAGGGCCAAAATATTTCCGTTCAAATTCAATAAAATGCCGATAGCCAACAGTAACTGTAAAACCTGGACCAAGGGGTCTAAAATGGCGCATGAAGGAGAGGACGGCTTCCACAGTGCTGCGTGCAGCTGGCGACCCGCTGCACTCAGCGCTGCTCTATGAGATGACATGAAACAGCGAGGCCACGCGGGCGCCCGCCTAACGCAGCGCACGGCCTCAGAGCAAAGTACGTGCCAAGTTTAAAATAATTGTCCACAACCTTTTTTTTAAGTTATTTTTTAAGGTTTTGCTAAATTTTTAGTTAAAACCAAGCCGCAGTTGTTCAACAATATTAGGTTGTAGTTTTCACCCACTGATGTGGTTATAAGGCCCGGATTCCACCGAAGCGGAGAGGAGAGAAGATGATTGTGTTTGAATAACCAATCAGATGTCCACATCTCCTCTCTCCAGTCTGATTGGTTATTCAAACACCTCTCTCCTCTCTCTCCTCTCGTCTCCGCTTTGGTGGAGGCCGGGCCTAAAGCTCTGTCATTGCACACAGCGTATTTGGACATCAGCAATTGACAGCCCTATTCGATACAATTTGACAGGTGTCACAAACAAGCAAATGTTACTTTAGTTAGAATTATTTACCTGCTGACAGATACAATTAATTAATTTCCTGTATCAACAAGTATATTGTTGTTTATTTATTGTGTTAGATGAGAAAGGACTATTAATAGTACTAGGTAGTTGAGGTTCTTGAGAAGGGACTTCGTCCGGGTAAATATTACCGTTCATCGTACTATTTTCTGTCTTCAAGATAATTTTCTATACCTATTGCAGTACATCGTTCATTTCTGTTAAGTGGAGATTCATTCTTTAATATCAAAATTAAATGTCAATAATAGTTTACTGTTGACTGAAAAAAAATTAGTAGTCCGAAATAATTCAAAAATATTTATGCGAAAAAGGAATTAATTAAGAATTTCCAATAAATAGTAATTGGCTATATGGCTCGTAGAACTGACAACCGATGGGGAAGAAAAGTTCTCGAGTGGCGACCACGGACCGGAAAACGTGGCGTAGGCAGGCCTCCCACTAGGTGGATCGACGACATCGTGAGGGTCGCGGGCAGCCGATGGATACAAGTGGCGAATTGTCGTTCGGCGTGGCGGTCTAAGGGGGAGGCCTATGTTCAGCAGTGGACGTCTTCCGACTGATGATGATGATGAATAATTGCTTGCTTATAACGACATAAAAAAAACTTGAGAGGTGTCAAGGGACACCCAGATGGAACGAAGTTACTGTATACACTCAACAAAAATAATCGTCGCGACTCCACTCCACTCCACTCCGCTCTGCTCCGCTCCACTCCGCTCCGCTCCACTCCGCTCCGCTCCACTCCGCTCCGCTCCACTCCACTCTTTGAGCTCTAGCACCCTTTCGCAACGCGCGATAAGGAACTTCGTTCCAAAAAGTGTCGTGACAGCTTTTCGTAAGATTTTTTCCGTCTAGCGTTTCACATCGCGCGATATGGAACTACGTTACAAAAAAAAAAAAAACTACATTGCTATTTTGTACTTCAATCAATTCAATTTCTCCCTGTTTTGACAGCCTGATAAAAATCAAATTGTCAATAACGTAAACATCAACTTAATAGCATCGTAAACAAGCGAATCCTCAAATAATAATTGAAAATCAACAACCCAGTATTCAATTGTTTTTCCCTCTACTCTAAATAAGTTGTCTGTTTATAATGAAAACCTGTCCATCAACATAGCTCTTGAAAATAAATGGTTTACTAGACGTAAGATAGTCCCGTTTATTTCAGCGTTGTCAGTTTCAGGAATTTTATGTTTATTTACTTGGGCATTGGTGAGTTTAAGGTCCACTTTTGCGTAAGCGTTTTTCGGATTTTAGTCAGTTGAATTTAGTGTCGTATTTGACTGTTAGTATTGTGCAATATTCTAGATATCTTTGCAGAATTTTATAGGAGACTGACAAAGTACAAGAATAAGTGTGCTGTTTTTAAAATCATACGAAAGTGAAATCATTTTTGTACTTTCGAATTCTAAAAAAAAAAACAAAAAATACAACGGTATAAAATAGTTATGTTGCTACCAGTCCTAGTCACAAGACATAACAACTGTAAAGTATTACAGGTGTTCATTCTAAAGCGTAAATCAGCCTAGCGCAAAAACTTTAAAAAAATGTAACGGACTTCAAAAACAGTCACAAAAAAGTTTAAAATAACCTACAAAATATATTTCCTTTCAAAAACCGTTTACTTTGCAATAAAAACCGACTTTGTTTTTTATTGCTTTGACTTTTTTAACTTGAACTGAATCTTTTCAACTTGAAAAAATGGCACGGCACCTCTGGCGAGCGAAGAAAGAACTAATTTTTTCCTTGAAAATTGTCAATTTGAAATTGTCAAAGTTCAGTTCACTTTACGTCTCAAATACTAAAAACTCGTGCTAAGGGTACGTTTGAGGTTAGTTTTCATAGTAAAAACCTCTTCAGTAAGTACATTCACACATCGTATTAGAAGTCAACAGTTTCTTTTTTTTTCTCTTACGTGTCTAAATAAATAAACAGTGTATTCTGTAATGAAAAGCTGCCTGTCAAACACGCTCCACTCGAAAACAAATTGTTTGAACGTCTCGAAAGATGTGCGTGAGTCAACATCGAAGTAGCTCATTGTTTTTACGAAATCATTTATGACTGTGTTCTTTTGTTTTTAGAAAAAAATACGTGTTGAATATCTGTTTGTTTTAAGTTCGCTACAAAAATTATTACCCTCGAAAACAGTTTTGATGCTGTTCTCCTAGGGTATTTTTTGTTCAGATTCCAAATTATAAATATAATAAAAACATATAAATATAATATTCCACAACTACGAGTATCACACGGCACACCACGCCATCTAGTCCCAAGCTAAGCAGAGCTATATTATAGATAAATTACACCCAGACACAAAACAAATGATCGTGCTCATCACACAAAGATTAGTCCTGGGTGGGAATCGAACCCACGACCTCCGGCATAGCAGTTAGGGTCACTAACCACTAGACGAACAGGCCAGTCAAATTGTGTTCTCGTTTTCGGTAGTTTTCGGTAGTTTTGTGCTGGATTTTTTAATTTAATTGTTCTGCACTCCCCGTGCAGAATAAAAAGGATCGAATGTATCACGTCTGACAGAGTTTCTGATGACAAAACACTTAGATCAAAGAAATAGGCAGATAGAACGCTCAGAAAACGCGAGTGTCTCCACCAAAGTTAATACAAAATCAAATAGAATTACATTCCATATTGTTTTTTTTTGTTTTTGAGAACAACTTTTACGATGGTTACAGACACGAGACTGCATATTTTGGCAAAAAACAACAACGACGCGTAGCTTAGCACGACGCGTATAGCTTGTTAGGCCCTTCGTACATTAGGAAACTCCGGTATCCGATACTCCAGTCGCATACCTAAGTCGCGCGACTCCAGTCGCGCACGGTCCGTACACAGCGGCGACTCGAGTCGTAAGACTCAAATCGTCTATTCGGCCACCATTCTATATTCAACCTTAATAATACATTGTACAAAACACAAAATGTACATCTCATAACATAAATTAAAATGCTTCTATTTTAAAAATGATGAGCGCATTCCTATTTCAAATTTTTGGAATTAAAAATTGGCGCGTATAGAGGAAAAAATCAATCTAGAAAGAATATGGTTCATAATTTCGCCGCGCCAACCGGCTACAAGGTAGCTCTATTTGTTCAAGCTTTGACTTCCAAGGTGGTGACCATGGGTACAAACCCCAGGTAAACATAGAACTTTTCTTTTTTCGTGTTTTAGTTATTTTTTAGAGGTTTATTCAAATTTTTTCTAGGTTTTTTTTTATAGTTTTCTTTTATTTGCACCGGAACGCTGATGCCCTTACTGCTATGATGATGACCGTGGTTTCAAATTTCAGATTTGAATAGGTTTTTTTTAATGTTTTCGTTTTCTTAATTACTTTATTTTTGTCGTATGTGCAAGTACATGACGAATCTGGGTTAAAGTAGTAATGTTTGTAACGAAACCATAATAATTTATAAAAGTGCAAAAAGTTTGACACCATGGTCGATAGATGGCGCTGTCGTCGAGTTAGATCGCGCTATCGTTTTGTTAGGTTCTATTGAAGGACACCGTGGTTTTTAGTTAGTACGAGTCTGACAGTCCCTCCCGGGCTCCCGCCCTGCCTGGGGTGGAAGGACTCATTTAATATGATGATTTTACCACTTAAAAAAAAAGCTTATTCCATGCTAATTATCTATTAAGCTGCGTACGGATTGCGCGTACCCTGGTACGCGTACTCAGTTTACGCGTATCCGGAACGCCTAGTCCATACCTGCAGCTACGCGTTCACTCTTGGGGTACGCGTACCGCGCGAGCCAACTCGCAGCGCGAGCCACCGTCAGTTGGTTTTTGGTCGCGCGTCAAAGAGGACGCACGCGGCCGGCTACGCTATATTTGGACGGCAAAATGAATAAACACGCGTGTTCTTCGAGTTTCAATAATGAAAATATTATTTACTGGGGCTCGCGGAGCGCTCTGGATCGATTGACCTCGCGTACAGGTACGCGGCGGTCCGTACAGGAGCTGTACGCGTATCCAATGTACGCGTGGACAGTGTTTCCCAACTACGCGTAACACAGGAACGCGCTATCCGTACGCACCTTTAGAATATTCTTTTGAATTTGACAAGCCTGTTGGTCTAGTCGTTAGTAACCCTGACTGCTATGCCGGAGGACGTGGGTTCGATTCCCACCCAGGACAAATGTTTGTTTGATGAGCACGATCATTTGTTCTATGTCTGGGTGTAATTTATCTATTATATTTATGTATTCAGAAATATATAAGTATGTTTATCAGTTGTTTAGTACCCATAATACAAGCTCTGCTTAGTTTGGGACGAGATGGCGTTGTGTGATAGTTGTGGAATAAAACCAGCGTTTACTTGTTTGAACAAAGAAAATGTAATCAATTTTTTTTTTTTTTTTTTTTGATACTGGCATCTCGCAGGTCAACCACTACTTGGTTGTGTGCTGCTCAACCGGACTTTAAATGTAATCAATGAATTTTAGGTCCTTATATACTTTTGGTGGTAACGAAACCATATCGCGATTCAGAAAAACTAACAACGCCATCTAGTTACACATATGGTACTAAAATAGGTAAATATTATCAAAATACATAAACGTAAGATTGTACAATTATTATTATTAATTGTAATGATACAAACAAGGATATTTTTCTACCTCAGATACTTTAATAATACATTTTAAAATAATAGATTAGACAAATTTTTCGTCGGTTAAAAATCGCGAAGACTTGGGTATCGGCGATCTTGATAGATGAGTAGCGAGCGACTAGAGTCGGCGACGCATGTCGGCGACGCGACCTGTGTACGAGCCTCTATGGATTTGTATTGCGATAGTCGCCTGGATACCAAAATCGTAAGGTATCGGAAACTTGCGTCGCCTCGTGTACGAACCTTCGTACACGAGGCGACGCAAGTTTCCGATACTAGAGTTTCGCCACTACTCATGACCTGCGGAAAATTCAAGGTACAAAATTTTTATAATGCAATTTGATGTAACGACATAGACACTAGCGCCGCGTCAAAAGGTCATGATGGGTGGTCAAGAATATGAATTTATAAAATGGCTGACACATGACTGTGACGATCAAAGTATAATTTTTAGGGTTCCGAAGGTTCAAAAAAAAAACGGAATCTTTATAAGATCAGTCGTGTGACAGTCCGTCCTTCACAGTTAATTTCCTGGGAACCAAACATTAATCCAAATCCAAATACTATAACATAATTTAAAATTTTATTCAATAAAATAGAAAAAAAACCATCTCTCCCAACTCTTTAATAAAACTGCATACAAAATTATGATTTGATAGAGGATTGTAAATATTTTTCTATCGTTTTAAAATAATTACTTTCCAAAAATGATTCAAGAATATGCTACGGAACCCTTTATTCTGTGAATAAAATTAAAAATGGTAAATAAATTGTTCCGCCATCTTGAAAGTCGCGGAAACTCAAGTCGCCGCGATGTCAGCAGATGGGTAGCGCGCGATTGGCGTCGCGCGTCGCGTGCATAAATGTACGAACGTATATGCATTTCTATTGCGAGAGTCGCCTGGATACTGAAGTCGTAAGGTATCGGAAACTTGAGTCTTATAGTGGACGAAGGGCCTTACTGTCGCGACTTTGTATTCGATTTGATTTTGTATTAACTTTGGTGGACCCACTCGCGTGTTCTGAGCGCTCTATCTGCCTATTTCTTTGATCTGAGACAAAACACTACTTTAAAGAAAAATCTTCTAGCCCATTCCAAAATGTCTGAGAAAAGACTAGTAGGATGCCACTTCTCCTAGAAAAGGATATCGGTGCCAAATACGATAAGAAGCTGAATATCTTCGGCGAATCATCGGCAGAAGGCAGTTATAAATCATAATCTATTGAAAAGACATGGTGTACTGATTCATGCGATTGGTGCAAGGTATGTGAGAGTAGCGGTAAGAGCAGTGCCGTATTATCCATAAGGCACTTCAGGCCAGTGCCTAGGGGCCCACTATGACCAGGGGCCCAGCACTCCCAATAATAAAATGAAAAAAGGGATTGTGTGGTTTTAAGAGTATGAAACCATTGAAACCACGGTGAAAGTGAAGCTTTTTTTTCACATTACATGGTAAAAGCCTCCATTATTGACACTATTAACAGTGGGTGAATGTCTGACTTTTTTAATTGTGTTGAAATTAATCTAACAATTTTTATTGTATTAGACAATTTATTAGAAAAAGGGAGGGCCCGAAACGAGATGTGCCTAGGGGCCTGAGATGGTTAATCCGGCCTTGGGGATGAGATACGATCTGAATCTTACCTTTAAAAAGGTTGCATGGATGTTTGTTACTCTCTCACACAAAAACTACCGAACGGATTTGAGTGGTTGAAATACCTCGTCCACCATAATAGATGTTAAGAAAATCACTGTGTAACTGCTGGGCGGCATCGGGCGGTAGCAGGTCCGAAATAAGCCTCTCGAGCAGCCTACGTTCTGCTCTAAGCATTGCCACAGAATACTTAAAAGTACTACGTACAGAAGTGTCACTTCCTTTGGGAAGCCAAGCAAATGTAAAATCTTTGCTCGTAAAAATATGTAGGTACGGAAAGCGTGAACAACGGGCGTCAAACCCGTCCACGGTGCGCCCGCGTGTTATGCAGTTTCATACTACAAGCAACTGAGCAACCTTGAATTTGCGGGCCAGTCCTATGGTGAGACTCCACCTTTCGGCGCCATAAGTCATTTCAATTGCGATAACCAGTGGCTTTACGTGCTTTCCGAGGCACGGAGGAAACTCGATATGCCAGATAGTCACCCATCTATCTTAATTATCTAGCCACGAGCTTCTGTGTTACTAATTATAGGCTAAAGAAAAGATGGATGGATTGTATACGAAATGATGTGAATGAAAATGGAGTCAATGATTCTATGACGTGTGATAGCGGAAAATGGAAGAAAAAAACGTGTTGCGCCGACTCCAAGTAAAAAGGGATAAGGGTAGGATGATGATGATGTTTTTTATTAGTACTGTTTTTCAACCTAAAATTCTTTAAATATTAAACGCATTTGTTGCGAATTTCAAAGATTTTTTTTAGGAAAGAATAATTAAATCGAAACGTCACCATGAGACGTTAGAAAGGGAAAGAAGAATTCGCCGAGGCAGGTAAGATCCTCGGTGGCTCGGTTAGAAATGAGCGTCGGATGTACTGGATCCGAAGGCCGCAGGTTCGAATCCTGTCCGCGGATTGAATTTTTCTTTCCTAAGAAAATCTTTGTTTTTCAACCTACCCGCTACCGCTTTTGATTTACACCAAGCGAATATTTTCCTCCAAGTTTAAAGGAAATTGGGTTACCGTCGTTAATCACAGGAAGTGACGCGTCCCCGTGTACTTCCTGCCGACCCTTACAGGCTAACCGACTTTCAAAGTTTCTTTTGAGGCTTTCCTACTAGTCTGATAGGATCTTTATTACGGGTTATAGGCTATTAGAAGTGGTAAGATAGGTTCGATGGGTAGGGCCTTTTATAGGCTTGTGTTTGGAGCTGAATTTTGTGTTTAAAGATTTTGTGTTTTTTTTTGTGAGGTAGAATTTTGTTTAATGGAAAGTAAGTATGTACCTACGTAAAAAGGAGGTCGCTAATAAGTTGATAAAAGGTTTTTTTTTTTTAATTCTTGTTCCAAACCCAAAGGATAAAACGGGACTCTATTAATAAGACTAAAGTCTAAATCCGTCTGTCTGTCTGTCTGTTCTTTTATCACCAGGCTGTTGTACTTATATGATGAACCATGATAGATATTTTATTAGATATAGATATTTTGTTGACGCTATAACAGCGTATATTATAAAACACCTAAACATTTTAGGGCCCCCCCCGCCACATAAGTGATTTTTTGGCGTTTTTAAAGATCGCGAGTCCAACTCGCACTTGGTCAGCCAATTGCGAGTAGGACTTCGACTTATTTTTTTTGTGGTGGACCTGAATTTTATGTAATAGAAAGTAAAACGAAAGGGGAAGGTAAAGATAAAATAAACTATTATTTAAAAGTCAGCAACTTGCTGCATGCTTAAAACCAAATACTCCGAAGCAATTTCAGAACGAATTTATAAGAAACAGAACAAAATTTAATCATTCCGAACAATTTCCAAAGAAAACACTAGAATACAATTTGTCTACATTAATTAAAACTTGTATATTTTAAGTTCGAAATGAGAGGAAATACGAACTTTCGGGAAACAATCTTCTTTTAAGTAATTTTCTTTGAAACCCTTGTGTTATTTATTTCAGCCTAATTCAACCTTAAACTTTTTGCAATACAGTCGAATTTCGCTTAACATTCTTACACAAAATGACAGATGTCTTCGTTGGGAAAATAATGCGGTTTTAAAAACCTTATTCAAGTTCAAACAGAGTTCAATTTCGCTTGTTTCAGTGATGCAAATGATGGATGTTTTAGTTCAAGAGAAGTCTTGCAATTCGTGGTACAAGTTGTGTTAAGGCTGACCGCAGACTTGAGTCAAAACAGTTTTAAAACAGACTATTGCTTTACAAAAACCATGAAGATGCGCACACTTAAAACAAAACGACTCATGGACAATATTGTCTAATAGACACAAGAACTGGACAGCGACAAGTCTGACACTGAACAGTTTTGTTTCAGGTCAGCGGCGTGTCGTAGACAAAACAGTTTTGTTTATGTTTTAAGACAGACTTGTCTATGTGAGACAAGACTGTCTTAAAACAGTTGTGACTCAAGTCTGCGCTCAGCCTTAGGGTGCGGTCAGATTATTTGAATTTAGAATATTGTCTGGATTTGAATTGAATGGAAAATTAACGAAATATCTTTGCTGGAACAATGGTTGATGAACTTCGGTCTGTTGAAGACAGAAGGTCACTAAAGTACTATGCAGTTCAATTATAAAGGAAGGTGTCAATGACCTTCATCTGTCAACTGTTGCTTGAAAATAATGTATCGCTTTAAAATACTTTTTAATAGTGGTCCTACAGATATTTTCTTATTTACTTTTACTGTTAGTGGGATGCGATAGTCAGTCGCTCTAAGTAAAATACCGATATCAATCTGCATCTGGTTCAACTGGAAGCCAACCCCAATATAGTTCAGCGACCTTTCGAGCCGGACAATCACTCGCGTCCGGCATTGGTCGCGGCCATGCTGCGGAGCGAATGGAATGAGAAACGGTTGCCTCCTTCTGCGAAGCAGTCATACTAGCGATGCAGGAGGCGGAACGCGTGAGGGAGAGGATAGCGTCCACCTCAGGACCCAGCGCAGTGAATGACACCCACGGCACAGGACGTTGCGGGACGATTTCCGTAGATTTTATCACTAAAAGCAAAATACAAAGTCACAGTCTAATCTAATCTCATTTAAGTTTTGTGTCACAATAATTATAATGAAGGATGTCTATTATGTTTCATAATTTCCATCAATCCTATCCACAAAACCTCACTACAGGCCCCATAAATAACAATAGATCTAATATATTCTCTCCAAACATAAACACATACATACTTGTGAAGAAAAACACTATTTCCCTTTGTTTTGTTTGTCCTACTTTCTTACTACTGCATTCTCAAGAACACCTCATAAAATGATGATGAGTACACACTTGTATAACGTTACGTGACAGTTTTATTTATTCACTGTTTTTTACGCAACTGTTCAAAACAAAAGTGTACTGTTTTTAGCTTTCATGTATATAAAATATCCTGCCGGGATTGCGGGATATACGTATACCGCGACTCCGGCATACAAAGGGCTATCGAATCATCAATCAAATAATCGTGGATTTTAGTCAGTACAATTCTGACAGTCCCTTCCCGCCCTGAAAAAATAATCTGCTGATATTTCATTTTCGTTTTTTTCAGTCAAAACGCGGGAACTATGTCTTAAAAGTATAGGGAACTCTAGAACTCATCTGCATGCCAATAGAACTCAGATTTTTTATGCTCTGCTGAAAAATGATCTGCCAAGTTCACCGACATGCCTTGCCTGGGGTGGGAGGACTTATTAGATGATTATACCACGAAAAAAAAATGTACAAAAATATTGCAACTGGGCGTGGATATCCTAATCCGAAACTATGAAAAAACTGAATGAGATCGGTTTTAATGAAAACTGAAACTGTATCAATTACAATGTATTTAAATATCAATAAGGTGCCAAGGAATCTAAAACTTTGCTTTTGCAGAAAAGTATCTAGGTTCTCAGTTCAACCTGTACGTTTGTATGTACAGTCACGAGCAATAGTATGTATACACTAAGTAGTATTCAAAAGCGATTTTCTGCTTCCGTATTGATTAAACTTTTTGCCTTTTCATTAGATTTCTATTTTGGAAGCCATACTATTACGAAATAGGTCTTACTTCAAAGTGGGAACCAGTATTTCACGAGTAATTTGCGTTTGAATTTTCTTAAGCGTATACATGTTATTGCTCGTGACTGTACATCTGTTTGTCCGCGAAAATCTCGCATTTGGCCGAACCGTTTTTGAAGCGCTTTTCCGAAAAGTGTTCGTTACATTTTGAATAACATTTTAGTACACATATAACAATAATAGTAGTTTTTTTGTTTACTTTGAATGTAGATTTTCAAAGACGCCGATTACTTGAATATTTTTGTTGAATATCTGAACTATTTTTTTTTTTATTTATCTTATTTTATATAGCAGCACTCTATGAGAACTCTAAATACGCGAAAAACTTTATTCTTCAAGTAGTAACCTAACGTAACCTCAGCATAATAAAAGTCACTGTGTTTATAGGAGTTGTTCCTATCACATTGCTTATGTTCTGTAAACTTGGCGTTTATAAAGTAGTGTGCACGCAGTTTTATTTTATGGCGGATAATACTGCGAAAAGTTGTAAAAGATGTAGAGAATTTTATTTTAAAAATGGGTCACAGAGTATGGGAAGCACTTGCAGTTTCTATATCCATAAAATCACATCAAGGTTAGACTTAAGCATTCATGTAACAGAACATTGAAAATTCGATATTTTTAATTTTGTCGAATTGAACAACGAAACATCACTACGAATATTTCGATCTTTCTAGCAAACGCTCTAGTTTTAAAAAAAATCTACGAAAGGAAAAGTCGGTTCTGCAAAAAGTGCTCGCTATGCTCCCGAAGAAGGAGGCGGGCCGTGAGAGAGTGAGGACAGAGTCCTCCTTCCGCCCCAGCCGCAGTGGTAGACGCCCACGGCATCGGACGTCGCAAGACGTTCTCAGGCCACCGTAGGCGCGGGCATTCGGGCGGCTAGTAATGGGCAACTCTTCACCCGACCATGGACCATGCCCGGGTCGTGCGCGCGTTGTCTTCCACGCGCCTCAAAGAGCATCAGCATGATGACGGGGCCCCCCTCTAGAGGGCCAAAGCCTGCCGGAATCGCGGGACTTATCGCATTACCGTGTAAAGTGCTATTGAAAGACACCGTTGATTTTAGTCAGCACGAGTCTGACAGCCCCTCCCGCCCTGCCAGGGGTGGAAGACTCATTTGATGATTTTACCACGCTAAAAAAAAGTTTAAACCTGGTCAACTATTTATGAGAACTTTCTACAATCCAAGCAAAACACATTCGCAAGCGAAGCGCAACTTATTTCCCTATACCGGCCGTAAGAGGGGGTTGTATCGATAAATTCTTTTTATCGTACCCCGCCGATCAAATAGATTCCAAGGTTTATCCGTACCGTTGACCTTTTTACCCGGATTGAAAAGTATCGTTAGGTGGATAGGTATTCGGGTCGAAATAGTGAAATGTATCGGTAATTTTGTATACCCCAGCTGAACTGGTTACACCTTTGCTACAACATCTCTAAACTAGCGTGCAAAAGTATCGAATCACTTACTTCTATTGATTTATTTTTTTATCGTGGTAAAATCATCTAATGATTCCTCCCTCAGGGCAGGGCAGGAGGCAGTCAGACTTGAAACAAATTGAATGTGTTTATACGAGTGTATTACCAAATCCACTCGTATAAACACATTCAATTTAATGTAAGTATCTATCTAGTCCTTTCGCCACACAATTTCACACTGACCTTTTAAAACCTTAATCAACGATGTCAAATAAACCTAATGAAACACAAATTTGTAAAGCCCTACTGCCCATAAGATTACACATTAATTGAATCGAACACAAGGCGTCAATTAAATTGAAGTTACGAAGTCACAATTAATTGAATTAATGGGATCTTCGCGTTAATTACTGGATTGATCCACAAAGGGAGAATGAACTGGTAATATGATTATTTTTTGCCAATTAAAAGTAATAGGGGATATTCTTAATTATTTAATGGAAGCGAGCTCTCATTTTTGTGTTTTAACAAAGAATAATGTCTTTTCGTAGTATATTGGTAATTTTAAAATACTGGTCCTTGACTGCTGGCCTTTTAGAAAGACTAAGAGTCAATCAACGAGCAATAGAAAGAGCTATGCTCGGAGTTTCTTTGCGGGATAAAATCCGGAACATGGATATTCGGCGAAGAACCAGAGTCACCGACATAGCTCATTTTTGCAAGTTGAAGTGGCAATGGGCAGGCCACATCGCTCGTAGGACTGTTAACCGATGGGGATGAAAAGTTCTCGAGTGGCGACCACGGACCGGAAAACGCAGCGTAGACCTCCCACTAGGTGGACCGACGACATCGTGAGGGTCGCGGGCAACCGATGGATGCAAGTGGCGATTTGTCGTTCGGCGTTGCGGTCTAAGGGGGAGGCCTATGTTCAGCAGTGGACGTCCTCCGGCTGATGATGATGAGGATGGTGATAGAGGCTGCGGGGACTCGGAACCCATGGCCCCAGAGTTTCACTATAGTCAACGCTAAATAAGTCTGGAATAAAGGTCCTATTAATGCATCGTTCGAATTTCATAACACCATTGTTCGAATTTCAAAATAAAATATCCCTCTTACCTTTTGTCTTTTTTCTTTACATTTTTCGAATGGTTTTGAAATATTGCAATATATTGGTACACGGGGCTCAACGTATTTTATTCCACACTTATCTGGCGGAAACTATAAAACAATTCAAAACTCTTCCCCTAAATGCTATAGAAACTTTATTAACGTTATTCAAAATGTTAATGGTATACTAAAATATTATTAATATCTACAGTGAGCTGGCGAAACACAATTTATCAGACCCCGAGGGGATTTAAGGGATATCCTTCCGGAGAGTTTAGGGATGGGACGATGTCTATCGATATTTTTAAGGGATATTTTGTATTTGCATTTAACAAAATTGTTGTCAACGTTCACAAATAAATTATATCTAATATTCTCAACGAGACAGTTCAAACGTAGTTTTTGGAAGATAGGTTTAAAACAAAGACATTAAACTATAATCGAGCAATAGACGGGACATCACGAAGAAACTTGTGATCCAAAACTTTTTACCAACAGGTAAAAAGTCCCTCAGTCTAGCAGTCGCGTTGCTAAGGAACGCTTAGATAGCGCTACTACTGACGCACGGCATCAACAATTTTGTATGACAATTTTCCCAATGCCCGCTCTATAGGTTCTTTTAAATCTCTTTGGTTTAAAACAAATGAGTTCGTGGGTGAAGTAAGCTCATTGCACTGTTGGTGGTCGCAAGCACTAGAAACTTAAATACTGATCTACTATGCCATTCTCTTTATGACCCAGCACTATGGCAATGCGGAACCTACGGTTTGTCTGTGGTCTATATTTTATTCTATTTTTAGTATTTCTTGCTATAGCGGCAAATGGAATACATTCTCAGTTAAAAAACTTCGGTCTAACTGTCATCATGGTTTATGAGATACAGTCAGGTGACAGACAGATAGACGGACCGCAGAGTGTTCAGTGTTGTTAATAATTGAGTACCGTTTTACCCTTTGAGTTCGTAACCCTGAAAAGTCAGCTTTAAAAAATTTTGTTCGTCGATAGGGTGTCGATAACCCTCAATCCCATCCCTAAAAAAAAGTAGAAGGTGCAAAATACTTATATTATAATACGTACATTTTAAAAGTGCTGGATATTTTCCGGGCGGTTTTACCCCGTCAGACTACGGTTAAGTCTCGTAACCCACGAACTTAACCGTTACGGTTTTTGTAATTTTTAACCGTTTAAGTTTCTTGGTAGAAGTTTAGCAAGATATTCCTCCGGTATTAAGTAATTTAGTCTTGGAAAGTGTGGTGATTTTCGTGTGCTCTTTTTTTACCAGGTTAAACCGGATTTTTAGATAAGCATTTTATATGCTCAAGTCGATAATGAGCACTTGATCGCGGCTTCGCTTCTGTTAATTTAGAAATTGACTTTTTAGGGTTCCGTAGCCAAATGGCAAAAAACGGAACCCTTATAGATTCGTCATGTCTGTCTGTCTGTCTGTCCGTCCGTATGTCACAGCCGCTTTTCTTCGAAAGTATAAGTGCTATCCTGTTGAAACTTAGTATGTAGATGTATTGAGTAGAACGCATTTGGAAATTCACACAAAAATAAAAATAAAATAAATTTTGGGGGTTGCCCCCATAATTACAATTGAAACTAAACATTTTTTTTTTCACCGAACCCATGCGTGTGGTGTGAATAGGTCTTTAAAAATAATATTGAGGTTACTGACATCGCCCCCCCCCCCCTTTAACTTTTAAAATAAGAGAATGATATAAAACTAAAAATATGATTATGATGTACATTATCATGCAAACTTCAATTGAAAATTGGTTTGAACGAGATCGAGTAATTGGTTTTTTTAATACTTTATCCGTTAATCATAAACCGCAATTTTTACCTTGCAAAGTTACAACCAACTACAAGAACTTTTATAGTATGTAACTACTGCTACAGAACCCTTCATGGGCGAGTCCGACTCGCAACTCGCAGTTTTTTTTATTCAATCCACTATGTAGACATTCCTAGAGGTGGCAATTTTTAATTTGGAACGATATAATGCGGTGCTAGTGTCTTTATCAATACATCGCATTGCATAAAAAAATTAGTACTTCGAATTTTCCGCGAGTTATGAGTGGTAGTCTATCGATCCTTCAAAAGAAACAAAACAAAATTATACTATGCAACTAAATCCTCCACCTCCATTACTTTCAACAACTTAATCTCCCTATAACACAGCTAAGTCCCTTTAAAATCAGGAACACGGCACAATAATATATTAGACTGTTTACGTTAATAAATAGGGAGCAGACAAACCCGGGCTTTCCGGTACATTGCGTCACCTGTAAAGTGTTCAATAACTCAAGTGGTAAAACGCTGGTTGAGCTTATATGGGGATGTGTGTTACACCGGAGTGTGTTCGAAATCACATCACGTTACATTTTCTTTTTGGAACGAAGTTCCTTATCGCGCGTTGTGAAAGGGGGCTAGACGGAAAAAAATCTTACGAAAAGTTGGCACGACACTTTTTTGCCTCGCCCCGCACCTCGCGCCTGCACCCCGCGCCCCGTACCCCTCACTCAACCCCCGTTCCTCGTGACTCTTACGATCACCACGTTCAACTCTCAAGGGTTGAATGTTCGGAAGAGGGTAGAAAATCTTAGGGGTTGAACGCGGAACAAACCCATACAGGTCGAACTGACTACCTTCTTTTTATTTTTAAGACTGTTAATAAAATAATATTTAAGGGGCTCCCTTACAAACCACATGTTTTTATTAAACCTGGTGAGAGAAAAACGTACAGACGGATGGATGGATGATCAGAAGGTGATCTGCCCACTTGCATAGATAATCATAGAAATTGCCAACCTCAGAAATGCATTCCGTCATCGCTAACTCTCTTCGAATGGTCTTCATACACAATAAAGCTGTTAACTATCACAATCAGACCACACTTACTTCCAGATAGCGTCTGTCCCTGGCCAACACTCACCAATTATGATAATTCAGTCCACTTCCACTCGGAGCCAAGAACAGTCCTTTCTACGAGCTTATGAATACTTGAAACTTTGTATACTTTGCTGAGTAAAGGTTATAGTACACAGTGACCCACGGCTATGCTACGCTCTTTTTTTGTTAAGCGATGGGCTGTCGTTTGACCACTACCTCGCCTAATAAGTGAAGGTGTGGTCGACGGTGAAGCACGCTTGCCGTGAAGTAACCTGTTCACTCTTGACTTGAAGACCCTACATTTTAAACGAAGCAAGAAAGAAAATACGTTTACTCGACATAATCTGAAGCACATAATATTATGACAAAAATGACATAAATAGTAAAAAAGAATACAATTAAGGTGCTATGTGCCTCACGGCTATGCTAAAATAGGCTCAGTTCAGCGAAACAGTAGGCCTGGCTGTAATTTTAAAGGGTTTTGATGATCGCTACCGTTGGCTCTGACTTTCAACTGATGCAGTGATGTGAATAAGTTTATGAAACCTATTAGCCCCTTCGTATACAACGCGACGTAAGTACGTCTCAAATACCTTACGACTTTGATATTCAGGCGACTATCGCAATACTAATCCATAGAGATTCGTACAGACACAAGAAATGGATGCCGAAGTCATAAAGTATCGGAGACTTTACGAAGGATCTAAGACTCCGCTAAGATTTATTGTAATGAGCCTTTTTTGGCCCATTTAGGCCTCCCACCTTTGTAGGCCAACCCTTCAAAAAGAGTCCAGAACATCACCGCAATCTGCTATTTGACCTCTCGCGTTATCGTTTCCACAAAGCGGTTCCACTGAGTAGCTATTTTGAACCACTGCACCTCAAATATGAGACAGACATAACCACCAACCCAATCCCACTATCTAACAGTTTGGAGGACATCAGCTATAAGTGTTTTGGACTTGAAGTATCGAATATCTGAGCCCGTGTGGTGGATTATAGACCACTGCCTTTCGCTGAGAGAAGGCCTACGACCCAGCAGTGGGATTATGTATAGCCTGAATATACTGACAATGTTATATTTGATGCGGCCTGAAAGTTTCGTACTGCGTTATCAAACATCTCTATAAAGCAATAGCTGGAAAACTACTTCTACATAGGAGTGGACGGTCGACCTAATAACCAAGTCTCCTCGAGAACAAGTTTAAGTGATGCAACTGCAAACAAACTTGCGACAGAGTGTAACTTGTGTGTGACTAACTAGACAGTGCTCTTGAGATAGACGAACTAGCTACAAGTACCTATTTACTGAGTAAATAGTGTTTGTAGAAAACGAGAGACTGACTTGATTAGCTTGATATAAAATATTCTTGTAAGTACAGATGGTTTGGCCGTAGCCGTAGGATTGGCCGTGGATTACCGGCAGAATAAAATAGTATTATGAGCTGGGTATTGGGATAAATTGAAAAACAAATAAACTTTATTGACACACGAATCACTAATTAAAACAAAAGCTTAACACTACTCAACACTTAGCGCTCATGTACACGACGCCGCCGCCGCGCCGCCGCCGCGCCGCTACCGCGCCTCTAGGCTGTGTATACGGTGGCTCCCGCGCCGCCGCCGCGCCGCTACCGCGCCTCTAGGCTGTGTATACGGTCGCTCCCGCGCCGCCGCCGCGCCGCTACCGCGCCTCTGGGCTGTGTATACGGTCGCTCCCGCGCCGCCGCCGCGCCGCCGCCGCCGCTCCGCCGCCGCGCCGCTGCCGCGCTGGCACCGCAAATCCAATTCGCTAGTGTTTTATTTATCTAACAAAGGAGATGTCTCATTGCGGCCATATAATGTTTTGTTTTTGATAATTCAAGGATAACTTCTTCGTTTATGAATCGGTTTTGATGATTCTTTTTTTGTTGGAAAGAAGGTATTTCAAAGGCGGTCCCATGATATGGAGATTAGGGTTTGATGATGGAAGACCAGAGAAATCGAGTGGAGCTAAATAGTAAGAAATATCTTCTTTCCAACAAAAAAAGAATCATCAAAACCGGTTCATGAACAAAGAAGTTATCCGCGAATAAACATAAAAAAACATTATGGCCGAAATGAGAAACCTCCTTTTTCAGATAAATATAACACTAGCGAATTGGATTTGCGGTGCCAGCGCGGCAGCGGCGCGGCGGCGGCGCGGCGGCGGCGCGGCGTCGGCGCGGTAGCGACCGTGTACACAGCCTAGAGGCGCGGTGGCGGAGCGGCGGCGGCGCGGCGGCGGCGTCGTGTACATGAGCCCTTAAACACTTCACACACTTCATCACTTTTGCGATGCTAGTTGTAAGAAAACTGAGACCTTTTGTAGCGTGACTGACTATTGCATGAAGCAGCGAGGACATAACAAATATGCAAAATACGCTTATCTTCATTTGTAGGTTACATGCATCCTACGAAAGACGACTGTGTGGACAGTAGGTCTAACTCTACCTAATTCTGACCAACCTATAATAATGAGTGAATAAACACACATAAGAGAGAAGAGACACAAATGAGTGTGGATTTTGCGAAATTCGACTCTAAAGGACTTATTTTTGGGATTGATACTATTTGGCATTACAAGTGCTACGAGTCCCAAATTTTGCAGAAGGACTTTTTTTTAGGACACATTGTTTAGAACATAGACGTACTCACTAAGACGAGATTTTAATAGTAAAGCATATCTTCAAAACCATGCGAACGAAGTCGCAGGAAAGAGCTAGTTAGTTATTAATTAAACCGAGGAAGATAATGAGGGCATCACAAACAAACAAAGACTTCGTTTGAACAAACTTCAGTTCGGTGTAAACGACCGCCAATTAATCCAAGTTTTAGCGCTCTCACTAATCCGCGGTTGGTATTTCTCCAGCGCCAGATTTATTAGCTAAAACCAAGGATGTACCAAATTATTCAATTATACTATCAACTATTGTTTTATATTGGCTTGAGGAGCTCGTGGCAAAAATAAATATAGTTGCAACAGGCCGATCTTCCGGCTATACGCACCACGTTTTTTAAACGCGCCGGTGATCCGCGTTTGACGCGATACAAACGCAATACGCACGCAAGTCAGACGCAGCCTTAGGCCGAGACTCCACCAAAGCTGTGCGAGTCGAGACGTGTTTTGAACAACCAATAGAATTGCGTTATTGACACAGCTCCACTCCGGCAACGCAATTCTATTGGTTGTTCAAAACACGTCTCGACTCGCACAGCTTTGGTGGAGTCTCGGCCTAAAACAAACGACAACAAACTGCTCGGACGAAAACGCGCCGTCGACGCGCGTTTCTAAAACGCGCTGCACCGGCGCGTTTAAAAAAAGTGGTGTGCGTACGCTTTTAAGCCGCCTTTCTCTATCATAGCGAGTTTCCTCCGTGTCTCGGAAAGCACGTAAAGCCGTTGGTTTCGGCTGTCATTTGTAGATCTTTGATAGTCGTTACTATTAGCACAGAATATATAATAGTACCTAAAGGCACAGAAGGCTTACTCCCAAAAAGAAAACAAACAAATGTAAAATCTATGCACGAAAGAATAGAGTCCATTTTTACTTGCACCCGCATCACCCACCTACTTTTATAATAGCCTAAACTTCCCGTGCGCAAACAAAAATGAACTGAATAGTGACGCGCGAGAGTTCATTTTAGTTTATCTGACGCCAACGACATTAAAAGGTTACTGTCGGTCAAGCTCAATAGGGTTGCGACTCGCGAGTTTGGGCACAGTTAGGTAGGAATACGTATTTTATGCATTGTTTAATTACATTATTAACAAACATAAATACGTATATATATCACTCCTCATTACCTCCTTATGTCCCTCAAGGAATTTTGTTTTTATCATCAGCCTATATCTTTTTCTGTTTCGTCATCGATTACTTCATATTCATATCGATTGGTAGCACAGAATGTTAACAGTAGGTACCTACGGCACCTTACGTGAGGAATAATATATACAGCTTGACATAAAACTGTAGAAAACCGAAAGTCGCCACTATCTTCGCACTACCAGCACTTTGAATGATTTTATTTTATTTATTTTTTCACTTATTACGTTAGTTTTATGGCACAATAATAAATCTAACAAACCTGCGGTCTTTGTTTACATCAAATATCAAAAATTTTAAAACGTTGTCAGAAACAAAAAGATTAGTTCCGTTTCAATCCGTTCTGGTCAAGCTGTAGTCATAACTTTAAAGATCGATTGTTATCGTTTACGGCAAAATAGGTAACTAGTCCTTATCATTTTCATTTCATTCATTTCATTGTCACAGGCCCCGTGTTGCATGTCTTTGTAGGTAAGTAGGTAAAAAAGTCGCGAAGAGAATTACGATCGCTGACCTTTGAATACGTAGTGTAGCCATTTTCTGAGTTTGAACGTGTCTAAACAATAACGTAAACATCTTCCTACTTTCTACCGATCATAATTCGACCTACCCGTATTCAGCTTAGGTGAGTGAGAGTAATGTCAGGTTTGATAATCGTCTATTTTATTTATCTTGGTCGTCTTGTAGGCCAAATTTGTAACCTACCTAATCATGCTTAACCGATCATGATTACTAGCCGGTACTTGAATGACATTAATAAGCACGCCACAAGCAGGTAGATAGTTTTTTGATCATTATTAAATATGTACTACATAGATAAATATTCACTTTTTTCTTACCTTTCGAAATCACGCGGTAGTGTGTGAAACGTGAGGGGGCCAATCTTCAATTTTTGGACTTCCGTTTAGGACAATGACGCCCGATACTTTTACTGCTAGTGCAACCATCCAATGCCAAAAAACAAAAATATAAATTATTTTAATTTCAATTTTGTTAAACGTAATTAAAATAAATCGTACCTATTTTAGTTTTTCGTCAATGGATGGTTGCACTAGCATTAAAAGTATCGGGTGTCATTATCCTCAACGGAAGTTCAAAAATTGAAGATTGACCCGAGGCTCCTATCACTGTCATTATTTAAACAACAAACGTTATGGAGTTTTTTTTTTCCTCATCATATATATTTTTTTTAACTCATGCGTAAATTCAACCAAACACCAAACTTAAATATTAAATAAGTAAGCGCGTGCGTAGTGGGCGGCGCGCGGCAACCGACTAAATGTCCACTCCGAAGTGGTCCCCGCCAATGCTTGCAGTTTTATACCTACACTGCGGAGTGAGCCAGGCCTGCTATTAGTCAGAAGGTTTAAAGTCTAACAACCTAACACTACTACCCAGTATTACCCAGTTACTGGGTTGTAGAGGTCCGATACGCAGTCGCTCCATGTTAAATACTACCGTCTGTCAACTATACATCTGAAGCGAGTGGAAGGCGACCCCATAAGTCCTAGTGTGAGGAAACGTTTTTTTTTAAATAAAAAAGCAAGAAATAAAAATTCGTGTCATATTTATGGTTGCATTCCTCCGAAACAACTCGACCGGTTTTAATGTTTTTGACGTCCAATTAAATGGCATAAAAATAATCCTACTTCAATATAATAATACGTTTACACATTCAAAGTAGGATAACCAAGGATGTTTAAAAATTATTCAATTACTAAACCAACTATTAAAGTACCGTCATTATGTTGGAGAAAAAAGGAAGGAAGAGGGGCAAGGGGCGTGGGGAGGGGACGATTTATAAGGCTTTTGTTTCCCGTTTCTTTTTCTGTATTGTTTTCGCTTTTCCTGTACTGTTGAGAGGTTTAGTTAAAGAGAGGATACTGCTGAAAAAACTGTTGAATAAGGACTTAATTTTAGTTTGTGTTGGATGTAAAGTATATTTTTAATGTTTACAACGTGTAACATCAAATACGCAAAACATCTCGTGGGACAACCCATGTTACTAAACAACCTTTGTTTTAAGACATTTGGAAATTCGCAAAAAAAATAGTTTTTCATGCAAAATATGAAATTAATCGGGCCCATTCTGTATGAAAAATCATTTTTTTCTTTTTGGCTTTCAGGAGTTGCAGTGGTTTAGATTAAAGTTATTTGTTATGCAAGGCTGCAAAGTTAATTTTTGGCGCGTGAATTGAAAACTGAGCAAGCGAAGGATTCTAAGATCGCGAGAGAAACGAGCGGTTCAGATATAGAATCCTGAGCTATGCGAAGAAAAACTTTGCTTCCGAGTGCAACACACAACTTTTCACCTCACACAGCGAGGAAATTCAGTGGGGGCGGATAGAATCTTTCCGAGTGTGTTAGGTGAAAAAAGCTTTTTCTCGGAAAATTGAGATAATTATGATATTACACATACATTATAAGGTGCAAAAAATTGTCGCACAAAAATAACTGCTTCTCCGGAAAAATGGAATAACAATATCACGATGGTGTATCCCGTAATATCCTTTACCCTGAATATTTTAATACGTTGTAGAAGGAAAATCATGTAAAACGAATTTAATTTCCCACATAAGTACGGAGCAGATATAATAATAATAGTACGCCGGGGTTCCGCATCGCATATTTGCATTTATTTGAATCCCATTGACCCATAAAACTATGGGGTCAGTTTTCTATGAAACTAGTTTACGCCCTCGACGTTGCCCGCGTACATTTCTGCTGTTATTATGTCTTGAGAAAAAGTATATTGTAAAGTGCGTGGTTCGAACCCGCGACTCGCAACGCGGCAGTCGATTGGACAGCCACTGTGTCGATTGAGACCGTGTCGTCAACTTCAATTATTTAATCAGTTTTATCCTACTAATATTTGTAACAATGTTTTATTAAATGAAGAACTTATTAGTGTGACACAGATTTTTATTAGATATCTTCCTTGGTTTTTCATCAGTTTTTCCCATTTGACAGTTATCGAACCACCCGAATTCAAATACACAATGCATCGACTTTTATATCTACAAAAACCTAAATATTACATTGAATCACTTAATAAACTGTATAATATTAATTAACAGCTAATTACAAAATTATAGATCAGCAAATATTCATATTTCAATTAATCCTCACATAATTATTCGACGCACCGGAAGCTGACAAGCGAAAGGTAAGTATTTTATAACAAAACATTAAAATATTAAAATAAGCTAAAATTACCAGAAAGTTCTTTTAAAGATGAAAACAAAGCAAATAAAATAAAATGAGAATTATTAGGTATTGTATTTAAGTAGTTTTTACACCGAGTTGGTGGTTGGTGCGTAAGCAGCACCGGAAGTGTGTAACATATTATAAATTCGAAATTTTGTGAGGATGTAATGCATGTGTATGTGTATGTACGTAAGTTTATTACTCTTTCACGCAAAAACCACTCAACGAATTTGGCTAAAATTTGGTACACAGATATTTTATGACCTGGATTAATACATAGGGTAGTTTTTATCCCGATTTGAAGTTCCCATGGGATAATTTTCAGCTTGTAGCGGGTGAAACCGCTGGCAACAGCTAGTAATATTATAAAGCTGAAGAGTTTGTTTAGTTCAACACGCTTATCTCTGGAACTACTAGATCAAATTGAACAATATTTTTTATTGGTGAGTCTATTTATCAAGGAAATATAGGCTATAAGGTAGGTGAACCAAGGAAGGCCACACTAACAAATAAACAGTTATTATTCGTTTATTTACTAAACAAATAAAACTAACAAATATTGTAATAATACTTTGTTTTATTACTTATCATAAGACCACTTTTTTGAATTGCAGATTTAATCAATATTAATTAGACATAAGTTTTATTGAACTCTACCAAATGGCCTAACTAGGAACAGGGGCTTCTATGAAGGCCATCGTAATAAATAGGTTATTTGACACTAAAAGTTACTGTTATTAAATCTACGTTAAAAAGAAGTGGTTTATATGATTGTTATATAATAAAACAAAGTATCACTTTAACATTTGTTAGTTTAATTTATGCAATAAATGAATTAATAATAACTGTTTATTTATGAGAGTGGCCTTCCATGGTACACCACCTTAATTTTACGTTGTCTATTCCGATATCCAAGAAGCGAGGGCCTGTTACGTACTACCAAAATAATAGCGCGAGCGATTCGCGGCTGCGTCTGTGATTTTCAGTTGGATGGATCTTTGTAATCGGAAGGAATTTGTCATCAGATGGCAATAACTACGAAATTTTAATAATTGGCCTTCGAAGGAGCATGGCCTTCCATGGTCCACCCACCTTATAACATAACGCAACAGCAAGTGAAACCACGGCGAATAACTAGTAAAAGCATCTTCAATGACGCCACAAAAGTTTACAGTGATTACATCGTTATGGCTTAATAGCTAAGACTATTTTCGTCGTAATATACCTGTTTACTTCAACTTTTTCTAACAGAAAAACTCAATTACTCAATACCTGACTCGAGCATCAAAGTCCGGACCATCACTTATTGCGTTAAAACTTCCTAATCACGTAACAAGACTGTCACTAAGGCAAAAAAACTGGCCAAGTGCGAGACGGGGCTCCTACGAAGAGTTTTGTACTATTATTATAGAACAAAATCAAAACATTTATTTCAAGTAGGCCAGTTACACTACACTTTGGAATTATCTAAGAGAAAAAAAAATTAATTAAACACTACAAAATTATGCTGATACACTGTCTCAGTCGTAAAGACAATATTTGTGAAAGTACCGTAGACGGCAATCAAATTACGTTATTTCTATGAGAGCCCCTCTTACATATTTTAATAATAAACAGACTGTTTAGTTTTATAGTGAATATTTAACTAAGTATTCTGTGAATGTTTCAAGCGTCTACAACTGTTACCGTTATTAATATCAAAAATTTTGAAAAAAATACACGTTTACAGTATGAGATACCCCTTATTTTTTATCAAATCAAATAAAATCATCTGTGAAAATTTCAACAGTCTAACTTTTTTCTATTTTTATTTTATTTTTATTGTTCTATTACTGTTCATGAGATATAGCCTGTTGATAGACGGACAAACCGACTAACAGGCGGACAGTAAGTAGTTAATAGGATCCCGTTTTACCCTTCGAATTACGGAACCCTAAAAAAGGTCTTGAAACACTATTTTCGAAGGAAAACTATTTTCTTTTGTGAAAACTTTCATTACCACTCTTGCCTTTTGTAGTGACACACCATTTTTTCTATACACTTCTTGTGAACTGTATGTCGTTGCTATAAAGACTAAAATCACTTGAATTTAGCAGAAAGATAAACTTGTCAAAGACCAAGATGCGTTGTCAACACAAACTTAACTTAACTTTGCAATTCGGGAGGACCTTATGTGGATGACTTAGAGATTGTTTTCATTATTTTTGGTTGTAAATTAAAGTTGTTTGTGTATGCTCTAGAATTGGACGTAGATGTGTACTAACGTACTAATTACTGTGTGACGTCACTAAGATCGGTTAACTAATCATACCTTAGTGACGTCATATACAGTAATTATGCTATGGTAGCTGATCTATGCTTTTTTTATTATAGATAGGTTCGCGTTTGACCACTATCTTGCCTGATGGTAAGCGAAGATGTGGTCGACGGTGAAGCACGCTTGCCTAGAAGTAACTTATTCACTTTTGACTTGAAGCTAAAATAGAAAAAACAAACATTACTAAATCAATTGGTTCATAATTCTAAGGGCTTCAAAGAATGATGTTCAAAATAAAGCTTGTCATGACTAGGGTTGCCATCAGTTTGGGTTACCCCGGATTTGTCCTAGTTCAGAGGGCATCCGAAGAGCGTCCGAGCAGGACTTCATTTGTAGTCCGGGTTTAAAATTTAAAGTCTTGGGCCATCCCACAAGTACACTTCACACCGTCCCCCACCCCTCCCCACGCAGTTGCTACGGCGCGCACTTCAACTCATGTCCGGGTTTTGCAAGGCTATTGCGTATCTCTGTGTCTATGGGGTGATCAACAAATGGCTGTCAAAAGGTAAATTTCGTATTGGTTCTTGCGTTTGCAATGAAACTGATAAATTTAAATGATCTCTAAAATCAACTATTCTAACACTCTTGAGGCACACCACTCCTCAGCTTCGCCTCATAACAGGTCATCCAAGCCTCATAACAGCCTCATAACAGGTCTCAGCTTCGCCTCATAACAAGCCATCCAAGTTCAGTGGACAGCCGCTGGTCAGTGACTATCAAGTTACCCAATAGCCCTCAGCACGCGTAGCATGGCGATTCTATCTCTATTCTACCAAGACAAAGTTATTTCATCGTTATTACTATACAAATTGACTGTTTTTTTGCACAAGTATGACACGATTCGTACACCATTAAAGAATAGGAACATATCTCTTCTATATTTTAAACATTGCTATGCTTAAATCGATAAAAATCTTTTACGTTCTGTCATTTTGTCTATTCTCGCGTCGACAAAACTCGTTTCTACGGCGCCATGCTACGCGTGCAGGACTCTTACATCCGGTGTTTTCACGTGTCTTGTCTACGTCCCCAAATTTTAGAGATGGCCACCCTAGTCATGACCCCTTTCTCTTTAGTTAGAAAACGAAGCAAATATTAGAAAATTGTTGGAAAACAACCATATTTTACTCCGACGCCCCGTGGCGTACGGTTTCATAATAACCTTTAAACGAAAACCTATTTATTTACTGGATATTAAAGGGAAGATTGTGTGTGTGTGTGTGACTTGTGTATAATGTGTGAGTACAAGTGTGTGTGTAAAATTATGTAACATTTAGTAACCTTGACACGTGTAACGAAAAATATTATTTTAAGCTAAAAATTTAGTTTCAGCGTCATCAAATGAGTCCCCCCACCCAGGGCAGGGCAGGAGGGACTGTCAGACTCGTAATGTCCTATCCACGGCGGTCCTTACAAACTCAGTCCGTCTCATACAAATTCATACAACTGGTGACACGTAAACTGGTTGCGAATATTACTTACCTAGCCTTACAAAATACTAATTAATTCTAGACAAATCGTGCTTGAATTAAATCTAGGCATTACTACAAAGATTACTATAATCCCTTTGTAAGAACTCAGTTTCAATTATATTAACGTTAATTTTCTTTCATTACTCGGAACTTAAATCTAAAGATATTTACCTAGAAATAGAATAACTGGAATTATTTTAGTAGGTAACACAGGGTCGGACTGGGTAGGGGCCTAGGGTCTCTCTCACGAGGCCAATAAGGTTATCGTCGTTTAAACAAAAAAAAAATTCTTGTGGCACTCGGATACTGCCGCAGTAAAGCTATTGGATAGCATTAAAAGAAAAACTAGAAAAAGTTATCGCTTACCGCGAACTTTTAACGAGAAAACAATTTTTTAGTGTTGATGGTTTTACTACACAATAATAAAAGTATGTAAAGCGTTTATTATATGCAAAAAGTCTCGAGTGTGTTTCCATCAAAACCTCAAAGTTCTCGTTTATTTAACGACACAAAAACGTGAAATTTTATGCCTCAGTACCCTTTTTTTTTTTTTTTTTTTAGCGTGGTAAAATCATCAAATGAGTCCTCCAACCCCGGGCAGGGCGGGAGGGACTGTCAGACTTCTACTGACTAAAATCCACGGTGTCCTTCATAGCCTGTTATGTTCCGGGGTCACGGTAAGGGGATAATCCCGCGACCCCGGCAGGCTTTGGCCCTCTGAGAGGGGGGCCCCGTCATTATGCTGACGCTCTTTGAGGCGCGCGTGGGACACAACGCGCCGTCGACCCGGGCATGGTCCTTGGTCGGGCAGCGAGTTGCCCTTTACTCGCTGCCCGCATGCCCGCGCCTACGGTGGCCGGAGATCATCTTGCGACGTCCGTCGCCGTGGGCGCCTACCACTGCGGCTGGGGCGGAGGGAGGACGCTGTCCTCTCTCGCTCGCGGCCTGCCTCCTCCTTTACGAGCAATACTGCCTCGCAGAAGGAGCTGACCGCTTCCCACTCCGTCTCGCCCCGCAGCATGGCCGCAACCAATGCCGGGCGCGAGAGGTCTCCGCCTATCGCAGCCGTGAGGACACGTCGGTGCTCCGCCCAAGCTGGGCAGTCTTGCACCGTATGCTCCACCGTGTCCTCCGGGCGATCTTCGCAGTGGTGACACCCAGGCGTCTCCTCCTTTCGCATCAGACACAGGTACCTCCCGAAACTTCCGTGTCCGGTGAGGACCTGCGTCAAGCGGTAGGTCAGGACGCCATGACTTCTCTCCAGCCACTCCTCAAAGAGGGGTCTTACCGCCGCAATTGCGGCGTGCCCGGCCGTCGGTCGCGACAGTCGTTCCTTCCATACTGCCCTGAGATCGCGCCGGAGGTCTTCGCGCCGCGCCTCGACTTCGCGAGGCAGCGGGGTCACGCCCCGGCGCTGCGCCTCCACGCGCCACTCATAGACGCGCTGGAGGGCAGTCGCCTCCAGATACCAAGGCAGCAAGCCTCAGTACCCTTAGCACGAATTTTCAGTATTTGAGACGTAAAGTAAATTGGAACTTTGACAATTTCAAATTGACAATTTTCAAGGAAAAAATTAGTTCCTTCTTCGCACACCAGAGGCGCTGTTCCATTTTTTCATACAAGAAACGTTGTAAATACTGTACAGTAAAAGAGTGAAAATTCGTGCTAAGGGTACTGATTGCCAAAAGCTAGTCACAAAACATTAACACAGTTACCAAACTCCCAAATCTTCCCCACAGTCAGAAAGACCATGTCACGCATCCCGTCGAGATGAAGATTAACGACACAGCCTCCCAAATACAAACTAAGTTTCAGCATTACATCTTAATACGCATGTTGGTACCGAAACTTTTGGAAGTTTCGAGATATTTTCTGTGAAAGGCATAGTTAGAGACTTGTAGTATTTCGGGTCAACATTGCAGACTGAATAGTTTTAACGAGGTACCTGTTTTGGTCTGGGGTCGAAATATTACCGTATAACTGAAAGGTATAAGTATATAAAATACCTGTTACATTCTTTTTTACTTTACCCACATTTCGTACAAAAATAAAATAAAATAAAGTGAGTTGGATCAACGGATGTGCGATTGACGCTTGTGCGACAAAACTGTACTGCAACTTACTGTAGTTCAAAAGCACGCTTGTGTGACACACTGAAGCTCGACATTACTCTTGTGCGTTATAAAGAATATTATACTATACATAATTTATATTATATTATACATAATTTATTTCACCCCTTTTTACCTGACTAGTCCGAGTCAGGGTGCCCTAGATCACGAGCTCGCTGCGCTCGCTCTCACCTCAACCGCCGTAAGCAGGATACGTAGTAAATAGTTATTAGAGAACGATAATGAATAGGCACCGAAACTACTGGACTGCTTCCAAACATTCGGTGAGCGGGCGAAGCTGTTGGTGTCTTGAAAAAAATAATTATTGGAAATCGCTTTTTTTTACGAAATAACTGTGACATTGTTATCTAAAAACTGTTTTTCTAAATACATAATATTTATGTATGGGAAACTTCGATTTATTTTATCGTAGTTTCCCGTCAATTACAACAATTTCTTAACGTGGTAAAATCATCAAATGAGTCTTCCCACCCAGGGCAGGGCAGAAGGGACTGTCAGACTTGTACTGACTAAAATCCACAGTGTCCTTCAATAGCCTTTTTCGTTCTGGGACCACGGTTACTCGTTGCCGCGACCCCGACAGGCTTTGGCCCTCTACTTGGGCCCCCTCATTATGCTGACAGCTCTATGAGGCGCGCGTGAAACACGACGCGCCATAGACCCCGGCATGGTCCATGATCGGACAGCGAGTCGTCCATTACTCGCCGTCCGCATGTTCGCGGATTGCAAAAACTAGACAAAAATATGATTGTATTGCGTAACTCCGTTTTCTATCACCCATTTCTTTGCCCACTCCATCAACATAATTAATTTTATTGAACAACACTAGTTTATACCGTGTATCCGCCATGTTTTTCCCTATATACATAAATCAGAGGCCCCGTAGTGACGTCAGTGATATATTGAGGGGTGAGCTTCATCTGATGGCCAGGATATTGTCAATAATTAATTGTTTTTAGTCTGGTTTTGGGCGGACAAGTAAACATGTGGGTTGGGTGAAATAATTGATAAGATTTGTTAGAGTAACACTGTACTAATTGTATTTAGTACGTGTCTAAAAAGAACTAAGTTTTTTGTTACAGAATTTTATAGGTATTTATAGTAAGTATAAAAATCATTTAACACTTTTCTGACATTTTTGACGTGATAACGTCTTATAATTCGATGGCCAGCTGCACGCACGAAAAAAGATGACGTCATGCGGCGTTACCTCGATCTGTAGCGTTCCATAGCAACGGCGTGTCAATTGTTTGTTTATAGCAACGTAAGTGCAGTATTTTCTTATGACGTCGTCATGTTCAATTATCGTTAGTAAACCGACTTTACACACAACCAATTTTTTCTATTCTTTCGTAGACAAAACCCGCTACTACACTGCCATGCTACGCCTGCAGCACGCGTTATAACGACGTTTCTATTCTACAAAGAATGTCAAAAGTCACTTCTACACTCATTCTTTTCGTCTGCACATATAGCACATCCCGTAGACGACTGAAAAAATAAAAAATCTCTTTATCCATTCTAAGCAATGCCATATTGTTTATGACGATATAATTTTTTCACATTTTGTCAATTCTTTCGGCAACTTTCTCTATGGTGTCATGCTATGCATGTAGCAAACGTAGCATAACCAATTCTATGTTATAGTAGACAAACTTATTTTCATTATTGTCTGTTTTGCCCGAGTAATAGGATAACCCCTAGACACCTGAAGAAATAAAAAATCCCTCTACATTTAAAATATCACCATGCTTAGAAAGATTGAAATATGCTACATTCTTTATACATAATATTATAAAACGGGTTTCGACGACGAGAGAATAGACTAACTATTCTTTCATCGACAAAACCCGGTTTCCAAAAATATAAAGAAAAAACCAACGAGCTGAATCACCATCACTTTCCCGATATTGGGTCTTAATAACATTAATACACGAACCGTTACTATACAATTGAGTGCCAATTCGTGTATTAATGTTAAAACCAACACATTACTTAGTGCCCAAAAACCTAATATTTCAAATTGGTAATAAAGCAAGTTATTCAGAGTCTTACACTCAATTTCTGCGGTGAAAGGTGAAAAATTAGTTTGCTGTCAGGGTAGAATGGAGACTCGAGGTGGCCATTATTTAAAGTTTGAAACTTTGAGCTTTTTGAAGGTAGTTTGGGAAAAAGCTGAGATTTTTAGGGTTCCTTGTTTTTAGAGTTACTCGCGAGAGAAGCCACTGACAAAAAAAAATACCATTTATTCTCTCATCACAAAAGGTTGTCCTATAAAGTCTCAGATCAAAGAAATAGGCAGATAGAGCGCTCAGAACACGCGAGTGTGTCCACCAAAGTTAATACAAAATCAAAAACGACTATCAACTCGCGACAGTACCAAGCTACGCATCGTACCAAGCTACGTATCGTACCAAGCTACGCGTCGTTGTTTTTTGCCAAAATATGCCGTCTCGTGTCTTTAAACATTGTAAAAGCTGTTCTCAAAAACAAAGAAAACAATATGGAATGTAATTCGATTTAATTTTGTATTTGATTTGGTGGACACACTCGCGTTTTCGGAGCGTTCTACCTGCGTATTTCTTTGATCTGAGTATAAAGTAAACAGTTGATAGTTGTGTGATTGTTCATAACAAAAAAAAAACTACCATTAGTGAGAGACTGGTGCCTGATATAGGTATTTGAGTAAACAAAACCTGTGTTACAGGTTACCAGGATGTCCCAACACGGACAGAATTCTTATTTAAGAGACTGTAACAGTATGTTAGTTTATCATTATCTTTCTTGGAAACATGATCTGCCTGCCTTTTCCTGCACATTGGGATTGGCTGCCAGTCGAACCAGATGCAGCTGAATATCAATATTTTTCATGGAGCGACTGCCTGTCGGACCTCCACAACCCAGTAACTGGATAATACGATACCCCATGATAGGACTGGTTGTCAGGCTTTAGATCTTCTGACTAATAGTAACGACTGTCAAAGATCTACAAATGACAGCCGAGACAAACGGCTTTACATGCTTTCCGAGGCATGGAGGAAACTCGATATGACTGATGGTCATATCCACAGACCAACCTCGGCAAGCGCGGCTTAACCCGAAAGATGTGCGTCTGTAATTATTTAGCCACGCGCTCCTCTTGTAAGTAGCTTTCTTGGAAACATCGTGTGAAAAATTCCTGAAACATATTTATGGCTTGCTTGTAAAGGCGCCAATTTGATTTTCTTCGAAGTTAACCTAATTTATAGAATCATGAATCTTATTATTTTTAAACATCGTGTTATTTATAATATTGACCCCGACTTTAGGTCGTGGGTTTGAACCCAACCAGGCGCATTACTTTGTGTAATTTATTTCATGACCACTGCACTGCTCTCAAAATGGTGAAGAAAACGGGCATGTCCTAGAACCAAAACTTCGAAGACATGTGACATCTACCAACCGACGCTGAGCCTGCGTGGTGGACTATGGCCCACTCCCTCTCACAAAGAGGAGGCCTGTGTCGCAGCCGTGGGAACATTTATAGACTGACTAGCTTTGCCCGCGACTTCGTTCGCGTGGATGTATTTGACAAAGTTTCATACAAACTTTCATTCCCTATTAGGGTAGAATTGATCAAAATCCTTTCTTAGCGGATGTCTACGTCATAACATCTACATGCCTTTCAGCCCGATCCGTCCAGAGGTTTGGGCTGTGCGTTGATAGATCACTATGTGAGTCAGTCACCAGTCCCTCGAGTTATACAACATGTAACTTAAATAACGCACACCTTCAGACACCTCAATTAGAATATTAGGTTATAATCTTAATACATTATTGAATTTCTAATTTATTGAATTTCTAATTTAACACGTAAATGCATTATTATTAACTAAATTAGTTATTTTGCAGTAAGGTTTATTTTTCTTTATTTTGTGACTTTATTGAATGACGGAATTTGTATTAATACAAATAAAATTTCACTTTCAAGTCTTGTTGCCTTGATTTACGGTCTATCTTAGTTTGTTTTGACTATACAGCGCGGTAATGTGACCATAATTTCCGTAGTTTTAATTTTTTTTTGATAAAAAAAAATTACCTAGGTATATTAAAAATGATAGAAATCGATACAGTAAACGATTCTGAACAAACTAATTTCAGGATGTGCGAATTTTGTGAGAATTTAGATCATATAGTTAATGACTATATTCCATAATCCAAGTTGTAAGATCTGTAGTGCAGTCATGTCAGGCGCGGTCCGAAGGGGGGGGCTCACAGGGGACATGACCCCCCCCAAAACCTAAGGTCACATTGAAAAATCTCAAAAATTTGCCAAATAATAAAAGGAAATTTCTAACTACTTATCCCCGATAATCCATCATCCATAATGGCGATAAAACAGTTTGCTGACATCTTGTGCAGTAAAGTTTATTTTATTCCAGATACCTATTTTTTATTAGTGTAGTGACTGACCCCCCCCAAAATTTCAGGCTGCGACCGCGCCTGAGTCATGTACGACAGAAAGTAAAATATAAAAACCGTATAAGTACTGACTAAGCCCCTTAATTATGTTACAAGTTGTATAAGATAATGATTATTTATTCATGGAATCATTGCGTCCAGTAATATGGCTACAAAGACGCTGTCATAGCTCAAACACCGCTGAAATAACAAGCATGCCTGCTTAGTACTCCTTTGACAGTCTCCAACTGAAATTCCCCATCCGATATCCTCATCAAATTTTCCCCAATATTACATCCCATCCGTCCATAGGTCGACAAGAAAATTTAATCCGGCGAACTTTATCAGATGCCTATGAAATTCCTTCCTTATGTATCGGGGCATATCGGGACCAATTTGGCCTAAAATTGCATTCACCGACGCTGGATCGGAGCGTATGATCTTGATAAATGGCGCCTAACTAGGGAAGTGGGTGTAGACTTGTTTAGTATGGATTGGAGGGTAGGGAACTTTTTGGGTGATTTAGAAAGATGGTTTTGTAAGGAAAATTAATGAAATTGACAGGGTTTTCAAAAATACAAACTTATTTTTAAATAAATTTCATATTAGTACCCTTAGCACCAGTTTTCAGTATTTGAGACGTAAAGTAAACTGGAACTTTGACGATATCAAATTAACTAATTTCTAGGAAAAAATAGTTCCTTCTTCGCACACCAGAAGTGCTGTTCCATTTTTTCATAAAATAAATGCTGTTAATACTGGAAAGATGCTGTAAAGTAAGAGTGATTTCAGATTTCTTTCTTCTTTAAAATAATCGACACAATTTAAAAATTATCCCTATTCCCCCACTGCTCAACTGAGTTATTACATATTAACGTTAAAGTTTAAATTACACATAAACAAATTTAATTACAGATTTGTATGAATCGGATACAGTAATTGGTATGGATGAAGAAGGTGGCTAGCAATATTGAAAAAAGCAGGAGATCGTGCGCTGGGGCGCTCTCTGGGAGATGCCTATGTCCAGCAGTAGACTGCAATAGGCTGAAATCATGATGACGAATAAGCCCCTTCGCACACAAGGCAACGCAAGTCCCCGATACCTTACGACTTTGGTATCCAGACGACTATCGTAATCAAATCCATAGATGTAAGTACACAAGCACACGTTAATGGATACCAAAGTCGTAAGGTATCGGAGACTTGCGTCGCCTTGTGTGCGAAGGGGCTCTGTAGGTGTGGATTGGACAATCAGCACGAGTAGCAATTCATCTGCAGGATATTGTAGCTATATACCACCACTCACACGTTGCGATACGTTATTGTAAAACGTTCGTCCATTGGAGTTAAATCTACAGACAGCATAGTAATCTATATCTACACTAACATTATAAAGAGGAATGATTTGTATTTTTGTGCAAGTGTGTGTTTGTAATTAATAAGCTCAAAAACTACTAGACCGATTTTCAATCTTTTACCAGTTCAAAGTTGCTTTGGTTTTGAGTGACATAGGCAATATTAAGAGAGGAGTGGTCGGGAATGGGCAAACCCGCTGGTGACGGCAAGCAATCAATAAAAATGCTACTCTTATGAAAACAAAAAGTATAATAATTTTCTCATTTAACCCAAATAGGTAGAAAATGCCTTGTGGCATTAAGTCCGCTTACGTACCACTTTTTGTACATGAAGTTTAAATAAATAAATAAATAGGAATGTAGCTGAATAAATAAAACAAAAAAATATTAAAACGACCATATTTTCTTCACAGACAAGTTCCGTTCAGTATGACAAAGTAAATTAACTGCATTTTGACCGATATACAGAACAGAAATCTTCCAATGAGTTCTTAAACTATATCGTTATATGAAAACACCTCTTTGTGTTTGTGAACAACTTGTCTCTGAAGACGATATCTCAGTGTCGGTTGTCATGGCAACCGATGTCAATAACGAGATGGATACGCGGTAGTGTTGTGTGGTATACGTGAGATATGATAGGCGGTAGAGTGTTGTGTTGTTTTGATTTATTATAGTATAGGTTAAATACAAAATACAGGAGCAACTTATTAAAAAAAAGTGCAATATGCAGGTTAGTTTATGATGTTAATGATATAAACAGCCTTTACTGTTCCCACTGCTGGGACACAGGTTTGAGAGAGAATAGGCCATAATATTAATTTTACAACAGTAAAAACTAGGGAGCAGTCTATAGTGGCTCAGTGGTATCGGTATCGACTTACGAGTTGTAGGTCGTGGGTTCGAACCCCGCCAGGCGCATAACTTTATGTAATTTATTTCATCACCACTGCTTCCAAAACAGTGATGGAAAACATCGTGAGGAAACCGGCATGTCCTAGAACCAAAACTTCAAACTTTGAAACCGTATGTTTTCAACTAACTTCACGGCTAGGCATTCTCTCAGACACAGGGCTCCTCTCTGTGAGTGGGACTCACAGAGAGGAGGCCTGTGTCCCAGCAGTGGAAACAATATCGGCTGATGATGAACAGTAAAAACCAGAGTAAAGCATTGCGTTCTCGTACGCTGTACGGTAAATCACCCCATGGTGCTATTCGCCGATGACAGCACCGTAGTAATTGAATGTGACGATCCCAAAAATTATGAAAATGAGGTAAATTAAAACATTAAACATTAAATAAAATTATATCGTGGTTTGACAGCAATAATCTAATGATAAATTTAGACAAGACAAAAATTATGCATTTCTATCAAAGAATCCCAAATAAAAAACTTGACATTAGCTATTTAGGGACAAATATTGAAGCAACTACTACTACTAAATTTCTTGGTATCAATATAGATAATAACTTGACTTGGAGATCCCAGACAGACGAAATATGCAAAAAACTCAACATTTATACCTATGCCCTATATAAACTTTCAAAAATAGTCAGTCTAGAATCCGTACTTACAGCCTATCACGGTTATGTTGCATCAACACTCAGATATGGGGTAATGTTTTGGGGCAATTCAGTTGACAGAGAATTAATCTTTAGAGCCCAAAAAAGGTGTATCAGAGCTATGTGTGGCCTAAAAAGCACAGACAGTTGCCAACCGATTTTTATAAGACTTAAGATTCTTACCTTACCATCGCTGTACATATACGAAACAAATGTATTCGTCAAATCCAACATTTCATCATACAAAATAGCTAGTAAAAGCTCCTACAGAAAATTACGCGATAAAAATAAGTCAGAACTCGAAATAAGTTATGGCAAAACTGCACTTATGAATAAGAGCACATTCTGTATGGCTAAAAAAATATATAATAAACTACCCGAATGTATTAAAGTGTTAAATCTGGACAAATTCAAAAAAGAATTACTTAGAATTTTGACTAATAAATGCTACTACTCTTTAAAAGACTATTTTGACGACAATTCAATTCTATAATTACTGCCTTAAAAACACCCTACTTGACCTGTTAATGACCTTTAATTCTGTTCGACATTATCACTACTAATTATTATTATGACATGTAACTAAACCTTTTGACATTTATTTAAAAATAGATTGTATTATTCTTTGTATTTGATAATTATGCCATGCCTATTTAATTTTATACTTTTTTATTATAATTACTAAACAATTATATTATATTTGTACGCCACTGGGCAAAACATGGAGGATCTACCCATTTATAACAACTCACACTATGTGTAACTTGACCTATGTTTACAAATAAAGCTTTCTGATTTCTGATTTCTTGTTCTATCATTTACGTATTATTTTTTTCTAGATCGTTTACAAACAATTACCGCCTTGCCACAAAAAGATAAACAACTCTTGAACGCTTGTCTTAAAAAAGTGTAACTGTAAAACGACCTTTTTTATCAACGTAAAATGTTGTTATGTGGTTAACCATATTTTTGGACAAAATGTTCAACAGATGTTTCTCTTTTTTGTGGTAAGACGGTAAGAGTCTTATATAAAAACTGTCAAACCCAAAATAACTATCTATACGCCACTGAATAAATTTTGTTCCGAGCGTGAATTAAATCTGCGTCAAGCAGAGCAGTAGCCAATCGCTCATGGGTAGTTCTTCAGAGACAAAATTTTCGATGTCCGTGGGTATATTTCTGTAACCAACTAACAAAACGGCATGTTATATTTTTTTCTGTACAGTTTAGCTTTAGCTCTACCTGGGACAAATTCTATTTTTTTAATAGTAGCTATCTAGATACTAAACAAAAATTTTTGAAGTCTGTTCTCCTGATTCATATAGGGCGTCCGTTTCCCATTTTCCTGAACAAAATGGTCGATGTCGCATTTTCCTTTTGATTCATCAATATAAATTATAGTTATATCGAAAGGTAATTAGTTGACCTCTTACAAAAAAAATACATATTAGATATAACTACGTTAGTGTAATTTTAATTAAGTAAATAAGAAGTGTCCGGCGTATAATACTGATTCATGTGGAGTAAGCTTTGCTTGACTGTACTTGGTCGAGGAATAATGATTAGAGTCTGGGATCCCACGTGGGGGGAAACCTGTCGTACAACGGACGTGCTAGAAGGCGGACATGAGGCTGGTTGGCTTAGAACCTGGTGAAACACAGGTAAATGTCTGATTCATCTGTGCTTGGTTTAGGTACCTTGCTGATTACAATGCCTAATTTATTAATTTTATTTTGCTGTTTTAAGACTTTAATCTGAGTTTCGTGTGATGCTTTTGGGTTACAGATTCGTGTAGAAAAATGATAATACTGAAGTCTGTATGAATGATGAGTTAAGCATGATTTTAGGCAAAATCATGATTCATCTGTGCCTGATTTATATGTTCAAAAACCCATATGAATCTGAAAATAAATTAGTTTTCCTCTTTTCCAGCCAGAAAGGAGCACTTTTGTTACGTTATTTTACTTTCTCATGTCGGTAGAGTGTGTGTGACATAATTTTGAAATTATTCTTCGGTTTTTATTCATTAATAAGTCAAACTCTATCTATTTTATTTTATATTGCTGTTTACAACAATGCCGCTATCAATAGTAGAAAAGATGGAACAAAATATATCTATGAGAAAAAGAGACTCACAGAACGTACGAATTTTTCATCTTTCTAAGATGGAAAATAAGAAAAGTTCCAGGCAAGTATGCTGCGTGGAAATTAGAAATGAAACAAATATATTTGAAAAAATAGAGAGAAAAACAAAAGTAAACAGAGAGAATATTATAAAGTATCATTAAAATAACTATCTAGTACCTATTTATAACAAAATTCTCGCTTTTCTGTAAGCATTTATTTCTGTAATTGTTAGTTTAGAAACAAGAATTTTATTGTTGAATTGACCAGATTTTTTCCTTGATAATATGATCACTGTTAATAAATTAATTGTTTTATAAAAAAATAATATTGTTGTTATAATATTATAATTATTTTCTTATTACAAAGCCCATTTTTATTTACATCTGTTAAAAATTCTGATTCATCTGGGCACAAAATTTTTAAACGTCGATATCTTAAAAACTACTTTGTAAAAAGAAGTCCCTCAAACAAATAAATGTTATTTGGAATATCTATTTTCATATGAACATGTGTTACTGAGCTGAAAGTGAAATTAAAATTTGACCATATGAATCAGTCAAAGAATCAAATTTCGAAGAACTACCCTCATCCACTACAACAAACGTGACTACTTTTTTTGCTATCTGTAAAAATTCTGCCTGATGAGAATTCCATAATAAGCCGTACCTTTTGTGCTCTTTATATGGGGTGACTGGTAATTAGTGTACGATACTTAAACATGTGATTGTGCTCATGATAACAAACATCTTTTATTTTGGGAACAAAGCCGAAATCGTGAAAAAAATATCAGCTGTTCAGTACATTAAGCAAAAATAAATGTACTAAGCAGCTGATTTTTTTTCGAGTTTTCATGTTTGTTTCCATAGTAAAAGTTTTTGATTATCATGAGCACAATCACGTGTTTAAGTATCGTACACTAATTACCAGTCACCCTATATGTATGCCGTTTGTTCTACCTATATGTTTATGTGTACATAAATAAATAAAATTTCACTTTATCCCCCCTTCAAGGAAATGGCACACCCTCATTCCAAGAGTCATCATAGCTGCCATAGCAACACCCAATAAAACGTAATCTCATTACATCGCATCTTCGCTACTAAACGGATTTTATTAACAACGATCACTCCCTCCACACGCGACTTCACCCGCTAGGATTTCAATTACCCCATAAGGGTTGTTTACAAAAAAAAAATCGGTTGTCTGTAAAGTCGGTTTCTGGAAAGCGTCCACAGGTCGGCATCGCACGTATCGGACGTATCGTAAGTAAAAGATTTTAGTTTGCCTTATATTAAAACTCATACAACTACGTCTACTGATCCGCATCGTACGGACGGCTCATCGGCAATGCCTATATTCGATGCGTATACCGATAACGTCATACGGAATGCCGATCAGTGGACGCGATGAAGGTGGTATAGGCAATCCGATTGCTGATACTCGCGTCGGCAATCCGATCGCTGCCGATACAGAAATCCGTTTGAGGCGATGCGTCCGATACGTACGATGCGGACCTGTGGACGCTTACCTTTACTGACTATAGTTGAACGTGACAACGTCATAAGAAAATACTGCACTTACGTTGCTATAAACAAACAATTGACACGCCGTTGCTATGGAACGCTACAGAGCGAAGTAACGCCGCATGACGTCATCTTTTTTCATGCGTGCCGCTGGCCATCGAATAAGACGTTATCACGTCAAAATTGAAACACCTGTTTTATCAATTTGGTTGTAAATCCTCTGTCATCATCATCATTATCCTATAAATGTTCCCACTGCTGAGACACAGGCCTCCGCTTAGAGAGAGGGAGTGAGCCATAAACCACCACGCGGCCCAGTGCGTGTTGGTAGATGTCACATGTCTTCCACAGCCGATGCAACTTCTTCGCCACGAAAGCAGGCACGTCGTCTGGATCGGTCACCTTTAGTAAGGTGATGATGTCCTGGATACTCTTATCAGTCCCATCTCTCCTGCGGGACGGCATCTGGTCGAGTTTTCCAAGTGTTTGGAATAGCAGCCTTTTACCACTGCTTATCTCATCCTCCTTGAAATTTGATCTGCAGATCTGCAGGATGCTCACCTCGTCCATCACCGTGTCGATGGCATGTTGTATAAATGCCAACAACTCGTTAGCTATGAGTTGATGTGAAGTCATAGCGACGGCAACGGGCAGAGGCTATAGCCGCGCAACACGAGAATTAAATATTCGATATATTAACACGTCCGTATCCGTATCGAAAGTTTGGGCTGATACCACTTGGCCGTCTTCATTAGACAGAGATTATTCGTTTTATTTTCTTTAATATTTTTTTTTCAGTTTTTACCCCCTCAAGAGACGAATTTATTAAAATTCATTATTAGTGACATCATTAAGTTTGCCGGATTGCTGCCCTGGGATCTGGAGGCGACTGCCCTCCAGCGCGTAAATGAGTGGCGCGTGGAGGCGCAGCGCCGGGGCGTGACCCCGCTGCCTCGAGAAGTCCGCGGGAAGAGCTCCGGCGCGATCTCAGGGCAGTATGGAAGGAACGACTGTCGCGACCGAAGGCCGGGCACGCCGCAATTGCGGCGTTAAGACCCCTCTTTGAGGAGTGGCTGGAGAGAAGTCATGGCGTCCTGACCTACCGCTTGACGCAGGTCCTCACCGGACATGGAAGTTTCGGGAGGTACCTGTGTCTGATGCGAAAGGAGGAGACGCCTGGGTGTCACCACTGCGAAGATCGCCCGGAGGACACGGTGGAGCATACGGTGCAAGACTGCCCAGCTTGGGCGGGGCACCGACGTGTCCTCACGGCTGCGATAGCCGGAGACCTCTCGCGCCCAGCATTGGTTGCGGCCATGCTGCGAGGCGAGACGGAGTGGGAAGCGGTCAGCTCCTTCTGCGAGGCAGTAATGCTCGTGAAGGAGGAGGCGGGCCGCGAGCGAGAGAGGACAGCGTCCTCCCTCCGCCCCAGACGTAGTGGTAGGCGCCCACGGCGACGGACGTCGCTTGATGATCTCCGGCCACCGTAGGCGCGGGCATGCGGGCAGCGAGTAAAGGGCAACTCGCTGTCCGACCAAGGACCATGCCCGGGTCGACGGCGCGTTGTGTCCCACGCGCGCCTCAAAGAGCGATAGCATAATGAAGGGGCCCCCCTCTCAGAGGGCCAAAGCCTGCCGGGGTCGCGGGATTATTCCCTTACCGTAACCCCGGAACATAACAGGCTATGAAGGACACCGTGCATTTTAGTCAGTAGAAGTCTGACAGTCCCTCCCGCCCTGCCCGGGGTTGGAGGACTCATTTGATGATTTAACCACACTAAAAAAAAAAAAAAAAAGGGACATCATTAAAGGAACGTTTGTGTGTTTTTGCTTCTAGACCCAGTGTAAACTATACGTTTATCAATCAGTCAGACAGACAGTCAGTTTCCCTTTTTATATGAACACAGAAAACAGATACGACAACAATTTGAGCTCCTTTTTCAAAAGCAATAAGCGAAGGATGCGTATCGTATAGCAATATATATAACAGTTAGCGTGTAAATATTATCAAAACGTTGAAGGATAATTTAATTTGAGAGGACGTTTGGTGTAGACTGTAGAGGTTGAGCAATCGACTGCTGCGATGAGTTCAATTTCCACCAGGAACAAATATAGGTATGGTACATAATAAGTAATTGCTCCAGGTTGGCTGTTTATGTGGATGACAATAAATTTTATAAAACACGTAAGTACTTTATTTTGGGACCAAAACCCGATTAAAGGTCAGTTCACCGGGCACGTCGCAATCGCGGCGGTAAGACCCTTCTTTGAAGAGTGGCTGGGTAGGCACCACGGTGTCCTGACCTACCGCATGACGCAGGTCCTCAACGGACACGGAAGTTTCGGGAGATACCTGTGTTGTGTCTGATGAGGAAGGAGGAAACGCCTGGGTGTCACCACTGCGAGGATCGCCCGGAAGAACACGGTGGAGCATACGGTACGGGACTGCCCCACTTGGGCAGAGCACCGCCGTGTCCTCACGCAGGCGATAGGTGACGAACTCTCGCGCCCGGCATTGGTTGCGGCCATGCTGCGGGGCGAGAAGGAGTGGGAAGCGGTCACCTCCTTCTGAGAAGCAGTCATGCTGGCGAAGGAGGAGGCGGGACGGGATTTCGATCTTACACAATATCTCACACCGCTACGCATCTCCTCTCCGCTTTAGTGGAAATTATCTACCACTTTTGCAGCCCAGCTTCTCTAGTCTCCTCTCCTCTCCGCTTTGATGGACGCCAAGCCTAAAATCCTGCCACCGTCATCGCCCCGCTCACCGAAAAATTCGAGGTAGAGGCCTTTAAAGTGCTGTTATTAATAGAAAATCTAGATTTTATAAATACTCACCCTCAACAAATACAGTGAAATATTAGAAAATACATTTTGTATTGTTACAAGTGGGTTTATTTCAGTTTGAAGATCAAACGATCTATTTTGGGAATTCTATTGATAAAATAAATGTATTTTTATTTACTCGACTGTATTTTCGAACCTTTTTTGTGTTTAGAATTTTATTAAAATGTAGAAACAAAATAACGTTATGGGTGAGGACACAATGGTCACTTGCGGTACACCTTCAACCGCTTTCAAGGACTCGCTGTGCGTCGGGCGGAGCGTAGAGCGGAACGTCCTGCGCAGCGTCTTCTCTGTTTATAGTGTCCGTAGCGTCTTCCAGGAGGAATCAAACAAACGCTTGTAAATTCAGTTTTGGGAAGGGAGCTAAATCATCCGACACACGCGCCACCATCAGCGAGACATTTTGCGTGAGCAATTAGTTTAGTTTGAAACTTAATCTTAATAAAATCTCCACATATTCCTGGTATACGCTGTGGGTTACTATACAAAGTATACAATTCTACGTTGCTTTGGTTTTCACATATCCATTTTTCTGGACTTCATTTTTCTCTGACTCTTTCATTGGCTGTGTAATCCTTGACCTGTAGGGAAACCAAATACAGCTTTAAACGGTTATTTTGTTCTTGGTAGCTATAATTTTGAGAACTTAAATTCAAGAGCGAATAGGTTAGGTTAGGCTAAGCAAGCTTGCTTCACCGTCGACTATTGATTACCATCAGAGGCCTTACCATGAATTACATTACCTTAACATGAAAAGAGACAGAGCTATACAAGTCGTCTAACGCCATCTCTTTCCCACTGCCTAAACTGGTGAGTGCCTGAGCTCGTGGTAAGGCGTCAGGCGAGATAAAGGCACACAGCCGGCGTGGCATCGGTCACACTGCGGGCGCGATCACGTCCCGTCTCGCCGCGCCCATTCAGGCCGACTGTATCGCGACGCTATTCATTCATCAAAAAGATGTTGAGCCGCGCCCGTCGCCGCCGCTTCTGGCTTGTATTTGCGTTCGGCGCGGCGGCGGCGTGGCGCGACCGTTACCGTCGCGACGGCTCTGTGTGGCCGTCGTCCGTAATATCTAGTACAGTACAACTGCTCAGTGTCGCGTCACCCTCCCGACCCGCCGCGCCGCGCCGCGCCCGTTATGTGCAGAGACCTTAAGGAGTTGGGATGGTCCAAAAAGACCTAGGTAGATGATGATCATTTTGGTCGTAAATATAGTTCTGTGTACTTACTTGGCAAATAGGAAGTGGTTGCTCAAATTGATTAGTGGGGCTTCAACTAAAAGCCACATTACGAAGCTTAGTACGGCGCTCGTGGTCAGCGTGGCGATGGTGTCCAAAGTCTAGTAAAGACGTGAAAAATTTGTATAGTTCAAGGTCATACATAGCTCATTTCAGCCACCTGTAATGCCCCCCATATTACAGGTACTACTACACTTACGGGAAATGGTAACACTATTCTTAGCGATGTTAAACTTTAACCGTTTTACGCAAAAAGTTTTAAACGTCTGTTGAACACTTGTCTAAAAATATTGCAGATTATGAAATAAGGCAGTATGTTTTGCAGTCACACTTTTTTTAGACAAGTCACACTACCAGCATTTTCTAGTAGAGTGACCCCCATTTAAGTTTTATTTTAATTTCTTCAATTCCTTTACTTTTTGTACTACCCAGAACGTGATAGCAAAGAAGTTAACAGCTTGTTTCTTATTATTATTAGGTTTTGAGTTCAAACCAGGGTAAGTTCAGATCTGTCTTTCACACACGCATTGTGAAAGACAGATCTTCTACTTCAAGTTTATTTAAAACATCAGTGACATTTGTGAAGGAAAAAATGTGAAGACCTGGACTTATTAATAGGTATTTAAGTCCAAAGCCATGTCAGTCACCTGTGAGGTTCGAAAGGCAACTTAAAAAGCTTAAGCCTGCTCTACACTACTCGCGAAGTTGATCGAAGTCGAAGTTGAACGAAGTCCCGAAGTATGTGACTACACTACTTGCGAAGTTGCCTGTGTCATCATTGTGCCCTTTGACTCGGTCGCAAAAACTGACAATAAATGGAAATTGCCCGAAGCGAGCCGAAGTTGCACGAAGCGAAGCGAAGTACCCTTCTACACTATTGTATTCGGTCAACTTCGACCAACTTCGCGAGTAGTGTAGAGCAGGCTTTACAATAGAAAGCGAACTGATACTCACTAACGAAAAAAAATCAAATGTCGCTGGTGATCGGAGCGACAACTTGTCCCGTTGTATGATGAGAGGATGTATCATGTAGATGCCGTAGGAGAGGCGACTCAGCGGCGTGAAGAACGAGAGGCTTAAGAAGTCTTTAACTAAAGCTGTAAAAAAAACACGTTTTTATATTCATAGATGACACTAGGCGGTAACGTCTGCCGCATTCCCAATGAGCTGTTGGCCAAGACCACCATTTTGTGGAGCTCTGGCACAGCCAGAAAGCGTTGCGGCAGACCTCGTAGAAGAAGGCGTGGGATAAGCTGGACAATACCAATGACCAGTAGCCCACTTTGACCTGGATCGTGAAAACTGGAAGTCATGGGGAGAGGCCTTTGCCCAGATGATGTAGGCTAGCAGTACCAGTATCAGTAGATGAGACTCAGACATACGCCTGATGGAACGGTCATTATAGTCAGTTGGCTGACATCGTAGAACGGGTTTTACTGACGGAAGAATAGACAGTATGACAGAATGTGGAAAAAAATTATGTCTCGAAAGAATCTCGGTCGTTCTAATCATGGCGATGTTTTTTTTTGATATTTTATTCGGATCGTGCCATGCTCTAGAAAATTAAGAAGATAATTATAATGCTCAATCAATAAAGTAGATAATCGATTAAGTACAATTTTAGCAACATTGATATTCGCAACGCTGCTAAAGTGGCCATTTTAGATCCCCAGTATCTTTGATTAAGTGATACATCAGTCTGAAATAACCTGTCCTGTTGGTCTAGTGGTTAGTGACCCTGACTGCTATGCCGGAGGTTGTGGGTTCGATTCCCACCCAGGACAAATGTTTGTGTGATGAGCACGATCATTTGTTCTGTGTCTGGGTGTAATTTATCTATAATATGTATGTATTTAGAAATATATAAGTATGTTTATCAGTTATCTAGTACCCATAACACAAGCTCTGCTTAGCTTGGGACTAGATGGTGTTGTGTGATAGTTGTGGAATATTATTATTATTATTATTATTACTTACGTACAGTCCCATATTCACACAGCCCGATAATGACACAAATGGCTACAGCCCACGCGATTCTATTGGTGGAGGCAACCACAGCCGCTTCCAAAGGGTCGTACTCCCGATGCATGAAAAAAGTGCCTAACGACATGACACATAGCATGACAACTACAGAAATAGCAGCACCAATGATGGACCAGGTCTGAAATGGAGAAAAATTAAGATTTTAAACTTTAAGTAGTACGCTTTTTTGCGGAAAGAAAAATTCGATTGCGAGCGAGCGAGCTTACAGAGTTATGGTATAGGTGGCGTCAACGTCACCGTACGGAATGAAGAATTTGACTCGATCGACCATATGGAATGAATAATTCGACACTGTGAGCATGGCTGCGATAGCTCGGTTGATTGAATCAGAAGTTCGTACGTTCTAATTGTTCTCGACATCGAATTTGAAATTTTTCGATCTACAAAAATTGTTGGTGTCGACGCATATAAAATATACAGTGTTTTTTGGTCTACCTGTGTATTAAGAACTACAAATCAAATTCTCCATCATGGTATGAAATTCTCAGCGATTTCGAAGAAAAGCAGCGAGAAACAGATACCTTAGGAACAGTCTTCCTATATTCCGAAGGTCTGTACACAGTCATGAGATATCCCGAAGCAACACCGACCAGATACGCGCCGGCGCGGCTGTAGCTCGGAGTGTATGTGTAGCTGAGCTCCCAGTAGCCACGTACACCATTGATAACTTTTCTGAAAATTTAACTTTTACATCAGGACCCCACTCTTGGCATTTGTCCAGTATCGTACAAAATTGTAAACTCACTCAGCACAGGCCATAAAAGTATTAATTTTTCATGCCATCATACTCCTTTTTCTTACAATTCCTCATATTACCTATCTTTAATCTATCTCTCTTCTTTTATATTCCTTTCTCTCTCTAACTACCAACATTCACTCTCTCTAAAAAATAAAAGAAGAAAAGGCAACTTACCCTAAGTCCATAAAATGGATAGCAGGAAGTTGTAGACAATACGTCAGTACTCCAGGTATGATCACGGAGAAAACTGCAGCTATCTCGAAGAATGCAAACCCAAGTCTTCGGTCTTTTTGGAAAAAGTAGAAGAGAGCAGTTCCCAAGATTGTCAGCTGGTAGTCACATGGGACGTACCAACTTACTGTGTGGCACTGAAAAAGTACACAATTTATGGTAAATCTTTGTTTTTCGTGTAAGTTCGACCCTCTGAAAGTAATTTAGCCAGCTCTAGGATAGCCAAGACATGACTTTTAATTTTTCCAATTCATATCTTTGATTTCAATATACATTTCCCGACATTGTTTGTAATTTCAGGCTAACAGCTGACTTGGGAAAATGACCTACATGCTATGTATGCGATGACCATACCTCCTAGTGGCCATACGATGTGCCAGTTCATGCAAACTAGATATTTTCATAGGTTGTGTTGCACATTAACTTGACGCGTACTTCACTCCTTATGCCACATCGTGCGCTCCAATGGAATTGCCGCACCACCAACATCGCACATAGCATAGAGGCAGTACAAATGGTATCGAATTCACAGAAGAATAGCAATTTTCATCATTCTATTTACTTACAATATATCTGTTTTCATTGTTAAGCATCAGCAAACTGAGTTTCCAAGTCTTGCGACAAACTTCTGATTCTAGTTCGTTGTTATATATCCAAGCTGGACCAGAACCAACATGTTTTGACACTGATATCAGATAGAATATCGTTACAGCGAAAGGACCTACCAATCTGGAAGCATAATAAAGGGGGTATATTTGAAATGATGTGGGTACGAAATGAGCTTCTTCATCAATCTGCAGCAGTTTATTTATTAGCAAATTGAAAACATTATCAGGGATTTTCCAAAGACATGGCGATGTAGAACAGAAAATACATAAATCCGTAATACCTGTCGTATCGTACGAATCGAAATGCTGGGCGGTACAAAAGATGGATGAGAAACGATTGCATGTAGCGGGGATGAAGATGTTGAGATGGAAGTGTGGAGTGGCAAGAATGGATAAAGAAAAAATTAGTATAAAAGGGGAAGTTTGATAGTGTCGCTTCTTACAGAAAAAATTAAAGTGAACCGTCTGTCTTTGTATGGTTATGTTGTGATGAGAAGGAATAACACTCATATGACTAAAAGAGTGATGGGTATGAATGTTGATGGATGGAGAGGAAGAGGAAGGCCAAAGAAAAGATGTATGAATTGGCAAAAGAATGAAATGAAAGAAAAAGGAGTAATTAAGTTATACTGTGACATTTAATAAGGGAGAATGGAGGAAGAATACGTGTTGCACTGACTACAAACTGGCTACTGTGGTAACAGTGCCGTCAAAAAAGAAATATCATGAAAAGCGTACCTGATATATCTTTTCCATAAAACACTAAACAGATTCTGTTGTCTGTTAAGGTTGCTAAGAAGACCTTTTATATGGAGCAGCCCTGACATTGCGAAGAATGTGTCCACGACGACATCGCTGTGGACGAGGTATCCTCCTATACCTTGAAAGTTCTACAAAAATTTGGTTATTATTTTATCACACGCTTGGCTCAAATATTATCTCTCAAACTTTTATAACCATAGAATCGTCGACACGATAAAGAAGAAGACCGTGTGACTGTACATCTTACCAAATCAATTATATGAAGAGGGCGAGTATATTAGCATCAAACAACTACAGAGAAATTCCTAATGGAAAATCTCAATAACACTCATCTTGACCTTGGAGTCTAATCCAAGACCTCAAGCATCAAACGTCGACCAGAGATTCTACGTACATCATTTCTTGATCATTGGTTATTGAAACATGATCCGGCTCGAAGTGCCTTTGATCTGTTGACTTGCCAATTTTATTGAACTTATCTTCAGTGATTATCAAAGACTTTCAAGTGACCGCCTAACAATAACTTAAGCAGCTGTCCGAGACATGAATCCTACCTTATCTTGGTCCCTTGAACCAATGAGTCCACCCATAGTCATGTAGTATATCTGATGTACAAAAATCACAATTGCTGCTGTGAAGACTCTCATGCCGTTTATCACTCTGATCTCTTCACTGTTATCTTTTAACAAGTCTTGCCGGTTCTTGATGACGCAGAATGATTTTGTTATAATTGTTTCTGCAATAGAAGAACTCTATTTAGTCAGTTCTTCAGTCAGTTTGGAGAAAACTCACCGCCTTTCGGAGAGAAGTCACTACCAAATGGGGTGAGTTTTCTCTGAAGTTAGTACCGTCCAGGATAGCCCTTTCATGACCTTGCCGTTGTGAGTGGTCTTCAATCACGAGATGCCGTTCAAAAAAAAATAGGCGGTTTTCTCCGAGAAAAAGTGCTACAGCGGGCGCTCTTACGAGTAGCACCGGACAGGAGTAGAGGAATCAAAATGGCGACACTACGAAACAGAGTGGTACGGACAGTGGTGCAAGAATGACGTATTGCGCTAATACCAAATTCATGAACAGGCTGTTATGGAGCCTTAAAAAGTAATAATAATTATAAAACTGTTTCTCACCCAAACTATCTGGTGGTTGGTCATCACCGGCTACATGAAGTCGATAGTAAGTTGATGCTGCAGCTATTACTGTCAGTAATACTAATAAAGCTCTGAAAATCGTTAAATTATTATTGTACGATATTTAGATTCAAGAGATACTTAACGTTTTTTATGCTTCGCGAAGCTTATTTTATGTGGAAAGATTCGAATTAAATAACAATTCCTTGCAAGCAGGACTTAAACTTGAAATCTTTTGATTCTTACAGACTGTATTTACTGCAGTCATTATCAACAAAGTCGAATTTTTGATTCCATTAAAAATGGAATGAAGAATTCGATCTTAGTAAGGGTCTTACGTTGACGACCACAATCAAATTTTTCTTTCCACAATAAAAAATCGCGTGAACTAGAATAGAACTGAATCCAATATTTTAAAAGCGAGCACGAGTTTTTTTTTTTGTTTTTCTTTATACGGCCAAATCCTTGAAAAAAGACCTAGCTTTCTTGGCAGTGAACGTAAGGGGCTATTGAAGAACACTGTAGATTTTAGTACGAGTCTGACAGTCCCTCCCGCCCTGTCCTGGGTGGGTGGACTCATTTGATGATTTTACTAAGATAAAAAAAGAAACAGAAGCGTTCTTGGCAGTAAGGTAAAAAAATAATTACCCAAACAAGTAAAACCCAACTCCTGGCTGCGGCTTCTCCCCAGCTACCTGACAATGTACCACAGTGATGTTAGGAGCCTGGCTCCCGAAGGTGGTCAAGTCATACATGGACCTGGTGATCTTGACGACAGATGGTGGGTCGCAGGTCGAGGGGATACACAGCCCCCAGACGAAGTTATTCACGGGAAGTCCTGATGTTGTAGGTGACTGGAAAAAAAAAGAGTTTTTTCTATCGTGTTAAAATCATCAAACGAGTCCTCTTAGCCAGAGTGGGACTGGAGAGACTGGCAGACTCGTAAGGACTAAAATTCACGTCACGGTGATCCTTCAACAGCCCTTAAAGGCGCTCCCGCACCGCTTGTTATATCAGATATCAAAATTCGCAGGGTAACACCTTGCGAATTTTGATATGAAGGAAGATGAAAGAGATTTGCCTTTCTTGCACATACTCTGTGTACTCCGCTAGAATAATTGCTTCGCAGAAGTAACTGCTCCCCATACCCCTTAATACCAAGGTCCTGACCCCAGAATTCACCGCCAGTGAACAAAGCAGACTTCTTCCAAAAGTTAACAGTGGGTCTCGAAATCTTCTTCATAATTATATTCTCTAGATAATGAATTGGGATAAAATATTAGTATGATGATTCTTCCAGCTACATATTTCGATCTAAGGCTAGTGTGAGATCGAAATAGCTGGAAGTCATGGGGAGAAGCCTTTGCCCAGCAATGGGATGACACAGGCTGACAGTAACAGTAATGATGATTCTTACATTAAGATACTCCACAGTAGATCCATAAGGATCATAGTCAGCTCTCTTCTTCGGACTATCCGCCAGCTCCAGCCTAGTCAGGCAGTACTTGGTCTTGAATTGAGGATGAGTCTCCAACCACGGAAGTTTCATACACTGGTCGAAGTTTCCATAATTAACCCATGATCCATAAAGGTTCCCCGTGGGAATCGTGTTGGCGTTCCATACTGGAAGAAAAATGGAGAAAGTTATGCCTTTTAAACACACTAATTACCCTTTTGCAGCAGTGGTGGCCTAGTGGTATCAGTCCCGACTTACGAGATGTAGGAACCCACGTTCAAACCCCGCCAGACGCATTACTTTGTGTAATTTATTTAATTTTCATCACCACTGCTCTCAAAACGGTGAAGGAAAACATCGTGAAGAAACCGGCATGTCCAAAAATTCGAAGACATGTGACGGCCACCAAATCACCAATCCGCACTGGGCCCGTGCGGTGGATAATGGCCCACTCCCTCTTACAGAGAGGTGGCCTGTGTCCCAGCAGTGGAAACATTATAGGCTGATGATGAATGAATGATGAATTACCCTTTTTGTGGTATATTAAAGTCAAAAACTCAAAATGAACTATTTAACCTACCCCAAGTGGCCCATAGCGTGAAGTTCTTCACATTCTCCAACAGTGTTAGTGTCTTCTCCAAACATGGCGCTTCTTCTTTCTCCCATTTTTCCAGCTTCAGTCTTTGAATGAATAAGTCTATGGCTGTATGGTGTTTTGTATGGGACACATCGCTTGAGGAAACAGTGGCTGTAACAAAAGTGCCATAATTATAATTTACATGGTTTTATATGCCTATTGGCCTGGTTCTGTTCTGTCTCCTGCTTGACATGGAGGGAAGTGGAAACATATTTTTCCTCTACTCCACAATTCTTTTCTTATTAATTTCGTTGCAGGATCCAAGACAGATTAACTATTCTCCGGGACAAGTCGAGCTTCATTGTCTCGACGCTTTTCTGGTGGTTGCCACTGTTGAGTTTCGGTTTCTGGATATCGTTGTAGCAAGGATGATTTTTAGGATTTTAGTCAGTACAAGTCCGACAGTCCCTCCCGCCCTGCCCGGGGTGGGAGGACTCATTTGATGATTTTGCCACGTAAAAAAAAAGGATGATTTTTATGTTTGGTTAGTAGAAATTGTAAATCGTACGAATTGCGTCATGAACAAGCTCGCTAAGGCGATACAATTTAGGTAACTATTAAGAGGGGAATAGTGTATAAGATGGGGATTGGGGATGCGAGGTATAAATGGGGCAGCAACAACAACGTAGCGCAAGCATCAACAGGACATCATTTGCAAGCGGCCATTTAAAATAGCGTCCTGTTGGTGCTTGCGCTACGTTTTCCCATTATGCCCCGCGTCCCCGTCATATACACTATTCCCTTAATTGTTTCTAAGAGTAACTCACCGACAGAAATCAAAACGAAAAATAAATTCCACATTATCCTTATGTGTAAGTTCGCATAGATGTATTTTTGCGCTCAATTACTTTAGAACTTCTGAACGGATTTTGATAACATTTGGCACAGACGTTTTATAGTCTTCCTCTGGTACAATAAAATTTACGAACTCCATGCAGGCGCAGTCACTGGCTACAACTAGTTTCTAATAAAGGTAGACGCAACAGCAGAAGCGACTTTGTCTTCTGACAATCTTTACTAAAATAGTCACTGATATAATGACATAAAAACGACTGTTAGGAATATTGCGAAAACTCTACAAGGACTTGTGTATGAATATTTCATTTTTGTAGTATATTATTTATTACCAGTCATTATTTTTGTTTTTCACTAAGCTTGCTCTACACTACTCGCGAAGTTGCCTCGACGAAGTACTCGTCGAAGTTGATCGAGGTCCCGAAGTATGTGACTACACTACTCGCGAAGTTGCCTGTGTCAACATTGTGCCCTTTGAGTCGGTCGCAAAAATCGACAACAAAATTAAACACAAGTCGCCCGAAGTGAGCCGAATTTGCACGAAGTGAAGCGAAGTGCACTTCGACCAACTTTGCGAGCAGTGTAGAGCAGGCTTTAGGATTACGTGAACAATTTCGCCATGTCCGTCCGTTTGTCTGTCTGTCCGTCTGTGCGCCTGTGTTCAGTCAGAGACACTTTGTATTGAAAAGCTGTAATTTGGTATAAATGTTTTTATACATTTAGGACTCTATTACTAAGATTCCGCTGTCCGTAGGTGTCCGTAGGTGGCCATAGGAACTTTGTAATGAAACGCCGCAAATCCTTAGACTCGTTGATTCGTCTTCACGAGTACTTTGTCTATCGTAAACATTTTTTAACAAGAAAAGCTAGCTTTTTAAAGAACATTTGTTTAAAAATAGTATCTAGAAAAAACGTTTATGTATTTTTATTATTACCTAACTATACTAGTAGGCACCTAACTGTAGTTTTTTGTTTTTATATATTTTCTTGTTATTTATAGTTTTATGTTAATATGTCAAATTATTTTGATAGTATGTTAATGTATGTATTTACATCTATTTAAGCTATTTGCAAAATCGTAGGTGGGGGCCTAATAAATCGATTGCAGCGCGATGTGACAGTAAGCGTCCGCTGAGTAAAGGACGTGTCAAGTGAAAAAAATATAAATTTATGTTAGGTACTGTAAAAGCTCGAACTATGGTACATCCTAAGATTTTCTAGTAAAACCTATGGGTGCTCCCATATCTATCGACGCGGAATCGGGTTTTTGCGTCGCCTTTTCTCTTTCTGTCGCTTAGAACTGCCATTTGCTAGACCGAGACAATGCGATAGCACGCCGCCGCGTGCGATCGCATTATGCTTTCTGCGATGGAAAAATCTGATTCCGCGTCGATAGATGTGTGAGCACCCTAAGATTCACCAATGCTTAGTGGTAAATGTCCAGAAAGGTTAGCGATCCGAACGTTTAGCTATGTCGGTAACTTGATTACTTTATCTATCGTAAGTATTTTTTTTTTACAAAAAAGAGGGCTTAAAAAAAACATAGTATTTTAAATGACTAACTTTGTTGAATAAGTGACTTTTGTTTTAATGACAAGTTGAGTGTCGTGTCTACACGATTTTCTTAGTCTCTGCGGCAGTTAACTTAGGCAATGACTTAGTAGTTACTAGAATAGAGACACTGTAGTCTCAAGAGGAAGCAGCCGTCTGTTTTGTTGCATTATAGTCGACTGAACTCGCAGTGGCAGCCAGGATCTTGTGTTTATATAATTGCGTTTAATAGTTGTGATGTTTACTACATTGCATTGCTGTATTTTACTCAAAAGTAATCCTAGTTGACACTGGTGCTTTTCATGTGTCAAAAAGTACCTAAATAGTGAGTATTATGAAAATAATAATAATATTCCACAACTACCACACAACGCCATCTAGTCCCAAGCTAAGCAGAGCTTGTGTTATGGGTACTAGACAACTGATAAACATACTTATATATTTCTAAATACATACATATTACAGACAAATTACACCCAGACACAGAACAAATGATCGTGCTCATCACACAAACATTTGTCCTGGGTGGGAATCGAACCCACGACCTCCGGCATAGCAGTAAAGGTCACTAACCACTAGACCAACAGACCAGTCAAAAAGCCAAAATGCCTGTATTTTCAAGAAAAACCGTCTCCAAGTATGTGAAAAGACTTAAAAAAGTATCGTTATAGAACCTACTTGCATTTATAAATTAATATACAGCTCGACATAAAAATGTAGACAACCGGAAGTCGCCACTGTCTTCGCGCTACCAGCACTTTGAATGATTTTATTTTATTTATTTTTTCACTTATTACGTTAGTTTTATGGCACAATATAAATCTAACAAACCTGCGGTCTTTGTTTACATCAAATATCAAAGATTTTAAAACGCTGTCAGAAGTAAAAATTTTAGTTCCGTTTCAACCCGTTCTGGCCAAGTTGTAATTTAATTTCATTTAGGTGGCAAAACCCTACTTGGCGTTGATGCGTAGAGCCAGGCTCTACGTCTAAAAAAAGTTACATTGTGAACAAAATATTTTGTATTACATTCTTTGTCTTTCAAAAAAATCAAAACAAAATAATAAATCAGCGACACCAATTTGTTTCAATTTTATTGAATACGTAAATACCTATTTCTTTTCATTCCACGTTTGATCCATAAAAAATATTTCAAAAAGTTCAAAATGAAAGTTCAATGAATCATTTGAAATAGAACTAATTGAAAACTTTTGGTGAATTATTCACAAATACTTACTTAAAATATACGCAGAATTTTTAAAGACGTCTAAAGGTGTGGGTGGACTGTCACGAGAAAGTTTACAGGTTACAGCAACCTTGGAACGCAAAGGGCAAATGAACGAACAAGGTGATTTTAGTCAATCAAGTCTAACAGTCCACAATGAGCCCACTGCTGGGCACACAGACCTCTCTTTGAGAAGCAATAGGTTATAATCCATCGCGAGGACCCAGTGTCAGTTCGTAGATATCACATATAAACATCAAATTCATTCTTAACATGCTCAACAATTCCACAAAATGTATTTTTCCCACGTTTTTTCCAATATTTCTTGAATTCTTTTGATCCCAGATTTAGAAAATAGATTTTTGAATGCAGACCTATTTTTACTTAGACTTTGTAGTAGGTGGTGGATTTAGAGACTTTATAAAATAGAAACGAAATCTCAAATTATCTGACCTGTACCTACAACCCAGTAACTGGGTGACACGATATCCCTTGGTAAAACTGATTGTCAGATTGTCGAGCTTCTGACGAACAGTAACAATTACTGTACTGTCAAAAATCTACAAAATAATGCCTTCGCAATGATAGATGGTCGCCCATACACAGACCAACTTCTGCAAGCACGGCCTAATCTGGAAGATTGGCTTGGGTTTTTTTCTTAGCGTGGTAAAATCATCAATTGAGTCCGTGTTTTTTTTTTCATAATATTGTAATTTTGTTTAATATTCCAACTAATATTATACAGAAATCTTTCAAGACCTTTGTGTATACATCAAGTACTCTTTCTACCTAACCCGATTACTAGTTTTGAAATGTCAAAGACCTGAAAGACCTCAGCAGAACGCTGTGCTATATTTTTTATCAAAATGTTTATTCATACGTCCCAAGTTGTAGATGTTAGAGAGGTCGACGCTGGACCAAATGTTCACTTAAAGCTGCCAGAATGCTTCTAGGGATGGGAATAGGTAGTATCGATAAACTTTATTTTCAAACTTTAATGGAGAACATAAATAATAGACCCACTCAGAACCCAGAAACGATACCTCTAAGAACGATATTTTCGGAGAGACGTGTCACAAGACTAAAAATTTGGAGACATGTGACATCTCCCAACCAGTCATCATATTTTTTTTCCGTGGCGCTAGGCAACTGGGCATTTTGTAAATGTTTAAGTGAATATTGGGTTTGTTTTGTTCTATCTCCTGCTTCATATCGAGGAAAGTGGAAATTATGTATTTTTCCTACTCCTCCACATAATTTTAAGGCAACGCTGCGAGTTACAACACTTAAATTCATTTTCACGTCGAATTTTATTATGAAGGTGCTTTTCTGATAGTTGCCACTGTTGATTCTGGGTTTCAGGAGTTGCAGCAACGCGAATGTTGGCAATTTTCACAAAAATAAAAAGACACAATGTTTTTACAAAAAAAAAACAGTGGAGTATGTGAATAATCTTTGCCCTCAAATGTTATAAATTCTGGCTGTTTTAACCACGTAGGTCAGTTAATACATTCTATCCAATTACTTGGAGAATTTACTAAAATATGAGACTTTACGACTTATAATTGCATGTAATAAATTTGTTGGTTTAACAGCTGTGTCAGACGGAGAGTCAAGGACACTGTGCTGTAAAATGAGAGGAAAAGTGACTGCGAAAGTTCAGATCAAATAAACGTTATTTTAGCTGCAAAATAATTACTTTTTTAAACTGATTTGAAACAAAAGTAGCTATAGAAATGTAAAATAATAAAATAAAAAATAGACTGTTACAAAGCATCCTAAAATTCATCCTCAACGCTGTCAGCTGGTAATGATTGTGCCCAAGAGGCTGGCGGCGTTGCCTCCTTGTATGGCTATACTTATCCTCTGGTCAAGGTAAAAGCCAGCTCTTGTGTCATGGAAACCGTCAAAGTCATATCATTTATTTCAATTACCCGCTCAAGTCCCGCTTTGGGTACCTAAAGGCACTCCTAAAAATCCTCCATGTTCCTACAATTTCCCTTTAAAACATTCTAAGGTCACGGTTACAAGCCAAGACAGCCCTGTGAGCCCAGCAGGAAAAAATACTCGTCAGTTGTGTATTTTGCCATTTTTGCATAAAGCTCATCCAAAAAAAAGAAATAGTCGACGTATGTCCCAACACTAGTGTCCACCGGAGCGCGTAATCAGGTGACTGCGCCGCCCGTCGCGAATAACGAACGCAGCTCAATTGTTCCTCTTTTGCCCACAAGTGGGGTCCCACTTCCAGCGACAAAGCACCTTTGGGCTTTGATGCATCAGGGGTAACGAAGCTGTGGTTGGACGTAGATTGCAGATAGGAGTTAGACCGGTTTGTATGCTTTGCTCTGTAGATATGGTTTGAAAACTTGTGAAAAAAAAGTGGAAAAAAATGGGGGAACCAGTTTTAAAGTAAATTGAGTGTTACGACTTCTTTGGTAAGAATAGTTATTAAACTTCCAGGCTTCCATATCGATGTCTCCACTTTTGATGATCATTTTGTAACTTCACTGCATATTGACCTTTTTTTTTGGTAAGTTTATTTCGGGGGTTCAATAAAATGTACCATCGTCATCGTTTTAAAATCATCATTTATTTCATAGCCAGTAGAAATATTGTCTTCATTTTCTTTAAGATATGATGAGGCTGTCCTACCTTTAAAAAAACTTGAAAATAAAGAGAAAAAAAATCTTCTTAACACGCATTCGAAGACATTTTTAGCGTGATAAAATGTCGAATGAGCCCTCCCACCCCGGGCACGGCGGGAGGGACCGTCAGACTCGTACTGACTAAAATCCACGGTGTTCCTCAATAGCCCTTTACGTTCCGGGGTCACGGTAATTCGTTAGTCTCGCGACCCCGGCAGGCTTTGGCTCTCGAGGGTCCCAGGAGATGCCCCGTCATAATACTCTTTTGTCGACGGCGAATGGAACACAACGCGTCGTCGACCTGGGTTTGGTTCATGATCGTATGCCAAGTCACTCGCCGTCCGCATGCCACAAAGGCCAAGGCGGTACGGTGGGTTTTCGTGTAAAGGAAATAATGAAGTCCTCGCTGTCAAAAGTACCCCAACTTATTATCCCTTTCCCTGTCCCCTTTTCGGTGGCCTCGCTCCACCGCGCGCACAGATGGCGAACCTATCCCCCTAAGTCAAACGTCCCGACTTCTTTTTAAATCTTTTTCGAATGTAAATATTCTGGTTCTCTATGATTTTTGTTGAAGGAGTTATTGGGACGTAATAGTAGTTGAGTTTCGAAGAACTGTTAGGTTTTTTTTGTAGTTATCCCTTCAAGTAAAGCAGACTAGTAAGTCGTACTGGGTTCTTCATACTAGGTACATACTTCGTATAAGGTACTTTGTACTAGGTACATCGTACTAAATACTTCGTACTAGGTACTTTTTGAGGGGTACTTAGTACTACTTATACTAAGTAAAAATCATGTCATAAATCAAAAAGGTATATTTTATTCCATTTAGGAAAGTTAAATTATCCAAAGTTTTGGTTTTTTTTCGTGGTCCGCCTCTAGTGTCGAATTTAATAAAGTTACGCTAACGCCACAGGCCTCAGACATTTTTTTTTATACATGGTAAAATCATCAAATGAGTCCTTCCACCCCGGGCAGGGCGGGAGGGACTGTCAGACTTGTACTGACTAAAATCCACGGTGTCCTTCAATATCCCTTTATGTTCCGGGGTCTCGGTAATGAGATTACTCCAAGACTTAGGCAGGCTTTGGACCTCTAGAAGGGGGCCCCGTCATCATGTCGACATCATGAGGCGCGCTTGTCGCGCTGTCGACCCGGGCGTGGTCCATGATCGGACAGCCAAGTTGCCCTATACTCGCCGCCCGCATGCCCAATTAGTACTAGGTACTTTTTGAGGGGTACTTAGTACTACTTTTAATAAGAAAAAAAATGTAGTTCATAACGTCATAAATCAAAAAGGTACATTTTCTTCCATTTAGTTATGTAACAGTTAAACTATTTTTTTTTTCGTGGTCCCCCCCTTGTGTAAAATAATAAAGCTGCGCTAACACCACAAGCCTCTGACTTCGCTTTAAACGTAGCGTAGTTCCAATTTAACTGAACATTCTTGTCCAAATGTTGTAAAGCAATTAAATAAGGTAGGCCAACTAAATGTACCGACATTGTTTCTTATTACTTTAGCTACACATTCTATGACACTACAGAAATAGTGGAAACACAACAAAATAGCCAAGCAAAGTAATAAATACTAAAGATATAAAACAGCAGAAGATTTTTATTGGCTCGGCTATAACTTTAAAACATGAGATCGCAACGGTTCGCGATAATTTATAGTTATTATCGTACACTTGAGGCAAACAGGCTTTATCTGGGCACTTGTAATAAAAAACTGTTAGTTTTAAAATACTTAAGTTTTGACTTTCCTACCATTTTATTATAATCCTACTTAATATTATAAATGCGAAAGTTTGTGAGGATGTATGTATGTGTATGTAGGTATGTTTGTTACTCTTTCCCGCAAAAACCACTGAACGGATTCGGCTAAAATTTGGTACACAGATAGTTTATTACTTGGATTAACACATAGTATATACACATAGTTTTAATCCCGATTTTATGATCCCAAGGGATCATTTTTGAGTCGTAGCGGGGGAAGCCGCTGGCAACAGCTAGTCCTACTAATATTTTAAATGCGAAAGTTTGTGAGGATGTATGTGGATGTTTGTTACTCTTTCACGCAAAAACCACTGAACGGATTTTGCTAAAATTTGGTACACAGATAGTTTATAACCTGGATTAACACATAGGATAGCTTTTATCCCGATTTTATGTTCCCGTGGGATAATTTTCGAGTTGTAGCGGGTAAGCCGCTTGCAACAGCTAGGATTACTAATATTATAAATGCGAAAGTTTGTGAGGATGTATGTATGTGTAAGTAGGTATGTTTGTTACTCTTTCACGCAAAAACCACTGAATGGATTTGGATGAAAGGTACACAGATAGTGTATAATCTGGATTTATACATAGGATAGTTTTTTATCCCGATTTTATGTTCCCGTGGGATAATTTTCGAGTTGTAACGGGTGAAGCCGCTTGCAATGACTAGTTTAGTAATAATCTATGCTTGTATTTCTAGCTATCAAATACTGACCGCTAAATCAAAATTATATTAATCCATGCATTATAAATTATTGGAAATTAAGTCAATTCACGCCAAATTAATGTATTTACTCAGTTCTCATTATAATTCAGTTACAATAGCACACCGGAAACCACGAGTCAATATATTTTGTGTGGATTAGCTAGTATATTAATAAATAAATATTAATTTATGACTAGATGTTACCATCAGTAGCAGAGGAACACGTGGCTAAATAATTATGACCGCTCAGTACCCTTAGCCCGAATTTTCACTCTTTTACTTTACAGCGACTTTCCTGTTTTTACAGCGTTTTTAACCGACTTCAAAAAAAGGAGGAGGTTACAATTCAACTGTATTTTTTTTTATGTTTGTTACCTCATAACATGCGACTGGGTGAACCGTTTTTCATGATTCTTTTTTTATTCGAAAGCTGGTGCTTCCCGTGTGGTCCCATTGTCACCATTTCAAGATCTCATGATTGGATCTTGGAGAAATCGAGGGCAACCCTCAAATTTTATTGGCTGACACATAGTTTTTCGCAAATCTTATGAAGTAATTCAAGTACTTGCGTATGGAAATCATCATCTCATGTAGCTGAGCTGATGATGGAAGGTACAACTCCTCAAGTAAGAAAATTTTGTTTATCCTCGCATATCTCCGGAACTACAAGTCCGATTTAAGTAATTCTTTTTTTGTTGTACTGGGTATCATTCAACTTAGGGAATACTACAATTTTCGTCAAATTCGGTTCAGTAGTTTTTGAGATAGGGAATGAAAGAGATGTTAACGTTGTTATTACCGGTGCTACGGATTACAAAATTCTAGTGCACATGTAAGAAAATGATGTATTTGACAAGAATTTTGGTTGAATATTTAAACTAAAAAGAGTGAAATAAAAACTTTTTCCAAAAAAAAGTGACCGCCTTCAAAAACAACCACAAAAAAGTGTAAAATAACCTAAAAAACTTTTCTTTCGGAAGTCGGTGGCAAATGAGACAATGAAATTAATAAAAAAAGTCACCGACTTCCGAAAGAAAAGTTTTTTAGGTTATTTTACACTTTTTTGTGGTTGTTTTTGAAAGCGGTCTCATTTTTTTGGAAAAAGTTTTTATTGTATGAAAAAATGTAACAGCGCTTCTGGTGTGCGAAGAAAGAACTAATTTTTTTCTTAAAAATTGTCAATTTGAAATTGTCAAAGTTTCAGTTTACTTTACGTCTCAAATACTGTTTCGTGCTAAGGGTACTGATCGATCTTCCGGGTTCAGCCACGCCAGCCGAGGTTGGTCAGTGGATGGGTGACCATATTCTGTCAGGTTTATTCCGCGTTCAACCCCCAATCGTTTCTACCCTCTTCCGCGTTCGACCCCTCAACGTTTCCACATTCAACCCCTGAGGGTTGAACGTGGAACTCAGTACATTGGTAATCTTTTCTTTGTCCAGATTCAACCTCTAGTTTTTATGTCACTTAAAATGACATTAAAGTAATACCGAAAGCAAAAGTGTTAAGACATTTATTTTCTTTCATAACGAGTTTCCTCCGTGTCTCAGAAAGCACAAAAACCGTTGGTCCCTCCTGTCATTTTGTAGATCTTAGACAGTCGTAACTGTTAGTCGGAAGATCTAAAAGTCTGACAACCAGTCTTACCATGGGGTATCGTATTACCCAGTTACTGGGTTGTAGAGGTCCGATAGGCATTTGCTCCATGTAAAATACTGATATTCAGCTGAATCTGGTTCGACTGGAAGCCGACCCCAATATAATTGAGAAAAGGCAAAAGGTTAAAATGCCCTATCTCAAAAACTACTGAACCCTTTTTGATGAAACTTACAGTTTTACCTAAGTTGAGCAATACCTAGTACAACAGTAAAAAAATATTTCTTAAATTGGACTTGCAGTTCCGGAGATATGAGAACTCAAACATAAAACATTATACACTTTTGGAATCTGTCACATTTGTTCTGACGCTGAAGTAAACTAACATATCCGAAAACAGGGCCAGTTCTAGAAATATTACATACATACGGGTCGAATTGATAACCTCCTTTTTTTTGAAGCCGGATAAAAAGAAGAACCAGAGTCACTGACATAGCTCCACCAGGCCACATCGCTCGTAGAACTGACAACCGATGAGGAAGAAAAGTTCTCGAGTAGCGACCACGGACCGGAAGACGCAGCGTAGGCAGGTCTCCCTCTAGGTGGTCCGACGACATCGTGAGGGTCGCGGGCAACCGATGGAGGCAAGTGGCGAATTGTCGTTCGGCGTGGCGGTCTAAGGGGGAGGCCTATGTTCAGCAGTGGACGTCTTCCGGCTGATGATGATGATGATGATGATGGATACAACGGCCAGGCAGATAGACTTAAAAATGAAAATGATAAGTTTAACTAAAAATGTATAAAGGATTTACAGACTTATACACAACCAGCAAACCCCACGATCCACAGATAACCAAGTAATATTTACGGAGAAATTCGCGGACGAACGAGCGCCATATTTATTAGAGAACCACTTCCGTTTCCGATGGCGGCCATGATTTAAACACGCATTTCCGTTGTATCACTTGACTGTATTCCGTTGGCGAGGAGTAATATTGCATTAATTTATTTTGTTCATTGGATTTTGGGCGGGATAGGAAATGGGGAGGGGCTGGGCCGTCTGTTACCCGGGCCTTGGACACTTAATTTACTTAAGGCTTACAGGGCCTATGTCAAATTCCAAATTGAGTCAAATAAATCGAATTAAGAGGCATTTTTTATACAACGTGTAACGTTAATAGGGCGAAACCTATCGTGGGGTAACTCAGCCCATGTTACTACTGTGTCCCAACACAGGCCTCCTCTCCGTGAGGGAGTGGACCATAATCCACCACGCGGGCCCAGTGCGGATTGGTAGATGTCACATGTCTTCGAATTTTTGGTTCTAGGACATGCCGGTTTCCTCACGACGTTTTCCATCATCGTTTTGAGAGCAGTGGTTATGAAATAAATTACACAAAGTAATGCGCCTGGCGGGGTTCGAACCCACAACTCGTAAGTCAGGACCGAATACCACTGGGCCACCTGCTCTCGTTCAATCTCATTCTCGTCAATTTAATATAAAAAGTTTTATTATAGTACCTAGTTGCTTTGATCATCGTCTCTCGTAAAGGTCTTCTCAAGGGCTAATGATCACCTAACTAGCACTACAAAAAACGTAGCGCTACAAAAAGCACATTTTTTTCGTTTTGTTAGAAACATTTGCATCTTGTCCGCAAAAAGGAAGAAACAAAACAACAAGCATTCGTATAGAAATAGCCCGGGGGAATAAAAACTGCTTGTACCGTGGCGAAGCTGGGGTAAATGCTATTTATTAAACTTTGTTTTGATGTTGAGCAATGTCCGACATTATGCATGTGACCCGACTTGAAATGTTTTGTGGAGAAAAGCGAGCTTGTTGGGGAAGTGGTAGGAAATGACTTGATTATGTAATGTAGTACTGAAGTAAAGTAGTTTATTTTGTAGATTAATATGAGAAATAAAAACAGTGGTGAAGGAAAACATCGTGAGGAAACCGGCATGTCCTAGAAACAAAAATTCGAAGACATGTGACATCTACCAGAATGGCGGACAGGCTTTGACCCACTTCCCGATAAGCTAGCAGGCTGAAATTTTCAGGGTAGCTTCAAACCGATAAACAAAGATTGAAATAATTAAGTAATAGTTTTAAAAAAATCTAAAAACCTACGTTTTTAAATTTCCTAAAAATGAGAAAATAACCCTACGGGGCTGAGAGAGGGGCCACTCAAAACGTGGGGGCGTATCTTTGCAATTTACACCCACGATCTATACACGTCATGTAAAAAATCCCATAAATAATCACTTAAATAATAATCGCCCCCACGTTTTGACTGACCCCCCTCTGAGCCCCGTAGGGTTATTTTCTTATTTTTAGGACATTTTAAAAACGTGGGTTTTTAGATTTTTTTTTTTAAATCTATTACTTTGTCTTTACAGAATACATTTATTGCTTACATTTTTTCAATTTTGTGTTTTTTAGCAAAACTTGATTTCAATTAGAACAGTCAGAGCCGTCAAAGTTGCGAAAAAGTCATGCACAATGCCAATAGTACAATCGACAAAGTTGAATCATGACCCATTTTGACAATAAATCGTTAGAATCCTTCAAATTGCCAAAGATCAAAGTCGTTACCATGGATATGTATATTTACGCGAATGTGGACCTTATTGTGTTTGAAAGTCTGTAAGAAAATAAGCTTATGGTGGGTCATGATTCAACTTTGTCGACTGTACATTTTGAGGTATTTCTTCAACTACTTTCAGTATATTCCTTCAAGTCTAAACATTACTTGACAAGATAGAGTGGTTCCATTCCTAACGGTACTAGACGCATGGCCACGTGTCAGCTTATACTTGCTAATGTTCGCTGCCAGTCACTGGTGGAACTACCACGAATGGGAGACTAAGGGACCTTACTGAAGGCGTGATACGATGCAAAGCAATTCGATTCGAACAAATTCCAACTTCAAGTGAAAACCATTATGATAGGCTAGTTGCCCTAAAAAATGTAATTAGTCCGTCTTTTAAATTATTCAAAAATAAGGGACACGTATTTTTTTATTTGTAAATTAGACCAAAAATGACAAAGATATAGCCTATTAAAGTTACGTGTGACGTCACGATGCGTGGCATTTTTCGCGCAAAATGACGTCACAGAAAAAATACGTGTCCAATATTTTTTTATAATCTAAAATACGGACTAAATAGAATGTAATTATTTTGACACTGGAAACTACCCTATTCTCAGTTCGAAAGATCGCGCAAATACTCGTCACTGGCAAAAAGCAAAAGTTGCATAATCTGCAACTTTTGCTTTGCAACTTTTAGCAAAATGACAATGAGATCGTGTTGCAATGACGAATTAATAAAAAAAAATGCTTTCTCCTCGTTGCGCGGCCATGATGTCCAAGTAATAGAGCCCTAATAATTATACGACATACGATTTTCAACGTCACATACTTATACGACGCACGTTCGTGCACAGCTCTTCAAAACTTACAGAAAGTGGTAAAGTTTTTGAGGCAGCAGCCTTTATTAAAGTTGGAGGATAAAAAACTGTATTTAGAGATTATTTAGTAGTATGGGCTAGAGTCTGTGGAAGGTTGAAATATTCCATATTTTTTTTTGGAATCAAATATAATGAGTCTTCCCATCCAGCGCAGGGCGGGAGGGACTGTCAGACTTGTCTAAAATCTTGACTAAAATCCACTGTGTCCTACATTAGCCCTTTACGTTTCGGAGTCACGGTAATGAGGTAAGTCCCGCGACCCCGACAGACTTTGGCCCTCTAGAGGGGGGGGGGCGTCATCTTGCTGACGCTCTTTAAGGCGTGCGTGGAACACAACGCGCCGTCGACCCGGGCATGGTCCATGGTCGGGCGGCGAGTTGCCCATTACTCGTCGCCCGCAATCCCGCGCCTACGGTGGCCGGACATCGTCTTGCGACGTCTGTCGCCGTTTTTTTTCTCAAGATTATTATACAGGGTGTTTGGTCCATCGTGTGCCAAATTGAAATGGTCGATAGAAGGGGTCATCTGCTATCCTTTCAGACCTCTTAACACCCCTCATGCCCTGTGGATTTTTTTTTAATCGACTTTTTATTGTTTTACTATAAAAGGCCCAAATTTTTCATTCAAATGCAATTTTCTTTTTAAATATCGGTCGTAGACTCTGGATTTTAATTTTATTTAGATGTGTATTGTTTAAGAGTACTTTTAATACAAAATTAGTGACATTAGTCACCTAGTTTTGTTTTAATTCACTCGCAAAGGTAAAACATAAATTAAAGCTGTACATGTTACAGCTGTTTATATGGCTACAGAAAAAAAACCAGAAGCGACCGGGATCTTCCAACTCCCTCATTAATTCTCCAGTCTATCCTCTTGCTAATGATGTGCCACATGCCATAAAAATCTTTTAACAACTTTGTGAATTCGCTAGAATTGTGAATCGAGTCACCCAAGGCTGATATTCAAAATGTTTTTTTTTTTGCTTTTTTGATACCTGACAAACCTTTAAATCTTATCTCATTCGTATAAGGCAACTTTTGTCTCGTATCTCTATGTTTTTGTGGGGTTTACTTGAAAAAAAATATTGTATGTTTAACGTTTATTTCATAATTGTTACAAATCCTGCTCGAATTGTTGGCCTTTGTTGCGAATGCAGGCCGACATCTATTTCGACAGTTGTTGTACGAAGTCGTATTTTCTCCTTAGGGTCCGTTCACACAGACCGGCTCGGAGAGGAGAGCAGATTCTTATCACGTTGAAAGTTTTTAATATTTGTAGTAAGGTTTATTTTTGCATGTGCACTGCTTTTGTCATTAAGAATGCTTGAACTTGAAAATTAAGAGGAGCTGATTGTGCAGCCGTTTGGCTCCAATTGCGTGCTCTTTATCGCCCGCGCATCGGATCGGTTCCGATTGCGTCCGCACTTGTCCACGCCGACCGCCATTTTGATAGCATAAATAGTGTATTCATCCGGCTGCGAGCGATTCCGACCGGCTGCCAGCGCATCCGACCGGCTCCGAGCGCATCCGCTTTCTGGTCGCTTCCAGCCGGTCTATGTGAAATGCGCCACGATGCTCTCCGAGCCGGTCTGTGTGAACGGACCCTTAGTGGTATTGAATGCCGCTTCCATGCGTTGGACTAGTATGTACCTCCCTAGTTGGAACGTCCGTTGCGTACCTATACCAGCCCTTTGGAACGTCCCTAGACATAAAGTGAAACGAAGTTAGAACTGGGGAACGTGGCGGCCATGGAATAGGGCCATCGCGTCCAATCCACGCATTGTGGAACACATTGTTAAGATATTTCTTCACAGTCAAACGCCAATGCGCAGAACAGCATTTTGAAATACCATGGGCAAACGTTCATTAAATCCGGGCACATCATCGGTCACTAATTTGAGCACGATTTGTAACAATTACGAAATAAATGTTAAAAATGTTTTTTTTTTTTGCACCTAAATCCCACTAAAACATACAAATACGAGAGAGTTTTTTTTTAAGATAAGATTTATAGGCTTCAGGTATCATTTAAGCAAAAAAAATGTTGTTGAAATCATAATTTTGCATATCAGCCTTAGGGCACTCGATTCACAATTCTAGCGAATTCACAAAGTTGTTAAAAGATTTTTATGGCATGTGGCACATCATTAGCAAGGGGATAGACTGGAGAATTAATGAGGGAGTTGGAAGATCCCGGTCGCTTCTGGTTTTTTTTCTGTAGCCATATAAACAGCTGTAACATATGCAGATTTAATTAATGTTTTACCTTTGCGAGTGAATTAAAAAAAAACTAGGTGACTAATGTCACTAATTTTGTATTTAAAAGTAGTATTCAACAATACACATCTAAATAAAATTAAAATCCAGAGTCTACGACCGATATTTAAAAAGAAAACTGCATTTGAATGAACAATTTGGGCCTTCTTTAGTAAAACAATAAAAAGTCGATTAAAAAAATATCCACAGGGCATGAGGGGTGTTAAGAGGTCTGAAAGGATAGCAGATGACCCCTTCTATCGACCATTTCAATTTGGCACACGATGGACCAAACACCCTGTATATTATTATTTCTCAATTATTCATTGTTTGTCACATACTATACATTTTTAAATATTATTACAAAAAAATAAAAACATTTAAAAATATAAAAAATAGGTGCCCACCAGCATCGGGAACAGGGTCCAAGCTGCCGGTGGTTAGGGCTCCAGAGAGAGGAATCTCCTCACTATGCGTGCCGTGTCCAAGAGAACTGCTTTCTGCATCAAGCCCTTGAGCCAACTGCACAAGGAGAGCCTCTTAAGATGTTGGTCGAGGCTCTTCGCGATTAGTCCATTGACCGTAACGACTATCGGTACAATGACTGCTGAGTCCACGTCCCACATGTCAACAATCTCGTGAGCTAAATCAAGATACTTGATTTTTTTATCATTTTCAGCTTTCACGAGATTCTCGTCATGAGGGACGGTGATGTCAACAATCATTGCACGGCGCTCTCGGCGATCTACCACCACTATATCAGGCTTATTGGCTACAATAGTCCTGTCAGTGATGATAGATTGATCCCAGTACAATATGGCATGACCGTTTTCAAGAACTGGGTCGGGCACATACCTATAGTATGGTACTTCAGAATTCACAAGGTTGTACTGCAGGGCAAGTTGCTGGTGTATAATCCTAGCTACTAGATTGTGTCTGTGCAAGTACTCGCTGTTAGCAAGACGAGAACAACCGGAAATAATGTGTCTGATGGACTCACCGGGACGGTGGCATGCCCGACAGATGTCAACCGTACCGTCCTTGACAATATATTTCCGGTAATTGTTCGTCATGATAACCTCATCCATAATCGCACAGACAAAACCTTCGGTTTCTCCGAAGAGGTCACCGAAACGTAGCCAGGCTACAGACGCCAAAAAGTCTACATCGGGTCCGTTAAGGGCCCGATAAAACCGTCCGTGTAGCTCCTTGCTCTGCCATACCTCCCTGCGGTCATTAGTATCCAATACCACAGGTTTGCGCCAGTTCTCGTTGGCCAAGGAGAGCGGGGTAAGGCCTTTGTCCACTGAGACTACATCATGATGCATCCCCACGTCGGCTTTAAGGAAGTATTCCCTGAGACTGCATACCTCGCGGTTGTGCAAGGTCTTAGCATTGAGTAAGCCACGGCCTCCACACTTCCGCGGGATATACAGTCTCATCACCGATGACCGTGGGTGATGCATCCGATTTGCAGTCAGCAGTGTACGGACCTTTCTATCTAGGGCGTCAAGTTCCGTTTGAGTCCATTTGAGTATGCCGAAAGAATACATCAGAACCGGCATGACCCAACTATTGAAGGCGCGCACCTTATTTCCGCCTGATAAAAGACTTTTTAACACTTTGTTCAGGCGGCCAAAGAAGCGCTCCTTCAACGATTGCTTCATGCCAGTAACATTGATGCCCAATGATTCCGACATACCCAAATACTTATAGGTTTCGGTTGCTGAAAGGGATCTAAGGTTTATGGAATCTGAGAGTTGGGTGCTCACAGATTCCACAATCTCCCCTCGCTTTACATGCATGACCGCACATTTCTCCACACCAAATTCCATCATAATGGCGCTACTGAAGGTTTCAGTGATCTTCAGTAGCCCCATCAGCTGCGAATTGGTGGGGGCAAAAAGTTTCAGGTCATCCATATAAAGGAGGTGCGATATAACCCGACCGCCTCTCCTCAACCGATAACCTAGACCCGAATCCTCCAGCAGTGTGCTAAGAGGATTCAGGGCTAAGCAAAACCAAAGCGGACTCAAACTGTCACCCTGGAATATTCCTCGCTCAATCCTAATCGGTTCGTCGTTCCCAGGGGTCTGCCGACGTCCTGGATAGAGAAGGTACGTCCTCCATTGCCGCATACATGACAACAAGAAGGTGCGAAGTGTAGCATTTATTTTATACAACTCCAGCACCCTCATAAGCCACGCATGCGGCACAGAGTCATAGGCCTTCTTATAATCTATCCAACACGTCGACAGATCCCTCCGGGATCGACGAACCTGTTGGCTTACGGCCATGTCAATAAGGAGCAGCTCTTTAGTACCGCGGGACCAATTCCTACATCCATTCTGAGAGGCAGACATAATTGAATTGCTATCAATATGATAAGCAATTTTTGCTCTCAGAATGGATGTTAGAACTTTATAGATAGTCGGTAGACACGTAATAGGTCTATAGTTTTTTGGTTCCGCGGTACTACCTGCTTTATAGAGCAGGTGGGTAACTCCTGTGGTAAAAAACATTGGTAGCGACCCTGTCTCTAAAGATGACTGGAATTGTGAAGCTAAGCAAGCGTGCGAACTTCGTAGCCATTTTATCCAAAAATTATGCAGCCCGTCCGGTCCTGGAGATTTCCAATTAGGTAACGGACGGACTGCATGGGCCACGTCAAGTGAAGTTATGGATATTGCTTCCATTTCTGGGATTGAGTCACACGCTCGCTCAACCACACGCATCCAATCACCCTCAGTGTGACCAACGGGCACCGACCAAATACTTCGCCAAAAAGCACTCATGGCTTCATTATCTGGCAGATGCCCGTCAGTAACACCCCGATTGAGAATGGGTCGCTCCCACGTTCTGTATACCCACCTTTCATCACTTTGGAACATGCGATTCTGAGTGTATCGATCCACTCTTCTCCTATACCGGCGGATACGGTTCGCCCATGCATAAACTTTCTGCTTCAGGAAGTCAATGCGCTCTGTGAGACGGGACATATAATCTTGAGAACTGATTCCAGTTCCCGAGAACGCCCGCCTCACAAAGCGCATCACCCTTGGGCGTGTATTTCCCTCCCTGAAGCAGATGAGCTTTCCAATGAGCACCCTGGCCTCATTGATACGACGCTCAATCCTGCACTGCCAGGCTGGAGCGGCAGGTTTCGGTCGTGTAGCTGTGTCTATGTTTGGAAATTTGACATGAGCTACACGACACGCCGCGACAGCCGTACAATACAAGATTGAGTGTGTATCGCAAAGGTTTGCGCTGCTCTCAATAAATTCTGGTAACAGCGCATCCAGGGCACACACTAGCGCTCTGTTTTTTTTATTCATGGGCAAACGTGGTAGCCTTGGTCTAAGATCAGGTGATGTGAACCGATACTCACGAACCGCATCCTCCAAAGCACTCCCTATTTCCACATTGTATTGGTGATCTGCAGATATAACCCTGTAGGCCTCCTCCTCAACATCCTGGTTTACTCGCGCAGTAACAGGTGAATGGGAGTTTACCTGTGTTGCGAGAGGGTTGTCGACAGGGCTACTCCGCACTTCCGAGCGCAGCCGATCAAGTGTAGCATCATCCAACCTATGACTACGTTGAATCACGCGCACCTGATCCGACAATCGTTGGGCCGAGACGTTGACAGCGGGCTCAAGCACCTGAAACAGAGAGAGCATCCTGGTTCGGTATGCCGTAAGGTTAATGCCCCCCTCTGTAGCCCCATAATATGCGCGCATCACATTTTCGTTAATGGACTGAGTCCAACGAATGCGCGACACATTTAATATTTAATATTTAATATTTCTCAATTATTATTATTATTTCTCAACTTTAGGTTATTGACTGGGCACGCAAGGATTATTGAAGCGAAAATAAAATAAAACCAACAAATAAATAATTATTATGAAAATCTTTTATTTACTTGTTTGTATCTTATAAAACCTATAATTACCATGACATGTATTTATTCTAAGTACATTTTACGTCAATGCAATAAAGTAGCCCAAGAATGAAAAAAAAACTCTTGTAGGAAGAAAATTGGAGATTCTCGGGCTACCTTATCGCTTTCACCTTAATATTATTATTAAATATTTATATTTAAACATCACAGTAAATTAACTTACGACTTTTTAGAGACTATTTTTAATGTCTAGTTTCTATTAAAAATACAAATAAACAATCTTCAAATTTTTATACACAACCATAATATGAACATACTATTATTTTTCACTAAACGAGTGAGTATATAATACATTCTATCAATTTTTCTGTTGCCTTTCAACATATGTATGACAACATACTATGTAAAATAATAATTTACCTACCATAAACATAGATTTTAGAATAAAAACCAATTGTGTATTTATACCGATATGATCAATGATATTAATAAAAAGAGGTAGATATCGCACTAGCGCGCACAAAATGTTGAGGAGAATGTAACACAATTGTTGCACCCTTGATTTAGTCGGATTACAACAGCGAGCAATGTAACGTGAATGCGCGGCGTAACAAAAACTCCAAGTTGTATCTTCAGAAAGTGCAAAAACTATAGTGCCAAGAAAAATAAGAGTTGTGGAGTGACATACCATAAGCAAGTCTATTAAAAATATATCAATTCTGTATTTTTTTACGAGTAATTCCTCATTTACAAATAAATTTCGTATTATTGACGTAATGGTTCGAAAAGGATAGATAATAGGATGGCAATCTGCTGCGTGACAGAGACAAATAGCATCCGTCATGTCACTCTATGATACTCTAGTGTAGTGTGGACTGTACTTCAAGCGCAACACACTAAAACTAGCTATCTCTTTCTATCTTATACGTTCTGTATTATCTATCGCTGTCGTAGTTTTAAATTACTGTATACATCTAAGTTAGTACTTATAATAACAACGCAACGAAATCTGAACGCCATTTAGTATGAACATGGCGTATCTTTCTTTATAATATCATTGGATATGATATAATCGCGCGTCATAGTGTCTAAGCCAGTGTTCGTTTACAGTGAAGAAATATCACTGTGCATTCAATAGGCTTTTCAGTGACACAAAATCAACTTTATAGTAGAGAATATAAAGATAAATTTAGTGATACAAAGAGTAACTGCAAAAAGTTACATAAAACCTCCTTAGTAAAAAAAAAGAAGAAAAAGCCCGGCTTTTAATCCAATAACTTAAAAAGGAATATCACTTTAAAAACTTTATTTTCTCCATACACACACTCCGTAGCGTTAAAACGTTTCCAGACATATAAATGGCCACCTATTCAAGAAAATAAACTAGAAAAATAGAAAAGTTTACAGTGGCCCACTAAATGAATAGGTTCATAAATTTTGAAAAAGGCTATTTTACTCTCTGGCTTGTAGCTCTAGTGGCCATTAAAACTGGCAACTTACAAAATAAAACAATTGGCATTAATGGTGCGTGAATCTAGTGGCGGGATGGGAAAGGAATCGTGGTTGGAAGCCATTCAATGGCTTGATTTACTGCTGTATCAGAAATATGATCACATTTACATACACACTACATGTTGTATGCTCGCGCCTTACAAAACCGGCGGGATTAACTGATGACTACGTATATTAATTTTGTATATCTGGTTGACCGAGCTTTGCTCGGTTTTTAAAATGTCTATATCTTGGGAACCGAGCTATTCTCGAACCTGGGGCCTTGGTAAATCGATTCCTTGAGCCGAAAAACCCCTAATCTGTAACTTTCATGAAAATCCTTGGAGCCGTTTCCGAGATCCTGATTAAAAATGTAAATAAATATACAAGAATTGCTCGTTTAAAGATATTAGATTTACCATTAACGACGGGGCGCATGATACCCTACGACTTTGGTATCCAGGCGACTATCGCAATACAAATCCATAGAGGTTCGTACACATTCACAACTCAATAGATTTCAAAGTCGTAAGGTACCTACCTTGCGCAGTGTTGTTTACGAAGGGCCTAAGTGTCTTGATATTACGCATCGTGTGAAGCCGCCCAGGGTGTCGAGTCTGCTGATTATTAATCAGAATGGCGCCACAATGGCGTTTCAATTGTAGTGCTTATTCGAACCATTTTTACTGCTGAGTAAAAAATGGTTCGAAAATTGAAACGCCATTGTGGCGCCATTCTGACTAATAATTAGCAGACTCGACACCCAGGCCTTATTTTTTTTAAAATAATTGTCTCGTGTTTGACATGTTTGCCTAGAAGTAACCTATTCGTTCATGAATTAAGAGCGAATATTCTGAAAGTATGCAACGTTGCAAATGGCTGTCAATGATGGTTTAAATCAATCAAAAATTACATTATTAATCAAATCTTTGGCGAATATAACTAAGGCTCTTTACTTGAGATTCATGTATAAAACACACACAACATTTATAGGTTCTATGCTAAAAACAGATCATCATCACTGTCATCACTTCTAATTTCAAGTGTAACGAGATCTTCCTTCCTTTGCCCACGCGTCTGTTTCGCAGGCGGAGCTGTCATTCTCCGTCTCTCTTCTTTACTTTTTCTTATAAATGGCAAAATAGCTGACAGTATTTTAATTTGACATTCTACTTTATCGTCTATTGATAACTTATTGAGCATTGGTACTAATGATAAGGCAAAGCTAGTACTATCTGAGTCGTGCACGTTAACCATGACAGAATTAGAAACAGTATAAGCGACAGGATTGGCTGAATTGGTTGAAATGTTAGTGACATATTTTCCTGGATTCTTAGTAGAATTGGTTGTTTTAGATGAGTTGTTAGTTTCAGAATTGATTGGATTGGGTGAAGTGTTATTGACAAAATTAGTTGAATTTTCAACACTGACAGAATTCGATGTAGTATTAGGAATAAAGTTAGTTGAATTATTAGCACTGACAGAATTCATTGAAGTGTTAGTGAGAAAATTAATTGCGTCGTTTGCACTGGCATAATTAGATAATGTATTAGCGACGAAATTATTTAATTCGCTAGCACTGACATATTCAGATGAAGTGTTATTGACAAAATTAGTTGAATCATTAGCATTGGCATAAACGGATGACGTGTTAGTAACAAAATTAGTCAAATTGTTAACACTGACAGAATCAACTGAAGTATTAGTGACAAAATGAGTTACATTTTCAGCAATAACAGTATTATATGAAGCGTTAGTGTCAAAATTTGTTATATTGTAAGTTCTGACAGAATTGGGTGGATTGTTAATTACAGTATTCGGATTGTCCGGAATGAGAGAATCGAATGGAATATTTATAACTAAATCGGGCCATGAAACGGGATTGTTAGAATCGGTTGAAACTTGAGCACTTACAGAATCGTTTGAAGCTTGTGCATTTAGATGATCAGTTGAAACTTGAGCAGTAAGAGGATTGGTTACAACATGAGCAATAACAGGATTGGTTGAAATTTGTGGGTTGACAGAATTGGTTGAAACGTGAGCTATTACAGGATCGGTTGAAACTTGTGGGTTTACGGAATTTGCTGAAACGTTCGCATTGACAGAATTTGTTGAAAACTTTGTATTCACAGATTTACTTTTGCAAACCTCAGCGCTAGGTTTTGGTACCGGCGTTGGATCTGGAATAGGTGTTTCACTGACTTTCGTATTCTTCTTTGCAGCAGTTTCTGGTAGATCAATACCAAGTGTAGATTCTTCTGCGTCGTTTTCAGAATTCAGGAACGACATAGCCTCATAATATATGTATTTTCGTCTTTTGTATGCACATCCATTGATCCATTTTGGGTCCTTTTGGCGTTTGGATTCTCTGAGAAAGCAATTTCGCAGATTCTTCCATCTTTTTAGAATTTGATCCACTGTAAAGAGAAAATTGATTTTTAAAACTAAACGTGATAGATATTTATGTTCGTTTTGTAGTGATCAAAATCGAAACATACATTTTTTGTAAATATTTCAAGGTTTTGGTTTGGATATCTTGTAGCTGATAATATCATTAAGTTGACAACTAAAAGTATGCTAGAGACTATCTATTCCTTTTATTACCCAGAAGTCCAAAACAACAACATTTTAGCAGTTACAGATGCCAGTGCCAATCTGTTCTGATTTCATTTATTCCAAAGATTTTAAACTTTATCATAAACAAAGAAGGTCTTTCCTATTTTAAGATATAAAGGGGTTTTAAGTGATTAAACAGAAACATTTCGAGGAAATACACAATCATTTTTAAACCATGGATTACCTAATGGCAGAACATTTTTCTTACAGGGTCCAAAACCTGACCTAAGCGAAGAAACTTTTGTCAGATAAAATTCTGATGCTCGCCGAAGGCATTCTGAAGGCACTCGGTGCATACTTTCGTACCAGTTAAAAAGGTTGCCGATCAACATCATTATTTTTCTTACACTAGGGCCTCACTAACAGAAAATGCCGGTAATGAACGTTCATGCAAACATTTAGAAACAATTACCGCGTAAATCAACAGGAAATAACGTTAGTGTGGCCCAACTCTTAAAGTACGCACACTGTCTCTTAAAATACAGGTGTACATCCTACTTTTTAAGAGGCAGGGTTACATAAATAATTAAATACAGATTTTGGAACATTTCTATTATTAATTTGTAACTTTTGTTACTGAATAAACTAATTATTGCACCCAGTGGCGCTAAAATGACACCGAAATGAATTCACAAAACAATAATAACAACCAGCGAACCTCCTGTCAATGTTTTCGCGCCAAGAAACCCATGGAGCAGTGTATTTGACAGCTCACTGACAGCTGTCAGATTTTATTGATTCTTATCAAAACAAAAACACTTGATTAAATTAATATAAATAAAGGTAAAAACGTACTTTTCTCAGCCTTTTCTTCATCACTGTATTCATCCCATAGACGTGCGTAAATTATTGCAGTAACTTCATCCCATGCAACGCTTCTAACTTGTGGATCGCCATATCGCGGATGACTTTTATCATACAAACATGGACGTGCTTTCACTTCTTTTATCAATAAATCTACGTCTATACTAGGGTCGGGAACTTCGTACATGTTTAAATATCACTTTTTCTCTCACTTATTATAATTTTACAAATACATTTGACGTTTACAAAACACGCGAGTAAAAATACGCCATTATTGGTGTTCGTTTAGTCTGCGCGCGCAGATCGTCGCTTCTATAGCGCTTTCTCACTCTTACTTTTAACAGAAGAATAAGAGCGAGTAAGAAAACATGACTGGTTGTTTTGGATTTTGTTCATTTGATTCAGGTCGGGTTATAGTCACACGGTCGTTTTGTGGAATTGTAGAACGTATTTTGAGTGTGTGATGGGCGTTTTTCCTACGAAAGCGTTTACTGGTAGCCGGGAATAACTTCAAATTGTATGAAAATTGTCGCCGTGCCGGCTGTTGTATTTGTTTATTAGATTCGTTGTATTATTTTCAGTTTAACTAACATTTTGAATATTTGATATTTAAACGCTATTTATTAAATTGCACAAACTTCCACAAAAAATTTGGACAATAAGTATTTTCTTTTTCTACAAGAAGACAGACATCATAAATTAAACAGAGTCAAACGGCTTTTAAGAAATTGACCTATTTCTCTCATTTATACAACAAAACAACACACAATTATGCCTGTTTCTCTCATTTTTATTGGCAAAAAAATAATGACAAAAAACATCAAACTAGTGCCACAGTTTACCGGATCTCTTACTGATACGGATTTCCCCAAGTTACGCAAGAAAAAAAAAGAAAATAATACTTAATTTAATATTATGAAGGCTCAAGACATAAAATTCGCTTACTTATAATTTTCCTAATTACAACGGGAATTGACGATGGGATTCAGATCGAAAGCCAAAACTTAACGCGAAAAAAAGTAAAAAAAAGTTGCGGACTTTTTTTAACTTTTTTCGCGGCTAGTAAGTATAGCTAATTGACTGATGTTTATCTAATGATAGCGCGTTACGCTTGAAATTTCCTGATCGATGCAACAGGACGTTGACCTGTTGCAAGGTCGCTATTATTGACAGGCTGTGGTAATCCAGTGGTATCGGTCCCGACTTACGAATTGTAAGTCGTGGGTTCGAACCCCGCCCCGTAAGGCGCATTACTTTGTGTAATTTATTTCATCACCACCTCCTCAAAACGGTGAAGGAAAACTTCGTGAGAAAACCGGCATGTCCTAGAACCAAAAATTCATTCAATCCGCACTGGCCTGCGTCCCAGCAGTAGGAACATTATACGCTGATGATGACGATGTCGCTCGTAGAACTGACAACTGATGGGGAAGAAAAGTTCTCTCATGGCGACCACGGACCAGAAGACGCGGAATAGACCTCCCACTATTTGGACTGACGACATCGTGAGGGTCGCGGGCAACCGATGAATGAAAGTGGCGAATTGTTGTTCAGCGTGGCGATGAAAGGGGGAGGCCTATGTTCAGCAGTGGACGTCTTCCGGCTGATGATGATGATGATGAAGTTTTTTTAATAACACCTAATACGAATGGGAGATGCGAACTCTTTTCCCGCTTTCCCGAAGCACTGGAAGTATTATCAATTGACCATGTCCGGGTCGACGGCGCGTTGTGTTCCACGCGCGCTTCAAGGAGCGTCAACATAATGACGGGGCCCCCCTATAGAGGGCCACAGTCCTGCCGGGGTTGCGGGACATACGTATACCGCGACTCCGGTACACAAAGGGCACCGTGGATTTTAGTCAGTACAAGCCTGACAGTCCCTCCCACCCTGCCCGGGGAGGGTGGACTCATTTGATAAAAAAAAATTGAAACATTGAAAAAATAAAACAGAAGAAAAGCACTGGAAGGATCATACTCTTACCGACTAAAACCCACCCTGTTTCTTACCCCTCACGTTCTTGGGCCGCGGTACTGGTAAATTTTTTCAACAATCCCTCAAATCCGCAACATCTTGACAAAGTCAGGGTTAATAAGTTTCCAATACCAAGATATTAACAATAATTATTCATCTATTTCTTAGTCACGTTTCATGACCATGGTTGATGCAAATGGATTAGAATTCTGCCATCGCACTAAAGGGGTTGAAAGGGGATGTAGGGGGGTGAAGAGGGGTGAAAGCTATTTTTAATCTAAATGCTAAAACCATCCTGCCTTTAGATGGCTAAGGGTAGTCTGAAGTTGTGAGGAGTTGTTGGGGTTCTAAATAGGGGGTCTTTTGAAAGTAGCAACGATGCATATTTGAAAGTTGTATACTACTTAGAAATCTGTGGGTAGTTTGGTATAGTTTTAGTTTCGCATATAGATGGGTCCGTAACTTAGATAAATTATTACAAGTAAATTACTCCATTGCTTTAACTGCGACGAATCTTATAGCTGGCTAATTATGATACATAGATACCTATCAGTTTTTTCTAATGCGTACGTGGCGACCTGAGAGGGATCTATTTCTATTTGTTTTTTATTAATTTTAAACGATAAATATTACTGATAAATGATATTTATTTTTTTATAATTTTTTTTTAGTTATATGATATGTATTTATTTGTTTGGTTTTAACAAACACTGTTTTTTTTTTAAACTAGATGAGGCCGGTGTTTCGTACCTGACTACTCTAAGAAACATCCGAAATAAACTCGGAGGTCATCGTTTCTTTTAAAGTCCAGACATTAAATTGGCTCGACGGGGCCCCCTCCAGGGTCGCAGGACTTATTCCATCACCATGACCCCGGAACATAAAGGGCTATTGACGGACACCGTGGATTTTAGTCAGTACGGGCAGGGCGGGAGGGACTGCCAGACTTGTACTGACTCATTTGATGTTTTTACCACGCTACAAAAAATAAATAGAAAAGGCATTAAATTGGCTAAGTTATGCGAGAACCATGCAGGTTTGTGTCTAAGATGGTCTTTTGAAGAAAGATAATCTGAACACAACAGTCTATCAGGCCAAAACAACATTTCGAACAATGTCCGAACACGTTATCATATTCAAATTCTGTTTAAATAAAAACCAACCTAAATTATCTATATCTATACATATAATAAAATAGTAGGAAAGTCAAAACTGTACATTGAATATTTTTTAAAAAGAATACTTGGGGTGTGATCTACAATCGATACCGAAGCCAAAAATATAGTTTTTAGAATTTTTGTCTGTTTGTCTGTATGTATGTCCGGGATAAACTTAAAAAGTACTGGACGGATTTGAATGATTTTGTTTTTGTTGTATAGGTATTAAGTCTGGCCAACACATATTCTAAAATTTATCTCGGAAACTTGAACACCTGGTGCAGAACCGCAACGGACCAGCTAAACTATAAGAGATACAAAAATGGTGCGATAGCAAAAATTGTTCCACGTTATGAGCATTTTCTGCTGAGAGAATAAATTTGAAGATCTGGAACACCTGATGTGGAACTCCAAGAGCCCAGCTACACTATAACATATACAGGAATGACGTCTCAGCAAAGTTGTTCACCCAGATGAGCACTTTCTGTTGACGTATAAAAATTGAAGACTTTGAACACCTGATGTGGAACTCCAAGAGCCCAGCTACACTATAACATATTATATAGGAATCTCGTCTTAGCAAGAGCTGTTTAGTCTGATTAGCATTTCCTGTTGACTTACAAAAATGAAAGATCTGGAACGTCTTTAATCGTTACGTGCGTCCCGTTGTTTTCCCGTCCCCAGGCTCTAAGAATTTCACATCAGACGTTTTAGATCTTCGATTTTGTTGACCCCGTTGTCGCTGGCATAAGCAACAGGATCCGCGTACGAAGTCGCGGGCAGAAGCTAGTCACACATATAAGTCTAAAATCATACGATATCTCTCCTCCTAATTGCTTCATAATAGCCTTTGAGCACTAGTTTGACCTATTTCTAGTAATCTAGTATTTATTGTTGGCAGGCTGTGGCACGCATGCTAATGAGATTTTGATTAACTTCGCGGGAGCGGCCAACATCTTAGTTTAAAGTTTACTCTGAGCTACTCAAAGCTATGATGTCTATTTATGTATGGATCCTACCTTATGCCCGCTGCGTGGCTTTAACCGCCCAAAAGTTCGTTAATAATCTCGGAATAAAAAGTATCTTATGTGTTAATACAGGTTATAAACGGTGTACCAATTTTGATCCAAATCCATTGACTATTTTTTCTATCCATCCTCATAAACTTTTTTATTCTTAATAATAACTAGGTTTTGCCAGCGGCTTTAACCACTACAATTCCACCTAGGTTTAACGGGCTAAACCTAGGTATAACTGACTACATGCAGATAAACCTAGGTGTACCCTTCCTTCACAGGAGCAAGTCGACGGAACCCCGCTTCGCGGAGCCTCTAACCTATATTGTCCGAGCCGGGGTACCAGCAAGTCCCGAGGTTGGATCTAGTTCTAACCAGCCGGTTACAACTAGGTCTAACCGAAGATAAGTAGGATACACCTAGGTTTAACCGCATGTGGTCGGTTACCTACACCTAGGTTTGACATTGTAAAATATCGACCGAAATATATCCACTGGTTATAACCCAAGCGTCTCGCCTCATCGACCAGTCCTGTGATAACCCAAATCCAGTGTCAGTAATGTCCCAATTTTTCTTATTCTACTAAAATCAGCTCACACACACCTCCACGTGTGAGGTCTAAAGGCCCGATCACGACATCGTACAATGCGACTTGCGGGATACGGTTTGCAAACGCGTCTGTTGTCCTTTACACTTATCACTTTGCAAATCGCGTCTCAGAGACTTGTGCAATGCTCATTACGACTTCTTTTCATGTGTTGTGAGATAAACGTTATGTCCCTCATGCATGCGGTTCTTGCCCTAATGAGTGGAAACGTAAACTTGTTAAAATCAATATTTTTGAAGGCAGGGTAATAGGTGGTCGCAGGACTTATTATCGTGACCCCGGAACATAAAGGGCTATTGAAGGACACCGTGGATTTTAGTCAGTACAAGTCTGACACCCTCTTGCCCTGCCCGGGGTGGGAAGACTCATTTGATGATTTTACCACGATAAAAAAGGCAGGGTAATATAGGTTCAGTTGTCGCAGTGGTTGAGCGATCAGCTGTGCGTTGCGGGTTCGATTCTCTGCACGGAACAAAGTCTGGCTTTTTGTGTGTGTGAGTTACTATGTTTGTAATGCCAAAAATCAATTAAGAGGCTCGTGGCGATCGAAGAATGCTCTGTTTAAAAAAAAAGTATCCCATTTTCGCAATCGCTGTAATAGCAACGCATGTTGTCGTGGCCAAGTTCTAAGCCTACATGTTCGGGGTCCAAGTAACGTACAGCTGATCCTCAGGGGACTTTGCCAATTTCTCTCAGACCTCGTTAAGTTTCTCCTTCTCCCAGTGGTATACATATTGATTCTTATGTAATTTTAGCTTTTATGTTCGATTTTCTTTGTTGGTTATTTATTTTTTGTGGGTTTTTTTTTTGAAAATTAGATTAAGTTGCTGGATAGTACGGGTCGACGGCGCGTCGTGTTCCAAGCGCGTCTCAATCATCATCTTCCTGCCCTTATCCCATTTTACTTGTGGTCGGCGCAACACGTTTTTTTCTTCCATTCTCCCCTATCACACGTCATAGTATCATCTACTCCTTTTTCTTTCATATCATTCCTTAGACAGTCCATCCATCTCTTCTTTGGCTTTCCTCTTCCTCTCCATCCATCAACATTCATACTCATCACTCTCTTAGTCACTTATTTGTCATCCCTCCTCATCACATGTCCATATCAAGATAGACGATTTCCTTTCATTTTTTTCTGTAACAGGCGCCACTTTCAAACTGCCACAATCATAATCATAATCATTTATTTGTCGGAACATGGTCTCCGTCCTACCCTATGTAGGGTAAAGAAAGGGACTGTCAGACTCGTACTGACTACAATCCACAGTGTTCCTTCAAAAGCCCTTATTTTCCATGATCACAGTTACCTATTTAGACCAAAGAAATCCATGTTCTTACTAATTGACGTAACATCTCAACTGTTATTGTCTGGTCATCATTATCAGCCTATAATTCTTCCACTATTGGGACGCAGGCCTCCTCTCTGTGAGAGAAAGTGGGCCATAAACCACGCGGGCCCAGTGCCGGTTGGTAGATGTCACATGTCTTCGAATTTTTGGTTCTAGGAACGTTTTGAGAGCAGTGATGATGAAATGTCGAATTCCTGCTGTCTCGACAGGTCGAGGCGCTGTGGGAAGAGCTTCGGCCTGATTACAGGGTGGTATTGAGGAGGCGACTGTTACAAACGAGGTTCGGGACGCCCCCATACAAGATGGATCGATGACCTGAAGAAGGTAGCTGTCAGTGGCTGGATGGAAAAAGTAGGAGATCGTGGGATGTGGCGATCCTTGAAGACCTACGTTCAGCAGTGGACTGCAATAGGCTGAAATGGTGATGATGATGATTTAATAATTAGCTTGTACCTTCGATTTAGTCCGACTGATAATCGAAAATTATCCCACGGGATCACAAAATCGTAATATAACATAACTTAGCCTTTATGACCCACCGTAGGCGCGGGCATGCGGGCAGCGAGTAAAGGGCAACTCGCTGCCTGAACATGGATCATACCCGGGTCGACGCCGACAGCGCGTTGTGTCCCACGCGCGCCTCAAAGAGCGTCAGCATAATGACAGGGCCCCCTCTCAGAGGGCCAAAGCCTGCCGGGGTCGCGGGACTTATTCCATCACCGTGACCTCAGAACATAAAGGGCTATTGAAGGACACCGTGGATTTTAGTCAGTACAAGTCTGACGGTCCCTTCCGCCCTGCCCGGGCTGGGAGGACTCATTTGATGATTTTATCACGTTTAAAAAATAAACTTTCACTGATGTTGATTCTGGCTTTCACTGATGTTTATTCTGGCTTTCACTGATGTTTATTCTGGCTTTCTAGGGGGGTATTACGTCTTAAAACCAGGCTTGTTCCAGTGAGTGAACGAGATGACGCTGGACGACTTGTAGTATAGCTCTGTCACTTTCACTCGCCAGAATAAGCCTGGTTTTAAGACGTTGTAATATACCTCCAGGTGTAGCAGTGGTTTGTGAATAGTGTGGTGGGTTTGTACCAAAAAAACTTAAAGAGATGGTCGCAGATGAAAATCCTGGTCTCAATATTATTTTTTTCAACTAAAGCCTCTACCTAATTCTTACAAACCTTATAGCGATAATTTTGCCCACATTACACCAATCCTCCTTATATAACACAACCTCATCTGCCATCAATTCCTTCAGAGATGTCGTCAGCGCTATAAAGCGGGTCGTTAAGTAACCAATGGCGCGTTCAGAGGGAGCCACTGGACCGAAACTGCGGAATCCGTTTGATTGTACCTACTAATTGTTTTAGAGAAGGTTTCCTGAATTCCCATCAGGATTTTGGAGGTAAAGTTTGTAGTAGAAATGTTTATGTACATGCATGGGAGTTGCGCAGGCATGTGGTCGGCGAGTAAAGGCCTACGCAGACCGGGACGGCATGGCAAGGGATTTTAATTTTTACTAATGCACATTCAACCGTACTGTTACAGAAATACGACATAAATTGCTATGCTTTAAAATGATGCCGTGGCATTGAAAGGGATTTTATCGCACGGCATTAAAAGACGCGCCACAGGCTCCCGTGGCCGTGGCATACCGTGGTAGGCAACGGCATGCCACGGACTGCGGCGCTCGTAGTGATTTAATGGGGGGTGCGGCGACGGGGGTACTTAAATCGGCTCAATAATTTCTTAAAATAAAGACGATAGTTTGTGTGGTATGCTGTTCGACACGAATCCCAAAACTGTCTGATTAGGTAACCATGACCTGGAATGTAAAGGTCTATTGAAAGATCACCGTGGATTTTAGTCAGTGCAAATCTGACAGTCCCTCTCTGCCCTGGGTAGGAGGACTCATTAGATGATAAACAGGATAAAAAAGTCCCGTTCGGCATACCTACACCCTTCTTTAATTATACTACAAGCGCGTGTAACAAATCCTTCTCACGATATTTTCCTTGTTTTTATTGATTAATTACTTGCTAATTGTTTCATATTTTAACGATCTTACTCGTGCCAACGGTATTAAAACACAACATCACGTGTAATCTGTAAGGCCAGCCCGCAAAATGAGGTGGGAAGATAACCTGACTATTGCGTGTCCCGGTGTCTGTGTGGTTATCATCAAATAGCTGTCAAAAGGTAAATTTCGTATTGGCTTTTGCATTTGCAATGAAACTGATAACTACTGATAACTATTCTAACACTCTTGAGGCACACCACTCCTCAACTTAGCCTCATAACAGGTATCAAGCCATCCAAGTTCAGTGGAGAACCGCTGGTCAGTGGCTATCAAGTAAGGCAACAGCCCTGCAGAACACTTATTGCGATGGCTGATTCGAGGTGAAAATTAAAAAAAGAATTATCATCATCATCAGCCGGAAGACGTCCACTGCTCAACATAGGCCTCCCCCTTAGACTGCCACGCCGAACGACAATTCGACACTTACATCCATCGGTTGCCCACCACCCTCACGATGTCGTCGGTCCACCTAGTGGGAGGCCTGCCTACGCTGCGTCTTCCGGTCCGTGGTCACCACTCGAGAACTTTTCGTCCCCATCGGTTATCAGTTCTACGAGTAACGTGGCCTGCCCATTGCCACTTCAACTTGCAAATTTTATGAGCTATGTTGGTGACTTTATCTCGCAAAGAGACTTTCCATTGCTCGTTGAGTGACTCTTAGTCTCTATAAAAGGCCAGCAGTCAAAGACCACGTTTCAGAAAAAGAATAGGTGGAAAGATTTTATTATGGAGACCTTTTCCCAGCAGTGCGAAATAAATAGTAATTTAATTTTAAAGAAATGTGCCTGATGCTAGCTTAGAACTCATAAGTCGTTGGTCTGGGCGACAATTGCTGTTTAAAGATTGACAATACCACAAAAGTAATCATGGAACCTTCGAGAACAAAGTTTTAATAGTCACAGTTAAAGTTATAATTGAATAAGTGCTATATTAAATAGTCTCTAAGTGTCTTTAACTAAAGCATAAACTAATTTAAACTAAATCTAAGTAAATCATTGTTATTTAAAAGTTAAAATTGAAAAAATAAATTTTCTAGTTTAGTTTTTAAATCAATTACTAAAATGAGATATTCTTTTTTTTTATAATATTTTGACAATTTGCGTTCTTCTGTGTAGTTTAAAGTTTCTAGGTCGGAAAATCTTTGATTAAGGCTGAGTCTGCAGTAGGCAAACTGTTAGCAGTCGACCGAGTTAACATCGGCTTAATTTTTTTTTTTTTTATTTATTTATTTGTCATCAGGCAACGAAGGCCCATAGATAAAATACACAAACATAATCTTATAAGTAATAATAAACTAATACATAAGTATTCAATACAATAAGTTTTAGTAAATAATTTTAGTTAATACGCCCTTCCATATATTTGAAAAGTCCACAGTTTGCTAGTTTTACGCTCATTTTACATAGTTTGCAGCGTTACGTGCGCTGACTGTCTTAGTATAAAAATGGTGTACATTGGATGCAAGATATTAAAATAATATTTCTGTGGCCTTACCACGAGCTCTTAACGCGATCTAATTTAGGCTGTGGGAAAGAGACAGAGCTATACAAGTCGTCTATCGCCATCTCTTTCCCACAGCCTAAAGTGGATCGCGTTAGAAGTTCATGGTAGGCCACCTGTTCTCTCATATAAACCGCGAATACAAACTCTCATATCGCTAAATACTTAAGAGGATAGAATAGCTGCTGCCATTTCAAAAAATAGGTATTTTGAAAAACTCCTACTGTCCCTCTCACGCTTTGAAAAAACCCCGATCGTGCGATAGAGAGCGTTGCAGCTCGCGACTGACTGTAAGTATTTTTTATATGAAATTTGTCTCTCGGGAGAAAACGTTTTTCACATACTAAATCACGACTAATCTCTTAGATTCTGGTGTCAATCGTTTCAGCATATTATATTCTAGGTTTGTAGGTTTTGCTTTTTTTCTTAAACTTCTTAGTTTTTTAAATACAAAGGTTTTACTTCAATGAAGATTTTGTCATAAAAATAGTAACTTTTAGGCGCCTGTAACTTTCAAACTATTATACATTTTGAAAAAAAGAAAACCTATAAACCTAGTTTTTTACTGTGTCAGATGCATTCTAAAAAATTATTGAGATAGGATAACATCTAGGGGGAGAAAAATGTTTTCTCTTTTTGTATGGACGAGCGCTCGGTAGACGATAGTCTTAAGGGCCTTTCAAAATGAACGTTATTATCGTCAATATAATATCGTCTACCCTTTGGATGGGTTAACGACGGTTTTAATTATGATTGTGTCACAACAATCATGGCTGATATTGGCATTGTTGGTTTAGTTATATTTGGGTTTAGTTCACCAAGGGATACGTGAAATCGTCCTGTGTACGCTGTCTAATGTGTATGCTACAGGCAGATATAATGCACGTGACAAATATTTGTAAGCCAAAATTTTTAAGATTTTGCGGTACGGCGGCGCCGTGTGCTCCGTCACTTACCTACTGTGGCGTTTGAAGAAAAAAGAGACGAGTAAAAATAACGGTAGCCAACAGACATTAAGACTGAAAAAAATATATCTTAAGTCTTTCTACATTATCAAAACATATTTTTGCACGTGGTCGTGTGCCACCTGCGGTTGTTTCACACAATCTTCATTTTGTAGGTTGCACACGATCACGGCTAGCACAATATCGGTAAAATAAATACTTTTCAGTGCGCGTTTTTTTTTTTTTTGTAGTCGGGTTTTAGTTATTTTTAACTTATTTTTTATTTGAAAAATATTAAAGATAAAAAAGGAAAATGTGGAGAGTTTACAGTTATTGCCATAAACGTGTACTTATTGAATTTTATGCGCCATAGTTGTCTGAAATAAAAGACAAACAAATAAAAAATAACATTCAAAACACACATTTATTACATTCACAAAGAAATATCTAAACATGCCGCTGTCTACTGAACTACCCAATATAAGTCTAAGAAAAATTCATTCGTATGTACGTATAATGTGAATTCCATACTTACTGCTATGCGTAACACAGTACTATATTAAATTCCAACGTTACGTCGCCAGCGACTTGGTTCTGCATATAAAATGGGTCAGGATTTGATTGCTTTCCGTTTGAAGCCTAATACGGTTTTCTTTTGTTTTCTAGAAAATAACTCCAAGAGGACACCACGACTTGACGCGGCGCTAAAGTCTATGCCATTTTCATGAATTGCAATAAAAAAATGTTGTATAAGGTGCTCCCAAAATAGTCGATGGGCAAAAATATGCACTCAATGGGTGCCTGAGAAGGACGACGCCGTCGAGGCTGGCCCAAAAAGAGGAGGTAAATATAATACGATACCCCATGGTAAGACTGGTTGTCAGAGTTTTAGAGGTTCCGACGGGCTGTTGTAATTTCGCCACAAAAATTATTCCCGTCGAAAAAAGTTTTGATTCTGATTTTTTCTGTTTTTTGTACTTTTTGTTCAGATTTCATATTTGGTCCTCGTTTTCGGTAGTTTTGTGCAGAATTTTAAAATTAAATTGTTCTACTATTCCCGTACGGTAACAAATGGGTCGAATGTCAATTAGTAAAATAGAAAAGACAAAATCTTTGGTTAATATTTCAAAGCGCGCAGCCACAGATAAATCTAATTTATAACACATCAATTGAAAATACACTGCAGCGAAAGACGTTACAATCACGCATCACGATGTGGCTTCCTTCACATATCCGCCGGATGGGAAATGTCTTTTGCCGAAGGAAATCGACAGGGGAACAGGACATCCCCAATTACGTGAGGGAAGATCGCTAATGGTTTGCAAAATTTAGATTGAATGTAGAGAAATTATTTCCGGAGTTCGCAATTGTTGTGGTGGCTTCAGAATCCCGGTTTCTCATAGCCCTTTTTACCCGACTGCGCCAGAAAAAGGGGTATGTTTTTCGAGTATTTGAGCTCATGAGAAGTCGTCTGACTAGTCTTAATTGGATCACAATTTAAGGAGAAAACAAGCACAGACGAACAGGTTCTGAATCCCATATTTTGGAATTAGGATTTGTTTTCTTTCCATCTGGAATTTTTCTTCCGAACAGGGCGGTGCTCAAAACCAAAACTCAAACTCAAAGCATTTATTTCAAGTAGGCCAGTTACAGGCACTTTTTGAATTGTCAAAAGACAAAAACAGTTATAAAATAGTTATGGTGCTACAATTCCCGTCACAAGACAAACTGTGAAAGTAACGTAGGTGCCCATTCTAATGCGTAGATCTCTATTGAGAAAAATCATGGACAAGAAATTCCACACCACTCTTTTCCAATCGCCAAAATTTTCAAGCGAGCATTTCACCATCGTGGTCGCAGGGTGACTCACACAATGGAAGAACCTCCTGAAACAACTCTATACATATAAAAAGGGAGAGTGAGGACGATGGCGACCTAGCGCCTCTCCAGCCACTCCTCAAAGATGGGACTTATCTGCACAAACCTGCAGGGTCCTCGCATGACTTAACTAACCAATTTAATGTCTGGACTTTAAAAGAGACGATGACCTCTGAGTTTGTTTCGGATGTTTCTTCTCAGAGTAGTCAGGTACGAAACACCGGCCTCGACTAGCTATAAAAAAAGGGTTTTGACTTGTAAAAGTGTTTGTGAAAACCTACTTGCAAAATAAATATCATTTTCATCCGTGTGGGGATGAAAATGATATTTATTTTGCAAGTAGGTTTTCACAAACACTTGGAAAAACTATTTTTTCTCTTCGATATCTGAGCGTAAAAGCCGCTTTTATCCTCTAGTGGATAAAGTAAATTGAATTTAGAACATCGTGTGCAATAAAGAGTTGTACCAGTAATGCGCCCGCTAACCCCTACAGCTGATCGCTTGTTGTGGTGCCCATTTCACGTTCGAAGGTTGTCGTACCACATCAAATTTCAAAAATAGAATTTTCATCCCCCCATCTCGGAAAGGCTATTTTTCCTCTTCGATATCTGGGGTGCGTTTAAATCTTCCAGCGATGTTTCGCCGGAAAAAAATTAAACTAGCGAGGGTTCGCTGAACGGAGTCATATCTTTTTGTCAATGTTAGCTGTCAAATTCAATTAACAGCTCAGTTTATTGAACAAATAATCAATTTGCCGGTGTATTATAAATCCATAATCCAAAAATAATATTCACTCTCTAAAATAAAAAAATAATAAATTTTAATTGGTATCAATTTTCACCTCTCGTTGTACTTAAACGGGATGTTTGACATTTAGTCAGTATAAATTTAAACTGGATAAAGGATTTAAACGCAGCCCTGAGCGTAAAAGCCGTTTTTATCCTCTAGTGGATAAAGTAAATTGAATTTAGAACATGCACGTGCAGTAAAGAGTTGTACCAGTAAAGGCGGCTGCTGACCCCTACCCCTACAGCTGATCGCTTGTTGTGGTGCCCATTTCACGTTCGAAGGTTGTCGTACCACATTAAATTTCAAAAATAGAATTTGTTTCCTCGCATTGAGTGTGAAAAGCAGAGTACGGTCCTCGGGAGTAAAGCTGCGTTGCCTGGGGCTAACTTGAATCCCGAACCAGAATCCTTTGGTGCGTAACATAATATTTATTTATTTATTTATTTATTTAAAACTTCTTGCACAAGGACGTACAAAGGCGGACTTAATGCCATGGGCATTTTCTACCAGTCTACCTTAGGGTGATGCAGAGAAACAAATATAGTAGGTGCAAACATCTTATAAAAAAGAAAAACAGAAAAAAAATATATATATATATATAACTATATATATATAAATAATATACGTACATATATAAAACGAATAAATATTAACTAAACTATAAAGGAAGATAACAACAGAGATGAGGAAAATATTTAAGACAAATGAGTTTTACAACGAGTCTGCCAGATTCTTAAACAAGTGTTCGCGAACTTTCACCTTAAATGTGAACGGACTGGTTACCGTCCTGATATCCTGAGGGAGCGCATTCCAGAGGAAAACTGCTTGAACAAAGAAAGATGATTTTACGAAACCAGAGCGGTGAGAGGGACATCGTAAAAGACAATTATTAGAGGACCGAAGATTTTTATTGTGAGCTGAGCATAAATATTGCAAACGAGAGGTAAGATAGGAAGGAGAAGTAGGTTTATTTAAAAGAGAAAACAAGGTTGTCAACGCTCTCATCGCTCTGCGTTGTCGGATGGGAAACCATTTTAAAAGTGACCGATGTGCAGACACATGATCGTATTTACGAAGATTAAATACGAATCGAATGCAGTTATTTAGAAGTCGGTCAAGTTTATTGAGGAGATCTGCATTCAGGTCGTAATAACACATATCACCATAGTCAATTATGGGGAATATAAGGGACTGAACAAGCATTGCCTTTACGTGAGATGGGAGAATATTTTTCAGCCGATAAAGTGACCGCAACGTTCCAGTGACCCTTTTGCTCACAGTCGCGACCTGCTTACGCCAGTCAAGACAAGTGTCAACATGCACACCCAGATCCTTCACGTCAGAGCTAAACGGAATGACAACGCCATCAAAGTTAAGCGGAGGCACTGTCAACCCACTCAACCTTCGCAAGCTATGGGGGCTCCCAATAATTATAGCCTGACACTTAGATGGGTTAACCGCCACCCCAAAACGATCAGCCCAGTTCTTTACTGCTTCCAAATTCCGGTTCAGCTCCCCGATCGCATCGGATATGTCGTCGACACTTGCCTGACAATAAAGTTGTAAGTCATCAGCGTAAAGATGATACGCACACTGAAGCTCGGTAGTTATGAGATCTATAAAAGTAGAGAATAAAAGTGGAGATAAAATACCGCCTTGAGGGACGCCAGTATTAAGATCACACCAGCTGGAAGACGAGTCTCCAGCAAGAACAGATTGCTGACGCCCTCGAAGATAGGAAGAAAACCAATCCAGAACGTCGGGAGAGACCATACGATAGGAGAGGATAGATAAAAGGACTTCGTGACTGACTGTATTGAAGGCGTTAGAAAAATCAATCAACACTAGTACGGAAATTTTTGAGTCTTCCATTGCCCGCCTTACGTCGTCCGTCACTTTAAGGAGGGCTGTCACAGTACTGTGCCCGGGCCTGAACCCGGATTGGAAAGGACTAATGAGGGAGTTTTTGTGAATGAAATGCGACAGCTGTCTATGTACACAAGCCTCGAGTAATTTAGATAAAAAGGGAAGGATGGAAATTGGGCGGAAATGACTGGGAAGGGTGGGGTTAAGAATTTTAGGTAAAGGGCGAACATGGGCTTTCCGCCAAAGAGACGGGAAAACACCGGAGTAAAGGGAAAAGTTTACAATATGGGAAATTGCAGGAAGGAGCTGATCAAGAGCCGACACAATCATGTGGCGACTTATGTTATCACAGCCCACGGCTTTGGATTTAATGGACAGGATAATCTTCTTGATCTCTCCCGGATCAACTGGGGTGAAGATAAAAGGGGTAATTTGGGGTCGCGTCAGACCAGCAAGGTAGTCGATGGTTTGACATTTAGCAAGACTATCAAGAATAGGAACAGTAGAGAAATGGCGATTTAGATCGTCTAAGCTAAAGCTATTGGGAAGGTCTGAGTGTCGCGATCTACCGATACCTAGAGTTCCAAGGAATTTCCAGATATCAGCAGGAGAAGAAGAAGTGATATTATTAAGAACATGGCGGCGTTTAGCGTTGCGTATCATCTGATTACAACGATTGCGAGCAGTTTTGAAGTGGTTCCACTTATCCTCCGACCGATCCTTTTTGAATTTCCGAAACGCGCGGTCTCTTCGTCGCATTGCTATGCGAATATCCTCATTCATCCAGGGCGCAGGCGGGCGCTTCAACTTGATTTTCCTGATAGGAGCATGGGTGTCGTACAATTTAATTAGTGCAGCATTGAAAATGTTAACTTTTTCATCAACCGTAGTGGCCTCTTCCAGGGCTTTCCAGTCAATATTACCCGCGTCCTGAGCAAGTGCTTCGATATTCATCTTCGCAAAGGCACGCCTGTACTGGAACGTAGGTTTGGATTTAGGAGGTTTCAGGATATACGAAAGGAAAATAAGGTCATGGTGTGAAAAGCCAGGAGCAACATGTTGACCATGTGAGGAAACTAAGGACGGATTAGAGGTAAGAATCAGGTCGAGCCAAGTATCTTCACCAACAGTGTTGTGATGCGTTGGTTGGAGAGGCAAAACATGAAGACAAGCTGACTCGACCAGATCTATGAGCTTACGGGATCGAGGAGAATTAAGGGCAAGGAGGTTGGTGTTGAAATCCCCCATGACTATGTGATGCGTATACTCCGAACCCAAAGATTCTAGTACCGATTCGAATTCAGTGAAGTAATCGAGGGAAGGGGGGCAGTAGACAACTCCAAGAACGGCTTTAGCTCCTTTGAAAGAAATCTCTAGAAAAAGAAATTCAGCAGAATGATTGGGAGAAGAAGAGGCAAGAATTTTGAAAGAAAAGTCAGCCCGAAGATAAATAGCCACACCACCGCCTCTCCTACCGATTCGATCATTCCGTAAAAGGATGAATCCCGGAAGAGAGTAAGTGGTGGATGGCATCTCAGGTTTGAGCCAAGTCTCAGAAATCAGGACGGCATGTACGTTGTTGTTGATAAAAGTATCATACAGTTCGTTATAGTGGCTAGGAATACTCTGAGCATTGATGTGACAAATATTCAGCAGTTTGCCAGGATTTTGGTTAAAGTTTAGACGTAACAGATCACCAAGAGTGTCAGTTACCGAACAGAAGCTATCAGAAGACGCAGTAGACTCATTGGCAGAAAAAAAAGAATCGTTATCAAACAAATTTGTCATAGATACTAATAAATAAATATATATACTTATAAACTTAGACTTATAAATTAAATAATAACTACGGAACCTACACGAAAAATTGGTACAGCGATTGCATCTCTGCACCACCCGCCAGCTAACATTACCGTAAGAAAAATAAAAAATAAACACACAGATCACAAATACAACAGTGATTTCGGAACGCACCTTAGACCTCAATACTTAATTTTGTAAACGTATCCGAACTACTCTCACGTCAAAATTATAGAGTTGACACAAATACTTTGACAGTTGACACTTATAAATGAAATATAATGTTGAATAGTAACAAGTTAACAATCGAAAAGAGTTAAAAATTATCAATTTTATGAGGGTGAACTACCTAGTTAATGTACACAAGTAAACACTTTGTCATAATTCATAAGAGAAACGTTGATGAAATAACAAAACAAGTCAATGTATCCCAAGGTGGCAAAAAAACAAACAATTTAAGAGAAATTTTGAGGTAAGTGGATTCCAAATGATAAAAGATTATATTTAATACGTGAATGTTGTTGATAAAGGAAAAAAAATGAAGTGACTAACGTGGTTTGTTTTTCAGATTGTCTCCAGATGATTGGACCTTGGGATACTTCTCCAACAGCGGGTTCAGTTCTTCAAGTGATGTCAACTTATGTTTATTGCCATCTGGAGTTTTAATGACTATGACACCATATTGAGACCAGCATGACCGCATAGAAAAGTGTTGCCGCGCTTTCCCAAGGATGGACTGACGAATCTTGGTTAAGAATTCCTTGACAGAAATTGAAGAACCTTTCAGACCAGTTTTGGCTCTCCAGACCGTTGATTTTTCATCATAGGTAGCAAACTTGACCAAAATGGGCCTATGGTGATCCTTTTTGGCTACCCCAAGTCTATGGCAAGCCTTTATGGATGATCTGTTGATGGAATTGAGGCCCAGCCTCTTGTTCATTACCTCGAGAATCACAGTACTGCAGACTTCACCTTCTACCTCTGGTATGCCGTGAAAGATGAGTGCCTTCCGCCGCTGTCTGGTGTCCAATTCATCAACCTGCTTGGCACACTCACAGATTTGTGTTCGAAGAAGACTCAGCATGCTGAAGATCAGCTCCCTGAAAGTGCGGAACTCCTCAGCTACTCTTGCTACGGTGTCCTTGGCCGACCCCGCACATTGAATTTGTGCTTCTAATTCACTCATTTTGCGGATGAAGCTGTCTTCAAGGCTCTTCTGTGCGGTTATAATCTCGCCAATTTGTGACATTGTGGTATTATAATATTTGTGATCTTGAGTTTAGTGATTATAAAAAAAGTGATGAGCAATGATGCTGGCAGGCGGTGTATTACTACAGTTTGAGTCACATAAATGTGCTGCAAACGTAAGTACCAGTCGTGTATAGGTTATTCACAAAAAATATACTAAAATAAATTGAAAAAACTGTGAATTTCCAATTTAAATAAATAATTAATATAATAGCTACGTGTGTCTTTATTTTACACCTAATATTATAATATTATATTTTAATATTATTTTGTTACAACCTCAGACTCGGAACCTTCTTGACACAGAACTTTTTTTTTAATTTGCTTTGTGCGGTTTTCTTATTCACGTCATACTTATTGTTAAAACAAACCAAGGTAAAATAATTTACAAATTATTCTGTAATACTTACCTATAATAATATAGTAGCTATTAATACCTAAACTTTAATAAAACTATCTATTTTGTGTTTGTACAATGTACGTCTGTTTTATTTTGCATCTACTCATTTCCTCGCTGAGGTGGGATGAAAAGTTACGTGTTGCACTCGAGTGCAAAGATTTTTCACCTTGTGCTCTTTTGATTCCCTCGCTACCGCTCATGATTCTAATTTTTGAATCACTCGTTGCACTCGTGATTCAATTTTAGAATCATTCGCTTGCTCGGTCATCAAAATTGAGCACGCGGTTAAAAAGCAACTTTGCACTCTTGTATAACAAATAACTATTATCATTTATCGCCGCGATCAGTGCCCAGTACCAGCCTATCTCTCTCTTCAACCAATTTCCGTCCACTCCTGGACGTAAGCCTGCCCCAAAGTCTGCTGGGGTCGCGGGACTGTCTCTTAAGGTAACCGTGAGATAGGAACGTAAAGGACTATTGAAGGATGTCCATGGATTTTAGTCAGTACAAGTCTGACAATCCCTCTCGTCTTTGCCAGGATAATAGTCTTTTTCCCATCGCGGTCTCCACTAATATTATCTGCTCCATTAACCGGCCTAAAACTAAATCCAAAATGGCGATAATGAGCAACTATTTCGATAATTATTGCCTAACAAAACAAAACAAACACATAACTAATTAACCCAGTCTACCGACAAATTAAAACGAGTGTGGATTTGATTAAAATCACAAACAAATAGTACAAATTAGCGGGACAAAACACTGCCAATCGGAGGCCATAATTATGGGTTAAAATAAATACCGTGTCAGTGGCGTACGGAAATTAATTACACTATGAATATTAATAGCTGTGTTGTGTGGTCCAAGGTTGGAGCGATGAGCGACTTAGTATTGGCTGTTTGTTTATGCTAGTGATAAAATGAAAAAAAAAAAAACATGGATAAACAAAGGCCTTATCACAAGATATCTGCATGTCATTTACAACGTACTTCAAATATTTCCTGCGTTTATTTTTCCGTACGAAAGATTTTTCGACGAACAATTTTTTCTTTCAAATGAATGTTAAACTTTATTACCGGGAAGCTCTCTTCTCTCTATCATGACTTTCCAATTATTATTTATTATTTTTCGAAATGATAAATGCAGCCAGGGAATCAGAAATCTGTCAGCTCTGCCAATAGGTCCAAAGGGATGAATAAATGATGAATACCAAACTGATTTTAGGAGGTCAGATAGGCAGTCGTTCAATTTAGAACAACTCAAATTCTTGGCAAGTAGCCCACCCAATACAGTGAAGTAAGAGTTATTAGCAATTTTTTTTTTTAGCGTCGTAAAATCATCAAATGAGTCCTCCCACCCCGGGCAGGGCGGAAGGGACTGTCAGACTTCTACTGACTAAAATCCACGGTGTCCTTCAATAGCCTGTTATGTTCCGGGGTCACCCGGCAGGCTTTGGCCCTCTGAGAGGCCGTCATTATGCTGAAGCTCTTTGAGGCGCGCGTGGGACACAACGCGCCGTCGACCCGGGCATGGTCCTTGGTCGGGCAGCGAGTTGCCCTTTACTCGCTGCCTGCATGCCCGCGCCTACGGTGGCCGGAGATCATCTGCTGACGTCCGACGCCGCGGGCGCCGCGGGACGCTGTCCTCTCTCACTCGCGACCCGCCTCCTCCTTCACGAGTATTATTGCCTCGCAGAAAGAGCAGACCGCTTCCCACTCCGTCTCGCCCCGCAGCATGGCCGCAACCAATGCCGGGCGCGAGAAGTCTCCGCCTAAATTTATTAGCACTTAGTGAGCTATCAAAATCTCACCATTCTCGTACGTAATCACTCCGCTTCAGTTTGTCACTCAAGCTGCTTACCGCTGGCGAATATTGATGTAAAACATAACAGAGCGAGCGGTTGACGCGTCAAAACGCTTGTTTCGTGGCCCCACCGTGCTGAAAGCAGCTTAATAGCGGTTATAAGGGGTGTTTGTTAAACACCAGCTGATATATTACCTCAGCTTCTTTTTTTGTATAAAGGGTGTTCTGATATTTTAATGCAAATAAGTCTGAAATTCGGGACTGAGATTGTTGTGAAATAATTTTACGACTATTTTAGTCTGGTCTAGTCTAGACTCAGTCTCCCACGACGAGACTCTCGTGAAAACTGAGAATCTTCATCTGCTTTTTTTCTGCCCTTATTGTGGTCGGCATCTCACATTAGAAATTTCTCCGTATAGTGGGAGCGTTAAAAAACATAGAAACTTAGACAAACACTCATACCTGGAACAACTACTTGCAGAACAATAACGGTCGACCCGGGCATGGTCCATCGGCCAGCGAGCCGCCCATTACTCGCCGTACGCATACCTGCGCCTTCAATGGCTGCAAAGCTCTGTCGCCGTGTGCGTCTCCCGCGGCAGCTGGGTCATGAAGTGGACGCTGACGTCTCCCACACGCGTCCCGCCTCCTCCCACGCTAGCATGACTGATTAGCAGAAGGAGGCGACCGCTTAACATTCCGTCTCAAAACACCATTCCGTCTCGCCATTCGTTACTGTCTACCATAATTTTCATACTACTTAAAAAAATATACTCGTATATAATGACGATGAAGTGACAAGAACCTCTATCTACCAGAACATGATTTTGTGCTACTAGCGTATACAGTTAGTCGCACATAGCCCCCTATACCCGCTTCTTATTTCATGTATATTTAATGTATATCCAATTTCCGTATTTTTCATACCTTGCGTTTAAAATAAATAAAACGTTTTTTTCGTTTCCTGTAAAATCATGTTCTGTAAGATAGAAGTTCTTGTCACTTCATCGTCGATATAGGTACATGTCGAATTGAGAACCTCCTCCTTTTTTTTTCGTCGGTTAAAAAATATCCTGTATTTAAGCCGACTCTACCAGAAAACACCGCAAAACGGCATATTTAAACTTTAATCTACTGTTACCGGTGGCTCCAAGCTCGGTTTAACTCCGATTTACTAGTAATTTCACGCCCAACGAACTCTGATCCCAACTGCCGTGTCAAACAAGAGATTTTTGTTACAATCTGTTTATTTTTAAAACGTTTAATTTACATTGAGAGTTTAATTGGTACTGTCAGAATTGCTTGGTGACTCTTTTTTGTATTTATTTGAAGTTAATTTAAGTTAAATTATGTTAAGCTTGTGTGGTAATCGAAAATTATTCCAAGGGAATATACTACCCGGGTCGACGGCGCGGTGTGTTCCACGCGCGCCTCAGAACATTGTGTCAGCATAATGACGGCGTCAACCACTCGTGTCCGGCTTTGATTGCGGCCATGCTACGGGCAGCAATCACCTCCTTCTCAGAAGTAGTTATGCTAGCGAAGGAGGAGGCGGACCGCGTGAAGGAGAACACAGCCTGGCCTTCAGGATCCAGCCGCCACGGGAGACACCTACGAAACAGGAACCTACCCGCAATGATTTATATTCTAAAATACAGATATGTTATATACTTACAAAACATCAGAAAAAACTGTTCCGCGCCGAGCGGCAGCACACATACACACTTTTTAATCACACATTACATTTCACTACAAGTAAAAAGGATAGCTTGGTAAAACGCAATAAGAAAAACAGTGACAGCTAGATAAACAAACAGCGCCACGCGTCATCAATCCCCCCGCACACACAGACACAGACTAAAAGCAATTGTCCCACGTAGGACATTTTCTGGTCTTCACGGTTTCCGCGCTCATAATTTGTCTTTTTGCTTAAAATATCATTGCCTTCCCCATGAAAAAAAGACTCGAATTAATGTATGTAGGTCTTGGTAGTATATTATTCAAGATAAATATTTATGAAAATTAACACCGATATGTTTTCTAACAGTAAAACCAAAAAGAAAATGGTATGAAATACAATTTCCTTATTTCTTTCACAATATTTTCCTTTCTCGTTTCCTGCATCCCATACAGAAAGGAGGATAGCACGTAATAAAGAAACTCAAACAGTCCATTTCATGCTCGAATCGCTTCAGATTTAATTGGAAATTGCATTAATAATTGAATGCTGTATTTCCAATTAAGACTACATTTATACTTCGAATGGAAACAACATTTTCTTCCGTATTTTCAGTACTTCATTGGTGAATTGTTTGACATGAAGTAGGTAAATAGCTTTAAAGGGTAACGAGCCAGCGAAAGAGGAGGCGGACGCCGTGAAGGAGAGGACAGCCTTCATGCCTTTCAATGAGTAGATACCCACGTCTTTCAATGACTTGAATGACCCTGATGGTTGATATTATGTCATACTCACTCTAATGTCTCGCTGGCGGTGGCGCGTGTGTCGGATCATTTAGTTCTCTTCAAAATGGTTGAGCTGAGTAATGGGCGACTCAATAGTCCTATCATGGACTATGCCCGGGTCGACGGCGCGTCGTGTTCCAAGCGTGCTGCAAAGAGCTGTCAGCAATATGATGGGGCCCCATCATATTGTCTTAGAAGACCAAAGCCTACGGGGGTCGCGGGACTGTCTTATCAGGTAACCGTGGTCCCGGAACGTAAAGGGATATTGAAGGCTACCGTGCATATTAGTCAGTACGAGTCTGACAGTCTTTCCCGCCCTGCCCTGGGTTATACTAAGTAAATGCAACTGGCAGGGCTCGAACTTACAATTTAGAACTCGTAGTAAGTACGTTACCCTTTGAACCAGTGCTACCTTCTTCTATAAATGTTTTCAAATGAAATTAAATTATTTATTCTGCGAATTGGACACGTGATATTTTAACGTATTATTTAAATTAATATTTCACAGAATGTTATTATTAATATAAAATCATTTAAAAGCTTTCATTTAGGCAAATTAAATTATCAAACATTTTGAACGCTTTTGAAACAATAAATTTAAACTACCAGCACAGAGGGTTTTTAATTTCGTTCATATTAAAATAATTCTAGAACTACGTTTTACGCCCGCGCCGCGCGCCGCCCGCCATTATGATTCGACATACACAGATTTGGATCAAAAATGGAAGTGCAGTCTTTTAAAATAATACCATATTTAATAAAATGGAAAGAGTTGACGTTTTTATACTTGACTAGCAAACCCGGCGAACTCCGTTTCGCCACCAGATGGCTTCGTTTTTTTCTTTGCTATAAACCTCACGGAGCCCGAGACCTTTCCAACGAATGCAAAAACCGTGGAAATCGGTTCGTGCGTTCTTGTAACGGTGTGAAAAAAAAAGAAAAAAAAAAAGAAGAAAGAATATTGGGTCGTAAAAGTTACCGTTATGTTACAAGTTAAAAAATAAAACGGTAGGCCTTCAAACTCTCGGCTTTCAGCATTGGGCTATTGTTTCAAGGACCTCTTGTCTAAAGGGAACCTATGGGTGATTCATTTGGAATAAAACGAATAAATAAACATTGTAAACGATAACTGTATATTACAACATTTAACACTTATACAGCTATAGACAGATTATGGAAATTGATGTAGCAAAATCCTGAGACCAGAAAGTTCTAGAAAGAGGACGGGCATCGGTGCCTGTGATATGCAAAACGCGCACTGACTCTAGTTTGGCCAAAAGAATACAAGAGACTTACGTGGTACCACGATCACGCACTCACACGTTCACGATGTGGCCTCGGAAGCCATGGATTTTTGAGCAGAACGCCGGCGACGAAGTTGGTCTGGCATCACGACGGGATGGCGACCACTAAGGCCGTCAATCGTCCAGGATCGTCGACGAACGCCATCTGCCGACGCACCACGTCGTGGGCGCAGGACACCTCCCGCGAAGTCGACCAGGAGCACACGGAGAATACCCGGCTGGCAATGGCTTTGATGATCCTTGGGATCGTCCACTGGGAAAGCTACAAGCCACCAGCGGACAAGGCCCGCCGCGTAGGCCTCCCTTCGGAAGGTTTAGGACTGCCGCACGGAGCACGCGGTACGGAAAATTGTCATCGAGCAAATCAGGGCTGATGACGCACCTTGACGCTGACTAATCATCCATCGGGATATAAAGATTAGCCATATTTTGTAGTTTTTGAAGTTAGAAACCCAAGGAGAAATGAGAAGCGATCATGGCGCTATATTCAGTTCAGCTACGCCATCTTCTCGGCGTCGTGTAGATGAGTCCGACGGCACGCAACTTGCTCAAGCCATCGTTTTTTCCAGACTGTTCGATCCACTCCGGAAATCGACGACCACGAAGCGATGACGGTCCGTTCCACACGAAATGTTGACATTGAAAATGCTTTAACTATTTTTCTAATTCTAGTTTTAAAACAGCATAAACTAATTGACACTCTACCACGTCCGTGACAGGAAAAATAGCTCCCTTGTCGAGTTTATGTAGTTCACATAAAAATAACAAATATTTAAACGCTGATGACTACAATGGTCATAGACAGCCACAACGAGTTGGAACGGAACGCAATTCTGATGGTGCGTTTACACATTCGTATGAATAGCGAGGCGCATGTGTAAAGGGAGTCTATGACATTTATTACATGATTAAGAATAAAACTAAAAGTGTGATAAATCCGAAAACCATTATTATATTTGGAAAGATCTTCCAACGAGGATTCCGAAAAGCATATATAATTATGTCATAGTTCTGATCAACAGTTATTGCGTAATTCGACCGTCAAAATATCACAGACCAGGCTGTATGGTTTAAGACCTTTGCCTATCCTCAACGGGATGAATGAAAAAATCATCATCATAGACTGTCAAAATGCTGATTATTGTCGAATTTTTCGTACATAATTATGAGACATGAATAGCGTTCTATCTCAAAGTGATTAGTGTTTCAGATTACCTGAGGCGTAAATAACCTATATACAATGAAAGTTATTTATTTCGAAGTGTAATTTATGTTCCAGGCTTTCATTGTAAAACTAACCCCCAAAAAACGTTACTGTTCTACATCAATTGTGCTGTTATCAAGAAAGTAGCAGGATATGTTATCTAGCTGCTACAATACCCCTCTTCTCGGAAAAAACAGCCGTTCCACCCAGAGGAAAAAAATTATTCTTACAGCTATTGAAACGACTAACTAGAAATGAAGTTATAATTTTATGTAAATATAAGGTATAAGCTTATTATAATTTTTATTTCTTAACCCTAAGCATTTTTAAACCTAACCTTTTTCAAATCTAAGCATTTTTTAAATCTAAGCATTTTTAATCCTATGCATATGCTAACTAAACTATTGGCTAATGGTTTATTAACTTATGAACTATTGATATTTATTAAAGTTATCAAATAATCCTAGTCTATTAACGGTTATAGTTATAACATATCTTAATATTAGATTTTCAAAATATAATAACCACAGTGCTGGTCGCGAAACAGTACTGGGAACTATATTTAGTACGTCACTGGAGTGACAGGCAATGCTGCAAATGAATATGAGTCGTCACCCAATTCAAAGCGAGCAATGTGCGAATATGTTTGTGAGTTAACGTCCTAACTCAATACCACAAAAAAACTTTTTTTCAATTGTCTTGAAAAAAGTATTGAACCGTTTTTGAAAAAATAAACGGGATCAGGGCTATCAAGAGCCGCTGGTACGGAAATAATCCAGGTAATTAAAGAAAATAGTTTTTATTTTTTATAATAAAAAACTTTGATTCAATTGTTCTGAAAAAAGTACTGAACCGATTCTGAAAAAATGAAGTTTATCAGAGCCATCTAGAGCCGCTGATACAAAAACAATTCCGTTCAGTAAAGAAAATATTTTTTTTTTGTGTTAAAAAAAACTTATTTTTAATTGTTTTGGGAAAAGTACTGAACGGAATTTGAAAAAATAAGAGGAATCAGAGCTCCCAAGAGCTACTGATACAAAAAGTATTCAGTTTAGTAAAGCATATAGTTTTTTTTCTGAAGGGGAAAAAAAACTTATTTTTAATTATTTTGAAGAAAGTACTGAACTGAATTCAAAAAAATAAAAGGAATCAAGGGTAGTGAGAGCCACTGATATAAAAAATAAGTCAGTAAAGTAAATAGTTTTTCCTTTTTATTAAGAAAAATAATTTTTTTTCAATTGTTTTGAAAAAAATTCTGAACTGACTTTAAAAAATAAATGGGACCAGGGCTGCTAAGAGCCACTGATACAAAAGCAATTCAGTTTAGTAAAGATAAAATTTTTTTTCCAAAAAAAATTTGTCCAATAATGTGCAAGTGTAACACTGTGCAATTAATTGAAATTTAAGCATAAATAACACCATTTACTCATATTGGCACTTTTATTATGTCCTTGACATGATACTTTCCTATATTTCCTGTGTCTGTTTCCTCTAATTGGTAAACAACATCAGATAGTTTATCAACTACTTTACACTTGATAAATCTTGGTGCTAATTTAGCTGAGAAAAACTTTGCTGCGTTTGACTGTACAAAGTTACGCCTCCACACGATATCACCCACACGTAGCCTGAGCTCACGGCGACGCAGGTTATATCTGTTTGCATTCTGTTTGTATGCTTTGGTCAATGCGCTGCTTACACGTTGGAAAATATCTGCGAGTTCATTTAAGGAATTAGCTTTTTCGTTCCTATTTGCGAGCTGAATATCATCAATCGATTGTGGTGCGTTGCCCCTTAAGGTGTGCAATGAACCATCAGAGATGATTTCACGGCCTCTGGCGAGAAAATATGGTGTGTATCCAGTTGCTAAATTTATAGTAGTGTTCATAAATAGTTGTATTTGAGGAAGGAACCTAGACCAATTTCGCTGGTCCTCCTCTACTAACATTGCTAAGCAAGTTTGAATGGTTTGATTGTAACGTTCAACGGTGTTTGACTGTGGTGAATAATATGCGTTATAAAATATTTTTGGAATTGAATATTTTGTACAGAAATTCTTGAAATCTTTACTTTGAAAAATAGTGGCATTGTCACATATGATGACACATGGTGTGCCCTCTTTTAGTATAATTTCTGATTCTATAAATGAAGTTACTGTCTTTGTGGTTGCAGTTCTAAGTGGATGAAGCCAACAATACTTGGTAAAAATGTCTACAATTGAAAGTATATAAATGTGTCCGGAATATGATTTAGGTAAAGGACCAATTGTATCGATGGAAAGTGTATGCATGGGACGCTCCACTTGTTTCTGGTGTGTCATGTGTCCGTGTGGTACATCATTTGAGTGTTTGTAAGCCTTACACTTTTCACAGTTAGACACATACGACTTAACGTCTGCATTCATACCCTTCCAAAAATAGTTTTCTTTTATTTTAGCTAAAGTTTTAAATGTACCAGGATGTATTGCGGTGAGTTCATGATTTTCCTTTATACATTCCTGTACTATGTCTTGAGGTAAGACAATTTTCCAAGAATTTGCCTCATGTAACTTTGAAGAAGGTTTACTGAATCTATACAATGTATTATCTTTTATTTGATAATTTTTGTGAAATATTGGATTTGATTGCACATTTTTAAATAATTTATTGTACCAATCATCACCTGAATTATTACCTCCTGTAAATGTAACTGCATTGAATTCTGCCCTTGATAACACGTCAGGAACTACGTGCAGAGCACCTTTCCTATGACGTATTTCAAAGTCGAAACAAGCTAATTGCATAGCCCAACGCGCTAAACGACCTGATGGGTTGTTTAGTGTTTTTAACCACTTAAGACACATATGATCTGTTACTAAAATAAAGTGGCTGCAATCAATATAAGGTCTAAAATGTATGACTGAATCAACTACTGCTAACAGCTCACGCTCAGTTGTGCTATAATTTCGTTCTGTTTTTGAAAGTAAACGGGAGTGAAACGCTACAGGATGCTCTATACCGTCAATTTCTTGAACGAGAACGCTACCAATGCCAACCGATGAAGCATCTGTATGAATCTGAAATGGTATTTTAAAATCAGGACATGCTAGTACTGGTGCTTGAGTGAGAGCTTCTTTAAGTGATATGAAAGATGTTTCTGCTTCACTACACCAAGCTATTGCCTCTTTACCTTTTCTTTTTCCGATTAATGCTGTCATTGGTGCTATAATTGTTGAAAAGTTATTTACAAATCTCCTGTAATATGAGCATAAACCTATAAAAGCACGTAATTGTCTAGCTGTAGTTGGTCTAGGGAAATTTCTAATACAGTCTAATTTTTTTGGATCTGTTTGCAGACCTTTTGAACTTACAACATAACCTAAGTAATGTAATTCATCTTTGCAAAATTCACACTTATTAAAATTTATTGTCAAACCTGCTTGCTTTAATGTTTCCAAAACATCGTTTAATATATTAATATGCTCTTTAAATGAAGAGGTGGCTATAAGGAGATCATCACAGTACCCAAAAATTTTTTCACCATATTTATGTTGAAAAAGTGAGTCAATCAAACGTTGCATATCACAACCGGCGTTACATAAACCGAAAGGCATTCTTTTAAATTCGAAAAGTCCCCTGTTAGGTACTACGAATGCGGTTTTTTGACATGAAGTGCCATTACCGTCTAAATTATCTGAATCGCAGAGTGGTAGTTGCCAGTAAGCTGCTGATAAATCTATTGAAGATAGATAACGAGCGCCTTTAAGGTTGTCTAATATTGAAGATATATAAGGCAATGGATAGGAGTCTTTAATAGTGACGTCATTTAGTTTTCTAGCATCTAAACAGAATCTAAGTGAACCATCTTTTTTTGGTGTCATAACAACTGGGTTTGACCAAGGTGATTTTGATGGTGCAATCACGCCTAGTTCTAACATTCTGTCCACTTCATCATTCAGTGCTTGTAATTTCACTGGTGATAAAGGGTAGTATTTTTGTTTTATTGGTGAACCAGTTGTTACTATCCTATGTTCAATTATATTAGTTTTTCCTAATCCTTTTTCTTCAGTACTAATGGTTTTAAATTTATCAATTATTTTTCCTAATTCAATATTTTCTAATGGTGATAATTCACTTTTTGATGTTATACCACACAGCTTATTTGAAGTTTGCGGGTGTGTATCTTCAGTTTTTCCCACAAGTTCTATGCTATGGAAATTAAAATAATTTAAAATGCCGAATTGATGTACAAAGTCCATACCTAATATGAAGTTATCTGATATTTCTGGAATGACCATAAATGCTATTTCCCAATTTTTATTTCTAAATGTTACTGGTATTGTCATTACTCCTATTGTTTGTACTTGTGACCCGTTGGCACACTTTGCGCTCCAGTTTGTTGGTGTTATTTGAAATCCAAAATCTAAAAGTTGTTTATGATATCCGTTACCAATGACGGAGAGGTTTGCACCTGTATCTAAAAGTCCTATGTAAGGTATGTTTTTAATTAAAAATTCTACAAAAATCCTGTTATCTAATTTTTCACTTGATGAACCAGGAGTCACCGTACCCAGATGTTGTTTATTCGAGCAAGAAGCAGTCACTCCTGGACGTTCTAGTTTTTTGAATTTTTAGTTTGAACAGGGTGGGTATCTGTGGGTGGGTTACATTTTGAACAACGCGATGTGATTACTCCCTTTGTCCCACATTTAAAACATACAATGCCTGGAATTGATCTGCATTGTTTGTATGAATGACCGGATTTCTTACATTTCCGACAAGTAATTACTAAAGTTTCCTTTTTCTTGTACTGAGTGTTGACCACAGTAACTTGTTTTTGACCCTTGATAGGTTTCGAGGAAGAGTTACCTGGTGTGGTAACTGCATATGCTTCATAACGCTTGCCTAATGTTATTAATCTGTCAATGGTCTGAATGTCATTGACTGCTAGCAGTTGTGCATATGTTGGTAATAAATTATGTTTTATAATCTCTATTAAAGTAGCCTCAGATAAGGGCAATGTTAGTCTTGAATTTAAAGTTTGCATATCTAATACATAAATATGCAATGGTTGTCCTAAGTTTTGTTTGTGATCCCTAATCTGTTTTTCCGAAATAAAATCACTGTCGAAGGATGAGAAAAATGTTCTGAATTTATTTTGCAAATCTTCCAAGGTGACTACTGAGTCTCTAATTTGCCTATAATAATCGAGTGCTTTGCCGCTCAAGAAATCTGAAAAACATTTCACTATTTTCTGCTCAGGTACGACTCTAGTGCGCATGCAGTCATCTATTCGCAAGAAAAAATCTACAATGCTTGAGTCACCGGTAAACTTTAAATTCCACGACTTGAAATTGTCGTCACGTACTACATAAGTTACGACATTCGAGTGTTCTGCTGGAGCCGATTGACTATGTGGTGGATTATGTTTCGTGTCACGGGATGTGGTTGCCATTGCAGACTGTAAAGCCTCCTTACGTCTATAAGTTACATTTTGCGAATCATCCTCATTATCAGAAGTATTATTACCTTCTGTACCTTGAAATTTTTCAAGTGGTTCTGCCATTGTGACGGACACAAATACAAAAGTTTTAAAATTTTAAATCAAAATAATAGTTTGTAACTAAACAGTGCTTACATAAGGTGTAGCAAGTGACTATTGTGTTTATTAATTGAAATTATTATTGCAAGTACACAAATATTCTTTGAATTTTATGTTTGCAACTGCTATCAACTTGACATTAGCATGGAATGTTGCTTTGTTGATGATTACACTGATAAGAATGTAAACATGCACTCACTGTTTAGATACGGCACATAATGTTATTGCAATTCCAAATAACCTGTAAGACTTGACATGACATGTGAAAACAATGTACTAGACATGCAAAATGTGTTGAAAAATGTCAATGAAAAAAATGTAAACTGAAATTATTGACAAGAAATATTCCAAATAAATCCCATAGATTATAAATATAATATATGTTCGGGCGCCATTGTAACGGTGTGAAAAAAAAAGAAAAAAAAAAAGAAGAAAGAATATTGGGTCGTAAAAGTTACCGTTATGTTACAAGTTAAAAAATAAAACGGTAGGCCTTCAAACTCTCGGCTTTCAGCATTGGGCTATTGTTTCAAGGACCTCTTGTCTAAAGGGAACCTATGGGTGATTCATTTGGAATAAAACGAATAAATAAACATTGTAAACGATAACTGTATATTACAACATTTAACACTTATACAGCTATAGACAGATTATGGAAATTGATGTAGCAAAATCCTGAGACCAGAAAGTTCTAGAAAGAGGACGGGCATCGGTGCCTGTGATATGCAAAACGCGCACTGACTCTAGTTTGGCCAAAAGAATACAAGAGACTTACGTGGTACCACGATCACGCACTCACACGTTCACGATGTGGCCTCGGAAGCCATGGATTTTTGAGCAGAACGCCGGCGATGAAGTTGGTCTGGCATCACGACGGGATGGCGACCACTAAGGCCGTCAATCGTCCAGGATCGTCGACGAACGCCATCTGCCGGCGCACCACGTCGTGGGCGCAGGACACCTCCCGCGAAGTCGACCAGGAGCACACGGAGAATACCCGGCTGGCAACGGCTTTGATGATCCTTGGGATCGTCCACTGGGAAAGCTACAAGCCACCAGCGGACAAGGCCCGCCGCGTAGGCCTCCCTTCGGAAGGTTTAGGACTGCCGCACGGAGCACGCGGTACGGAAAATTGTCATCGAGCAAATCAGGGCTGATGACGCACCTTGACGCTGACTAATCATCCATCGGGATATAAAGATTAGCCATATTTTGTAGTTTTTGAAGTTAGAAACCCAAGGAGAAATGAGAAGCGATCATGGCGCTATATTCAGTTCAGCTACGCCATCTTCTCGGCGTCGTGTAGATGAGTCCGACGGCACGCAACTTGCTCAAGCCATCATTTTTTCCAGACTGTTCGATCCATCCGGAAATCGACGACCACGAAGCGATGACGGTCCGTTCCACACGAAATGTTGACATTGAAAATGCTTTAACTATTTTTCTAATTCTAGTTTTAAAACAGCATAAACTAATTGACACTCTACCACGTCCGTGACAGGAAAAATAGCTCCCTTGTCGAGTTTATGTAGTTCACATAAAAATAACAAATATTTAAACGCTGATGACTACAATGGTCATAGACAGCCACAACGAGTTGGAACGGAACGCAATTCTGATGGTGCGTTTACACATTCGTATGAATAGCGAGGCGCATGTGTAAAGGGAGTCTATGACATTTATTACATGATTAAGAATAAAACTAAAAGTGTGATAAATCCGAAAACCATTATTATATTTGGAAAGATCTTCCAACGAGGATTCCGAAAAGCATATATAATTATGTCATAGTTCTGATCAACAGTTATTGCGTAATTCGACCGTCAAAATATCACAGACCAGGCTGTATGGTTTAAGACCTTTGCCTATCCTCAACGGGATGAATGAAAAAATCATCATCATAGACTGTCAAAATGCTGATTATTGTCGAATTTTTCGTACATAATTATGAGACATGAATAGCGTTCTATTCAAAGTGATTCGTGTTTCAGATTACCTGAGGCGTAAATAACCTATATACAATGAAAGTTATTTATTTCGAAGTGTAATTTATGTTCCAGGCTTTCATTGTAAAACTAACCCCCAAAAAACGTTACTGTTCTACATCAATTGTGCTGTTATCAAGAAAGTAGCAGGATATGTTATCTAGCTGCTACATTCTGGAGTTATAGCGTCAGGAAGGAAAACCCGACTTATTTTTATATACGTGTCTTTGAATGATACCTTACAATTAAATCCAAAATTACGACACTAAGTGCAGTAATAAAATAATAAATTAATTAATTTAAATTAACATACAAATTGAACTAATTGGCTTTATATGACTATAATAATAAATGCAATAATCCTTAATTATTCCAGCATGATCTTATGACCTATTGTTTCTCGGTTCGTCACTTTAATTGCGTCTATTGTAGTTATCAATAATTGTTGCCTCAAATGCAGGGTTTTTACCTAGCGTCAAATCTATACCCTTAGCACGAATTTTCAGTATTTGAGACGTAAAGTAAACTGAAACTTTGACAATTTCACACACCAGAGACGCTGTTCTATTTTTTCATATAAAACGCTGTAAATACTGGAAAGACGCTGTAAAGTAAAAGAGTGAAAATTCGTGATAAGGGTACTGTTAGTTCAGACTCGATTATGAAGTTGGTCTGTGAATGGGCGTTTTTCCATTAGCCGGCCCGGCACCGGCAACGGCACGGCGCCGGCGCCCGCATGCCGTGCAGTGGATGCAAAAATGTATGGGCAGGACTTGCCTAACCTTTTCTCAACTATATTGGGTCGGCTTCCAATCAAACCGAATGTAGCTGGATATCAATATTTTACATGGAGCGACTGCCTATTTGACATCCATAACCCAGTAACTGGGTAATATGAAACCCCATGGTAAGACTGGTTGCTAACAGTAACGACTGTCAAAGGTCTACAAATGACAATCGGGACCAACGGCTTTACGTGATTTCCGAGACACGTCGGAAACTGGCTATGACAAATGGTCACCCATCCACAGACCAACATCGGCAAGCGCGGCTTAACGAGGAAAATCGGCCTGTGCGGCTGTAAGTTATTATTTAGCCACGAGCTCCTCCATCATCTTACCTCAAACAACATACCATCAGAACTACAATTATACATTTTAAAAAAGTATACAGTAGAATCCGTTTAGTAAGACTCCGATTATAATGACCAGCCGCTTATTACGATGTACACAGAGAAGTTTGGTTTTCATACAAAACTCGCTAAACAAAATCGGATATTATGACTTCGCATTTATAGAAATGCCGCTTATTATGACTCATTTTTAATAAAATTGTGTCCAGTTGATGCAGTTACCGACGTCATTCATAACACCTTCGACAAACTTTTCGGGAAAGTTACGTGATATCCGACGATGTTCGGTGCATGCATAGTTTTTTTGAGTCTCAGTGGGTAATAAATAGTTAAATTATTAGATAATATTGAATTAGTTCTATTTTGTATTCTTACATACTGACAAAAACCGGAGGTTGTTTATTTTTTGTACAAAATGCTTTGTATGACGTCCGCTTAGTATGTCGTATTTATTATTTCCCTTCGATATCATATTAAGCGGATTCAACTGGATTTTGTATTATTCAACCCAAACTACGGAATCTTTGCTGCGGCCGACCTGCGTTCGCAGTCTATTTAACGATTTCCAAGTCGACCACGGCATCGCGTAACCAGGTGGAAGGCTCTCAGAACATCTTGTTGAACGCCGTGGACTCCATAAACGAAGATAACAATTGGCACGGTTTGCCCGAAGCGTCGCCAGACTCGACGCGTGTAGACTTTGAATGATACATCACCATTAAATCCAAAATTACGACACTAAGTGCAGTAATAAAATAATTAATTTAAATTAACATACAAATTGAACTAATTGGCTTTATATGACTATAATAACAAATGCAATCATTCTTAATTATTCTAGCATGATCTTATGACCTATTGTTTCTCGGTTAGTCACTTAAATTGCGTCTATTGTAGTTATCAATAATTGTTGCCTCAAATGCAGGGTTTTCACTTAGCGTCAAATCTTCGTAATTAGTTTAGACCTGATTACGAAGTTGGTCTGTGAATGGGCGTTCTTCCATTAGCCGGCCCGATACCGGCAACGGCACGGCGCCGGCGCCCGCATGCCGGTGCAGTGGATGCAAAAATGTATGGGCAGGACTTGCCTAACCTTTTCTCAACTATATTGGGTCGGCTTCCAATCAAACCGAATGCAGCTGGATATCAATATTTTACGTGGAGCGACTGCCTATTTGACATCCATAACCCAGTAACTGGGTAATATGAAACCCCATGGTAAGACTGGTTGCTAACAGTAACGACAGTCAAAGGTCTACAAATGACAATCGGGACCAACGGCTTTACGAGCTTTCCGAGGCACGGAGGAAACTGGCTACGACAGACGATCACTCATCCACAGACCAACCTTGGCAAGTGCGGCTTAACCCGGAAAATCGGCCTGTGCGCCTGTTATTATTTAGCCACGAGCTCCTCCATCATCTTACCTCAAACAGCATACCATCTGAACTACAATAATAAATACATTTAAAAAAGTGTACAGTAGAATCCGTTTAGTAAGACTCCGATTATAATGACCAGCCGCTTATTACGATGTACACAGAGAAGTTTGGTTTTCATACAAAACTCGCTAAACAAAATCGGATATTATGACTTCGCATTTATAGAAATGCCGCTTATTATGACTCATTTTTAATAAAATTGTGTGCAGTTACCGACGTCATTCATAACACCTTCGGCAAACTTTTCGGGAAAGTTACGTGATATCCGACGATGTTCGGTGCATGCATAGTTTTTTTGAGTCTCAGTGGGTAATAAATAGTTAAATTATTAGATAATATTGAATTAGTTCTATTTTGTATTCTTACATACTGACAAAAACCGGAGGTTGTTTATTTTTTGTACAAAATGCTTTCCTTGTATGACGTCCGCTTAGTATGACGTATTTATTATTTCCCTTCGATATCATATTAAGCGGATTCAACTGGATTTTGTATTATTCAACCCAAACTACGGAATCTTTCACTAGTATTTCGAAACACACTTGGCCGGTTTTTGGTATTGTAATAGGCAGTTACATTTGAATTAAATAAGAATAAAATATTATTAACTTATTTTTTTTTTTGCTTGTGTATATTTATTATGTTCATTCATTTTTATTTTGGTACATAAATAGGTGTCTGTTTGGCTGACCTGTGTTAACAATTTTTTTGTTATTTCTATTTATAAGAATAATATTATGTAATGTTTTATTCATGTTCACTCAATCGAAAATAAACCTACTTCTTTAGTGATAACGTTAAAAATCTTTTGAATCAAACTGCCAGATTGAGGTAGGTTGATGTGCCGTTGTTTCTACATTAATATTTTATAAGCAAAAGCTGCCTCTTTGGTCTAGTGGTCGCAAGTATGACTGTTGAACATTAGCTACCAGGTTTGAACCCCAGGTTGGGTAACGTGTGTTGAGTTTTTTTCCATCACCAATTCTTTAGTCATCATCATCATCAGCTTATAATGTTCCACTGCTGGGACACAGGCTCTCTGTGTGACAGAGTGGGCCATAATCCACCACGCGGGCCCCGTGCGTATTGGTACTCATAGATGTCACATAGTGAAACTGGAACGTAAAGAGCTACTGAATTAAAGGATCACCGTGGATTTTCGAGTGGACTCGAGGCCTGTGTGGTAGGACTCATTTAATGATTTTACACCACGATAACAAAAAACAGAGAGATTTGAACCCGCGACCTCATGCTCAGCGGTTGCCCTTGCAACTCCTATCCAACAAAGCCGTCATTAAATACATGAATATTTATAATTTGATGTATCATTGCGATGTGTTTACTTCAGCGTTCATCGTCCGACGATAAAGTCGTTTAATCCTTACTAGCGATAATAATGTTGTGGTATCTAATAATAGTTTCTTTTTTTATCGGTAAGTAAAGTTTTTTTTTACATAAGTTTACTTAAATAATATATTTTTTCTCCTAATTATATTTTTTTTCTGTATCGTGGGTGTGTTACAAACATAAATTATAAACACAAATAAACAAACACCCAGACCCGGTACAGCTATTTCCAGATAAAACAAATATTTGTTCCGTTCAGGAATCGAACCCGCGATACTCTGAGAAGCTCGTGGCTAAATAATTACAGTCGCACAGGCCGATCTTCCGGGTTAAACCATGCCGAGGTTGGTCTGTGGATGGGTGACCATCTGTCATAGCGAGTTTCCTCCGTGCTTCGGAAAGCACGTAAAGCCGTTGGCCCCGGCTGTCATTTGTACTCGTAGATCTTTGACAGTCGTTACTATTAGTCAGAACCTCATAAGTCTAACAACCAGTCTTACCATGGAGTATCGTATTACCCAGTTACTGGGTTGTGGAGGTCCGATAGGCAGTCGCTCCATGTAAAATACTGATATTCAGCTGCATCTAGTTCGACTGGAAGCCGACCACAATATAGTTGGAAAAGGCTAGGCTGATGATGGGTCCCGGGTCGACGCCGCGTCGTGTTCCACGAGCGTCCAAAGAAAGTCAGCAAAATGCCCTCAGAGGGCCAAAGCCTGCCGGGGCCGTGGACTTATTTCCTTACTGTGACCCCGGAACATAAAGAGCTATTGAAGAACACTGTGGATTTTAGTCAGAACAAGTCCGACAGTCCCTTCCGCCCCGCCCGGGGTGGGAGGACTCATTTGATGATTCTACCACGCTGAAAAAAAACGGGCTGATGATGGTTAGCGCAGTGGATGCGCGATTAGACTGCTGTACTGCTTGTCGTGGATTCGATTGTGTTCGGGGAGCAATTCATTGTGCGCTAAGGTCTAAGGAAAATGAGCGAGAGTCGACGATATGCCAATGTCGAATCGTACCGAAATCGTGTGATGAAAAAGCGTAAATTAATGCCCTTTATATTGCTTTACATTTCAATATAACTTGCTGTGCAATAATGTGATTTGAATTTGACACCTTAAAAAAAAATTAATCTTTTACAAAACAGTTTTCGCACCATTTATTTTTATTACCGTCGACGACCCAAATAATTAAATTATTCTACTTAAGGACGCGTTTACAATTGACGCAAAATTATGCCTTTTTTCGGTACCGATTCTTACTAAACTGAATCAAATCGAATAAAACTATTAACGAATACAAACAGATTGGTTCTTTATCTTCCCAGGATAGACAAGCTTTTCTTGAAAATGATAGGTTTAAATGCTTTAAAATCGATCTGCCGTTGCCATGTTTACCATATCGTGTTGTGTTTGCGAACAAATTTGGTTCTACAAATAACATATTTTAATATTCCTAATACTACTGAAAGTAGGCAAGTATAGTCTATTTTAAGACATAGACAATATTTCTTTATTTTTCATTCAGAAATACACCAAAAGTGATTCCGCAAAACAGGAAGATATTGACAAATTTTCGTCAGAAATTATATTTTTTTATCTATCAATATTTAATGGGTATTTAATTAGAAAGTACTGAATAACTAAGGTTACTATCTTACCTTGCATCAAAAAAAATAATGAGTTCATTTAAAAGTAAAATAATAGTGTAAACAATTATTTTATGAAATGACAAAATTCAATATAAAACCAAGACCATTTTGTTCTTTGATTTAGACGGCGCGGGGCGCCTATTGAGGGAGGACGTATCGCTCGCAACCATTTTGACATTAGTCACGTAATCATTAAAATTAAAAATATACGCCACCATTCATGACCTTTAGACGCGGCGCTAGTATCTTCGCTATAACATCAAATTGCATTTGAAAAATGTAGTAACTCGAATTTTCCGTAGGTCATGAATGGTGGCCAGGAATTTTTCCAATCGCAAAGAGTACAGCGTAACCAACCTTTCTTGATACAAATTAATATTTTGAATTATTTTAATTCTGATCTGATTGTAATGTAAATGTATCAATGTGTTGAATACGGATATAACTGTATCTTATCCTATACTATTAAACGCGCATAAAAATAAATATATTTTACGGTTCTCGAAAATGACTCCGACGATTACGATGAAATTTGGAATAAGTATAAGTATTTATTGGTACGAAAAATCAATTTAGGTAAATTACACTTATAAAGATTTACACCAACAATATCTAAACTCAGGGGGTAATCTCCGGAAGTAATGAACCGATTTTAAAAATTGTCTCACTTGTCAAAAGCTATATTATTCACGAGTGCAGAGAGTGTAGGCTATAAATTATAAAGATATCATGTATATTTTACCGCCCAACGAAGTGGGCACGGGTCAGCTAGTGTTTTATAATTTCGTCGAGCGAACCTGGCGTTGACTTCCATAGGGCACGTATGCCGCAATCGCGGCGGTTAGACCCCTCTTTTAGGAATGACTGGATAGGCGTCACGGCGTCCTGCCCTACCACCTGATGCAGGTCGTCACCGGACACCGACGTTTCGGGAGGTACCTGTGTGTGTTGATAAGGAAGGAAGAAATGCCTGGAGCATACGGTCCAGGTCTGCCCCGCTTGGGTAGAGCACCACCGTGTCCTCACGGCGGCGATACGCGGCAACCTCTCGCGTCCGGGATTGGTCGAGGCCATGCTGCGGGGCGAGACGGTGTGGAAAGCGGTCGCCCCCTTTTGCGAAGGAATGATGCTAGCGAAGGAGGAGGCGTGACGCGTAAGGGAGGAGGAGAACAGTTACCACCATACAATGCAAAAATCAACCAACAAATAAAGAAAACCTGCAATATCACGGGTATTGCATCGATACCAGTATCCAAATGCATGCAGGTGTAAACGATCATAAAAAAAGTCTTTTATGGTCCCAATCATTGAGCGCGCAGCATACTGGAAAAGCATTGGAAAGATTCTTTCTTCATGGAAAAAAAAATGTTTTTTCTTTATAAAGACTCATAAAAGGCCTCGGCGTTAAACCACCACGCCAAACGACATTTCGCAATTTGCTTCCATCGGTTGCAAGTGACTCTCACAATGTCGTCGGTCCGCCTAGGAAGAAGCCTGTCTATGCTGCCGATTTTAGGGGTAGCTGGGTCGTAAGGTGGAGACTGTCCTCTCCCTCACGTGTCGCACCTCCTCCTTCGCTAGCATGACTGTTTCGTAGAAGGAGGTGACTGCTTCCCAATCCGTCGCGCCTCACATGACCTCGGCCAATGTATGAGCATTCTCGCGGACACAAACACTTAGAGATTTGTGTATCACTGCTACTAAGAGGTTTCAATCAATCGTAAATTCTAATTAGTTCCAAAGTTTCAATCTAGAGGCATTGGTTGTTTACCTGAACCCGAAAAGTGGTCGTAATTTATATACCGTATAAGTTCGCACCGACATTATCAGAAGTAAAAAGATTGAAAATGATCTCGTCCATGCCCCAATGCTTGATTGACTTGATTTATGTTTCTAGAGACATCTTATATAAATACCAGCTTCTGCCCGCGGTTTCACTCGCGTCAAATTAGGCGTTGGGCCCTATGGCCCCGTCCGAATTAGTTCCCTTAAGGAGCGCCTGCAACACGACGCGCCATGACTCATGATCAGACGGCGAGCTACCCATTGCTCCCCGTCCGCAAGCGACTGGAATATGCCCTACGATTGCCAACGCCCAGGGTGTCTGCAGCGGTGGCTGGGAGAGAGGTAGAGGATGTCCATTCCCTCACACGTTCAGACTCTTCCCCTTTCCCTTGCCTGCCGCTGAATCCGCCGAATCTCCGACTTGCGCTAGGTTAAAGATGAGGACGCCCGCCGTAGCGCCTCTCCAACCACTCTTCGAAGAGGAATCTTACCGCCGCAATCATGACATGCCCTGCCCAGCCCGACATTATTTTGATGTGATAGTATTTTGATACTGTGATATCTCCTAAGATATTCATTCAAATGAAATGAAGTCAAGGGCAATTTTGTTCAAACTCAAATGCTTCTAATGAATAACGTATTTACTTGGATAAGGATCAATATCATGTTAAAAAAAGTCCTAAAATAAAAGTAGAATTTTAGGTGTGGATAACCTTTATCACCTAAAGGTTTGAAAAATAAATAGTAGCCGATTCTCAGACCTATTCCATATGCCTATAAAATTTCCGTTTATTGCCCGTGGTCCACCCGCTTGGTTCACCTAGGTCAGGGTAGGCGAACCAATGGCACGCGTGCCATTGATGGCACGCGACACAATTTTTTGGGCACGTCGCAGAATTAGGTATTTTAAGGGTGCTTTTATAATTTGCCGTTTCACGGCACGGCACGATATTACCGTGGACGTGAAGAAGAATTTTGTGGCCGTGGACGGCATGCCGTGCCGTAGGGTGCTTTTATAATTCGCCGTGAAATTATTACGGTTTGCGCGTCTTCAAAGTGCAGACATGTTCTCGAAGAGACAGCGACTACTTTTGCTCTATTTGTTATATTTAAGACGTAAAAAAAGACATATTACTAGAAAGTATTGGCAACATCCGCTTTTAAGAGTAAAATATTTAGAAGGGTCATACTACACGCTATTTGATAAGCTCAAGGAAGACATAAATAAGTTTTTCAATTATTTTCGGATGTCAACAAAATCGTTTTATCACATACTTTCTCCCTGCCCTGCCACCCGCGCCTCTTGGCTACGCACGCACACATACAAATTTCTTGTACGCACACACTACACTCTCAACAATGCCGCGACGATTTCATAGGGAGCGCGGTATGCTACGGCAACGGCACGGTAGATCGTTGACGTTCACGGCGTGCCGTTGCCGTGGACGGTAAATTAAAAGCGTTTGCATACAAATGCATACATTTTGCTTTCCTACTTTACCGTGACGATAAAAACGTGCCGTGCCGTGCCGTGGCACGGTAAATTATAAAAGCGCCCTAAGACGATGAGAAACCGTTTGACAGATGAATCTAGTTCTGCATGCATTTTGCTAAAAGTAACATCTTACAACCCTAACATAAATTATTTGTAACAGAAGTCACACTAATTTTACTGAAATTTAATATAAACACACCAAAATGTACCTCTTTTGCTTACTTTATTTAATAAAGAGTTTTGATAGTATTTATAATTATTATTTTGCCAATAATCAGAAAGTCAAAATTTTTTGATGGCACGCGAATGACCCCATTAAACTTTTTTTTTGAAAAAATGGCACGTTGATGCATAAAGGTTCGCCTACCCTGACCTAGGTGTACCACGGGAAATTATTTTTGCCCGTGGCTCACCTGAATGTCCACATGTTTTCATCGTAGTATAACGAAAGAAAAATTGTGATATTACAGGGTTGGGTTTAGTAATAAGTGGTAGTCGGTTAAGGTAACAAAGGCTTAAAATGGGTAAGGTTTAAGTCCTCGATTGTAATGCTACCACTATTTTTACGCGGAAATTTATTTTTCCAGACATTAAAGAAGAAAAGTATTTACAACCTCAAACCAGATAAAAACCGAAAACGGAACGTAAAAATGGGCGATTGACAACCATATCTTTGCCACTTATTTTCTATGGCGCAAAATCAAGCGATTGCATACGTAAAACTGAATGTCATCTGTCATTGTTTGTCAATTTTATCAGAAAAGCCTCGGATCCAAGAGCGAGCGAAGCGAGCTCGGGAATTGAGGCACCCCGACATGGACAGGTTTGAAGGCATGGCAGGGTGTCTGTGCCAATGCCAGACCTCGCCATCGCCTTTGTGTTAGATTATTATTTTAGACCTTGAACGCAGAATTAGGAGCCCTACGAAGCAGGGTTCCGTCGAGCCACCTTGGTAGGTAGTAGGGAGTTATTTGACCTAGGATGCAAGAGCGAGCAAGTCTCGAGACTTGGAGCACCCTTGGAGTACCTTTCCGTGTCGGGGTTTAGGGTCTAGGAGTTGCCTTAACATGACAGTGGTGCCAGGATACATGAGGCACCTAATCCTTATGCTAAACGAAACCAATTTTTTGGAATACGCCTATTATGTGACTTTAACAAGTTTTGAGGTTAGGTTACAAAACCACATTTCCGCATCATGGGTGTGGTGCCCCAGGGGTGGGGGGTCTTCTTTTCCCCCCTCCGCCTGCCACTTTACCCCCTTACCCACTTACCTACTTATATTTATGTTTACCTACGTAGAGGTAGAGATACGTTAAAATGTTAACTAAATTAATTAAATAATACTTATGCCGTCAAAATAATAATGAAATAAAATAAAAAAAAGTTTAAAAGAAGTACTTTAACACGGAGTAGAATTGGAGCCCCATGCAACTCATCCACTTCGAAACTGGGCCCAGGGACAAACCAGTGAAAATGAAAGAAATGGTGCTGCTACCGTCGCTCGTCCACTTCGTTGCATGGGGACCATAGTGCCACCGTTTCTTTTTAAGTCCGTGAATTCCAGTTAGAAAATGAAAGAATGTTGCTAACCAGCAAAATTACTAGGCTGGCATGAGTTCAAGGTGGTCTTTTTTTTAATAATATGGTAATTATTTTAATCATTTATACAGTCTAGCAAAAGTACAAAACCAGTCAGGTGCAAGTATTTAAAAACATACCACCTTGAACCTATGTAAGCCTGGTACTTATTCTGGTTAATACAATTCTTTCAGTTTCTAAGCTTGTAGCTGGAATTCTGTGCAGACGGTGAGCTACCCATGAAACTTCTTGAATGTGGCATAAATATTAGTCGAGAATCGTACCTAGAGAAAATAATTTGACGTGGCACACCAAGGTGAACCACGGGAAAAAATAATTACCCGTGGTACACCCAGGTGAACCACGGGCAAAAATAATTTCCCATGGTACACCCAGGTGAACCACGGGCAAAAATAATTTCCCGTGGTACACCTAGGTGAACCAAGCAGGTGGACCACGGGCAATAAACGAAAATTTCATGAAATCGGTCAAGACGTTTCGGGAGAGTATGGTTACTAAAGCCGGATCCAGACTGGTGTAGCCTGAATCTTACGATTACGTGTAATCTGCATGAAAAGTGTGGACGGCACACGAACTCAAAGCAAATTGAGAACACGAATACTGCGTGCGCCTTTGTGTTCGCGCAAAAACCGACACCCGATGGATCAGCCGCGAGCGTTACATGTAATGCTGGCGGTGCCGTCCACACCTAGAATTCGCGTTACATTACACTGTGGATTCGCGTTACATTACAACAGTCTGGACCCGGCTTTACACTGTGATGGCGGCTTCACATTAGTGCCGTAAACCCCCTGACCAGGCGCGAACGAGAATGTGGATGGTTTTTGCGGGGTTCACGCGCATTCGTGCCTGTTCCCCGATCAGTGTCGGTATTGTGCCGAGAATTCACGGATTCAGTATCTAGTTATAAGTAGATATGGCTACGCTACGCCACATACTAATTTACGGCGCGGCGGCTTCGAATACACAAGTGTGAATCTGTTTTTGCATCAACACCTCTGTAGGCTTCATAAACAACAGATAGATAAGTACTAAAATTTCTACCAACCTGCTGAATAAATTACCAAAAGGGCCAAAGCCTGCCGGGATCGCGGGACTAACGAGTAATCATGGCCACGATGGTCCGTAATTTTTACTGTTACACCTCAAAAAGATAGAACCGGGTGGATTTGGCTCCTTTTTCCGGAGAAACTCACGCCTTGGTCTGAGCAGCATTGACTAGATTGGCGGCTCGGCTTCGGCATGTTCAAGCGCTCAACCGGCCATGGTTAGTCTGATATTTGTGAATAGGTCAATTATCCAACTGCGGCAAGAACGCAGTATTTTACAAATACATAACGTATTATCCATTCGTTACCTACTGAGAAAATAAACTAGTGTCTAAAAGCCACGGGATCTCACTCTGTTTAAATTTTCGTAAAAAAATTGCAAATGCTCTTGTAGTCTTCTTTCTGGTATACGAGGCATAGATGTTTCGTTAGTGTTTTGTTTTTATTCGTGGGGCATCACGCTGTCAAATTGACAGAAATTGTGTTCTTTCAAACGTATTTACGTCCTTAATATTGTTGTAAGAGTATTGTAACAATTTATGTAATATGAAACTATGTATATGTGCTATATGTACTATGAACTTGACTGGCCTGTTGGTCTAGTGGTTAGTGACCCTGACTGCTACGCCGGAGGTCGTGGGTTCGATTCCCACCCAGGACAAATGTTTGTGTGATGAGCACGATCATTTGTTCTGTGTCTGGGTGTAATTTATCTATAATATGTATGCATTTAAAAATATATAAGTATGTTTATCAGTTGTCTAGTACCCATAACACAAGCTCTGCTTAGCTTGGGACTAGATGGCATTGTGTGATAGTTAAAAAAAAAAAAAAACATTTAATAAAAAACATTTAATTTTAAAAACATGTAAAATAATTTAACAGGAATTTTAAAATTTAAATTTAAGTGGGCTCCTAAACATGATTTTTTTCCATGGTACAGAACCCCCTCTCGCATTTTGGCCTGTTATTTTTTACAAATGTGTTTTCTATGCGACCACGATAAGGGCGAAGTTATGATGGCGCCATATTGTAAGGTCATTCACGCATTTCGCTTTTCAATTTTCACCCTTAGTTATAAAATGGCTAGATTCCGTGTTCGAAACAAAACGTTACGTTTTTACTGAAGCTGTTTTTTTAAGAATGTGTGAATGAGCCCCACGCACACATTAAATGTTTTCAATGTTTTTAAAATAATGACGATCCATCATCTGCCTAGCCTTTACCCAACTGTATTGGAGTCAGCTTCCAGTCAAACCAGATACAGCTAAATATCAGTATTTTACATGGAGCGACTGCCCATCGGATCTCCACAGCACAGTAACTGGGTAATACGATACCCCATGGTAAGACTGGTTGGCAGACTTTCGAGCTTCTGACTGTGATTAACGACTGTTAAGATCTACAAATGACAGCCGGGACCAACGGCTTTACGTGCTTTCTGAGGCACGGAGGAAACTCGCTATGACAGATGGTCACCCATCCACAGACCAACCTCGGCAAGCGCGGCTTTACACGGCAGATCGGCCTGTGCGGCTGTTGTTATTTATCCAAAAACAATTAAAAAAGTTAAATTATTGCAAACTAGCTTCTGCAGATAACTTCCCTCGCGTGGAGGTCGAAAATTGACCCACGAGAACGTTCTTATACAATTTCTTAGTTATTATGAAAAAATATTTAGAAGGCCGTTTCAAATGGCATCAAATTAAAAATGATGTTTGGCAATGAAACAAAAGATACATATAAACACATGTTGAACGCCTGTCTAAAAAAACCGTGACGATGTCATTTAAAGAGGCCTCTATTAAATAGCATTATAGTCCAATAAAAAACTACTTACATTTACCAAAAAAATATTAATAGCTCCATCAACGAATGTACAAAACAAAGTGAAGAGGGAAGTTCTTGTAACACAATTTTTATACTAAACTAGCTGACCCGTGCCCACTTCGTTGGGCAGTAAATATTTTAACTTGTGATGAAATTATGAGTGTGGTTCGGTTAGTACTTGTGCTATGATTTATTTGACCTGACTACCAAGAGGAGGGTTTTGTTTTTATTGTATACTGTACTGACTGTAACTGCCCGCGGTCTTTCTGTTGTTAGGCGCTGCGCATGTTCAGCGCTAGATTCCCGAGCACGGGCTTGCGATGTTCATACTCTTTGGTTAGCGAGCCGCTGCAAGCGCTTAGCGCTAGACTTCCCATCCCTTGTTGCAGAGACATGCTGCCTTAAATCACTGAGATGCTGCGCACGGTCAGCGTTAGATACTGGAGTAGGGGTCTGAGATGTTCTCGTGCTTTCGCTAGCGAGCCTCTGCGAGCGCTCAGCGCTAGACTCCCTATCCCTTGTTGCAGAGATATGCTGCCTTAAATCACTGAGACGCTGCGCACGTTCAGCGCTAGATTCCCGAGCACCTGCGATGTTCTCCAGCTTTGGTTAGCAAGCCGCTGTGAACGCTCGGAGCTGGATTCCCCAGCGCGTGCTTGCGAAATATTTTCTCTATTCCTCGAGAGGCGCTGATGATTTTCAAGAGCAGACTCTTCCGTACGGCGTTCTCGATCTGCTCTTGTCTTTTTTTTTTTTGTTATGTGGCAAAATCATCAAATGAGTCCTCCCACCCCGGGCAGGGCGGGAGGGACTGTCAGTCTTGTACTGACTAAAATCCTGGGTGTCCTCCGGTAGCACTTTGTGTGCCGGAGTCGCGGTATACGTATGTCCCGCAAACCCGGCAGGATTTGCTCTTGTTTGGGATGTCTGACGAGAATGTTGTGATTTCCTTTTTGGCATGATAAACAATCGTTGAAACTTTCCGATATCCCAAAAACAGAAATAGCTTCGAACTCGAAGAATGAGAACGAAGTAGTACCTATTTGAGCTTTAAGAAACCGAGCAATCAATACAATTATAAAGGCCAACACGTTATTTCACAACGCCATCTATAGGTAAATGGATAAAACGTCCGTACAAAGCATGTTCTAATACGATTCGTGAATGGACGGCGGCATTTTGCGATTTAGTAATTTTATGTTATCTTCGAAACTATTTAACCAATTGACGTACTATTTGAGGCAAATTGTATCTCTATGATGTTATTGTGATCATAATAATATTTTTTTCGATAAGGTTTAATGTTTTGTTGTGTAAAAAATCGTCCAAAGGCAAGTACATCGAAAATAACTTTTCTTAACTCATAAAAGCTGCTATATCTGCTAAAATATAAAAGATAAAAATATGGTGTCGCGGACTTTATTGTAGAACTATTCAAAGCGGATTTTTTTGCCATACGTTGTTTTCAATTATATACAACTGTTAAGGCAGCGCATGCTAATAACTGTGTTGGAAGAGCAATTTTTTTCCGCCCGGCTAGACAAAAATTGAAATATTTCAGCTGATATGCATGATATCTTTATAATTTATACTCTATAGCACTCACGGATAATGTAGCTTTATAACAGTGAAACAATTTTTAAAATCGGTTCATTACTTCCGGAGATTACCCCCTACATACAAACTTACAAACCTACAAATTTACAAACAAATTTTACCTCAGTTACCCTACAGTTTCAAGAGTGAATATATCGAAATCTGAGTAATATATCGATATGCTTACTGAAAGAAGCTTTATGGCTTCTTATTCAGGTTTTATTGTGTTATCTCGAGATATAAGTAAAAAAGCAAAAAATGGTACCTTCAACCCCCCCCCCCCCACAGCTCAAGTGTTAGGAGCGGGGACTTTTGATATTATCACCTTCTAACTAGTCCAAACAAAGTTACGAAGTCCAAAATTGTGTTCTATGAATTTCCCTGTCGTTGACTGGGCTTTAATATAAGTCAGCTACTACTATAAATTATTTATTATAATAATATTATTATTAGTCTTCCATTTCAGTGCGCAGGGCTTAAAGGAACCTAATCGAACCGAACCTCGGGGTGCTAACAAAACTAAAAATGTTGTCAAATTGTAATATTCGCGGCTGAGATAGTAATTTTGTGGCGCGCGTAATCCGTCAACTGTAACTTGAAAAGGGAAATTATAAATATAATTTCCCTTTTCAAGTTACAGTTGACGGATGGAGGTCGTTAACCTTTTCACCCTATTAATAGTCGCATAGTACCAATCTAAACATTGTGACGGGTTTGGTTTAAAACCAACGAGTCAATGACCAGTTAAGACGCTACCAAATTACTTTAAACTGAATAATGCAGTGATTCTATTTAAATTTCAAATTAAGAAATTAAATTCAAAATGACAAGTGAAGTATGTCAAACAAAAGTAGTAAATAAAAAGATTTTGTTTACTTTCGTAGGGAGTCATCTCCGGTTTTTTTTTTCGTGCTATGATGTAGGTACAGACGGGTCAGAGCCCATTCGTACCCTAAAATTCGTACCCCAGCATTAAAGTTGTGGATTCGGCCCCTTTATAGGTGTTCATTGGTCTCCTGGTAGGGTACCAATTAATATTTTAATAAAATATATTATTTTTAAGGTACCCATTCGTACCCTCTAATATAATACAATATAAGTTAGAGATTCGGCACCTATTCAGGTGCCTATTGGTTCCCTGAGATAAAATTAGCTATATTTTACTTATGAAACGGTTATCAGAGTACACTTGTGAACAGTTTATTAACGGAATTAATTTAATAAATCATAACAGCTCATTGAAAAAAGAGCTATGATGAATGATAATCCGTCATGATAATAATATAACCTGTTGATAGGCTTACGATGTAAAATTGTCTCTCTACGAATGGCTTGTTAAAAAAACGGGTTACAACTCCGATTTCGATAAAATTTTAATGGGACCATTCCGGAAGTATACCCTATCCAACAAAAAAAAAAAATTCAAATCGGTGGTGCGACGGAGTTATGCCCGAACAAACATAAAAGAAAATACAAACGCCCGAATTGAGAACCTCCTCCTTTTGGAAGTCGGTTAAAAATAATGAACGTTCTAACATTAATTCTGTTTTGCTCCAAAAATTGCGTTAGGTAAGTACTCTGCAGATGTGCGCGGGGAGTGGAATGCAGAAGCGGGAGATGTAAACATAGCCAGAGTATCTGCGCGCAAGCAAATTAGATTTAAGTTATTATGATTTTGCATGTATGTAGTTGGTAAATATACAAAAAAAATAAGAAGTAATTATTTACTGTTGATATGTTTTTTTTTTTTGTATAATGATGATTTAAATGATGGTAAATCAAGGCTGATTTTTGTAAAATGAGTTGTATTTTGTTAGTTTCTAGGAAATTGTGATTTTGCATGTGTATTTGTTGTTTTTTTTTTTTTTTTTTTAGCGTGGTAAAATCATCAAATGAGTCCTCCAACCCCGGGCAGGGCGGGAGGGACTGTCAGACTTCTACTGACTAAAATCCACGGTGTCCTTCATAGCCTGTTACGTTCCGGGGTTACGGTGAGGGAGTAATCCCGCGACCCCGGCAGGCTTTGGCCCTCTGAGAGGGGGGCCCCGTCATTATGCTGACGCTCTTTGAGGCGCGCGTGGGACACAACGCGCCGTCGACCCGGGCATGGTCCTTGGTCGGGCAGCGAGTTGCCCTTTACTCGCTGCCCGCATGCCCGCGCCTACGGTGGCCGGAGATCATCTTGCGACGTCCGTCGCCGTGGGCGCCTACCACTGCGGCTGGGGCGGAGGGAGGACGCTGTCCTCTCTCGCTCGCGGCCTGCCTCCTCCTTTACGAGCATTACTGCCTCGCAGAAGGAGCTGACCGCTTCCCACTCCTTCTCGCCCCGCAGCATGGCCGCAACCAATGCCGGGCGCGAGAGGTCTCCGCCTATCGCAGCCGTGAGGACACGTCGGTGCTCCGCCCAAGCTGGGCAGTCTTGCACCGTATGCTCCACCGTGTCCTCCGGGCGATCTTCGCAGTGGTGACACCCAGGCGTCTCCTCCTTTCGCATCAGACACAGGTACCTCCCGAAACTTCCGTGTCCGGTGAGGACCTGCGTCAAGCGGTAGGTCAGGACGCCATGACTTCTCTCCAGCCACTCCTCAAAGAGGGGTCTTACCGCCGCAATTGCGGCGTGCCCATGTGTATTTGTTGTTAGTAAAAATTTTGGTTTTACGTAGTTGATAAAGACTGGTTTTACTTTTTATATTTATTTTATACAAAGTTATTGTAATATTGCATTATTTTGTAGATCTCTTTGACTGTACAAAGTACTAACAATTAATTGTTTATTTGTTATATTGGTATTGATATTAATTTGGTTATTTGTTTGTACACTGGATGTAAATCTAAAATTCAGTTATTACTGAAATTTTATTTAAATAGTTACACAGTTTTATTTTACTGTATAAAGATTATTTGAGTTATAATATATTTTTCTAAATATTTACAAATGTACAAGAAACTAAAAGTTGATTAATTATTTTGAAGACTGACTTAATGCCTAGAGCCTAGAGGCATTTATTAAAGTTAATCTTATTTGAAATTAACATTCAGAGGCGGCCTTACCCATTGCGAGGCCCCGGGCGGCAAGTCTTTGCGAGGCCCCTTGCCCTTTATAAAAAGTATGTGATGCGAAAGTAGGTTTGGTTGTCATGTTTGAGGACAAATGCTTAAGTTATACAATTAAATAAATGTAATTTGAGTTTTAAAACATTGTACAGTTCATACAGGAACTTTGAACAACCGTGTTTGCGTAAAATAGAGTAGTTCTGATTAGTGCAGACTTTCTTTGCCTTTTTGGCGATTATTACCTTAAAGTCTTAGTTTACTACATTAATGAAACTTAAGCAGCGTAGAATAAATTTACTACAATATGAGACTAAAATGGTTTCTGTAAACCTAAAAGCTTCCTAGTTAGTGCTTTTCAAAAGTATCTGAAATCAACGTTTTTTTACAACAAATGTGAAAGATGCATCTGATATCATGTCTTCAGTTGGATGTTTTCCAATTTCATAACTTTTTTCGAAAAAGAACTTTGAAGGGGTTTAGGCCGCATTACGGTTAAACCGCTGTAGTTATTAATGGCATGAATTTGTGCCCCTTTTTTTTTAGCATGGTAAAATCATCAAATGAGTCCTCCCACTTTACTGTCAGACTTGTACCGACTAAAATCCACGGTGACCTTCAATAGCCCTTTATGTTCCGGGGTCACGATGAGGAAATAAATCCCGCGACCCCGGCAGGCTTTGGCCCTTTGAGAGGGGGCCCCCGTGATTTTTGCTGACGCTCTTTGAGGCGCGCGTGGAACACGACGTGCTGTCGACCCGGGCATGGTCCATGGTCGGACAGCGAGTTGCCCTTTACTCGCTGTCTGCATGCACGCGCCTACCGTGGCCAGAGATCGTCTGCCGACGTCCGACGCCGCGGGCGTCTTTCACTGCGGTTGGAGACGAGGGAGGACGCCGTCCTCCCTCTCTCACGGCCCGCCTCCTCCTTCACGAGCATTACTGCTTCGCAGAAGGAGGCGACCGCTTCCCACTCCGTCTCGCCCCGCAGCATGGCCGCAACCAATGCCGGGCGCGAGAGGTCTCCGCCTATCGCCACCGCGAGGACACGTTGGTGCTCTGCCCAAGCGAGGCAGTCTTGCACCGTATGCTCTATTGTTTCCTCCGGGCGATCTTCGCAGTGGTGACACCTGGGCGTTTCTTCCCTCCCTATCAGACACAGGAACCTCTCGAAACTTCCGTCGAGCTCAACTCTGAAACTACTGGGTCTACAGGTATAAATCAGTTCTCATATTGTAGCAAAAGGTATCTTTGAAACCGTTCTGAGAAGTAATTATCAACAACTAGTCCTTTACGGTCATAAACGCCAAATGTTCAAAAAAGAACGAAATTTTCGAGTTTAAAAAAAAATACAAAGTAGGTTCGGTGTTTGAGGTCTCAAACTTTGATTATTCATTGGGCGCACATGATGGGGCACATGATGGGGCCTCGCGCTTAGAGATTTAATAAAATAAAATAAAATTGACAACGGCAATCTCAAGTTTGTTACCACTCAGTAAAGCAGTGTAATTTAATTTCTACTAAGATTTCTAACTGAGAACTGATAGAGATAAAGCTGATGGCGCCGACGATCATATTTAGGTCTAGCAATTCCACTTCTCGCGGGAGGCCCCGTAGTTGCATGATAACTTGTTTACTCTTTATTTCTAACTGTGAACAGAAAGAGGTAAAGAGGCCTCGCAAAGCGATCTTATCATCAAGTCATCAAAAAAAAAAGAGGCCTAGCTCGCGGTGATCCACACGATGGGCTTAAAAACAAACAGAAATCCGCGCGATATTTTTCACATTCCATCAAAATAAAGGGCCTCGCAATTGCGTCTTGCCCCCTCCAAGATTCGGTCTCGTTACGTCACTGATTGGGCCAACATCATAAAAAGTCTGAACTACCGCATTTAACCTAAACTAGTCGTACGTTCAGGCGACAAAATTATTGTACTAAATAAATATTTACAAAACTCTGAGATAAATAAAAAAAATAGATGGTTTGATTTTTTCTAAAACTAAAATCTTATTTAATTTTGCCGTTATGATTGAATTAAAACTAATTAATTAATTAATCAAAATCAAAAGTTTTTAATTAATAAAAATTACTACTTTTTTCTTTTGCTTGCTTTGTTGCGCGAGGCCCCCTGCAAGCGCGAGGCCCCGGGCGGGTGCCCAGTTCGCCCCCCCCTAAGGCCGCCACTGTTAACATTATATGTACCGAATTACTATATTTTTATTTTACCCTTTTCTGCGCGATTGTACCAGGACTACCAAGCTGCAGTGTACACATGTACATGTTCTTATATTAGAAGAATGAATAAAAATAAATATTCTTCAGGGGACGAGTGGGCCCCTCAAAACTTCCAGGGTACGAGTGGGCACAGGGTGCGAATCTTAGGGTACGAATGGGCTCTGACCCGTACAGACGCCAGCACATCAAGCTATTACAACCTGTCAGATTTTTTTGCTAGATTTTTAACCTTGTTACTGTATGGGAAGGTTATTATTAGATTGGCAAAATTTTACAGATTCGGGAAGGTTGACCTGGCGTCTGTACATGAAAACTGTTGTGGACTTGCGGTGCATAAAACTTGGCATACGTCACTCTCGAAAATCCTAAGTTATGTCACGTCTATAGTAATTTACATTAATGTGTCCTAGCGCGAACATTGTAAACTGGTAAAGGCACCGGCATGGCCGTGCACCGGCACTGACACCGGGGCTTTGTTTTTCCACTGCCCCGGTTCCACGCCGCGCCGGTCGCCCGGTGAGTGGTACAGTACTCACATGGACTTCAGCATGACCATATGCAGAGTGCGTGTAGACATAATAATAATGTTATTACCTTTTATCTCTACGACGTCAATAATTTTGGATTCATCCAAACGAACCACAAACCAAATTCGAGCCTTTCTCCCTTTGTTCCGCATCCTCATAAGAGAGTAATATTCCGAAAGTTGGCAACGTCGCAAATGGTTGTCAAATATTAACAAGTTTTAATAAATTTACCATTGTTACTATATGAAAATAAGAAATATGGCTCTGTAGTGCACTAAAAAATTGATAAGGGAATGCAATAATTAATATCGTAACACCGAGTTTTAGACGTAAATAAAAACTTTTTCAAAAAAAATGTAACCGCCTTCAAAAACAACCACAAAAAAGTGTAAAATAATCTACAAAATAACTTTTCTTTCGGAAGTCGGTGCCTTTGTTTTTTTTCTTTTCATTGTCTTTTTAGCCACCGACTTCCGAAAAAAAAGTTATTTTGTAGATTATTTTACACTTTTTTGTGGTTGTTTTTGAAGGCGGTTACATTTTTTTTGAAAAAGTTTTTATTTTACTCTTTTTAGTTTAAATATTCAACCCGAATTCTTGTCAAGAACATTATTCTCTTACATGTGCACTATAATTTTGTAATCCTTCGCACCAGTACTTACATCACTCATGTACACATTAAGCTAATAAAATTCCATATCTCAAAAATTACTAAACCGATTTTGATGAAACTTGCAGTATTCTCTAAGTTAAATGATACCTAGTACAACAAAAAAAGAATTACTTAAATCGGACTTGTAGTTCCGGAGATATGCGAACACAAAGTAAATCAATCGATGCCTACTCCTTACTGTTAAGGAGTTGTACCTTCCATCATCAGGTCATCCACCTGAGATGATGATTATCAGATGCAAATACTTAAACAGCTTTAGAAAATATATGAAAATGGTACTATGTGCCTATAAAATTTGAAGGTTGCCCTCGATTTCCCTAGGATCCCATCATCAGATCCTGACCTGGTGATCATGGGACCAATTGGAAAGTATACCCTTTCAAACAAAAGAAAAAAATTCCAAATCGGTCCAGGCGTCTTCGAGAAATCGGGGAACATACATAAAAAAAAAAAAAAAAAAAAGATTCCGACGAATTGAGAACCTCCTCCTTTTTTGAAGTCGGTTAAAAAAGCATCAGAAGCTTTCCAAATGCCTTATACAACATGTAGTAATTAACGCACACCCTCAGACACCCCAATTAGAATATTATGTTATAATCATAATACATATATTGAATTTTTAATTTAACATGTAAATGCATTGTTATTAACTAAATTAGTTATTTTGCAGTAAGGTTTATTTTTCTTTATTTTGAATTGAATGACGGAATTTGTATTAATATTAATAAAATAGCACTTTTAAGTCTTGTTGCTTTGATTTACGGTCTATCTTAGTTTGTTTTGACTGTACAGGGGTAATGTGACTATAACTTCCGTAGTTTTAAATATTTTTGATAAAAAAATTACCTTTAATTAAAATGATAGAAATCGACTCATTAAACGATTCTGAACAAACTAATTTCAGGATGTGCGTTAATTATGTTACATGTTGTATACACCTGAAACGGTTACAACATCAAATTCAGTGTTTTAATTGCATTCCTAATTATCATTTTTTTGTTGCACTACAGAGCGATATTTCTTGTTTTCATACAGAAAATTTGACAAATTAATTAAAACTTGTAAATATTTGACAGCTTTTTGCAACGTTGCCAACTTTCGGAATATGCAGCCTTAACCGAGCCGCTTCCTGCCCACCCGCGCACTTAGACTCATTCGGCTACAATTCATATACAATACGTGCAGATTTGCTGGGCCGGCACCGACGACTGAACCCAACGCAGGGCCCGCGCCGGCGGCGCCGGTAAGTGCAAAAGCGACCCATTCATTTTCATACATTTTTGCTTCCTGCTTTTCTTACAGCCACTGTTTCTTCAAGCGATGTGTCTCATACAAAACACCATACAGCCATAGACTCATTCATTCAAAGACTGAAGCTAGAAAAATGGGAGAAAGAAGAAGCGCCATGTTTGGAGAAGACACTAACACTGTTGGAGAATGTGAAGAACTTCACGCTATGGGCCACCTGGGGTAAGTTGAATAGAACACTTTACAAAAAATCTGTGGTTTCGGTTTTAGTGACGGGCGTTTTCTACGCCCCCTGATAACGAGCCCGAATTAAGAATGCATGATATTACGATTTGATAAATATTTATTTTGTAAGTTGGTGGCCCAGTGGTAATCGGTCCCGATTTACGAACTGTAGGTCGTGGGTTCGAACCCCGTCCGGCGCATTACTTTGTGTAAATTATTTCATCACCACTGCTCTCAAAACGGTGAAGGAAAACATCGTGAGGAAACCGGCATGTCCTAGAACCAAAAATTCGAAGACATGTGACATCTACCAATCCGCACTGGGCCCGCGTGGTGGATTATGGCCCACTCCCTCTATCAGAGAGGAGGCCTGTGACCCAGCAGTGGGAACATTATAGGCTGATGATGATGAATTGGTTACGAAAAAAAATACTTTTACACGTCACAACTAATATTTTTAAAAGCTTGATGAGGCTGGTTTTTCGTACAGAAACAGCCGAAATAATCTCAGAGGTCACATCTGACAACTATTTGAGACGTTTCCAACTTTCAAAATACGCGCTCTTAAAAAGGGCTTAAGGCCTTGTCCCTCCAAATCCTATTGATTGACACAAAACAGTAAACTGACAAGTTATGTAATTAATTTCCTTCTTAGTATCTCATTGTATAGAGGCCAAGGGTTTGACCTCTGCGAGCGCTTGTCATAAAACATTAAGAATATAAAATTAACAAATCAATACAAAGTTTAACAGTAAACCGTGAAATCTTTGGTTTTTAAACGACCTTAATAACAATACTCATTCAGTTGTGTAATTTTATTTTTATGTTCGGACAATGGGGAAGGCAAGTCAAAGCTAATTGTAGATGGCGCCACCATAGCCAAGTCCGCATCCGACCAATGACGTAGTACTATTTTGAAGTACCTTTAAGGTGATTGCGTCGATGTAGCCCGCGAAATTCAAATTTTTTTACGTTTTTTGCAATTTGCAGGCCAGTGACATGTTGTAACTTTATAAATATTTGTGTTGCGCAAATAACAAGTATAATTTTAAATATAAAAATTGTCAAAAAATTCGCTCCATCAGCTCTTACATAGAAAAGGTGCATCGTAGTTAGATTTCGGAGATTTTAACATGATGCACCTTTTCTATGTGAGAGCTGATGGAGCGAGTTTTTTGATATTTTTTATATTTAAAATTATACTTGTTATTTGCGCAACACAAATATTTATAAAGTTACAACATGTCACTGGCCTGCAAATTGCAAAAAACGTAAAAAAATTTGAATTTCGCGGGCTGGTTGGAGCATCCCCCTTAAGATTTAAGGTGATTGCTTCGATGTAGCCCGCGAAATTCATTTTTTTTTACGTTTTTTGCAATTTGCAGGCCAGTGACATGTTGTAACTTTATAAATATATGTGTTGCGGTAATAACAAGTATAATTTTAAATATAAAAATTATCAAAAAATTCGCTCCATCAGCTCTCACATAGAAAAGGTGCATCGTAGTTAGATTTCGGAGATTTTAACGCGGGCTGGTTGGAGCATCCCCCTTAAACTGATTTGAACCAACAACGATGCTTGGAACAAGCTATACTAGCGCCATTAGTTCCCCAGTTGCCATCCCCATTAGACGATTCTATCAAGTAATTTTTGTTAGAAGGAAATTTCAAAATGTTCGCATTTTTTCGTAAATATTTTAAAACTAGTTTCGAAGACAGACAATAGTACTTTTCAATAATTGCCAGTAAATCATACGCTTTTGCTGTTGTCGCATATCTATGCACCTTTTACTCACACACGAATTAAATGAACAGTCACACTACAAAAAAGTTAAACATTAGTTTAACACTTGTCTAAAAAAGGTGTAAAGATATAACAAACGAAAAATTGAGCTGCGAGCAGGGTTCGAACCTAAAATTTAAAAAATATAACTTTAGGTTAGAAGTCGTTATCAAATACAACATTGATTTGATTGCAATATCAGACGTGTTGGTTGGTAAGTAGTTTGAAACATTACCAATAGATGGCGCAACGTGTAAACAGCGTTAAAAAAAACAAAGCGAACGAGAAATTCAGCTTTGAGTGTAGTGGTTGCGATGGCCTAATTGGTTAAGGCGTCTGGAGTACCTATCCAGAAGACGCAGGTTCAAACCCTGCTCGCAGCTCAATTTTTCGTTCATTAAAATATCTTTGCGAAGACGCGACGCAGGCGTTATTGCGTATAAAAAATATTTAAAAAAAAATAAGTAAAAAAAAGCATTTGACGTTGATAAAAATACCATTTGACTGTTACACTTATTTAGGTGTTCAATAAACGTTTAACTTTTTGTAATAAGACTGACAGAGTTTAATTTCTTTTTTTTTCCAGTTTGGAACGCCAACACTATTCCAACAGGTAATCTATACGGTGCAACGGTTAATTATGGAAACTTCGACCAGTGTATGAAACCTCCTTGGTTGGAGACTCATCCTCAATTCAGGACCAAGTACTGCCTGACTAGGCTGGAGCTGACGGATAATCCGAAGAAGAGAGCTGAATATGATCCTTATGGATCTACTGTGGAGTATCTTAATGTAAGAATTGTTACGAGCTGGATATGGGATAAATTAATTAACACAAACTAAATAACCTAGGTTTAACTGACTAGGTTCACACGACTTTGTTTTATACTAGGTATTTTTTTTGGGACAAACCCACCACACTTTTCCCAACCATTGCAACTCCTGAAGCCAGAATCAACAGTGGCAACCACCAGAAAAGCGCCGGGACAATGAAGCTCGACGTGTCCCGGAGAATGAATTTACCTGTCTTGGATCCTGCAACGAAATTAAACAGAGAAAAATAACGGAGGAGTAGGAAAAAAATATATGTTCCCACTTCCCTCCATGCAAGCAGGAGACAGAACAAAACAAGGCCAATAGGCACAAAGGGACATTACAACTGGGAGAAGCCCAGTTACCTAGCACGACTGTGACTACTAATATGACTACTAATATTAATGGGTTCTAAATTGTGAGCTGCTATGTTTGATTCCAATAAATTTATACTACGTAGTGAAGCCGACTCCAATACGGTTGAGAAATCAGGCAGACAATGATGACAGTCCTCTTTCCAGTCCCCAACAACATCAGGACTGCCCGTGAACAACTTCGTCTGGGGGCTGTGTATCCCCTCGACCTGCGACCCTCCATCTGTCGTCAAGATCACCAGGTCCATGTATGACTTGACCTCCTTCGGGAGCCAGACTCCTAACATCACTGTGGTACATTGTCAGGTGGCTGGGGAGAAGCTACAACCAGGAGTTGGATTTTATTTATTCATGTAAGTAATTTATTTATCTTGCTCTTGTCAAAATTCATCGTCGGCCTATAATATTCCCACTGCTGGGACACAGGCCTCCTCTCTGAGAGGGGGGTGGGCCATAATCAACCACGCGGGCCCAGTGCGGGTTGGTAGATGTCACGTCTTGGAATTTTTGGTTCTAGGACATGCCGGTTTCCTCACGAGCATTTCCTTCACCGTTTTGAGAGCAGTGGTGGTGAAATAAATGACACAAAGTAATGCGCCTGGCGGGGTTCGAACCCACAACCTACAACTCGTAAGTCGGGACCGATACCACTGGGCCACCACTGCTCTTTTTAACGTCACTTTTAAGTTACTTAAAGATTGCTATGGTTTTTTGTTTACAAAGAGGTGGCAGTACGATCTAAACCCGTACCTTGATGGCTGGTCCTAACTGGCACTAGAAAGGATATGGGGGAAGCCTTTGCCCAGCAGTGGGACATAAACGGCAAGTGAAAAAATGGTTTTTAAAAGAAGACACTAAGAATCAATTTAAAACAAACGACGAACTGCCATGCTTATTACTATTTTTTCAAAACTCAATGTGCATTCTTTACGGCAGAAACTAACATAATTATTCATCATTCTAAGTCCTGAAACAGAAACTTCTCAAGAACAATTTTGCCATTTTCAGAGCTTTAATAGTATCACTGATATTAATAGCTGCTGCATCAACTTACTATCGGCTTCATGTAGCCAGTGATGACCATCCACCAGATAGTTTGGGTGAGAAATAGTCTTTGTATTATTAGTTTTTAGGGATCCAAAACGGTCCTTAGCGGTGTTCGTCTTTCTCGCACCACTATCTGTACCGTTCTGTTTCCACTCATTCAAGCTGTTATAGCGATTTGCTAAGAGAAAACTGCACATTTTCGCATTTTCGCTATGAGCGGCAACTCGTGGCGTACTACAAACATTTAATACCTTAGATAATATGTTTCTAAACGGGGAGTTCGTAGTCGAACCAAAGTTGCCGACATAGCCCAACGAATTAGCAAGTTGAAAAGGCAGTGGGCAGGCCATATAGCACGCAGAAATCAGTTTTCGGCCGAATGGAGACCACGCACCGGCAAACGTAACGAACGGTTCTTAATAAAGACCACAGGATCACGCTCGATGCAAGGCACTTCCAACCAGTCTTATTGGAAGTCTATAGGGGAGGCCTATGATCAGCAGTGGACGTCTTACGGCTGATATGATGATGATAATTATGTTTAAAGACCGCTCACAGCGGCAAGATCGTGAAAGGCCTGTAATAAGGTGTGCGTCCACAGGTCGGCATCGCACGTATCGTACGTAATGGATTTTAGTTTGCCTTGTATGAAAACTCATACAACTACGTCCACTGATCCGCATCGTACGGACGGCTCATCGGCAATGCCTTAATGCGATGCGTACCGATGACGTCATACGGAATGCCAATCAGTAGAAGCGATGAAGGTGGCATTGGCAATCCGATTGCTGATACTCGCGTCGGCAATCCGATCGCTGCCGACACAGAAATCCGTTTGATGCGATGCGTCCGATACGTACGATGCGGACCTGTGGACGCTTACCAATACGTTATGGTTAGCAGGATTTACTAAATAGAATCCTGTAATTACAGAAACAGTAATAACAAAATCATTCTGCGTCATCAAGAACCGACAAGACTTAACTAAAGTCAACAGGGGAGAGATCAGTGTTATGAACGGCATGAGAGTCATCACTGCGGCCACTGTGATTCTTATACATCAGATGTTCTATATGATCATGTCTGGAGTCAGTGATTCAAGGGATTATGATAAGGTAGGTATCTCAGTGTCACAATAGCTCCCTCCCATTCCGTGGCAGTCCCAAGAATAACGGTCATCTGTTGGGCAGTCATCTAACTGGACCCTCCTTCCACACGCGCGTGTCTTAGATACTGCAGTCCAAATGATACACCTTTTCCTCCTGGGTAGTGTGTAGCTAACAGACCGACAGTGAAAGTCGCATTAGATCCCGCTACCCCCTGACGTGAAGGATCGAGGAAACGACACACGTAAAGCCGTTGGTTTTTGGTTAAAATTTGGCAATCTAAAAATAACATAGCTATGCTCAGTCACCAAGTCAACAGACCACATTTTGGTCTATCGCATCGGATAATCCCTATCTAGTCCTTCGAGCTGGATCATGTTTTGAGAGACCAGTGATACAGCCTCGACTGCAGTTTTTACTGGCTGCAAATGTTACTGCTGGATTCGATTACCAGGTAGAGGTAGTAAAAGTGGTATTGGGATTATCAATCGGAATATTCTCTGAACCGGCCACGGATTTGAGCCTGATAGGTGCCAATATACTCGCACTCTATTTAACAGGCCCTAAACAAAAGTACAATGGCTAGCCTTTCGGTTAACAGTTCACAGTTGCTCAAAATAATAATGATCGTATTTGCAGTTCCTCGAAGGTATAGGAGGTTACTTCCTCCACTACGATGTCGTCGTGGACACCTTCTTCGCAATGTCAGGACTGCTCCATATCAAAGGTCTTCTTGGCAACGTTAGCAGACAACAGAATCTGTTTAGTGTTTTATGGAAACGATATATCAGGTAAGGGTTTCAAGGGATCCTTGACAACCTGGTTGGTGCAGTGGCAGAGGGTTTGGATTGCTGCATTGCGGTTTGGGGGTCGCTGCTGCATCTGAGACTAAATATCCTAATCCTAACTAATATTCCAAATGCCAAATAAGTATGCTGTTCCCTTACAGCGATCATCCTGATGTTTTGCAAATACCTGATCAGGAGTCAGGAGTCCATAGAGCTAAGGTACCTTTTATTGTTCCAGATTAGTAGGACCCTTCGCTTTAATGATATTCTATCTGATATCAGTCTCAAAGTACGTTGGTTCTGGTCCAATCTGGATATATGGCAATGAGCAGGAATCAGAAGTTTGTCGCAAGACTTGGAGACTAAGTTTGCTGATGCTTAACCAAGATTCTAAGTATCTTGTAAGTAACAAGAAATATGAATTTAAAAACGTGTATGTTGGCAGCGCTAACTAAGTAACTTTGTTTTCCGTCTATTTCTATTTGTCATCTCTTGTTTTTACTGACGAAAAACCTGAAATAAACCCTATTGTAACCACTAGAAAAAAAAAACCATTGTTGCCAGTGAGGTAACTAATGAACACTAGCCAGGCACATTACTTTGCGCATTTTCATTTCCTGCTCCCAAAATAGTGAGGAATCCTGCATGAATTAGAAGCCAAAAAAAAAGATAAATGTAATGCTCAGCTCTCTCCCGTTCACACAGAGTCCTGTGTCCGACCAGTGGCATTATAGGCTGATTATGCTAAGCTTCACTTTTGGCAATTTGTAGCATGGCGATCCGATTTCTTTTGGCCACTTAAATATGCGGTAACTTATGAACATTCATTATTAGTTATTTATGAACATTCATTAACCAGAAAAGTTTTTACTTTTACAGTGTCATGCGGTAACTTGGTACGTCCCCTGTGATTACCAGCTGACAATCCTGGGAACAGTCCTCTTCTACTTCTACCAAAAAGACCGAAGACTTGGGTTTGCATCATTTGGGATGGCTGCAGTATTCTCCGTGATCATACCCGGAGTACTGACGTACTGGTTTCAAATTCCTGCTATTCTTTTCACAGACTTTGCGTAAGTTGCCTTTTCTTTGACAGTAAACGCCCATGATGGCAAATAAACACTGCCTATTCTGATCTACGAGAATGAGTCCTGATACGAAACTTTTCATTTTCAGGAGGATAGTCAAGGACATACGTGGCTATTGGGAGATCAGCTACACATACACGCCGAGCTACAGTCGCGCCGGCGCGTATCTGGTCGGTGTTGCTATGGGATACGTCATGACTGTGTACAAACCTTCGCAATATAGGAGGACTGTTTCTATGGCTAGTATAAATATTATAAGTTACAACACTCAATTTCTTAATTTTTTCAAAATGTACTTAGGTTTTACATAATTAATTGGTGAATTTATGTAATAAACTTGGTCGGCACGGCATAGGATGTGGGAGAGATCTTCGACCAATAACAGAGCCTGTAGCCAAACGGCAAGCGACAATCGTTAACGTTCAGCAGTCGCTAATACATTTTCAACTTTATACCCCATCGCATAATGTTGAAAATCTAGTAAAGACCGCTGAACGTTAGCGATTGTCGGTTGCCGTTTGGATTTAGGGCCAGTACTTATAAATCGTGACTGACTCGTTCATATTTTTATTGGAGTGTAAAATCATCAAAATATGTGTTCCCCCAGCTCCCGTCAGTATCCTGACAGCTTATTAGAACCGAGTCAGTGCCTTGGTTGGACGACGAGCTAAACATTAGCGCCTCGCGCCAAGTCGGGCGCCAATAAAATTGGGTTTTTCACCACGGAAAAAATAACCACGGAGTCTGGACATGTATGAAAGCAATAGACTTGCCCCTTCTTTATGGTAAAAAGCCGACCACAATACATCAGTTTTCCTGATCAGGAATCCTGATCCGTTTTCTCAACACAGTGAACATACAAGTGTGTGTGCATGTCACACATTTATATAACTTCCCGTATTTTAAAAACTGATGTATGTAGAGGGGCTAAATGTAGCGACATATGGGTTTACTTTAGTGTATCGTAAACCTGGATGCCCACCATGAGGGCTGGATCGAAATATTGAGAAACAAAAGTTCATGGCAAGACTTGAGGGAGCCCCGCAGTACTACCATAATAACAACTATACTCTCCTTCATTCCAGACCTGGTCCATCATCGGTACTGCTATATCTCTAGCTGTTATGCTATGCATCATGGCGCTACAGGTATTCTTCATGCATCGAGAGTACGACCCTTTGGAAGCGGCTGTGGTCGCGTCCACCAATAGGATCGCGTGGGCTGTAGCCATTTGTGTCATTATCGGGCTGTGTGAATATGGGACTGTACGTAAGTATACCAAATGCTGTTGCTGGTAGCTTCAACTACTCTCAAAATCAGGAAAGTCCTCAAAATCAGGAAATCTTGTGTGCTATTCCAGACATAGCAGAAAAAATTAATAAGCTGAAGTGGCAGTGGGCTGGTCGTATCTCTCGTAGGACAGACAACCGCTGGGGTAGACGTGTCCTTGAGTGGAGACCGCGATTCGGCAAACGTAGTGTGGGACGCCGGCCGGCCAGGTGAAGGGACGACCTAAGAAAGGCGGTCGGCAGAGACTAGATGAGGAAAGCATAAGACCGGACTCAGTGGCGCACATTGGGAGAGGCCTATGTCCAGCAGTGGACGACAGACGACACAGGACAGGCTGATGATAATGATGATGATTCCAGACCTATGTCTGACTCCATCTAGATTCACTCATCTTTTCTGTCGTGTCTGCAACAAACATACATCAGTCCATCCAAACATCTCTTCTTTCGCAATAGTAATAATACCGCTCATTAGACACAAGTACCTTGGCAGTACGCGACCAGGGGACGCTCAAAATGGCGGAGTACCAGGCCTGTGGGTTAATATAAGTATCTTATTATGTTTTTTTTTTTCAGCTATTGTTAGAGAATTCTTAAGCCTCTCGTTCTTCACGCCGCTAAGTCGCCTCTCCTACGGTATCTACATGATACATCCTCTCATTATACAACGGGACAAGTTGTCGCTCCGATCACCAGAACAATTTGACTGGTTTTCTATAGTGAGTATCAAGTGGCCTACCAAGACAGAGTGAGAGAACGAGACAGAGCTATACTAGAAGAAGCACAATCAGACAGTTTTCTGAAGGAAAGGGGTAGTTTTGGTGTCTTAAGTTTTTAGTCTCTCAAAATTTTAGTCTCTCAAGTTTTTAGTCTCTCAAATTTTAGTCTCTCAAAATTTTAGTCTCTCAAGTAGTTAGCCTCCCATAATCTCTCAAGTGTCAGTCTCTCTAGTTTTTAGTCTCTCAAATTTTAGTCTCTCAAAATTTTAGTCTCCCAAGTATTTAGTCTCCCATAATCTCTCAAGTTTCAGGCTCTCAAGTATTGAGTCTCTAATATTTTAAGACCGAACTTTTAGTTTTTGGAACGAAGTTCCTTATCGCGCGTTGTGAAAGGGGGCTAGACGGAAACAATTCTTACGAAAAGTTGTCACGACACTTTTTGGAACGAAGTTCCTTATCGCGCGTTGCGAAAGGGTGCTAGAGCTCAGAGTGGAGTGGAGTGGAGTGGAGCGGAGCGGAGTGGAATGTAGTGGAGTCGCGACGATTATTTTTTTTGAGTGTATACAGTAACTTCGTTCCATCCGGGTGTCCCTTGAAACCTCTCAAGTTTTTTTTATTTATGAATGATTGGTTCGCGTTCCTTTTCTTTCAAATACCCTTTATATTCCAAAGATATTCCTGAGATTTCTCACATCAATTTTCTCTTCTAGTCTCTGGACATCATCGCCACGATGACCACGAGCGCCGCTCTAAGCTTCGTAATGTGGCTTTTAGTTGAAGCCCCACTAATCAATATGAGCAACCACTTCCTATTTGCCAAGTAAGTACATAGACTTAAGGGATGGAATGAAGAATTCTATTGGAATCGCTCAGCTGACTACTATCCTGTCAGAATTATTTCTGGATGGTCTCGATCCATCTTAGATCAAATCTTTGCTCTTGGCAAAAGCACTTTTGACTGGCCTGTTGGTCTAGTGGTTAGTGGCCCTGACTGCTATGCCGGGGGTCGTGGGTCCGATTCCCACCCTGGACAAAAAATGTATGTGTGATGAGCACGATCATTTGTTCTGTGTCTGGGTGTAATTTATCTATAATATTATGTAAGTATATATTTTGAAATATATAGGTATGTTTATCAGTTATCCAGTACCCATAACACGAGCTCTGCTTAGCTTGGGACTAGATGGCGTTGTGTAATAGTTGTGGAATATTACTAATATTATAAAGCAAAAAAAAATATTAAAAAAAAAACAATTTTTTTCACAGACCAAAGAGTAAAGAGCTAATGGAAGACTCAGAGAAAACTGGAATCCAGCTTCAGAATGCACACATTAAAACCAAAGCAGCGTAGTATAGTAGTGTAAAGGGTGTAGTACAAAAATGTGATTTTATTATTTAAGAGTAGGATTCAGACCACCTGTTTAAACAGATAATAGAGTGAAATGGAAGATAAAGTAATGCTGCGCCGACTCCTTCTAAATGGAGTTATGGATGCAGCAGGATGATAATGTTGATAATGGGCCAGAACTATCCCCATCTCTTTCTTCCTTTTTCGTGTGAGGGAGAAGGCACCCTCTAGTGAGGTATACTATCTCGCTTGATGGTAAGCGTTGATGTGGTCGACGGTGAAGCACGCTTGCTTTGAAGTAAAGTATTCATCATTGACTTAGTAACATCAAGATTGTTGCTATAAGTAAATAAAGAACCAAGCAAAGAATTCAACTCCTTAGATGCCATCATCATCATCAGCCTATAATGTTTCCAGTGCTGGGACACAGGCTTTCTTTCAATGAGAGGGAGTGGGCCATAATTCACCACGCGGACCCAGTTCGGGTTGGTAGATGTCACATGTCTTCGAATTTTTGGTTCTAGAACATATGCCGTTTTCTTTACGATGTTTTCCTTCCCCGTTTTGAGAGCTGTGTAGATTAAATAAATTACACAAAATAATGCGCCTGGCGGGGTTCAAACCCACGACCTACAAATCGTAAGTCGGGACCGATACCACTGTGCCACCACTGCTCCACCACCTCTTAGATGCCATACGCTTTGTAAATAAAGGTGGTATGCATCTGACATGCCTTTGAACTTACATATTTTATAAGTTCAGGAGCCTAACCAGGACCTCTTAACGCGATCCAGTTAAGGCTGTGGGAAAGAGATGGTGCTAGACGACTTGTATAGTGAAACGACAAAGATGAAAATAAATAGAAAATACTTAATTTACGCTTTTATTTGGGCAGAGCTTTCCCTTACAATTATCGTTATAAACAGACACACCAAAATCACTGCTCCTCGCTTTTATATAGCTCGCCGGCTGGCGGCTATTTCACCCGCTCCGCTCAGAATTTGGCGGGGATGGCTCACGTGGTAGGGCAGTGACGTGGCGAGCTGGACTGGCTGGCTGGCTGGCTGGCGCTGGCAGGCTTGCCTGGCTTTGGCTGGCATCGCTGGCGACATCTGGCGTTACAATCGGCCATCCTGGAACAATTGCTCCCGCAATGGGAACAACAAAACAGTGATTACAAGTCAGCTCAGAGCAAATGGCATATCGATAACATGGACTATAATTTAGCTGTCTAGGAGATCTACGAGATCTTCGTTTTCCTACTGTTGATTCACACTACTGGCGCTATCGGGTATAAAAGCAATGCTACGATATGGTCGTAATAAATCAGCGCATATTGGGCCTGTGAACTTCTTGTATCCTCTAAGACATTTGCCTATATATTACAGCTATTATATATTACCTAAATCCTTAGGCAATAACACATGGGCCAGAATATAGATCATCTAACTTAGAATTAACAACGGACTGGAATTAACCTTATTGCAGCAAGGAGTTTGAGCCTGGCAACAAAGTACGTACTTACTAACTGTACCTAATCGCTTTTCATGTAAATTGTACTATTTTTACGCCTTTTATCGCAGTTACGTTTCATTTTCTTGCTAGCTGTTCAAATTCGATTATAATATAGCCCTATTGCGTCTAGATCGCACTGTCTCATAAACCAACCAGGGATGGAAACATCACATTCAGATCTACCTACACGAGCAAACATTAACTCGTATAAATTATAGCCTGCTAAATCATTAACAGTATTATTAATACTCCATATGACTTTGGTAAACTATTGTCCCAAATAAGAGAGGCCTCGCTAGGTTCCGTGGCTCTCAACGCATCTAGAATTGTGCGATTAGAGCGTTCTACCTGCCCATTACACCTAGGCCACGCAATAGCTGTTAACATGTATTTAACTACACACGTACCTACAACAATAGACAAACCTGTAATTTATCTAGTAAATTGTAAAAAAAGCAAAATTTGTGAACCTCACCAGGTAAAACATGTACGGACAAACCAAATTATAATAACTTGCATGCTTAATTTGTGTGTAAACGCATGTTTTGAACAAATAAAATATCTTTATCTTTAACTGTTTTTCTGTTGCGAACTTCTTAAAGTATCTACTGGTAAAGGCCTTACCATGGACAGAAACTACGTGATCTGGGAAACTAAGTAAACTAGAAATGCGTTTAAACTCTAATAATCACAAAACTGAATAAGCCTTAGTTTAAACCTGGACTACCAAGTTCAGGCTTATCTGCGGAACCGCGGTTTAAATTTCTCCGTATACAAAACATAGATTAAACCTTGACCTGACCTAGTGCCGTTTTTTTTTTGAACCATTGTCTAAACAATTAAATCTACAATTTTTAAATACATTTTGGCTGAAATTAACATAAAAACAACAACACAATGAAAAAGTTACTATCAGAAACTTTCACACACATTTGACAGCTACTACTGTTAGACCATGGTTTATCACAAAACCACTACATGTAATAACGTTTGTGCAAACCGTTTTACGAGATTCAATTCTGGGTTTTTAGTTAAACCCTTTTTTTTTACGTGCTTTTATTTTGTAATAAGACGGTAATTGTCTTTACAGAATTGACAATACGTGTAGGCTCAGAAACAACGAATTTAGAGAAAGAATTTGTCAAAACTAACACTTATTGGCACCCCTTTTTAATTTTGCTCAAAAGGGCTCAAATTATCGATGTCTACCATTTTCATTGGTTTAATAGGTTTAGGGATTCGATGTAATTTGCCTTCTTTTCAACCGTATTCTCTTTTATCGTACGCACAATGTAAACACGACGTCACATATTTCCTATATGTAATGGCCATCGTTTTGATGCATTTGAAATATTTTCTACGCGCGAAATTTGGCACAACTGATCGGTTATCGTAAAGCGTTTTACGAGACAGCCCATAATTATTTACAGTATCACTATCTGTGCACCCACTTTACAATAGATCAATATACGTTGCACTCTTCGAAACCAACAGTTTACTTTTAAAAGGAACACATTAACGGCATCTATCGGATTCCTGCTCAAGGCGTTGATATGCTCTAAGCGCTTACCTGGTCTATAAAATAGTCAACGGCAATTTTAAAGTCTCGAATTGAAAGTCACCAGTAGGCAACGCGTGCAATAAGATCACGTTAGTCATTGTATCGCGAACTGCACTACAATCCGTAATTACACGGACATTTTTACACAACACAGATTCTAAAACTTCGTAATAACGCTGTGAAAAACACTTTTTTTTTGACTTGTAACGCAACTAAAAAACAAGACAGAGCTCAAACTACCGCCTATCCGTATTAGTAAAAGAATACTTGCTATGGGTAACTTGCATGCATCCGTGTGAATTTCTATTGGCAAAACTAAGATTTTATAACATACCCACATCTCATTTTTTTTTTTTTTTTTGTAGTTCCGTTAGTGGACGAGCCATTATTGCAAAATTATGGATGAACTTCCTAAAGTAGCTACATAGTCCAATGAACTGACGCACTTTGTGTATGTTACTCAGAACGGGAAATTGAGACACAGCTGCAAACTAAAATTCACCCGGTTCAATGCCATGAACATAATAATTCATCACTAAATAACTCAGCTAAATAAGAAATCCTGTTTTGTAAAAATTTACATTTACCCACATGTACATAATTAAATAAAAATTCTGCGTTTGACCCCGACCATTTGACGACATTATTGGAGTTACTTTTATTTGATAATTTACTTTGAAATTACTAAACTATCTACGAACTTGTTAATTCAGCGCATAAAAACTGAGGGAGCGCTAAATGTATCTTTAGGATGGATGCTGAGTTTATGGGTACCCTTGGACTACATTCAGACTGGTGAAGTAGGTACTTCTTACCAGATGATTTAGTTTGCTTATCGATATTATATTAAAATGGTTATCTATCGCTGACAATTAATGCATTTAAGGCTCTGTTATCGACACATAGGCAACTATCTCCGTTCTTTCTCATAACTAAACAATAGGAGAGGCATACATCAATTCGGGTTCTTTTTATAATACCTGCTGGCTCAATGGCTCATTAATTTTGACTCTAACAATCTCTTGTTTGTGATGTGCTTATCTATTCCTAAGGCCTAAGGTGTACTTAATGCGCATTTGGAATAAATCTGTATATTCCAACTTCCCAGCTCCCTAGTATAGCTAGCAAAGCAGTTTTATACCGAGATAATCTATACTAATATTATATCTATACTATATACCATATTACTATTTACTATAGTAGGTACATTATAAAGCTGAAGAGTTTGTTTGTTTGAACGCACTAATCTCAGGACCTACTGGTCCGATTTGAAAAATTTTTTCAGTGTTAGATAGCTCATTTATCGAGGGAGGCTATAGGCTATACGGTAACGGGATATTCCCACGGGAACGGGAATAAAACGGGATATGCGCGTGCAATGTCGCGGGCAACAGCTAGTAAACTAATAAATTGATTACAATCAGATTTGCTTATCAGGCTTACCCTAGTTTTGTCAAGGTCACCAATGGCATTTTATGATTATTTATCGACACACGAGGCACTCAAATATAAAACACATTTGGCTAATGGCATTTTGCAAACATTGGCATGGCATGACTGACCTGGTTGTTTAAGCATGATTCCTGGCAGCTCTCGGCGCGAAGTATGACGAATCCCTCCTGCCTGCGATGTCCTTGGATCCGCTATTGACGACTTTGAGGTAGCTTTCATTTCCACAGAGAAGCGTTGCTGGTAGCGAGAAGAATGCTTCTTGAAACTCGATCATTAACGGAATAAACGATGCGGCATGGTGTTCTTTCCGACGTGAGGGTAGACACTTCGTGATCCAGATCATTGTTGATGATTTTTCAACTTCTTGTGCAAGGAGACTTCAATATTTTCTTTGCGGGTGGTGTGCATCGCCTTTCTTCGTTTTTATTTTCAGAAGTCTGGCTTACCAAAGCAGAATCTTCGTCCTCCAGATAAGACGACCGTCGAGATTAATGTGTAGCAGAGCGTCGTTTTAACGTAGGTTTTTTTTATCACACTTCTGAGTTGAAACGACAAAGATGAAAATAAATAGAAAATACTTAATTTACGCTTTTATTTGGGCAGAGCTTTCCCTTACAATTATCGTTATAAACAGACACACCAAAATCACTGCTCCTCGCTTTTATATAGCTCGCCGGCTGGCGGCTATTTCACCCGCTCCGCTCAGAATTTGGCGGGGATGGCTCACGTGGTAGGGCAGTGACGTGGCGAGCTGGACTGGCTGGCTGGCTGGCTGGCGCTGGCAGGCTTGCCTGGCTTTGGCTGGCATCGCTGGCGACATCTGGCGTTACAATAGCTCTGTCTCTTTCACACTGCTGGGCCACCAGGTTTTCTCACAATATTGTCCTTCACTATTGACCAAGATAAACTTAGAAAGTACATAGATTGAGGAATATAAATTGGTTCTCCCTCGAGTTTGAATTCACAAACTCGTGTTTGAGAGACACTGCCTTAAACTCTGGCCCATTACGATATGCTTTTTCAATGGAATCGGCAAAATTTTACTTTTAATTGTATTGTTACATCCAGAGATTGTTAAGTACAAAAACCTTTAATTAGTTGTAATATTTGGTAGTATAGATTAGTAGGAATAAATTATTGGGATGAAACTTCGTATTTTATTTACTTACCACAAGTCATCAGAATAAAATAAAATATACAGTGTAGTAATCAAATCTGAGAGCCTACCCAAATGGCAAATGATAAACGAAAACGCTAGACTGCTAGCGTTTTCGTTCATCATTTGCCATTTGGGTTTGCCATTTAGAAGATTTTCGACTTAAAACATAAAAAAATATAAAGCATATTCCTATAAGGGTATTGTTTTAGGCTATCACGGTTATTTTCATAATTTAAAATGTCACTTACGGGATATCTTCCGTGATTGTTTTTTATTTTGCGTTCCCGATATTTCGACGCTGTTGCAAGCGCCATGATCGCGGGATGACCGACTTATTTTTCTATAATAGTTATACACGAAATCAAAAACAATCACGGAAGATATCCCGTAAGTGACATTTTAAATTATATAAGGGTATTCTTCAAAGACATAATATAATGATACGAATATTTTAAACTTTAAAACCGATGTATTTACTTCAGCAAACACTACAAAAGTATCTGATACAATCGATTCAATACAAATAAAGTACATCCGCTAGCCGAACTCAGTTCGCAACAAGAAACCATGAGATAGGCCCTTGAGATAAATCCTCAATACTCGAGATCTTCGTTGATTGTGATCGTCTCCCCCGTCATACACCCCATAGACACAGAATAGAGAGATACAGAAGGCCAGCCCCTCTCGCTAAGGCAGTGTCCTGCGTAAGTTACACACCACGTAAGTTACACCAAGAGTGAGTAGTTCCGCTCAGGGAACAAGATGGCGCTAAACGACTTACATAACTCTGTTTCTTTTCCACAGTGACTCTTGTTTTAAGACGTCATAATACGGCCGCAGTTAAACACATGGAGTAAAAACAGTCGCACGCACACATAGACGAAAAAGTGCTTAGATTTTTAACAAATGACAGTCGCGAATACGTTTGCTATCGCTGTACGTGAAGCGTGTCTTTAGGAGTAAACTCGTCTGAAAGAAAAGTCAAAGTGCATTATCAGTAGTTAGCAAGAACTACCAACTTAATATTTTTTATGACAAGAGTAAGAAAACGGAGGAAAAAAATAACTAACTAGGATTTATGAGAAACGTGTCAACGCAAGTCAGATTATTTACTATTTTGCACTTTTTTTGTTTGTTTTTGGAAGTCAGTTCTAACCATTTCAAATATTTAAAATAAATTCTTGACATTAGTATAAAGTAAAAAAAAAAATGTAACTTATACACGAAATCTACCATCTTTAATTTTCTTTCGATGGTTTGTCACGTCATAATCTGCACACGTTTTCACAAGTTGTGTAGTGCTGACCTTCTGTATCCTATCTACTCCGTGTCCTCTCCCTTCCAACCTCACCTCAGTACTTAACTAACAATTTGTTTCCAATTATGTGGATGCGAAGACTTTAAACAATGTCTACGGAGGATTGTTGTTCCATAACAGTTCAAGGATTTTTGCCGGCAATCGTTTTGAGGTAAGATAAATATTGTTTTGTTTAGTTTGTTGCTAAGTTGTTGAGGAGCTCGTGGCTAATAAATACAGCCGCACAGACCGATCTTCCGGGTTAAGCCGCGCTTGCCAAGGTTGGTCTGTGGATGGGTGACCATCTGTCATAGCGAGTTTCCTCCGTGCCTCGGAAAGCACGTAAAGCCGTTGGTCCTGGGTTTCATTTGTAGATATTTGACAGTCGTTACTGTTAGTCAGAAGGTCTAAAGTCTGACAACCAGTCTTACCGTGGACTATCGTATTACCCAGTTAGTGGGTTGTGGAGGTCCGACAGACAGTCGCTCCATGTAAAATACTGACATACAGCTGAATCTGGTTTGACTGGAAACCGACCCCAATATAGTGGCTAGGCAGATGATGATGATAGTTTGTTGCTAGGTTATCTTTGAAAATGTATAAAACACAGTCCCTCTTACCACAAAAAGATAAACATCTGTTGAATGCTTGTCTAAAAAAACTGTAACTGCAATAAGACCCCTTTAACAAGAAATGTCGATTTGAAGTTTGACACTTCTTTTCGACAAGTGTTCAACAGATGTTTAATATTTCTTGTTGGCGGAATGTGACTAGACTTCTGTACGATTTCAACTTGGAATTAAGCAACGCATGTTACTGCTGTTACATTGATAGATAGAGTTGTTCAAGAAAATTAGGTAAAATAGTAAACAGGAAGCACACAAATGACTGTTATTTTTCAAAAACAAACTTTTTACAATATTTTTTCTTTACAATAAATAAATTACACTCGTAGCGTATGTTCTTATATGTATATTATTTTCTCACAATAATATTACATAATTAATCCTAAAAGTTAAACAAACTAATTAATTAAATATTTACACTTTCTAAATAGCTAGGATTTAATTAAACATTACAACAGTTTTAAAATTAAGTATGCTCTTTATCTTTGGTATTCTTTAATACAATAAATTATAAATAGCAATTATAAATAAAATTAATTATAATTTATTTATACATTGGAAACAAAATCGCTTGAACATTTAACCCTCTGTCTCAAAATGTACATGTAACTATAATATGAAATATGAAAATAAGTTAGGTTTAGTCAATCTATAATCTTGTACAAACATTTCATAAATGGAATGTTGAATTCAACAGTAAAACCTATTTGGAAATTACTACAAAAAGTTAAACATCTGTTTAACACTTATCTAAAAAAAAGTGTAACTGCAAAACGACTCTAAAAAGTTTTTCTTTTATATGTCAAATTTAAAACGGGTTTTGACGTTGATCAAGACCCATTTTGAATTTGACAATTATTTTAAACAGTGGTGTTTAAGTTTTTGTCGTAAAACGGACTTTCTTTAGGAAATTTCTCATGTATCGTGGGTTTGTTACAAACAGTTAAAATCATAATTTTTTACATAACCAGAACCTACTTACAGGTCAAAAAATATTTGTAAAGGTTAACAATAGTTGTCAAACTACAAATTCAAGACAGAAACTGAGGTATTGTCAAAACACCTGCTAACTAACGTATATAGATCTTGGCTTAAATCTTCAATATGGTATACAATAGAATCATAAATTACTACCAAAATGGCAAAGAATAAATCTATTGAATCATTAACAGCTAATTCATGACTCACAGGCTACCATAAACCATAAAATAAATGCTTGCATTAATTCACTAGGTGGTAGGTCACCACTGGCTTTTTATATTGGGCATCCCACCACACTATTCCCAAACCTTTGCAACTTTCTTAAAGCCAGAATCAATAGTGGCAACCACCAGAAAAGCGCCGAGACAATGAAGCTCGACGTGTCCCGGAGTATGAATTTAACTGTACCTATTGGATCCTGCATCGAAAATGAGAAAAAAGAATCATGGAAGAGTAATAACATAGAAATTGTTTCCACTTATCTCCGTCTCATGCAGGAGACAGAATGAAACAAGGCCAATAGACCCAAAAGGGGATTTACAACTGGGAAAAGTCCTGACTAGTTGGAAACCTTGCACTGTTGGAAACTGGACTTAAGAGTCCAGTAGCTCGTCTGCCTTTCGTCCGCGGATGCGAACAAGCCTTTTCTTGAGGGCCCTTTACCATTTTACCTAAACTATTGTCCCTTTAGCCGTTGGTAAAATACTCCTTTCAACTTTCTTCAGACGGTCACGTCGCTTCTGGCCTTGAACGGTCGGCGAGCTACATCTTACTCGTACGGAAGCGTGATCTTCAACCCAAAAAATATGTTTTCTTCTATCAATTTCCTGCAACACTATTCTTTTATTTAAATTCGACTTTCTTGTGTTTTTAAGACGCCAATGTGAAAAGGTAATCTCGTGACCTTCAAAAACCGATGCTTATTTCTTGGACTAATATCTTCTTTTTTAAGAAAATCTATAAATACAACGATTGTCACATATTTCAAGTCTCTCTTCTGATATCTCATCCATATGAGCAACATCCAATGGATTTAAAAGAAACGTAGTATTATTTACTACATTATTTCCTTTGTCTCATTAAACTGTAACAATCATTGTTTCTTGTTTTTTACTCTAACACGCATTGTCTTATACTGCAGCTTGACCTTCACTTAAACTGACATTTTTCTCACTATCAGTCACATTTTCAACCATCACTTTAGTTCTATTAGCAATCAGATGAATATCTTCATCACTCTGAGTCACAATATCAACTGCCACATTAGTTCTATCACTAATCACTTCAATATCATCATCACTATTAGTTCTATCACCAATCAAATCGACATCTTCATCACTGTCAGTCAAATTCACTTCTCTAACTTCAACATAATCATCATCACTGAAAATTCCATCACTGACAAGTCTTTCTCTTAGAAAATTGTTGTCTAAGTTGGCGAAAATTGTCTGATCGTTTTCGATGTCTTCGTTGCAGCATCTACGGAAGAATACATTAATGACTGGTCTTCCATAAATGGTACTTAAAACCGCGATTAAGACAAGTGACACTAAGACGCAGAAAGTGAGGAATCGAAGCCACATGGTACCGTTTAGTGACAAAGGCGTGAGACTACTGAGTGTGATTCTTATTTTAAATCGTAATACGTTGATTGTTCTGTTATTGAGTATCGGTTGGGCAGACGTGCGACTTTTTCTTGTTAGGGGGAAAAAAAATGCGAAAAAGATGCGACTTTTTATGTTTGCTTTTTTGTCTCAGCCAGTCATTATATTGCGAAGATATTACTTTTTCAAGTTATATAAAGTCATTTTTTTTATGTAAAAATAAATGTTATAAAAAGGAAGCGTAAATCTTCATCTCAATCTATTTTTTTCCAAAGCACGAAAGGACGGTGCCACTGCTACAGTGCTACTTTTCTAAGAAAACCCTTCACCAACTAATTCCCTGTGTAATTTCTACCAAAGTGTTAATCACAACTCAAATAAATCCTCTATCTATTTGAGGAAAGGCCCTTTAATAATCCCCCAAAAGAAAAATCTGGAAGAAAATCTCTTTAAGAAAATATTAATTGAATAATTCAGTTGTTTTCCTTGCTAAATGCGTGCCTCACAATAGTGTATCATAATAACTGGTGGTGTGATTTGTATCAAAATAACCTAAATTGATAAAAGATACTTGCATTTTCGTTTCGATATTCGGCGTAGTTGCTTTACTTTTACGTCACGCACTCGTGCTGTAATTGATATTTATTTTGAAAATAGGTTTTCCAAACACTTTTATTTACACGTTAAAAAACTTTTTTATAATTAGACCAACTACTAACCCTACTACTCTGAGAAGAAACAGCCGAAAGAAGCTCAGGTCATCGTCTCTTTTATAGTCCAGACATTAAATAATTGTTTAAGTCATGCAAATCTATCAAACGAATTTTACAAATCTATTTTTGACTTTTCTAAACACTTTTATTTGAAAATCTATACCAAAAAAGTAAATGAAATAAAAATAACACTAAAGCCAATTAATACAGCCAGAAAAGTAATTTTTCACTTTTTTTGTGGTTGATTTTGAAGTCGGCAATCTTTAAGTTTTCTACACATCTGCCAGTCTACCCTATCCAAGAACTCATTTCCAGTCGCACAAATACGCGATTAATCTGCGCGATTAAAATCGCTCTCAGTCGCACGTCTACTCAAACTATTGACGTCTTCAATATCGGGTTCGGAATAAATGAAGTATTGGTATACCATTTGTATTCTGCTCTTCGCTCGTCAGCAATATTTCAAACGTGTCTGCCTACACTCAATGCATATTAATGGCGTGATGATAAAAGTGTGGTGCGTTGTTTATACGGAAAGGAATGAGGAAGGTTTATTTTGTGGACTCTTCACAGTTCCGGATTAAAATCTTCGATATCAAAGTCGTCTTTCTTGAAGATACCTAAATAATTGAATGGGGAAAACCGGACTTTAATGAAAGTTGACATAAATTATATAATTAAGAACTAAATACACCCAAAAGCAGTGGTGGCCCAGTGGTGGCCCGGTAGTATCGGACCCGACTTACGAGTTGTAGGTCGTGGGTTCGAACCCCGCCAGGCGCATTACTTTGTGTAATTTATTTCATCACCACTGCATCAAAACGGTGAAGGAAAACTTCATGAGGAAACCGGCATGTCCTAGAACCAAAAATATGGCCCACTCCCTCTCACAGAAAGGAGGCCAGTGTCCCAGCAGTGGGAACATTATAGGCTGATGATTACACCCAAAAGGAAAAACGAGCGAGTGTCGAATCGAGTGTCAGCAAGATGACGGGGCCTCCCTCTAGAGGGCCAAAGCCTGCCGGGGTCGTGGGACTATCGAGCTACCGTGACTCCGGAACGTAAAGGGCTATTAAAAGACACCGTGGTTTTCAGTCAGTACAAGTCTGACAGTCTCTCCTGCCCTGCCCGGGGTGAGAGGACTATTTGATTATTATACCACGCTAAAAAAGAGGGTAAAAGGAGACCCTGAAGTATACTAATAGTGAGCTAAATAGTTTTGCAATTGATTGATGCTGTCCACACACCCATTGTCTTGACGGGAATCGAATCCACGACACGGATCACAGCCGATTCTGTCAATTTCATATTTTTCAATCAATCAATACATACCATTTTGACGTACAGTACGCTTCAAAGAGAACGTACAAAGCTACTTTTCACTGAAGCTGATTGTACATAGGAGTACTTATATAACATACCTATTCTAATTATCTATATATAATAATATATATTTACTGAATGATAAATGAATTGAAATTAAGTACGCTTAGTTTTGCGGTTACATTGAATATTACAATTATCATTTTCTACGCTTATTACTATTAGTTCTCGGAATAATTCTATAGAAAATGATTGATTGTGAACTTAACAGAATACCTACTAACGTAGCGCAAGCTCCAACAGGACGCGATTTATTAATGGCCGCTTGTAAATAACGTCCTGATGGCGCTTGCGCTACGTTAGTGTTGTGTTAAGTATGCCTAAAGAGAGCATTTCCCCATTATACCTACCCCGTCTGTTGATGAATGAGGTAAACTATTTTTGTAATAATTTTGGCGATTCAAAAAGAGTGTCCATGGAGTTTCTTGCTCATTCTTCTCCATAGAGATCTACGCTTTGGAATGAGCACCTACGGTACTTTCACAGTTTTTATGTCTTGTGACTGGGACTGTAGCACCATAACTATTTTTGTACTTGTTTTAATTTATGTCTTTTGACAATTCATAAGTGCCTGTAACTGGCCTAGTTGAAATAAACGATTTGATTTGATTTGTTCCCCTAATAGGGTCACTTTTTAGCTTTCAAATGCGAAACCCTAAAAATTGTACACAACACAAGCACTGAGTCAAAGTTAGTGACATGCGGGTTCTACAAATAGACACGACAAACAATTCACTGTATGTTTTGTTGTTAAACGCTTCCGACTATGTTGACTAGTTACTAGTTCGTCGTGTTTATTTAACGTTTAGGAGATCGTTATTCTATGTTTTTTTTACTAGGGTTCCGTACCCAAAGAGTAAAACGGGTACTGATTACTCTCCGCTGTCAATTCGTCTGTCTGTCTCATAACGTATCTCATCAACTGTGATAGACTGTTGGAATTTTCACAGATGATGTAAGTATTTTTATAAGAGCACTCCCTCACCGCAACATTCAAATTCAAACATTCGAAAACAATAGAGCATCAAATTGCGCACATTTATTCAAATTACAGGTGAATGCTCGCGGTGAGGGAGCGCCTTAACAATAATACATACTAGAAAATAGAATAAAATAAATATTTAAAGTTCATGCCATACAAGAGATTTTTTTTTTGCTGTTTTATAGTTTTTTTTTTTCTAGCGTCTATTCGCCCGCAATTTTTATAGATAACTAGCAAACCCGGCGAACTCCGTTTCGCCACCAGATGGTTTCGTTTTTTTCTTTGAGCCTATAAACCTCACGGAGCCTGAGACCTTTCCAACGAATGCAAAACCGTGGAAATCTGTTCGTGCGTTCTGGAGTTATAGCGTCAGTAAGGAAAAGCCGACTTATTTTTATATAGTAGATAATGGAAATCTCACTTCATTTATAACACGAAAGATTTTTTACTGTGTCAAAGGCATTCTAAAAACCGGCCAAGTGCGTGTCGGGCCACGCACAGTGTAGGGTTCCGTAGTTGCAGATCAAAATACTTATGCGAACTAACTAAACTGATTCGCTGAATATAATTTAAAAAAGAAGAATTTTCAAAATCGGTCCAGGAGTCTTTGAGAAATTGGGGAAAATACATAAGAAAAAAGATTACAACGAATTTAGAACCTCCTCCTTTTTTTGAATTTTGTTAAAAATAGTTGACGATAAAAACCTACCTATCCCCAAAAAACATACCTATAAAAACTGTAAAAATAAAGTTGACAAACTTACATTTGCAGTTGCCTCCGATACATTTTGTTTAAGAAAATATGATATCAACTACATTTCATAAGTTGGTCGACTATCACTCGTAAAGTTGTAAAGCCTACTTAGTCATGATAATTTTCTTTTAAACTTCGTTATATGTACTACTATTGTGAATTTTTTCACACCCCCAAACATAACCGTTTAGCTGGTAGAGGGGGGGGACACTCGAATCGAGCAAATTTTAGCACTTTAAAGCTTAATATTTCACAAACGATTTTTTTCATCAAAAAATTGTTAATGGAAACTATCATTATTTTTTAAAGGCCTATTTAATGATACCCCACACTAAGGGGTACGCGAGAAAAAAAAAATCCTCACTTTACGTGTAAGTACTGGAGGTACCCTAAAAAAAAATATTTTTCGAGATTTTATTTTACCACTTTTTCGGCACAACAAATCCGTATATTTACACCAAATTACAGCTCTCTAGTACTGTGCGTCTCTGAGCTAAACTGCGGACAGACGGACGGACGGACGGACGGACATGGCGAAACTATAAGGGTTCCTTGTTGACTACGGAACCCTAAAAATCATTGAGATAGGATAACATTTAGGGACAGGAAAACGTTTTCTCTTTTAGTATAATAGACGAGCGCTCGTTAGACGATTGTCTTGATCAAATAAATGCGTCTATTAACATCTTAATGCAATCACTATTCTGTACACCTTCCCTTCTAAATGTAAAGAAAAAATAGATACTAAGTTTAAAGAGGCACATACTAAACCATAATCGATTACAAATACGTAAGAGGAAAACCCATAGCCTTCAAAGTCACAATAACAACAGATCTATTACGAAGAAAAACAATTGACGAGGTACGCATTATCATACAAATTGATTTTACTTACATAAACATACTAAATACCTACTTAGATGTAGGTACGAGTAGGTAGGTACAGTGGAGCGTCGACGCCGCCGGTTAACCGAACGACCGCTTATCTGAACTGCCCCCCTAGACAAGTCGCAAACGATAATCGTTAACGCTCGGTTCTCCCCAATAGATTTTCAAACTTATTCCTTCCAGTCTTTAGTTGAAAATCTATTGAAGTTTTCATGGTGTTGTCGTTTGTTCAAGTCGCTAACGCATAGAAATTCTAAATAGATTTTCAACTAAAGACTCGAAGGAATAAGGTTGAAAATCTAGTAGTCTAGCAGTCGCTAATACATTTTCAATTTTTAACCCATCGCATAAGGTTGAAAATCTAGTAAAGACTGCTGAGCAATAGCGAACGAAACAAACGTAAACGATCTGTCATTTTTGATAGATTGTCAACTTTATGTAATGGGGTATAAAGTGAATTATGTATTAGCGACTGCTGAACGTTAGCGATTGTCGCTTGCCATTTAGCTACAGGCTCAGTTACGCCCGCCCAACGCGCTGTAGCTATGGCCTGTATTAGAACGTCACTCATGTTCTCAATTATTACTTAAAACTAGATTCATGGCATTTGATTGGTTGAAACTACGTCTGTCAATTCGCACCAAACGCTTACAATGTTTCTTCATAGTGCGCGCAGCAAAGTAGTGGAACTCTCTTCTTGCGTCCTTATAAAGATATACTGAACAGGTATTCTTCTGGCTAAGCTCGATCCATTGTAGGTTTTGCCTCTATCACGGTTGACCTGGACAAGAGTCAAGAGCAAACCCATCTCAAACAAAAGACATTTAGGTAGTTCGATTATCCGAAAATACCGGTTTTCCGAAAACCCATGTCCCCCCAATTAGTTCGGATAATCGACGCTCTACTATTTATGTCAATGCTTTGATGGAAGCAATATGGTCCCAACTTCCATTCATCTTGTATATAATAAGTAGTCAGGTGTTCATCATCTGCCTAGCCTTTTCCTTTATTGTGGTCGTCTTCCAGTCGAACCAGATGCAGATGAGTATCACTATTTTACATGGAGCGACTGCCTATCGAACTTCCACAACCCAGTAACTGGGTAATACGATACCCTACGGTAAGACTGGTTGTCAGGCTTTGGCCCTCTAGAGAGGGCCCCGTCATTATGCTGACACTCTTTGAGGCGCGCGTGGAACACAACGCGCCGTCGACCCGGGCATGGTCCATGGTCGGACAGCGAGTCGCCCAGCATGCCCGCGCCTACGGTGGCCGGAGATCGTCTCGCGACGTCCGAATCAACAGTAATCCTTCAAAAGACTTTTATGTTCCAGGGTAACGAATACTTGACGCGACTTGCCTCTGGGCCTTGGCCTAGATTAAGGGGAAAAGGAGTGCGCTACGCTAGTGCGACACAACTGTACTGCGACACACCATATTTCGAATGAACGCTTGTGCGACACACTGAAGGTCGACCAATGATATTATAAATAAAAAGAGGTAGATATCGCACTAGCACGCACAAAATGTTGAGGAGAATGTAACACAATTGTTGCACCCTTGATTTAGTCGGATTACAACAGCGAGCGAGGTAACGTGAGTGCGCGGCGTAACAAAAACGCCAAGTTGTGTCTTCAGAAAGTGCAAAAACTATGGTGCCAAGAAAAATAAGAGTTGTGGAGTGACATACCATAAGCAAGTCTATTAAAAATATATCAATTTTGTATTTTTTTACGAGTTATTCCTCATTTTCAAATAAATTTCGTATTATTGACGTAATGGTTCGAAAAGGATAGATAATAGGATGGCAATCTGCTGCGTGACAGAGACAAATAGCATACGTCATGATACTCTATTGTAGTATGGACTGTACTTCAAGCGCAACACACTAAAACTAGCTATCTCTTTCTATCTTATACGTTCCGTATTATCTATCGCTGTCGTAGTTTTAAATTACTGTATACATCTATGTTAGTACTTATAATAACAGCGCAACAAAATCTGAACGCCATTTAGTATGAACATGGCGTATCTTTTTTTATAATAACATTGAGGTCGACAACACGCTGGTGCGACAAAGGATTTTGTCTATTGTTTTTAATCTCTAAAGAGTCAATCAAATATCTCCAAATGCGCGTTCACGTCCCAATTTCCTCCCCTAATGCACCACAACGCCTCTGAGTGATAATCATACACTATCACAACGTACAAGCATGTTTGTTTGACCCATTGCTTTTAATTTCGTGTCATTTGGAACAGTACCCAGCCATATCTGGACATCAGCCAACTACAGTAATGACTGACAACCAGAATTGGCATTTGGAAATTATTTACTGATTTAGCTGCATTATGAGGTCGAGAGTAGGTCATATCGTCAGTTTATGCTATGGAACCACTACTTAAACTAAGTTCAGACAAATGATGGTTGGTGAAGATGCCGTTCAGACTCAGAACGTCCTTTCCCCAAAATGTCTTGTCCATCGGTTTTTTTTTTCCAAAATGTCTCTCACCCAAAATGTCTCTTTGCCAAAATTTCCCTTCCCAAAATCTGGGGGCATGTGTTTTTGACAAAATGACTCTTTCCTAAAATATCCCCTTCCCGAAACGTCGTTTTTCCCTAATATTCTAATACCTAACCTTAATCTCTTCAAAGTTAGAGTGAAAAGGCTTCTTCTGGGTTAGCTTGTTCCATTATCGACTATGTCTCTGTCATCTTTGTTCTAGAAAAAGGTCAGAGCAAACCCATCTTGACATATAAAAAAAGTAAAATCGTGACCCTAAGCAGTAATATACTTCTTCTGGGTTAGTTTGTTCCATTATCGACTATGTCTCTGTCATCTTTGTTCTAGAAAAAGGTCAGAGCAAACCCATCTTGACATAATAAAAAAGTAAAATCGTGACCCTAAGCAGTAATATAATAGGGATGTTTTTTAAAGTTTTAAAATCATCAAATGAGTCTCCCACCCAAGGCTGGACGGGAGGGACCGTTAGACTTGTACTAAAAACGTTCTGAAGCCACGGTTCTCGTTGGTCCCGCGACCTCAGCAGGCAACGTCCCAGTCATTGGCGCGTGGAACACACTCCGTCGAACCGGGCATGGTCCATAGTCGGACAGCGAGTCGTCCGTTACTCGCCGCTCGCATGCCCAGTACTAAAAAGGGACAGGGAACAGGATTAAAGAAACGAAATAAAACACACAAAAATCTATAGAACACCATTTTTAAAGACTCCAACAGTATCATCGATCCATCTGAGGTATTTAGTGAGCGCAGTGTAGTGGGCGTTCTTGCTGAAGCATATGCCACGTTCTGCCGGGTCGCCGTACAATATGCCGGAGAGGCACCAGCGATCTACCTGCCGCGTGGCGAAGATGCCGCCGTAGCTTGGGCAGTAGGGGACATCTGGAAAGTTAAAATGAATGGTGGATTATTGTTGTATGAAATAATTCTCAACTGAGGTAAGCCATCCAAGTGGGACGTATTATTGTGTACACAGGTGCACTTTCTGTTCCTTTTCTCTCATAGTCCAATGGGACGGTAATCCGACACGACTCTAATAAAGAGATCAGGCGCAAGACCAACGGTTTAATGTGCTTTCCTAGGGTGTATTATACCATCGCGATGGTAAGACCCCTCTTTGAGGAGTGGCTGGATAGGCATCACGGCGCGGGCGTCCTGACCTACCGCATGACGCAGGTCCTCATTGGACATGGAAGATTTGGGAGGTTCTTGAGTCGAATAGGGAAGGAAGAAACACCCGGGTGTCATCACTGCGAGGATCGCCCGGAAGATACGGTGCAGGACTGCCCTGCTTGGTCAGACCACCGCCGTGGCCTCACGACAGCGATAAGCGGAGACCTCTTGCACCCGGAATTGGTCGTGGCCATGCTGCGGTGCGAGACGGAGTGTGAAGCGGTCGCTTCCTTCTGCGAAGTAGTCATGCTCGCAAAGGAGGAGGTGGGCCGCGTGAAGGAGAGGATAGCGTCGTCCCTTCACCCCAGCCGCAGTGGTAGACGCCCACAGCGACAGCCCACTGTCAGTACAAAGTGTAAGGAGCTATTGGCTAAACCCAGGTCCGACACGGGTTGGCCTGCAATACCTTTAGTAACAAAGAAATACTACAACTCACCATTCCCGTATGTGGCACAGAATACATCTTCATCCTTATCGAAACACTGATCGCCCTTCACCTTGTTGAAGAATATCGGGACCATCGCCCCGTCCAGTCCCCATGCTGTCGTCTGTAAAGATAGAAAAAAGCTCAGTATTAAAAATAGGTTCAGATTTGGGAAACTAGCACTGCGACCGCGATTTCGTCCTTATTTTTGGGTAATTTTCCAATTCCAAGTTTCTATTAAACCGGATGTTTAAACTTCATTTTAAACGACTTCGAATAAAGAATATTTTTTTTGTTTTAATGCATACAAAAAAAAATTCTTTATTTGAAGTCGAAAAATTTGAAAAGGAAAAATAAAATCGTCTTCTAAAGAAAAATACAAACAACTTTTCTTACGGAAGTCGGTGGCAAAAAAGTCAGAAAAGTTAAAAAAAAGTCACGACTTTCGAAAGAAAAGTTAGCTCGAAAGAAGTCGATTTTTTTCACACTCATCCCATTTTACCTGACTTGTCGCGAAGCCATAAGGAAGGGTACAGTCATCATCAAAAGTTGATGGCCACATTCAGATTTTCAAAATCGCTGTTTTGAAAATCTGAATGTGGCCACCAAAATAACCGTTTTATTACGGTGTATCGTAAAAATCGCTGTGTGATTTTTGAAAATCTGTATATGGTCATCGACTTTTGATGCTGACTGTACCTTATGATTTTTAAGGAATTTTCTTGCAATCAATTCTTAGTCACACTTAAGCCATAAAGCCAAGCAAAATGTCAAAACAAAGAATTATTTTAATTAAACTACCAAAAACTAATTACACCCACAGATACGTCCCATAAACTAGATAAAAACTACTTTATTATATTTCCGACGTCGGAAAATTTAAACCATGGTATTTTAACCAAAAAGCGACGCGACGCTACGGTCAAAATAATTAATGTTATCGTACACAGCAAGAATCTCAAATGAGAATCAAATACGATTCATAACGAGATATCAAAATGGCTGCCGGCCACGTTTTATTGCATTTTAATGGTTTACCGTATGGAGAGCGAAGTGATATGAGTAATATACTTTCTGGATTACATGACATAGATACATCTATGGCTATTCCCTCGCAACTTTGCTGTTCCATGCGGGATTAGGGCTGTCACCACTGCGAGGATCGCCCGGAGGACACGGTGGAGCATACGGTGCAGGACTGCCCCGCTTGGGCAGAGCATCGACGTGTCCTCACGACGGCAATAGGTGGAGACCTCTCGCGCCCGGCATTGGTCGAGCCCATGATGCGGGGCGAGATGGAGTGGGAAGCGGCTGCATCCTTCTGTGAAATAGCTCGCGAAGGAGGAGGCGCGCCCCGTGAGGGAGAGGACAGCGTCCTCCCTCCAACCCAGCCGCATTGGTAAACGCCCACGGCGATGGACGTCGCCAGACGATCTCCGGCCACCGTAGACGCGGGCTATTGTTATGGAAATGTTCATTGTACTGTACCATTATTGGTTTGCTAACATTAGGTCCTTCTTTGCTATACTTTATAGCACAACTAGCACTTTGCCCGCGACTTCGTCTGCGCGTGTTTTTAACTTCGAACTCAGTGAATTTAATTCGCGCTCACCCTCCTTATACATAGTATAGGATACTTTTGGAAAATTACTAGTAGTTTCAGGGCCTATTCAATACAAACAAACAAAAACACGCTAGGGGTTGATTTTTTAAAATATAATAAATACGTATCCTTTATTCGATTGAGGGATAATTTATGCCCAGTTTAGAATTTATCGAAGCAAGCAGTAAATTCTTCCCTTAAAACTTAATCAACCCTTTTCAAAATTTAGGGGGTGATTTTCGAAACACCCAAAAATGGAGGGTAGTTTTGAAAAATGAATACTGTCCATCTTTTTTATTTACTAATACTCACATTCGAACCAGTTTTCTAGTTTATAAACTCAAAGAATAAGATTTTGCATACAAAGGTTTTCACCCCTTTTTACCCCTTAGAGGAGGATTTTCGCAAAATCCCGTCTTATTGCCAATCTACATGGTAGACTGCAAATGCTGTCCAAAATTCAAGTTTCTGCGTTAAGCGGTTTCGGCTGTAGTCGTGTCAAAAGAAAAACCCCTGTTCTTTTATATATATAGATAGTATAGCGTAGTCTGAAATCAGCTTAAGGCCTACCGTTTTTTGAGAAGTTCCTACAGAACCCTAAAAAGACATAGTAACTGAAAATACTGTAGCAAGCTGTCCATTCTGAGATGTAGATCTTCATGGAGAAGAATGGGCAATAAACTCCATGGATAGGTACTTTTATTCAATCAGGTACCTAATTAATATTACATATACCTAATTATCCTTTAGACATTTTTCGGTTTTTACCGTCAAATACAAAAGAGTTAAACATCTGTTGAACACTTTTCTAAAGCAAAACTGTCCGGCATTTGACATTGATAATAATTATAAGAGTCGTTTTGCAGTTACACTTTTTTTAGACAAGCGTTCAACAGATGTTTAACCATTTTTGGTATAAAACAGTGTTTACTCACCGCAGATTCGTCGACGCTGTCCCTCTCCTGATGAATGCAAGCCGTCTGGACATTCTCTCTCAATTCCACTGCCTCCTCCAGCACGATGAGAGCCAGGTCGTTGGTGACAGTCCCCTCCCAGGCCGCCGTGAAGTTCGGGTGGATTATTATTGAGTCTACCTGCAAAGGAAAGAATACCTTGTTGTTCCGGTTCTAGACTCTATTTTTGTGCTTTCAGCGATAGCTATTTCTTTTTTTTTTAACCTTTTTTACGACATCATCATCGGCCTCAAGTGAAATTATTTTCCCACGTTTTTATAATTTACCATATTTACTCACCTTTTAAACCTACCCTGAACTTCCAAACCAAAATTAGCCAAATCGCTCTAGCCGTTCTCGGGTTTTAGCGAGACTAACGAACATCAATTGATTTTTCCCCACGTTTGATACATTCACTTTTCTTGTTTATTTGACTGTCGTTCCGGTTGTACTTTTGCAACTCAATTTTGAGGAACTTTCACACGCTCTGAGTTCTGGTGACATTGCATGACTAGCTGAGAAACGTCATAACAAATCCAATATGGCGGCCTCCCCAAGAGGGCGGACTGGCTGTTTGAAATCCACCCCCATAATATGAGTATCAAATGAAAGGGTTTGCTGTCAGGAATACGAAAAAAATAGTCATGTGACTTAAATCCAATATGGCGGACGTCCAAAATGGCGGACAGGCTTTGAGGCACTTCCCAATAAGCTAACAGACTGACATTTTTAGGGAAGCTTCAAACCCGATGAAAAAAGATTTAAAAAATATATTATTATAGGTGAGAATCATCCTTACCTTATGTACAGTTTCGTTGCCTCCAAAAGTCTGAAGGTTCATCTTTCCAAGGAATATCAGCATGCTGTCAGGATCCAAAGTCTTGTTGTGTACGATCACACATCTGGCATCTGGAAAAAACCATTCAAAAGTTATAATAATTAAGAACTTGCTAATTACCTAAATAATTGATAGAGATGTCAGGAATCACGGCATAACCAGTATTTTTTATCATCAGCCGGAAGACGTCCACTGCTGAACATAGGCCTCCCACTTAGACCGCCCCGACGAACGACAATTCGCCACTTGCATCCATTGGCTGCCCGCGACCCTCACGATGTTGTCTGTCCACCTAGTGGGAGGCCTGCCTACGCTGCGTCTTCCGGTCCGTGGTCGCCACTCGAGAACTTTTCTCTCAGTCAGTCAGTTCTACGATTTCAACGTAAAGCAAGTAAACATTTCCCAGGAAAGCATTTGAATTACTTAATGTGTGCGCGTGGCGCGTCTGTCATGAGTCTAAAAATATCAAAAACTTTTATCTAAAACAAACCTTTATTAAGATCAATACGGATCTAAATAAGGGTCTACGAATGCAGTCAATTTTAATAAAATCGTAATCATTTAAAAATGAACGCTATTCACAAGTCGTTATATACATTTTCTTCTAACTATGCCTTCGGAGAACACGGAAATGTCATTAGAAGGCAAACGCTGCGATACGGAAGGAGGTTTGTAATCAAATTAGTGCCTTGCCTCGCCTTGTTCGGAGGCAAAGGGGGAAAATAGAAAAAAGCAAGGCGGTGAGAGTTCAAATTAAGAATATTTTTCATGATGAGGTCTGCCTTTGAAGTATACTTTTGATGCATTTATTAATCAGTGATATTTTATCTTCTAAATATGTATAACTTAAAGGTGACTGACTGACATAGTGATCTATCAACGCACAGCCCAAAGCATTGGACGGATCGGGCTGAAATTTGGCATGCAGGTAGATTTATGTATCGTTATAGGCATCCGCTAAGAAAGGATTTTGATCAATTCTACCCCCAAGGGGATAAAATAGGGGATGAAAGTTTGTATGAAACTTTGCCAATTTGAAAAAAAATACATTGTTAGGTTCCGACATCCACGCGAACGAAGTCGCGGGCACAGCTAGTTCGGTAAAATGTTTTAATTTTTTGATCGAGACTTGGTTCGTAGCGAATACAAACATTCAAAATCTCAAACACAACAATGACCAAGAACAACTATTTGTAGATAATGCAAATGTTTGATGCGTGTGGGAATCGAAACCGTGACAGGTAACGCTGTGGGCGATCGCTCAGCCACTAAGCCAACTAATAAAATCCATGTTCATAAAATTGCCAGTAAATTCCGTTGTCAAAACGCAGGGACCGAAACCGGTATCAACAATACCAGTATTTTTTCGGTAAAACCTTTTTTTCTTTTACAGGTAATTTTAAAGATTACCTTTATTATTAAAAGTGAATACATAACCAGTATTATTACCGGTTACCGAAAAAAAATTACCCCTATCTTGCACACTTCAAACGTGCCGTCGGCAATAGTCACAGGGCGCGCATCGCATGTGTGTGTGACAAAGAGTCGTTATCTTTAGTTAACCGCAGTGAACGAAGAAAACATGGAAGAGTAACTTCAAACAAAATCTTACTGATAGACGGCCCACGACGTTTGTTTTCTTTGAACAGCTAGTTTGTTCTCTATTAACATCACGAAGTTATGATTGGGTAGGTTGTCAACGCTCGTCTCTAATTGGCTAAGCAACGCATAGTAACAATGACATCATTGGCGCTAGAAATAAACACATGACATTAATTTGACGGGCTGCAAAAATTGTCAAACTGGACGAGTTATATAAAAAGTAGCAATGAAAGATTTGAATATTTTTTATTATGTATTTTTATTTCTTTTGCATTTGATGTAGATACGTAACAACAAAAAGTTCACGTTCATATCTATCTAATATCTTTAAACGAGCAATTCTTGTATATTTATATATAATCAGGATCTCGGAAACGGCGCCTAGGATTTTCATGAAAGTTACAGATTAGGGGTTTTTCGGCTCAAGGAATCGATTTATCAAGGTCCCAGGTTCGAGCAAAGCTCGGTTTCCAAGATATAGACATTTTAAAAAACCGAGCGAAACTCGGTCAACCAGATATTTTACATAAGATGGCTAATACGACTATGTATATACAAAGAAAGAAAAAAAAGAAAGAAAGAAAACATATTTATTTGGCACCTACTGTGAGCTACGGCCTCCTTAGAGATTAACTAGAAAGTATTATTGCCTTTTGTTTAAAAATGATTAACAGAAATGGCTAACATAGCTTGCTTTACCAAAATGTCAAAAATGTTGGATAATATATTTAAAAAGAGCTCGGATCGTTTATAGCTTCTGGTATCCTTTTTTCGTCATATAAAAATCGTCATCTTGAAAATGCACTGAACAAATTATTGTTGTTTTGCTTGGGGACCAGTCGTTTTCCTGTCTCTCCAAGCGAATTGATCTCAGCCATTGTTCTTTGAGATTTGGATCTTGTGGAAATCTGTCAAAGGAGCAGAGTGTTTTGTAATACCTATAGCAAAAAGAAAACACAAACATTATTTACTTCAAACATTCAACATTAATTTACTTAGTCCATCGGGCATAACACCAGCCCCGTAGAAAAAAATTGCTACTTACAGGTGATAATTATTTCCAGCATTTTTATTATGTAGATATATACACCATTTCACTGCGCAAGAAGGCATAATTTATAGTTTTAAACTGAATAAAAATACGAACAACGACATGTGCCGTCACAGCCGAACTAAACTCCTCCGAGGCACGATTGATAAGCCCCGCCTACCGAGGCACGATCTGCGTTGGGTCATTATTGGGCTCTAGGAATGCTTCTATGTTCTCTTCGTTCACTGGTTAACCGGTATTAAAACGGTAACCTGAATAGAGATTACATTTTTCTTCGGTCTGGTTACCCAGATAGCGGTTACCTAAATCTGAAAAATAACCGAAATTCTTTAATACCTGTACCGTAATTTATAAAGGTTTTCGGTCCCTGGCAAAAGACGCTTAGTGTGTAAAATCTAGTAACTATTCATGAAAAACGAAAAACATAGGGGGTAGGGGCACAGTATATAATTCCTTCTAATTCAGTTTTGGAACGAAGTTCCTTATCGCGCATTGTGAAAGGGTGCTAGGGCTCAAAGAGTGGAGTGGAGTGGAGCGGAGCGGAGCTGAGTGGAGTGGAGCGGAGCTGAGCGGAGCGGAGTGGAGTGGAGTGGAGTCGCGACAATTATTTTTGTTGAGTGTATACAGTAACTTCGTTCCATCCGGGTGTCCCTTGACACCACTCAAGGTTTTTCAAAATATCTTTTAAATTGGTCTAATAATGGAAGAGAAAATAGACGAGAGCCCAACTTCAAAATATGACTTTTTAGGCTATTCAATGAAAGCAGTGGTGGCCCAGTGGTATCTGTCCCGACTTACAAGTTGTAAGTCGTGGGATCGAACCCCGCCAGGCGCATTACCTTGTGTATTGTATTTTATCACCAAAACGGTGAAGGAAAACATCGTGAAAAACCGGCATGTCCTAGAACCAAACATTCGAAGACATGTGACATCTACCAACCCGCACTGGGCCCGCGTGGTGGATTATGGCCTATTAACTCTCAAAGAGAGGAGGCCTGTATCCCAGCAGTGGGGAACATTATAGGCTGATGTTGACGATGATTCAATCAGATCTTGTTTTGTCCTTATCACACAAGTATGCCGCCAGAGCGACAGCGATAGATTCATAAAATGCCTAATTTTCAAGTCTCTTCACTATAAGTTTCTATCAATTTATGAAAAGAAGAAAGTTTACTCACCGGTAACAATCACCTTCTCCGTAATCAACACGCCATCACAGTAGTAGCTGAACTGGTTGTCTTGACTGCTGTCGGTGACAAAAATGGCCGCGATCCAGGGGAAGACAGTCTTCGTGAACTCCTGGCAGGAAGAGTCGCCGTGGCAGATGGGGTCCGGCTGGAGAAGATGAGAAGGAGAGGAGTTTTATAATAGAGAAGAATAGTATTTTAAGTACGTTGTATTGTGACGTCATTCTCGCATTACTGACATTGCACGCTGTTATATAAACACTGACCGTCATACCACAAAACGTTGAACATCTGTAATGTTGAACACTTGTCTAAAAAAGCTGTCAACTTCAAACAGGCACTTCACATTATTATTATATTCATAAGGGTAGTTTTCCAATAATACTTTTTTAGACAAGTGTTTAACAGATGTTTAACTTTTCGTAGTAAGACAGTAATCATTTTAAAGTAAATTATAATCGTTGAGACAAGCTACAACAATCTAGTTAATAAGTTAAATATTTTTGTATAAAATAAGTTAAAATAATTTGCACAAAGAACTTTTTTTGCTAAACGTTGTCAAGTGACACTTTACAGATGACGGTTTTTGACGTTTTCAGTTGTTCACCCTTAAACGCTGTCACACAGTAACAAGTTGTAACGCAGATAATGTTCTGTTTTTGTATCGAAAATGTAAGTAAACATCTAGGTGAAAACCTCGTGACGACGTCGCTCTAGTCACTACTCTAAAAAGGGGTCATTCCACTGCCATTGGCCAGGGGCTTTGCCCTGCTGTGAGCCTGCTAATAAAGTTTATAGAAATTACAACTTATTAAACTCTACAATGGAGTAGAGTTCAAAAAAAAATGCAAGATGAAGTGGCAATGGGCAGGCCACATCGCTCGTAGAAATGACAACCGATAGGGAAGAAAAGTTCTCGAGTGGCGACCACGGACTGGAAGACGCAGCGTAGGCAGGCCTCCCACTAGGTGGACTGACGACATCGTGAGGGTCGCGGGCAGCCGATGGATGCAAGTGGCGAATTGTCGTTCGGTGTGGCGGTCTAAAGGGGAGGCCTATGTTCAGCAGTGGACGTCCTCCGGCTGATGATGATGATGACGTTGAAATCGAACGGAGGGGATAACTTTCTTCTGTTCAGCGCAGTCCAATTAAAAAATATATTTCAAAAAATTACCAAATTTTTCGCGAATCCCATATATAAAAAAGCGGTGAGCACTCAAATTAGAAATTAAAAATTCAAATTTCCTGGGAAGCCATTTTGAAATGGTGTTTATAGCCATAAATTATTTGTAATGGTTGATTATGAGCGTCTAAACGAGCGATAAAAAACAGATAACGAAATGCTGAATTTTAAACTACGATTTAATTAGTTAAAACTACGTATTTAATGAATGTCAATGAAAATAAATGTAATTAATTATGTAGGTAGATTTCGTATTTTTTTTGGCACCTATTCTTGAGAGCCTGCCGGGGTCGCGGGATGAACAAGCTATCGTGACCCCGGAACGTAAAGGGCTTTTGAAGGGCACCGTGGAATTTAGTCAATACAACTCTGACAGTCCCACCCGTCCTATCTGGGTGGAAGGACTCATTCGATGATATAACTACTTAAAAAAAGCCCATCCTATGTCGGAAGCTGTTTGCTTATTTTTAGTTTTATGATTCGTCGCATAAAAATATGAAAATTTATATTTATTTCAGTCAAACAATTCTAATTACTCCATTCTCGACTTTCCCAATTAGTTACGTGATAAAGTTTTCGCAAAAGCCATGAATTTGAGCAAGTTTTTCCTGAAGATTGCACAAAAGATGACAAGTACAAGGCTTGGCACTTACCAAACTTTGTTCTAATTTCCAAAGGGTATATAGGGTATATTCTTAGGGTTGTCACTCAAACTTTTATTACTTAAATCTATTGTAGTCTGTTTTATTTGTTCTTTTATTTGCGTTGTTTAAGGTCGAATCCAGAATTGGGGTATCAAGATTCTCCGACGTTTTAATAAGCTTGAATACTCCTTGGAAACCAACTATTGCAAAATAGGCTAGTTGCCTAAAAAATGTAATTAGTCTGTCTTTTAGATTATTCAAAAATAAGGGACACGTATTTTTTTATTTGTAAATTAGACCAAAAATGACAAAGATATGACAAAGATATAGCAAAGATATAGATATGACAAAGATATAGCCTATTAAAGTTACGTGTGACGTCACGATGCGTGGCATTTTTCGCGCAGAGTGACGTCACAGGTAACTTAAATAGGCTATTATCTTTGTTCTTTTTTGTTTAATCGAAAAAAGAAAAAATACGTGTCCAATATTTTTTTATAAGCTAAAATACGGACTTAATAGAATGTAATTATTTTGACCCTGGAAACTACCCTATTATAGGATGTGCGGAAACAAACATAAATATAAACTGTTGCTGTTGTGTATACTAAACTTTGTTGAAATCCAACTAAGTGACTTGTATTTCTTTTCTCAAATGTTGCTAAATACTAAACTAATATTTTATTAATAATTCAGTTGTCGTGGTTGCTTTTGTTAAACTATCTATAAAGTAAGTAATGAGTTTATAAGGGAAAATTTGAAAGCGGCGCCTGCAACAGAAAAATATAAAGGAACCGTCTGTCTTGGTATGGACATGTGATGAGGAGGGATGACACTCATGTGACTAAGAGAATGATGAGTATGAATGTTGATGGATGGAGAGGAAGAAGAAGGCTAAAGAAAAAATGGATTAATTGTGTAAGGAATGACATGAAAGAAAAAAGAGTAAAAATGATACTGTGACGTCTGTTATGGGAGAATGGAAGAAAAAAACGTGTTACGCTGACCACAAGTAAAATGGGATAAGGGCAGGAAGATAATGACACGATAATGATGATGATGTGAAATATTTATGTAATCACTACTTCAATTTTATTTTAGCACGAAAGTTATTCATTGCGACAATCCAACTCATTAGAAAAAAAAGTAAACATTTTCCTTTTCCTAAATTTCCCTAAACAACAATATTTTTGCCATTACTTGAAAAAACACTAAATTCTATCTAAAAAAGGGTGACAACCCTATTTCTACTTCCTATTGTCGTACCCTGAAGTTTATGGTCTTGGGAGGAATGTAGGTTAATTTAGGATGATGTTGATTGAATTGTTAATTACTGTCAACAGTGTTATGTTACCATACTCTCATAATACACACAGCTTTGTTTGGTGGAAATACAAGATTCAAACTTCAGCATCTGCGTAGCTTTTTCTCAACAATATTGGGGTCGGCTTCCAGTCAAACCAGATGCAGCTGATTATCAGTCTTAAACATGGAGCGACTGCCTATCGGACTACACGACACAGTAACTGGGTAATACGACACCCCTGGTAAGACTAGTTGTCAGGCATTTACAGCTTCTGACTAATAGCTAACGACTGTCAAAGATCTACAAATGATAGCCGGAACTAACGGCTTTACGGGCTTTTCTAGGCACGGAAGAAAATTATTTAGCCACGAACTTCATAACTCCACTATGTTGTAAAAGCGAATAAAATAGAATAGAATATGCTTTATTGTGCACACAAAATAAAAACAAACTTACAAAATTGATAATTCTAAGGGTACAACGACGGTCTTATCGCTAATAGCGATAATCTTCCAGACAACCTTAGGATGAACTTAAAAATGGCGAATATTAGTTATCCCTCTCACAGAGAGGAGGCCTGTGTCCCAGCAGTGGGAACATTACAGGCTGATGATGAATATTAGAAGAGATGGATAAAATTGCATCTTAGAAAAAACATAAACCGACTTCAAAAAAACCACAAAAAGTGCAAAATAATTGAATGAAAAGTTATTATTGGAAGTCGGTGTATTTGTTTCTTATTTCCATGACTTTTTTGCCATCGATTTACGAAAGAATAGTTATTTTTTAGTGTTGAATAGCAAATTAGTCCAGATGTTTCCTGAATTCTTTACGTGAAAGTCAGTTCGTCTAAAACTGAAGTTGAACACTTCTCTAAAAAAGTATCAACTGCAAAACGGCATTGGACGTTGATATAAGGGTCGTTTTGCAGTTACACTTTTTTTTAGGCAAGTGTTCAACAGATGTTTAATTTTTTGAGGTACGACAGATGTTTATAAGTATTTATGTGTGGTCCAGTAATGTGGAACTTCAAAAGAAAAAAACCTATCATTCTATCTTTTATCTAAAGATACATTGAAACAAAATGTTTCCTTCCTCTTGTGAACAAGTTACCACATAGCTAAGGGCCTCTTGACCCACTCACTCACTCATTCACTCACTCGTTCACTCTCTCGTTAATCGGGATCTAATTGAGGTAGATCAGCCATGGGAGGAAAAACTCCGTATTTTTTTCTAACATAATTACAAGCCAAAGAACCTTGAAGCATGAATAGTTGGTATTCTGTTTTTATGGAAGTACGGATGTGGTATTTAATTAAAAAATTAAAAGAATCTGCTTTTTTTTTTAATTAAAGTCGTTTTATAATGTGATAAAAATAATCTAATGAGCAAAAAAGACAATGTGATATTTTAAGAAAAAATACGCTTATGTTTTTTCAGACAATTATTACGTAAAGTTCAGCAGTTTTCTTTTCTAATGTTAACTTAAAATATAATATTATCACTGCGAAAATAAGTAATTAAATATTATTCCATATACCTAGGTACATCGAAAGTACAAAAAAAAAACAGATAAAAAATACCTTTCATCTCGAGAAAGTAGGTAATATTTATTTCCTAGTAGAACAACAATCTATACTAATATTCTTTAAGGGGGATGCTCTAACCAGCCCGCGAAATTCAATTTTTTTTACGTTTTTTGCAATTTGCAGGCCAGTGACATGTTGTAGCTTTATAAATATATGAGTTGCGGTAATAACAAGTATAATTTTAAAATAATTTTGTAAAATCTCCGAAATCTAACTACGATGCACCTTTTCTATGTGAGAGCTGATGGAGCGAATTTTTTGATAATTTTTATATTTAAAATTATACTTGTTATTACCGCAACACATATATTTATAAAGTTACAACATGTCACTGGCCTGCAAATTGCAAAAAACGTAAAAAAATTTGAATTTCGCGGGCTACATCGAAGCAATCACCTTAAAGCTGAATCGTTTGTCTGATTGAACGCGCTAATCTCAAAAACTACTGGTTTGGTTTTTTTTTTAGTTTGGTAAAATCATCACATGAGTCCTCCCACCCCGGGACTGTCAGACTTGTACCTTGTACTGACTTAAATCCACGGTGTCCTTCAATAACCCTTTATGTTCCGGGGTCTCGGTGAGGAAATAAATCCCGCGACCCCGGCAGGCTTAACTACTGGTTTGGATTGAAAATTCTATTTGTGTTGGATCGAGGAATTCTAATTGCCTATTTAAATCACTCTATAACGTTATAGCAGTATATACCACATCCAAAAATTCGTACTCTGCTTACTCCAAGATCGCGCGTAGTCCTTTGTGCTAGTGATTGATGACGCACATTGCGTGATACAGACTATCACACTATCAACATTGCTATTCTGAAACGTTCAGGAGTACATCATCTCGAATTTTCAACGAAAGAGCTCAAATATCGACCGTAGTGTTTAGAACATAGAATCTGCAATGACTTAAAAAAAATGCTAGTATTTTCCCATCATACCCCGCGTCCCCGTCTCATACACTTTTCCCTTATACATAGGAACAGCGGGAAACGACTTTGTTAGGGTTCCGTAGCCAAATGGCAAAAAACGGAACCCTTATAGATTCGTCATGTCTGTCTGTCTGTCTGTCCGTATGTCACAGCCAATTTTTTGATGAAAGTATAAGAGATATCCTGTTGAAACTTGGCAAGTAGATGTATTATGTGAACCGCATTAGGATTTTTACATAAAAATAAAACAATAACCAAAGGGGGTACCCCCCATCAGTACTTAGAATTGAAACTCAAAAATATTTTTTTCGCCTTACCCATACGTGTGGGGTATCTACGAATAGGTCTTAAAAATAATATTGAGGTTACTAAAATCATTTTTTTCTAAACTGAACGGTTTGCGCGAGAAATACCTACTTCCAAAGTGGTAAAATGTGTGTCCCCCTGTAACTTCTAAAATAAGAGAATGATTAAACTAAAAAAATATATGATGTACATTACCATGTAAACTTCAGTTAAAAATTGGTTTGAACGAGATCGAGTAATTAGTTTTTTTTTTTTTAATACGTCATAAATCGTAAACCGCAATTTACCTTGCAAAGAACTTTTATATTATGTTATTACTTGCTGCTACGGAACCTTTTATGGGAGAGTCCTGTATAGCCACAAGCACTTGAAGTATGTTTCAGCCCAAAAAAAAGTGACATAATTATAATATTCAATTACTCTTTCCCATTTACGGGAAAATAATAATAACTTTAAAAGCAATTAAACCTTAAAATAATTGCCCGTTAAATACTATCTTTTATAGATCAAAACTGTACACCATTATTATTTAATGGCCTGTAATTAATTGTTATATTGCTTTTATAATTTTAACGATGCCTGCTCTATTGTGTTATTAATTAGTATGTTCTTTGACATAATCTCTAATACAAAATAATGCTGAGGTCTTACCAAAGCTGCTTGAGTCATGGACTGTCTTAACAGTTTATCATGGCCCTGGAAAGCAAAGGACAACTAAAGGAACAGGTTTATTTTTAGTCAGTCTGACAGCTGCTGTCCTTTCCGTACCATTTAGTGCACTAAGTTTTTTGATTCGTTTGTCGATTTTCCAACCCAAGAAATAACGAATTACAATTATCACCTACTAAGTAGGTAAGTATTTATCTGTGGATGTTTTTGTTTCCGCTCAAGTTCCTACCTAATAAATGAAAAAAAAAATGTGTGTGAAATACACTGCCTTTCAAACCTAATCACAGTGCGATAGGGGCCAGTTTTCGTCAATTTATTGAAAAATTATTGATTGCTAACTCCAAACACATTTTGCTGTCTCTCAAAAAAAAAGTCTTCTATTCAGTCACTAACCTTCAGACAATCGTTCCCGATTGAGCAACTCGTCAAAATTTTGACAAATTGCTCGAATGGGAATAAAAAGTTGCCCTTAAAAAAGGTGCTCTGGAAAAAGTTGCTCAAATGGGAATACCTCAATTGAACATCCACAAAATCCTAAACACACAACATTCTTTAAAACAAATGGCGACCACAGAGCATCAATCCTTATCAAATGGCCGGCAGACCACACAAAGCGACCACAAGCGGACAATACCACAGAAAATGCGCGAAAAAGCCCCCAATAAAAGCCAAAGGGAAATTGTTTTTCGCACGTTCAAAAAAATGCTCCTCTTTTCAACCGCCAACTCGTATTTTTGCAACAGAATGATTGATTTGAACTGTTGTTGAACTGAACTATTGAGACACACTGTCGTTTTGGAAATACAACTTGCATTGACTTATATCGTAAGGACAGGCCTAACTAAGCAACGAAAATGGCGCCATTTATTTGATCCCCAGCTGTCAGTCCCGCTCCCGGGCCAAAGCAATTCAGTCAAAGGCATTTTTAGTTTGTAAAAACATAGTGCAAGTCATTTTGAATATATTTCTTTAATGTAAGGGTGAAATAAAAAGAGTATAAAAATGTAAGAGGAATTCAAAGTTGGAAATAAATGATGGTGCACGGTTCCGTACCCGTTTCTTTTTGTTATGTTATGCTTTTTTTCAAATGTTTAAAAATGTACCTAATGCACTAAAAGTGTACAAAATGAATAAAGCATTATTTTACTCTTACGGTTTCTTTACAACATTCTTAATTCCCATAAAAAATCATGCACGCACAAGGTTACAATCATCGTAGTTGAATGCAGTTCGTATGATATAACATAGATGACGCTACTTTTCGTTTTTAAGAAGAAGGTTTGGGCAAAATGTTGTGATGGGTGTGTCCTTCCTTTTAAAATCATTGACAACTTGATAATTTGTTGGAAATGCTTATTTAGTAATGCTAATATCGAATACTTCAGTTCTTTGGTCTCGTCCCGGAGAGGCAACATAGAGCGGCTTGTTGTCCAGGGCAAGGTGGAAAAAACAAGACCGGGGCTGGTCACCCGTTTGTACATGACTTCGCACGAGTTACAGCCGAAAGTTTCTGTTGTTTTAAACTATTGCATAGCTTTTATCGCGGCGACCGAGTCAAGAAACATCCGTCGTAAAGACAATTTACTTTTTCTTAGTGAGAACTCGGAATCCTGTATATAAAAGACCCACTTACGTCTTCATTACTTATGATTTTTTATTACAGTAATGCACCACAAACATTTTAAATACATTCTCGTAAAATATTCGCGATATTTTTCTTTAATGCTATGCAATAACTTTACCTCGGCAATCCCCGAGTGCCTCACGAGTGAGTTTTTCTTTCTTTCAATGTTCGCTAAACTTATGGCCCGTGTGTCAGCTCCCCGTGGAGCCATTGTTAGCTGTTCCTTTATAAAACATTACGCGATGCATTCAAATTGTAAGAGGAAGCTCTTTTTAATCAATATAGATGGTTTCTACATTAATTTATTCCGTTTTGATGGTTGATGTTGGATAATGGATGTCTATAAATAGGAAATTGCATGAAAGTTATAACTTTAAATAATTATACTTATAGGTTAACGGGAGTAGGCGTAAATCTACTGAGGGTGCTCCCACATCTATCCACGCGGAATCGGCTTTTTCCGTCGACCTTTCTCTTTCTTTCGCTTAGAACTGCCATTTACTAGACCGAGACAATGCGATAGCACGCGGCCGGCTCGAGAATTCCGCCGCGTGCGATCGCATTATGCTTTCTGTCTAGGTCTAGCAAATGGCAGTTCTAAGCGGCATAACGGGCGGCTCTAGAGGGCCCAATACTGCCGGGGTCGCGAGACTTATCTCATTACCATGACCCCGGTACAAAAGAACTATTGAAGGACACCCTGGATTTTAGTCAGTACGAGTCTGACAGTCCCTCCCGCTCTGCCCTGGATGGGAAGGACTCATTAGATGAATTTACCACGACATAAAAAAAGTACATTTTCTTCCATCTATTCCTCCAGTTTCCAATTTAAATCCTGTTCGTAATAACTAGTAGGAAATAAGAGCACATATCGACTTGAATCAGAACAGGCTCTAGTCTCTTCTGTCAATACGGGAGCTATTACGATTCCAATTTGAACTCGAAGCAATATGTATTGTGAACATTTATCAATCTCTAGATCAAGCAAGTTTTTTTGTTTAATGCCTGGTTTTAATTTGTGTCAAATTAAAGACCATCGTATTTTTTTTTTACAAATCCAGGTCAATTACTGGTATACACATAAGCGACATAAGCGCTTAGGGATCAAAGTACTCCACATACACTCTGAAACATAATTCCAACGAACGTTTCTCCGCTGAACGATTCGCCGACTCAACACACATTTTTTGTGGTACGACGGTTTAGTTTTATAATATTAGTATAGATAAATCAATCTATGGTCCAAGTTTAATTAAGTACTTTCAGTAGTATTTGCGTGAAAGAGTAACAAACGAACATCAATCCATTCGTCCATCTATTCACAAAAAACTTTTTAAAAAAAAATGTGATCGCCTTCAAAAACAACCACAAAAAAGAGTAAAATAACCTACAAAACTTTTCTTTCGGAAGTCGGTGACTTTTTTATTAATTTTATTGTCTCTTTTGCCACCGACTTCCGAAAGAAAAGTTTTGTAGGTTATTTTACTCTTTTTTGTGGTTGTTTTTGAAGGCGGTCGCATTTTTTTTTTTAAGTTTTTATTTTGCTCTTTTTAGTTTAAAAATTCAACCAAAATTCTTGTCAAATACATCATTTTCTTACATGTGCACTAGAATTTTGTAATCTGTAGCACCGGTAATAACATCGTTAACACCTCTTTCATTTATTCCCTATCTCAAAAACTGCTGAACCGATTTTGATGAAATTTGCAGTATTCCCTAAGTTAAGCGATACCTAGTGCAACAAAAAAAAGAATTACTTAAATCGGACTTATAGTTCTGGAGATATGCGACCACAAACATACTTTTCTTACTTGATGAGTTGTACCTTCCATCATCAGCTCAGCTACATGAGATGATGATTTTCATACGCAAGTACTTGAATTACTTCATAAGATTTGCGAAAAACTATGTGTCAGCTAATAAAATTTGAGATTTGCCCTCGATTTCTCCAAGATCCAATCATCAGATCCTGAAATGGTGACAATAGGACCACACGGGAAGCACCAGCTTTCGAATAAAAAAAGAATCATGAAAATCGGTTCACCCAGTCGCAAGTTATGAGGTAACAAACATTAAAAAAAAATACAGTCGAATTGATAACCTCCTCCTTTTTTTGAAGTCGGTTAAAAACTACGCATTTACAAATAATAATTAGTTTAATTTATTCTCTGATAAATTTAAACACAACACACACAAGTGTGTAATCAAGTTTATAATTAGTATTCTTTGTATAAAGAGCACGTTTTTAAGCACAACACGATGAGCATTGTATCGTAATTAAAGTGAGCATTGTGTTTGTATTCGTATGATACCCACTTCCGTTACAAGGAAAATTATATAATGAAAATCTAGAAGCAATTTGTGGTTTTGTTAGGACTAAATTTTCCACGGATTAAAAAAAAATAGAGTCACAATAGAGCCTATATTACAGAACCTCAAGGCTCAAGTGGTACTTAAAACTATTTTCAACCAATTCAATGTTTGGGATTGAAACCCTAGGGCCTTGGGGTCCGAGTGCCCATCAAGTTTTTTAAGACATCGCAAAGGGTACAGTCGACGCTTCGCATGACCAGAGGGCTGGTATATTTCTTGGTCAAATGATCAGTATTGCCATCCAACGTGGCAAAGCCAATGCTATTAGCGCTAGCGTTGTAGGCACTTTCCCAACTGACAGCAGTGTGGATAAATTTTTGACGCCCTGTAAATTCGTTTTGATTTAGTCCGTTTTGTAAATTTGTTACTTTTTAGTATTTAAATGTAGTTTGTATGTTAATTTATTAATATTTTAGATTCAACAATAGTCATAACCAAAAAAATCAAATGGCTTGAATCTAAATTTAAGTAATGTTTGAGTATTGAGCGACCTTCTGTAATACGGAGTCTCGGCCTTAGACTGTCATCCACTGAGCATTTTGGTAAATAAAAACACATTATATGGCTGTTTCTTATTTTAATTTAACGTTGCGTATATTTGACAAATATGATAAGTATGATCTCAGAGGCATCTTTTGTTTACAACCACAAAATTATGTGGAATTATTGTTGTATGCAAACATAACAATTCTCGTATTTCCACGAATAGAATACGGGAAAAATAATTTGGACTCGAACGATACGATAACTTGTCGGTTAAGTGTCTGGAGTACCGGTCCAGAAGGACGCAGGTTTAAGGCGACGCTAGTCGCGAGCTCGAACTCACTGGCAGGCATGGTCAAAAACCATGATATTTCACCGGAAATCAAGCAATATTGTTCATGTGTGCGCGAGCGTCATCCCCCCGTGGAGAAAACAGGGGAAAACATATTCAGTGAGATGCACGATCGTTCAGTGTAAAAGGCGCGCGTAAAAAAATACGAAAATGCCTTTGGCTGTTGGGGTTTTATAAAAAAACCACTGCACCAATTAATTTCAAATAAAATTTATTAAATTCCTCGATGAATTTGCTGTGTCGGTACGGACTTCGATTTGGAAATTTGATGCTTCTTTAGCTTCTAATTTACACCTAAAGTTGTGTTAAAATTAGCAAAAAAACGAATCTTTAGAAGCTCGTAACTTTTTAATAGCTTCATATTTTACAATTCTGCTTCCGTACAGACAAAATTAATAATGAGACAAAACGATACCATGTTTAATTTTGGATGTACTTTGTCAAATAGTGGAGTAAAACCCCAACGAAGTTTCTATGGAAAAAATGTTGACTTGTTTGACCTTAAGTCTCGCTTGTAGACAAGAATGCAGCGTCCCCTGGAGTTCATTAATGAAAATACACTCTAGGTCTTTTTTTTAGCTTGGTGAAATCATCAAATGAATCCTCCCACCCCGGGCAGGGCGGGAGGGACTGTCAGACTTGTATTGACTAAAATCCACGGTGTCCTTCAATAGCTTTTTATGTTCCGGGGTCACGGTAAGGAAATAAGTCCCGCGACCACTGAAATCGTCTAATGAGCTATACCACCCCGGGCAGGGTGGGAGGGACTGTCAGACTTGTACTAACTAAAATCCACAGTGTCCTTCAATAGCCCGCCGACCCGGGCAAGGTCCATGGTCGGACAGCGAGTTGTCCTTTACTCGCTGTCCGCATGCCTGCGCCTACGGTAGCCGGAGATCGTCTAGCGACGTCTGTCGCCGTGGGCATACCCTCTAGCTCTTGGCAAAATTATGACAGTTAATCACAGCTTATTTTAATTATCGCATTTCGACAGGAAACGGTGTTGTAAGAGCAGATTTGGTCAGCTAAAATGGGTCCTTTGACAGAATACCAAATAGTATGTTATGTAGTAAACAGTAAAAAAGATTTAAAGATGGCGGAAATAATTATTTTCTAAATTGATCACAGGACGGTAAAATGGCGCTAATAGTCTATTCAGTTGTGACCTAAATTATGCCTAAAATGAAGGCTCTATGAAATGTCCATACATAATTTCATTTAAATTTAAATAATCTGGACCCAGATGTAGCGATCTTCTTTTTCTAAAAAATCTGTACGATTAACGACCGTCGACCGGCGTCCGGCTTTTTCCGAGAGGTCCTTTATAAGACCATATTCAGTAGTAGGGCTAGTACAGTAGACTTATGTATAAGCGTAATAGTTATTCTATTACTTACATCAGTCGTAGGACGAAGAATCATCTCTGTCAAATTACTCCCAGTGAAGTTATTTTCTTCAACAGGTGATGCTGTAGTAGGAATATAGACATTCTCTTCATTCGTTGTATCCTTATACATCTCCACGTAGTCAAATATCGGATAATCTGTAGAATTGTCTTCATTCGAATCGTAGTAAGTCGTATCAAATTCTTCCAGTTTAAATAATTCATTCTCTTTTTCACTTGAAAGCTTTGAAATAAGTTTATCTATTACTTCAGTTTTGTTTTTATTCTTTGCTATTTGTTTTTGCATAAAATTTTCTGTTGTTGTTGTTGTTTCAGCTGTCGTTGATTCAATTTCTTCATTTTCATCTGTTTTTTTATCAGTAGCTTCTTCAGTCAAGTCGACGTCAATTTTAGCGTTTCCTTTCTCAAAATCCACGTTAAAATCAAAGCTTTTAACGAAAACTTTAGTTTTATTACTCACATGTTTGAAAACAAAATTGGTGTCATTCAACCTGTTTTCAAACCAGCTCGTTAGATATAAAAGAATTTGATTCAAATCTTCGATACCTACGTTTTTTATTTGTTTGAATTTTGGCACTTCTAATTGTATATCAATATTTTCTATTACTGACTTGTCTTTAAGAATCTCGCTTACTATTTCTTTAGCACATTTTGAATTTTCACATGCACTAACACTGTTGAACAACACGACGTATAAAAATATTGGTATTATTTTTTTCATATTTACAAAATAAACGTGAGCACACTACTTGAGCTGTAATACAAATGCATACTATAAATTGTTTTACTGTACGTAACAATTTCGTTAATACAGTCTGAATCAACTTTATGTTTATTAAGTTAAGGTGTGTTTTCGTTTGTTTGTTTCGTTTTGGTTTTGTCTTCACCTTGGAAGTTTCGTGGCTTGGTTGACTTTGACGGACGATCACAATAATTAGTGTGGATTGGGAGGACTTAGTGATAGACGGAGCGGAAAGCGGGTCATGTTATGCTGACCTCCTTTAGATAATTAAATTACAATAAGACAACATTATGTGTTCTGTTATTGTTTAATGTGTTGAACGGTTGATTCAATATCAATGAAAAAAGTTTATGTGTATGCAGTGTATCAACTCTTTCTAGAAAGTATTTACTTGCTAACTAATAACAATAAATACGAAATTTCAGAGGCCTTACCACGAGCTCTTAACGTGATCCAGTTTAGGCTGCGGGAAAGAGACAGAGCTATACAATTCGTCTAGCGCCATCTCTTTCCCACAGCCTAAACTGGATGGTTTGGGACCACCAGACTTTGTTACTCAATCACGTCAGAACTGCTGAATGGATCTTGATAAAATGCTCAGTGGTAGGTTGTGATCTCAATTAACACATAGGTTATCGATTATCCCGGATATTTTTTCATTGTAATATCATAAAATCCAGTTTTCTTCAATATCCCTTTACGTTCCATGTTCACGGTTGCCTGATATGACAGTTCCGCGACCCCTGAAGGTTCACGTTTCTTTGGGATAATTTATGAGGTCACGTCGAATGTTAATTCTTAAAAGCAGATTCAAAAAAATATAGAAGCACTCCCGAACTATGAAATACAAAAATAATAGACATCTAGACAAGTAAAAAATTCTATACACATACAATAATATATTATAATTATGTTATTTATATTATAATATAAACTAAATAAAGCCAGCAAAAAGTTGATGCTTCTTTGACGACCCACAACCTTATGCCGCATTCACGACCTCACACGACGCGACTGACGTACTTAGGGCTATTGGCCAACTTGATAGTCACTGACTAGCGTTTGTCCACTGAACTTGGATGGCTTGATACCTGTTATGAAGCTAAGTTAAGGAGTGGAGTGCCTCAAGAGCGTTGGAATGGTTGAATTTAGGGAACATTTACATTTATCAGTTTCATTGCAAATGCAAAAGCCAATACAAAAAACCTTTTGACAGCTATTTGATGATCACCACATAGACACCGAGATACGCAAGTTAGTAGCTCCTGGTATACTCTTAGCATCATCTTTTACTAATATGTTATTCAGCAATCACTGTCGCAAAACGCGTGGTCGCGTGGCAATGAGTAAATTAAACAACATCTTATTCATATTATCATATTATTGACTGGCTTGTTGGTCTAGTGGTTAGTGACCCTGACTGTTATGCCGGGGGTCGTGGGTTCGATTCCCACCCAGGACAAATGTTTGTGTGTTGATCATGATCATTTGTTGTGACTGGGTGTTATTTATCTATAATACGTATGTATCTATATATATAAAATTCAAAACTGACTGACTGATCTGACAACGCACAGCCCAAACCGCTGGGCCTAGAAACTTGAAATTTGGCATAAACCCTCCTTATACCACGTAGGTGAGCACTAAGAACGGATTTTGCGAAATTCGGCCCCTAAGGGGTTGTTTTTGGGGTTGATAGTTTGTATGAAACTTCGTAACTACAGGTGCTAGGAAATTTAAATTTTGAATACGGGTTCTTTTGAGGACGTAAGAGGTACCTATGACAGGATTTTGCGAAATTCGACCCCTAAGTGGTTTGTTTTTGGGGTTGACAGTTTGTATGAAACTTTTTTACTAAAAATGCGAGGAGCCTCAAATTTTGCATCGGGTTCCTTTATAGGGCTTAGATGCACACCATGGCGGGATTTTGTGAAATTCAACCCCCAAGGGGTTTGTTTTTAGTTTGATAGTTTTATGAAACTTTGTTACAACAAGTGCTAGGCGTCTCGAATTTTGCGAGGGATTCTTTTTAAGACCAAAATGTTCACTAAGACGGTTTTGCGGAATTCGACACCTAAGCGGCTTTTTCGGGGTTGATAGCTTGGAGGCTCTTTTGCATAGTGATTCTTTTTTGGACGGAGTTGCGGATATTTTGTGGAAATAGACCCCAAGGGGTTGATATTTCGTATGGATTATTTTTAGGACCTAAGTGTTAAGTAACTAAAACGGAATATTGCGGGTTGATAGAATTTTTGTTGAATATTGATTTAGTTTTTCCAACAGTATCCCTTGAAGAGGGTAGGTGGCTGGGACTAGAAATTCACAAAGGCCAAGTTCGAAAATCACGCGGACGAAGTCGCGGGCGTAGTGCTAGTTTAGAAATATATAAGTATGTTTATCAGTTGTCTAACACCCATAACACAAGATCTGCTTAGCTTGGGAGTAGATGGCGTTGTGTGATAGTTGTGGAATATTATTATTATTATATTTGTTTCCCCGCAAATGCAGACGCTTGATCGAGTAGGTCGTGGCTATGCAGTGAGGCTATAACCTTAAAGATCAAAGCTCTGACAACACGATCACGAACTGTAAGATTTTAATTGTCCTGACCAATTACTTGGGCATTATGATTAGTGGTTTCGCGTGGCCATTGATGGGTATTGATGGGCGAACTTTGTGTGCCTTCTTAAGCCTATTAGGGCTTATTTTTATTTCCTGTTGATGACGTTATAAGTACCTCATTTCATAAGACATAAGTTTAGATAACAAATATTAAATAGCGTTTATGACAATACTAATTTTATCTGCGATTTTGCGACGTAAACGATCCCAAAAAATACTGGCATAAAAGGTATAAAGGTTATTCCAGGTTCAAACTATACATCACCAATTCACCATACTTTACTGATAGCTTATCATCGATTTTTTTATTTTTTTTAACTTGGTAAAATCATCAAATGAGTCCTCCCACCCCGGGCAGGGCGGGAGGTACTGTCAGAGTCAGACTTGTACTGACTAAAATCCACAGTGTCCTTCAGTAGCCCTTTATGTTCCAGGATCATGGTAAGGAAATAATCCCGCGACCCCGTCAGGCAAGCTTATCATCGATAGAATCAATTCAAAGTGGTGACCGTACGAAAAAACAGCTTGAAGTTCTCCAAAACAAGTCAGTTTGAATCCCATACCGTCGGGGTTCAAATTGTTGTAAATTATGTCTAGTATCACCCATTTGTCGCGAAACTAACGAATTACCGAGACCCCGAAAAGTAAAGGGTTATTGAAGGACACCGTGGATTTTAGTCAGTACAAGTCTGACAGTGGTGTGTGGGGAGGACTTATTTGATGATTTTACCAAGTTAAAAAAAAAGTATCACCCATATCAAGGAATGCACCCAATTACCTAGAAACCTATTCAGATTATCCCAAACCACAAATCCATTAATGTTTTGTAGACATTACATCATTGAATTGGTAATTATCAATTCAAAGAAAATCATTAAGATCACTTGGTTAACCATCTACTCGAAATTCATAATGTTGACACAATATTACAAGAGAAACATAATAATATCAACTGTTTATTATTCATCACTGTTTGTCTTTCTTACTTTACATTCTTATGTTACTAGCTGTGCTATGCAGTTTTACTCGCCTTTTCTGAATATTTTTCAGGATTCTGTACGTCCGAATGAAATAACGGAATCCTAATAAGATCACTCGTGTATCCGTCCGTCCATCCTTCACAGTCAAACTTAACTGTACGTACCCTTAGCACGAGTTTTCAGTATTTGAGACGTAAACTGGAACTTTGACAATTTCAAATTGACAATTTTATTTTCAATGTAAAAATTATATCCTTCTTCGCACACCAGTGCAGCAGAGGCGCTGTTCCATTTTTTTCATAGAAGAAACGCTGTAAATACTGGAAAGATGTTGTAAAGTAAAAGAGTGAAAACTCGTGCTAAGGGTACTTACTGACCGCACAGTTAACGCAGTGACTAAGCGATGCACTACTGCGCAGCGTGTAGGTAACGGGTTCGATCCCCACACCGTACAAAGTTCTGCAAGTAGTTGTTCCGGGTCTAGATGTTTGTGTATGAGTTTCTTTGTTTGTAAACGCAACCACTAGGAGAAATTACTAATATTGGGGCAAAGTATTAATAAAATTGAATCTTCCGTGTTCCTTCAATACTGTCCTTTACGTTTAAACAACAGTGTCCGGTGAGGACCTGCGTCAAGCGGTAGCTCAGAGCCTGTAGCCAAACGGCAAGCGACAATCGTTAACGTTCAGCAGTCGCATAAAGTTGTAAATCTAGTAAGGACTGTTGAACGATAGCGAACGAAACAAACGAAAACGATTTGTAATCTTCATGATAGATTTTCAACTTTATGCAAAGGGGTATAAAGTTCAAAATGTATTAGCGTGTGCTCAACGTTAGCGATTATCACTTGCCGTTTGGCTATAGGGTCAGGACGCCGTGACGCCTATCCAGCCACTCCTTAAATAGGTGTCTTACCGCCACGATTACAGCTCACCCATCATTACAGGGTTACGATAAATTTTAGCAACACTATACTGACAATTCAAAATACGTCGAAATAATTACCAAACATACTTTTGAATGAAGAAAAATTAACAATTTCAAGTCATGAGAGCTCGCTCAGTTGCACAACAATGCCATTAATGTTCATATTGAGTCATTTGATTAAAGATAAGCAGTAATGGATGACGCAGCATGCGTTAATAACTAATTAGGAGCTATTGTGGAACGTTACTTTTGATTTTTATTGTCAGTTTAAGAATTACTTTGCTTATTAGTGCATTGAAAACATATTCATGCGCAGTAGGTATTATTCCAATTTCATAATTATGGGGAAATCAGCGTTTTTAACGAAAACTCAATAGATTCAATATCATTATGCCTGAAGTGTTTTAGCTATTCTGTAACATCCACATTTGTATAATCACCATCATCTTCATCAGCCTATAAATGTTCCCACTACTGGGACACAGGCCTCCGCTCTATGAGAGGGAGAGGGCCATAATCTACCACGCGAACCCAGTGCGGGTTGGTACAAGTCACGTCTCTGAATTTTTGGTTCTAGGACATGCCCGGTTTCCTTACGATGTTTTCCTTCAGCGTTTTGAGAGCAGTGGTAATGAAATAAATTACACAAAGTATTACGCCTGGCTGGGTTCGGACCCACGACTTAACTCGTAAATTGAGGCCGATACCACTGGGCCACCACTGCTCCTATATTTGTCTAATTAATATTAATATTCCACACAACTATCACACAACGCCATCTAGTCCCAAGCTAAGCAGAGCTTGTGTTATGGGTACTAGACAACTGATAAACATACTTATATATTTCTAAATACATACATATTATAGATAATTTACACCCAGACACTAAACAAATGATCGTGCTCATCACACAAGCATTTGTCCTGGGTGGGAATCGAACCCACGACCTCCGGCATAGCAGTCAGGGTCACTAACCACTAGACCAACAGGCCAGTCTTAACTTATGATTAACTCAACTTATGATTTATTGTCCTTAGGTTGCTTATTTAAGAAGAAGCAGTGTGGTCTTTAGTCAATATAAGAGGCTGACAGTCCCTTGCACTCAAATCAAGGCTGATCGACTCGCCAGATTATTTCTACATACAGGAAAATTGATATTCGTTGAAATATCTGTAACAATTGTACAGTAAGCGCACTCCTCCTTTGTTCTAAACCGGTCCTGAACGAAACTGGTAACGATTACTAGTTTATTAAATGTTTATTATCTAAATGTTTATTAAAATATGTTTATTAAATGTTTGTTAAAATAGACTTACCATCATCTGCAATTTCCAAGGTTTTCTCGTAACCATCTCAACATCTTCTGTTCCTCTAGTACTGAGGTTGCTTACATCAACTGAATCCTTCATCAACCTCGAATCCTCTTCATCATCAACCAACTCGTTTTCGTTCGCTTTCGTGGTTAAGACAACTGGTTCATCAGTAACTTCGTCAAGCTTAACATAAGGTTCATCACCAACCAAATAACCTTCTTTTGTGGTACTGTGTTCGGGAACATACTCTATTGTAACCGTTTCTGTAATATCTGTTACGTCAAATTCAGTAGCTTCTTCTTCGTAAATACATCTTTTTAATTGTTTCTTTTTCTCAGGTTGTACTGTATAATACTTTTTTGTTACAGCTGGTTCTTCACTGACCGTTGTTTTTGGTTCATCATCTTCTATAACTATTCCTGTGACCGAAGTTTTAAATATACCTCTATCTTCTTCAATTTCTTTAGGTGTAGTATCATCTCCAGTTTTTGGTATATTTGTATCTTCTTTAATAGGTTCTTCAAGAAATATATAGTCAACAAATATAGGTCTTGGAGGCAATTCTATATAGTCTTTCAATTGTTCGATTACAATAGCTCTTTTCACCTTCTTTTTATTAAAATCGATCTCTTCTTTCATAAACTCGTCGAAATCCAGATCATTAACTGTCGAAGAATCTAGATAATCGTCATCTGTTGTGCTAAAGTGACCATCTCCATATATTTCTGTCGTATATTCAACTTCGATCTTGGTTAATTCTAATTCTGATATGGTAGGTATCCTTCTGATAGTGATGTTCGCGTTTATATAATTGTATACATCAGGCCAGTACCTCGCACTATACAAAAACGATGATATCATGAACATGATGACGAATAACATCATCAAAATTAACATTTTTATTATCATTTTCAACGTTGCCTGTGATAACTTCATCTTGGAACGTTTAATCTTCTTTTTCTTCAAAACGACCACTGAATTTTACAGGATTACCACTCAACTTCAACTTTATAAACACTTTATCAATACTGTCTCTAAATTCACAGATTATCCGACTAAAATCAAAAGCCACGATAATTCGCGGAAGGACCACCACAGGTGACTCTGAATCGATGTTCAAATCTATACTAGTATTCACAATGTATTATATCAGCCGGGTATTTGTATAGCATCATTATAGAACACTGTATAAGGGCGGATATGCGCAGAATAAAACAATAGCTCATATACTTGCCTTAGTTGGGAAAACAGTGATGTAGGTACTCGTACCACGTCAGTTCTAAGATCATCTATATGATTATTACGTCCTTCAAGTGATTGAGTCAACAATTGTGTCAGCTGCCGTTTGTTAGTATTATACTCAGGTAAAATGGCGTGTAAATGATAAACGGTATTAATGAATTCAGTTTTATTTCCTTGCTTTTACAAGTCATTAAGAGTCTCATGCTAGACACAACTCCTAGTGCCTGCATGGTCCTCGTATAAACTGTTCTACATTTATGATGTCTGGACTTTAAAAGAGACTGTGACCTCTGAGTTTGTTTCGGATGTTTCTTCTCAGTGTCAGGTACGAAACACCGGCCCCTCCTTGTTTTATGAAGTGTAAAAGTGTTGATATAACCTACTTGCATAAATAAACATCATTTCATTTCATTAGTAAATATTGCTGAGTCTCAGGAGTTCGTGCCACCACTCATGACCTTTTTTTACGTGTGGTAAAATCATCAAATGAGTCGTCCCACCCAGGGTAGAGCAGCGTAACAGATTCGTGCTGACTAAAATCCACGGTGTCCTTCAATAACCCTTTAAGTTCCGGGGTCACGGTAATTCTGTAATTCCCGCGACCCCAGTAGGCTTTGGCCCTCTAAAGGAGGCCCTGCCATTATACTGAGATCATTGAGGCGCGCGTGGAATACAATATGCCGTCGACCAGGGCATGGTCCACCACCATGACTTGTGGAAAATTTAAGGTACCACTTTTTTAAAATGCAATATGATGTAAGTAATATGGTCCTAAGTCATTTTGACGCCGCATCAAAAGAAGTTACGGCGTAGCGCGGAATTTCAAAGCCTTGAATCTCCCAAAAAGTACAATTACATCAATATATTTGTTTTAGTGTTCATAAAAATACTAATTACTTTTTTTTCTATTTATATAAAGAGGTTTTTTCAGTTCGTAGATGTCACCCCTATAAAATATCTACTAATTACTTGAATATTTCACAATTTGTGTTTGATATGTGTATCTATTTTGCTATGATTTTTCCTTGCTGGTGATATCTAGCGCCTTTTAAAATGTACACAGCAATACATAAGGAGATGTTGCGCGTAAAACTTCTACAGGCGCTAAGAAGTAACAGCGTTTGTGTGAAATGTTCACTCTTTAATATATCATTAGATTTTCAAACGAGATGTTTACCATATTTATTACTTTGAGCTTTCTATATTTCAGCATTATTACAAGCACCATTATCACATAAACGTCGTATAAACTGAATGTAGTAGTAAAAATTATTTTAGAATTTTTAGCACAGTGCCACCATTTTAGGATGAAAAATGAAACATAAGAAAAACTGTATAATAAAAAATCTTTAATACACCTTAAAAAACTAAATAACAACAATATTTACAACACACGCACACACAAACAACAAACTACAACAAATAACAACAGTTCAGCAACAAAGTCAACAATTATTAAAATAAGGCGGTAGGTTTACAAAATAAAACGATTTAACATTTCTATAAAGTCTTGGCCTCAAATTGGCCTGAAAAGTGCAGACAATATTTGTTTGCCAGACAATACAAGCTGGAATTATTATTGGTAGATGAAAGTGGCGAGCTATCTTCAATACAAAGATTTTAAAATGCTCTTTGGAAGAGGTGGGAAGAGTAGGCCAATTTTCGAAAATGATAATTAGTCACTTTTGGAAAATGATAATTTTAGCCTGCAAACAGTAGAAACAAAAGACCCATAATTGAATCCTCCTGAATCATAAGGACCAATATTGTGCAAAATAAAGAAGATCAGGACAGTCAAATGAAATACATTGAAACAGCTTCCATTAGCCAAATTCTAAGGCCTAATTTCTCAATGTAACTTCTTAATGATGACCTCCTTTCTTGGTGTGAATGATGGTTTCATAGACCGGGACCTTGAAAGGTACAGGTTTTTCTACAGCCACCAAAACATGCTTCACAACTTGGAAGGGAACCTCCTTGATTTTGGGCACATGCACGATCCTCTCTACGGGATAAGGTACGGACTTTTCAACGGGAATAGAAACTTCTTTGATAATCGGGATAACGACAGCCTTAGGAACTGGCACCTTAATGGGGATTGGGTGTGGAACCGGGATAATGATGGGCTGATTGACTTTGAACTCTACGTTCTTGGGCAGAGGGACGACAATTTCTTTGTAGTGTTTGATCGGCTCTGGGTTCTCTTCTTCAACGTGTTGGTGGACAGGGTAGACGTGCGATTGGAGGTTGTGGCCACCGAAGTCGCCACCTGAGCTTCCGAAGTCGTGGGAGCCACCGCTGCTGCCGAAGTCGTGGGAGCCACCGCTGCTGCCACCAAAGTCGTGAGAGCCACCACCGCCGTGACCGCCAAAGTCGAAGGAACTACCGAAATCACTGGCTTGGAACTGTTGATGAAAGGAAAAAATGTATTTAAGATTTATACCAAGGAGGTAAAGTGGTTATTAATAAACGTGGACCAAAGTTACAACCAGGATAATCCTCGGATTAACCTTGGCGTAACTTTAATCCACGTCTATTAATAAGGGGGTAAAAGTATACTAGACGACCTAAAGTAGAAAGATGATAATAATATAAGTAAAAGGAAAAAAATTGAGGCATACTTGGAACATTGCTAATAGTAACTAATCACAAAAAGAGCTAATGCAGTGCCAAAGACATTAAACTATATACGAGCAGTGCAGTGCACTCTTTTTCTTACGAAGAAATAAAGGCTTTTAAAATCTAGATAGTATGAAATTCGATACAGTCCGGGGTAATTTTTCTTCTACGTATTTTGGCTTCAATTCTAAAATCTAAGAGCTATCTATTCTAAAATTAAAAAAAAATATATTTATGGGGAATGCACTTTGTACAGTTGCTTTGTTTTTTTTTTTTTTATTACACTCCCTCCACACAGCGCAATCTTATTAAATATAAGATCAAGCTAGCATCAAACGATTTTTAGAATTATAATAATAGACAAATCTAAACGCCATTCACTTTTAACAGCAAAATTCTCCGGAATCGGTTACAATTTAATAACAGTGCCTACAACGTTAAAAAAAATACGAATAAAAAAAGCAAACGTTTCCCGCTCAACGACATGCTCGCTATTTAGTCTCTGGCGCCTTTTTCTTTTTTTTACTCTGTGGTCCGTATTACTTTTTGCGTTGACATTTTTATTTTCGTTCGGTAACTCTTGTAACTGTTATGTAATCGGTTCGTTACGTTCGGAAATCAAGTTTTTAGAGCGGAACTTTTAGACTAGTTGAATGTTAGATAATAATGGGTCTTACAATAAAATTGATTGTCGATTTTTTTGGCATTTTAAGTGGTCCAACGTTAATTAAGCGTTTAATGGACTTACTTATAAATTGATGTTCTATAAGTGAAAGTTAATGTAAGAAATAACAATGAATTTACTAACGAAAAATGTTCTCTTAGTAAAATCTACTAAACTCCTTTCCAATAAAAGTCTATCATATAGCGCCGAAGGACAACAGGGCCTTGAAAACATAATAAAAAAAGAAATAAGGCAAGAAAAAACATATAATATCATGCTTTTATGACATTTTATATATTTCTGTTAAGGAAAATATACATTACAGTTTTAGTATTTAGGGGTCCTTTCGACGACCACAACTTAGAACCACCATTTTTCTCATTTGTGTGGGTGACAAAATTTCTATAACGATTTAAAACATGGAGTTTTCTTCTTGGAAAAGATTGGATATAAATATCTATAGGTACTCTGATCACAGATACTTAAAGAAAGGGTGTTTTCCGAAACTCTATTAACAAATACTTAGGTACTATTGAAAAATTTAGGGAACAGTTAACATTTAACACTAAATGATACTTAGGACCGAAATTATCCACCAGAGGCCTGCACGAACTCATAACGCGATCCAGTTTAGGCTGTGAGAAAGAGATGACGCTAGACGACTTGTAGAGCTCTGTCTCTTTCCCACGGCCTAAACTGGATCGCGTTAAGAACTCGTGGTAAGGCCTCTGGAGGTCTACAAACGACTTTAGTAGAATCCTATTAAGATAATAAAATAAATGTGGTATTATAAAAGATTGAAAATATATAATTTCAACCGTTTCTGCGTAATTTTTACGAATTTCATCGCAATACATAATTTATTAACCTAAGTGGATGTTTTGGGCCTCATAGTGAGTAAAACTCAAAACTTGACAGTACGGAACCTGCAGAAACATTCAGGTTCTTACACCCAACGTAGCTAGGAAATAAATAGGGCCGCCCCAAATGTATTACCGTTGAATTTTTTAATATAAGTACGGTACATACAAAGGGGATGTTTTTATGTGGTAACATCAAAGAACGAAGTACAGGATTAATAATATTGCCCCTCATTTCGAAGAGAATGATAAAACCGAGGTTTTTGTGTATTATGAGATTATTTCGTTGAAATTTTTAAGCTTAAGAAGTTTTTTTTTTCTACAGGTGTTAAATAAAGGATAAAGTGTTATTTCTTACCAGTACCCTTACCACGAATTTTCACTCTTTTACACTACTTTAGAAAAGGTGCATCTTGTTAAAATCTCCGAAATCTAACTTACATGCAGCTTTTCTATGTGAGAGCTGATGGAGCGAATGTTTTGATATTTTTCATATTTAAAATTATACTTGCTATTACCGCAATTTATATTTTGATAAAGTTACAAGTTACAACATGTCACTGGCCTGCAAATTGCAAAAAAAAAAAATTGAATTTCGAGGGCTACATCGACTTCACCTCATGTATAATGATGATATCGTATAGTATATACATAGTATATATATAGATATAGTATAATGATATCACCTTAATGTATAATGCTTTTTATCACCTAAAATCCTTTTCCTTGCCGATGCCGATTAACGTGCGCCGGGACTTAGCCGTCACCCCAGTTTACAGGTAGGTAACTACTGTTCCCATTGCACGGTGTAAACCGCTGGGAAAAAACGCTATTATTCCCTACATTAACTTGAGTTGTTCTCACCTGCTGATCCTGTTGCGAGGCCGCCTGCTCGTAAGGCGAGGCCGCTTGTTGGTACTGTTCCAGCATGTTGTTGTATTGTGTCCACTGTGACTCTTCCCCTGCGGCCAGACTGACCAACAGCGCGCTCACACACTGGAAGCAAAGGGTTCATTGTTAATCAGGAGTTCTTTTGATAGCATGGTGTTGAAAAACCATTAAGTCAGTAATATTTTTACGGTAAAACCATCAAATGAGTCCTCCCACCCAGGGCGGGACGGACTGTCAGACTTGTACTGATAAAAAAATAAAACAATTCCGACGAATTGAGAGCCTCCTCCTTTTTTGAAGTCGGTTAAAAATCTACAGTAATCCTTCAATAGCCCTTTACTTTCCGGTACCACGGCGGTTACCAGAAAGTCCCGCGATTCCGGCAGGCTTTGGCGTTCTAACGGGGACCCCGTCATTTGCTTTGCTAAGTCTTTGAGGCATACGTGGAACACGACGCGCCGTCGACCCAGCCATGGTCGACGGTCCATGATCTGTCAGCGAGTCGCCCATTAGGCTGCTCCCACATTTTATCGACGCGGAATCCCCTTAAGCCGGTCAAAAATCCTTTATGTCAACGTAATAAGGGTGTTACTAAAGCCATTCGCATCGGCTCGGCTGACGACGCGAACGTGCATTCCCACATTTATCGAGCCGATTCCGCGTCGATAAATGTGGGAACACCCTTACTCGCCGTCTGAGTATGCGCACGCTATTTGTGGGTGCTCTTGACGTTTCAAAGCCGTGGTGTCCTATAAAGACAAACCAGATCATGTGGATTCACCTAAGTTCTAAACGAAAACGGCCATTCAAAGATATGCGACATAAACAAACAGAATATCCTATAAAACAGTGAGCTACAACTTCCGACCATAAACCACAGCGCACATTAAGAACACATATCAGTTTCAAACAACCACCGTTTGTGAACTGCAACTCATTTGATATAACTCATGTGCAAGTTATAGTACTGTAGAAACTTAAGTTTTGTTAGTTTTTCTTATGAATTTATTATTTATTACGCGTATTTCATCATCAGCCTATAATGTTCCCACTGCTGGGTCACAGGCCTCCTCTCTGTGAGAGGGAGTGGGTAATCCACCACGCGGGCCCAGTGCGGATTGGTAGATGTCACATGTCTTCGAATTTTTGGTTCTAGGACATTCCGGTTTCTTCACGATGGTTTTCCTTCACAGTTTTGAGAGTTCAGTGGTGATGAAAATTATCCTGGTTGTAACTTTAGTCCACGTTTAAAGGGGATAGACACTAGCGCCGCATCAAAAGGATTTCAGTTGTGGCGATATTGATTATTAGGTATGCCCGATTTAAGAACCGAATCAGAACCACAAACACAATAAAAACTATTTTATACTCCTTCAGAATCGTAAAGTTTCGTATTACAAAGATCAACATTCCTCATATTATATGAAAAAGGTCTGTTTTCAGGAAGCGACACTACCCACGCTTTCTTTCAGTCAATTCTGATTCAGAGCCTCGCATTACCACTTTAGTTGAAAGCAGATATTACTTTGACATTTTCCGGAGTTCGAAAGGTCAAATCTCTTTGCGGAAAAAAAAAAAGTTCTATTTTTCTTTTGGTCTTAAAACCAAAACAATTTAACAATGGTTGCGAAACTGTCTTATCAAGTAACCAGGACCCTGAAGGGCTTAACACACAGCAGCTATAATGTAAAGATGTACATTATAGCACGATACATCTCATTAGGTACATCTTTCCATAGAGATTCGAAGATGTAAAAATATACATTATAGCTGTTGTGTGTGGTCTCCTGACGATTTCTATGGAAAGATGTAATGAGATGTATCGTGCTATAATGTACATCTTTACATTATAGCTGCTGTGTGTGAAGCCCTTTAAATTTAAAAGGCTGTTGAAGGAGCACTATGGATTTTTAGGCATATTGTGAGACATATAGACAAACACACTCTGGGCGTTCCTGGGGCAGAGCTCCTGCAGAGGCGGCCTTGTACATTGCGAGGCCCCGGGTGGCAGGTCTTTGCATGGCCCTTTATCTACTATATAAAAATAAGTCGGGTTTTCCTTCCTGACGCTATAACTCCAGAACGCACGAACCGATTTCCACGGTTTTGCATTCGTTGGAAAGGTCTCGGGCTCCGTGAGGTTTATAGCAAAGAAAACCGGGTTTGCTAGTCGTTTATAAAAAGTATGAATGATGCGAAAATTTCTATCCTACCCCACGTTTTGAGTGGCCCCTCTCTCAGCCCCGTAGGGTTATTTATTTAGGCTGTTTACAGGCATTTTTGGTTAAAGACACAAAAATATATAGGTAATTAAATACTCCAAAATCAAAATGTTTTATTTTACATGGGCCTCAGTGGGCACTTATAAAACGTCGAAAAATTGGCACGGTTCGGGTTGGTCGTTTCCATGGAGAAGAACCGGCAAGAAACTCCATGGTTACTCTTTTTAAATATTTGCTTTTACAATGTTTCTATTACGTATCGTGTAAATACCACAAAATTCTGGTGTTACAGTCCCAGTCTTAAGACATAATAACTGTGAAAGTACCGTAGAATTGACATAACACTGACAAGTGCAGCCACGGGCAATCCCTCGTCAATAATAAACCATACACACAATAGTAAATAATCCTAAATCGTTCAATGCGCTTCTAAACGACCAATCACGATGGACCATTCAATAGTTTAAAAGCTTCTTATAGTGCACCCAAGAGCGTAAAGAGCCTATAAATTGTGAAATGTGTTGCGTTTAAAAATGATGACGTGAAAGTAAGTATATCTTTTCTTTAGTTACTTGAAACGGGTTTAAAGTACCCATATGGTCTCTATCTTTGGCTTTTTGTCAATTATAAGATGACTTTTGAAGAAAGAAAAATTAAAAGATCTTCCTGGTTAAGCCGCGCTTGCCGAGGTTGGTCTGTGGACTGGTGACCAAGCACGTAAAGCCGTTGGTCCCGACTGTCATTTGTAGAACTTTGACAGGCGTTACTGTTAGTCAGAAGCTCTGAAGTCTGACAACCAGTCTTACCATGAGATGAGCCTCATCTCATGGTAAGACTGGTAATACGATACCTCATCTGATGAGGTATCGTATTACCCGGTTACTGGGTTGTGGAGCTCCGATAGGCAGTCGCTCCATGTAAAATACTGATATTTAGCTGGATCTGGTTTGACTGGAAGCCAACCCCAACAAAAAGGACATTTACAAAAACTTTCATGGAAGAAGTCATTAAAAAAAAGTGTCGTCGTGTAAATGTATTTAAATCTATTTTAATGAAAAGGTGCGAATCAAAAGCAATATTCTTCATACTCGACTCTAAATTGGAATACCAACGTTTTGTTTTTTGTTCAAAATTCTAAAGTTAAAAATATTTTGTAGTCTGCTGTTCAACGCGCTGATAAAAAATAAAATTTAAAAAATTAATTCGGCTATCCTTTATTTTTATTTGAGTTTCCTCTTGAATCTCTATGGATTTAATTGGATGCGTTCATGTTACCGAAACACTTAATTGATGCAAAAAATATTATCGAAAACTATAATATACGAGTATTAATATTTCTAGATCATGTGGAGCTAAAATAATATTTAAAACAAAAAATCGTTGGCTTTAAAAATAACTAAGTGCGTCTAAACCATACGTTACGTACGACTTTAATTTAAAGGATAAAAAAGTTCTTCGTTCTTTACAATAGAGGCGCTTTTCCATATTTCACACAATCAACGTCACTTCAAGTACGGCCAAATACGGAAAACTTGTGCAAAGGCCTCAGGTTATCGTTTACGTGTGGCTGTAAAATATACGTTATGAGCAGCGGCTATAGATCAGGTGTATCACACGCTGTTCAAACCATGCGCCTGATCAAGGGCGGATCCAGCTTTTACATCAGGGGGGGGTCACTATGTCGCAGACAGGTTGTCACTGTAGCTAGCTATACCTATTTTTTTATCGTGCTAAAATCATGAAATGAGTCCTCCTTCTCAAGGCAGAGCGAGAGGGACTGTCGGACTCGTACTGACTAACATCCACGGTGTCGTTCAATAGCTCTTTATGTTCCGGGGTCACGGTAATTCGTGAGTCCCGCGACCCCGGCAGGCTGTGGCGCCTCAAAGAGTGTCAGCATAATGACGGGGGTCATTATGCTCGCGCGTGGCACACAACGCGCCGTTGACACGCGGGGTATGGTCCATGGTCGGACAGCGAGTCGCCCATTACCTACTCGCCGCCCGCATGCCCGTGCCTACGGTGGCCAGAGACCGCCTGCCGACGTCCATGAGTCCATCGCCGTGGGCGTCTACAACTGCGGCTGGGGTGGAGGGAGGACGCTATCCTCTCCCTCACGTGGCCCGTCTCCTCCTTCGCGAGCATGACTGCTTGGCAGAAGGAGGCGACCGCTTCACATTCCCTCTCGCCCCGCAGCATGGCCTCGACCAATGCCGCGCATGAGAGGTCTCCGCCTATCGGCGTCGTGAGGACACGGCGGGCGGTGCTCTGCCCAAGCGGGGCAGTCCTACACCGTATGCTCCACCGTGTCCTCCGGGCGATCCTCGCAGTGGTGGCCACGCACAGTGTAGGGTTCCGTAGTTACCCATCAAAATACTTATGCGAAGTAGGTAACTAAACTGATCCGCTGAATTTAATATTAAAAAGAAAAAAAATGTAAATGGTTCCAGGTGTTTTGAGAAATCGGGGAATCTATCCCCTAAACATACCCACCTATTATAGCTGTAAAAATAAAGTTGACAAACTTACATTTGCAGTTGAAGACTATGTTCTCCGATACATTTTGTTTAGGAAAATATATTATCCAAGTACGTTTTATAAGTTGGTCGACTATTACTCATAAACTTGTACTTAGTCATGATAATTTTCTTGTAAACTTCGTTATATTATTATCACTATTGTGAATTTATTCACACCCCCAAACATAACCGTTTAGCTGGTAGAGGGGGGGGACACTCGAGTCGAGCAAAAATTAGCACTTTAAAGCTTAATATTTTACAAACGAATCTTTTTATCAAAAAATTGTTAATGGAAACTATAATCAATATTTTTAAAATAAATGAAATAAAAAATAGAAAAAAAAAACATCCCCACTTTACGAGTACCTACAGGAGGTACCGCAAAAAACCACTATACTATTACCACTTTTTCGGCGCAACAAACCCGTATATTTACACCGAATTACAGCTTTCTAGTACTAGGCGTTTCTGAGCTTAGCTGCGGACAGACGGGCATGGCGAAACTAAGGGTTCCTTTTTGACTACTGAACCCTAAGTAAAAACTGAGCAAGCGAAGGCCTGTTCGCTCGCGGTTTCAAATATAGAGTCCTGAGCGTAGTGAAGTTTTCAAAGGTACCAGAGGCAGAATAACTTTGCTGCCGCGCGCATCTCTTCGCTGTAGTGAGGTGAAAAGTAGTGTGTTGCACTGGGCACTAAAGTTATTCTGCGTCTCGTACCTTTGAAAACTTCGCTACGCTCAGGATTCTATATTTGAACCGCTCGCAATAATTGCAGCGGCCACCTATGACCCCGCCCAGGGGGGGGTCATGACCCCCATGACCCCCCCCTTGTATCCGCCACTGCGCCTGATATACTGGTTTAGGAAGATATACCGGGTTCGAGGGACGGAGCGTGCCCGCTGGGCTGTGATCCCAGAAAGGCTTTTCAAAGGGGTTAACAAGGTTTTACGAACTGTGACTAGTCGTAGGCTTGTGTCGTAGAGGAGCTCGTGGCTAAATAATTACAGCCGCACAGGTCGATCTTCCAGGTAAAGCCGTGCTTGCCGAGGTTTGATCTGTGGATGGGTGACCAACCTTCATAGCGAGTTTCCTCCGTGCCTCGGAAAGCATCGAATTAATATCGTACCCGTGGGTAGCTTGATCAAGTAGCTTGCGCATGTTACTCGCGAGGGTAACCTGCGGGTTACCTTCAATTGCGCGGGTTACATGCGCGCTGTACAAGCACCCTTAAACTCAGAGTTAGTTGCGAACACGAGGTTAAATTGACAATATTGTATGACAAAACTGTCAATTTGACCTTGTGTTAGCAACTAACTCTGAGTTAAAAGATAACTCGGCTTCGTGCAAGTGGGCCTAAATATGGCAAAAATAAAGGTAGAAATATACCTAGCCAGAGAAAGATGATTATATTTTTGTGAAATGGTACAAACAAGCAAGAAACAGTCAATCATTCAGATGACTGAATCTGGCTTACAAAAACATAATTGTTATGACAGAAAGTCATAAGAAAAGTCTTCATAAAAACTGATAGTTTTTGCAACAGCGAGTTATCTAGATTTTCTATTGCATACACTTTTTTAGGCCTAAAAACTCGAGTGTAGATTAAAAATAACAAACAGGATTTCGTGTTGTTCAAAATTCGTCACAGTTTGTTTTTGCCATACCTACAAAAGCCATTGATTTTGTGAGGCAAAAGCATTTCATTTTAACTGCTCATAAAATTTTTGGCATTGATTTGTGGTTCAAATACACTACTTCATTCAAATAATGAAGGTTTTAAATATAATTAAATTAATGATAATAATTTTAACAAAGCGCCTACAAAAAAAAGTGTAGCAAAACATAACTACTACTTTTTGCTACTCTTTTTTTTGTAGGCGCTGATAGATGAATTCTGGTTTTATTAAAAATCAAACAGTCAATTGCTCATCCACGTGTCCGTCAAGTCAAATTCTATTAAAGATGGAGACGTGTTTCTCAACAGAATCATATCCCCTATATTCCAACTTTGAGAAGCCAGTATAAAATGTGTCCAATGGCGTGCGATGATACACGGTCCCAGCAACAAGCCCTGTCTGTTATTTATTGCAGATAAAAGCAGTTTTTAGCTTTAATCTAACGAAAGGAGTAAATAACAAAAGAAGCTTTGTCACTGATCGGGCTATGAAATATAACTCGCTGATATTAGCTGGTTATAAACTTTGTGGATCAGTTAATATTGAGTAAAGTTGTATTTTTTTTTATCGTGGTAAAATCATCAATTGGTACATCCTACCCAGGGCAGGGCTAGAGGGACTGTCAGACTTGTACTGACTAAAATCCACGGTGTCCTTCAATAGCCCTTTACGTTCTAAGCTCACGGTTTCCTGATAAGAAAGTTCCGCAACCCACACGGACCACGGATTGATATTTAATTTTGTATCGTGGTAAAATCATCGAATGAGTCCTCCCACCCAGGGCAGAGCTGGAGGGACTCTCGGACTTGTACTGACTAAAATCCACAGTGTCCTTCAATAACCCTTTACGTTCCGGGGTCACGGTAGCTCGTTAGTCCCGCGACGCTTCTGACATGGCTTTGAACGTATAGGTAAGCCTTCTTACCATTTAAGAAAATTCTTGTAAACGTGTAAAGAAAACGTATTTTACATGTTTTTATTTAACCCTTAACTACCTAGCACGTATTTTTGTCACACAATCACCTAACATACGTCTGTGGGACCCCTGAGTTAATTAATTCACTATTGTTAAAAATATTAAGAAAGGGTATTGTTTTTAGTAAAAAATCTGTTTTGAACATTATTAAACTCTGATATTAGAAACAAAAGGCACATGAAAATCAAATAATTTATTATTAACCCCCAATTATTGGTGCAATCTCTTATTTAGGCTTGCTTTTCTAATACGTTTGGAAATTGAGATCGGCAAAAAATATTTTGAGCTACAGAAAATTCTTCTTATAATTTTTGTATTGTTCAATAATCAAGAAACACGGGAAAAAGTAAAAATTCTAATTAAAAAAATAAATTAAACAAAATTGCAGACTCTAAACTTATGTCTTTTCACGACATCGAAAACACATTTTATTTGAGCATTCAACCCAAATTAGCGGTTTTCTTGTGAAACACTTGTAATAAGTTTTGCGTTTCTTAGTACACTGGCAAGTAGTACAGTTTTTACGAATTATCAATCGCTCTTCAGCACTGCTGCTGCCTGGGACAGCTGCTGGAAGGATCGTGTTGTTCTGGAGGATACGTTATATACCAACACGTATATCTCGGTGCTATTTAACATTACTTTCTTGACGTGCCATATGTATTCAGCTCATTCCGGTATGCTGTATTCATACCTTCTCTTTCCCCTGCTATATTATGGTATAAAGTTTGTGATCGTGAAGAGGTTGAGGCGGGTGACCAACGAAAGCGATTGTAAAATATTTTTTCTTCTTTTCGGCCGAACTACCGCCAACGGCACATCATCTTGAGAAAAACACTTTATCACCACTATCTGAAGGAATATCACTATGTGATAGAGTGTTTAGTTGAACTGTATCTGGCCATTCGTATTCGGAATCAGGCGCGCAACTTTCTTCCAGAAGATGATTTGTAGCAACAATTTCCGCATCCCTATTGGTCGTTTGGTATATTATCGTCGTCTGATTATTCTTTTTCCAATCAGCTATTAATAACGGACTATCTATGTGCTATTATAACTTAAACAATAATGAAATACACATTTTAAAATAATCACGTAACCACCTAACATACGTCTCACAGACCCCAGCTTGTATTCATTCACTCACCTGAGCCAAACGGGCATCCCTACAACCCCGACTAGCTGTTGCACGGTATTGAGGGACGCGGGGAAAAGGTATAGGAAGGAACAAGTTGATACGACACTCCTGACCAAAAATATTCACGATTTTAAACTTAATAGGGTCTGTGAGACGTATGTTAGGTGGTTAAGGGTTAAGAATTCTTTCCGTAAGTAAATTATAGCTAGGTAAGCCGAAGTCTAGTTTAAAAATAACCATCACTAATTCACTTTAAAACCCTGTACCATTTTTTAATTTTAAACCTGACAACATTTTTACAACAGAAATTGAGGTGTATTAGATTATTTTAGCCTTTTTTTTGCTGTAGGTAACGTGTGGCTCGTTCCTGGCTTCTCATGAAGGTTTTACAGTTTGTGTAAGAAAAAATAATATATTATATATGAGCAAGTAAGTCAAGAAACAGAAATAGTGCATTTTAACATAGTTAAGAAAAAAATCGCGTATCTAAATGTATATCTGTCTGAACGCGCATAACTTCCGAACGACTGAACCAAAGGAGGTGTTAATTTTTCGGCCCAACCATGTACCGAGGTACAAATTATTATTAAAATTCCTTCCAATAATTAGTATTTTTAGCAGTATTTAAAATCCTTCAATACTAGATAGAAAAAGAAATAAAAGTATATGAAAAAACACTACTTCGCAACGGAACTGCGTTCAAAGAAACGTTTATGACAGCTTCAATCTGTTTCATCTGTCAAAATCACGTCAAAATATGACATCGATGTTTCATTATTTGACAGCTTTTTGACAGTAATGAATATCAACAACAATAGAAAAAAACTATCGAACTAGGTCGGGAACCCTGGCTTTTGGCCGGCAGATAACCAAACGCAAAAAATAATACGAAATGTGAAATAAATGCATTTTTTAAAGTTCTTATTCCCATGATTATTCACAAAATATGTGTACTAGTAATTATAACTTATTTGAAATACCTACATAAATAAATTCTGTAAAGTACATTTTTGGGTTTTCACACGTTTATAAATGAAGTAACGAAACGCATCATGTCGGAGACGTATGACATTGCTAGATTGAAAATCAATTCTTGGGTTGCAAGTTTTAACATTTTGGATCGACAATTTCATATGGTACAAATGCCCAAATAAATACAACATATTTTTTTTCAAAATCTGCGATTTTTTTCCTATAATTTCGTATTTTTGTCCTTGAGGTACACGGCTTGGCCTTAAATGTAGGGAACAAATTAACACCTCCTTTGATCATTCATTTTGTATTGATATTTACTTCGTTATTTCCTGGTAATTCTCCTGTATCGTGGGTGCGTAACTGCGTACAAACACATAAACTACAAACACAAACGCCCAGACCAGGAACAACTACTTTGTAGACCATACAAATATTTGTTTCGTTTGGGAATCGAACCCACGCAGTGCAGCCGTCCAATTGATCCGCCACTGCGCCAATCATGCCGCCTAAATAAATATAAACAATCCAGGCTTTTTTTAGCGTGGTAAAATCATCAAATGAGTCCTCCCACCCCCTTACTGTCAGACTCGTACTGACTAAAATCAACGGTTTTCTTCAATAGCCCTTTACGTTCCGGGGTCACGGTTATTCGTTAGTCCCGCGACCCTGGCAGGCTTTGGCCCTAGAGGGGGGCCCCGTCATTATGCTGACGCTCTTTGAGGCGCGCGTGGGACACAACGCGCCGTCGACCCGGGAACAATCCAAGCTTATATTAAAACTTTTTCATAAAATAATATCACGACCGAATTCCTCAAAAGGTTAAATAGGATTCTAATTATAACACCTTTCGCAAATTGATAACGCTTTAAAACCACCACCAACATATAAACACAATATTTCACTTCAGAAGTTTTTAAACTGTTATAGTCACTAACACAGTCATTAAAATTTAAAACAGGTTACTTATATCAATCACTTTCAAAAGACAATCTAAATTTTTAGCAACGTAAAAATATTATAAAATATAAACTTGGTATCTAAATAACTTGTTTTAAAATTCTAATGAAAAAAATCACTTAGTCAAAAAAAATAAACACGAAAAAACAACTCACATATAAAATTACTGTGCACATTTTGATGTAAGTCGGAGCGTTGCACGAGTGTTTGTGATGTCACAATAAACTGTGGTGCACTTTTTATAGTCGGGTGACGGGCACAGCGGTGGTGTTATTAGGCTTGTGCCTTTCCGCGCTTTTAGGGGTCCGTAGGCATATATACAACATTATTTTTTGTTTATGCGAAACCCGATACACCTGTCCAATATTTTTGAGTAAAGAATCTATGTACATAATTTTAAAACCGTATCATAAAAAATCACAAAGTTATAAGCTTGTATATTACCTGGTTGTCCGTTCAAAAACATGCTCATTTCGCGGTACAACCGCGTAAACCGCTTCTCTTGTGTTATACACTCGTGATAATAGTTTGGGAGTATGTACCTAACCGTACGGTGATTGTATTATAATTAACTGGTAATAAAATTTAATTAAAATATTCTTGAAAAAAAAATAACAGTAAAAAATGTAACTGTGTAAAAAATATTCGAATCGAATCAGGTAACTGATTCTGAACAAACTATAATATTCAGGTTTCGCATAAACTATAAATAATTTTGTAGATGTTCTTTGGTTCAGGTTTTAATGTTTCGTCCAACTTTGTAAAGGTAACTAATCTAAATTGATGGATTGAAAATAAAAACTAGTTGTTGCAAAGATTATAATCATATGGGAACATAAATCATGATAAAAAATATCCTATTTATTAATCTAGGTTATAGAGTGTCTGTGAAAAAAATTAAAACTAAATCCATTCAGTAGTTTTTGTGTGAAAGAGTACCAAATATAAATACAAAAAAACTTTCACAGATTATAAAAATACTAGCTGTTGCCAGGGGTTTCTCCCGCCATAAATCGAAATTTATCCCACGGCAAAAACGGGTTAAAAGCTACTTTTGTTAATACGAATTATTATCTATCGGTGTACCAAATTTCATCCGAAATCGTCCAGTACTTTTTGCGTGAAAGAGTAACAAACACATACACATACTTACATCCTTACAAACTTTCGCATTTATAATACTCGTATTATTAGTAGGATTAGTACTCGTAGATGATTGTAGGTACATCAAAAACTATAAAACTTTGCTTCAATTTCTAATAGATCTACTAACAAGAGCTAAATAAGCTACTTGTTATTAGCATTACAGAAAAAAATGAATGTTCCAAGATTTATGTAGTTTTGCTTTTACAACCAACAGAAAAAGTCAACAACTATTTCTTCAATAGAAGCATGAGTAAAATCAAGATTCTTTTTTAAAAAAATATTGTTACCAAAAACTAAAGAAACAACGACAAAAACCATCATTACTACCATCACAGACATCATTAAAACATTTTTTGTACGGAACCACACTTCCTAATAACGTGTCTATGAGAAACAAAAAATCTTTTATTTTGTTCTATATATCTAGCCAACTTCACTTGACACTTTCATTCGATGAAAGTGTTGACTCGGATAGGTCTTCACAAATTGGCTAGTTATATCATCGAAACGACTTGTACTATAAAAAATAAAAGGTGTCGTTTATTTATTTGTATTTGGAATGCATTGCTTGTTTTGATCAAACGATGTTTTTGTGAATTCGTTTTTAAGTAGCAATGTATTTCAAATAAATAGCGACAGTCGACAGTCTAATTTAGTTCCGCTATTCGATTTTTTTTTTGTCTTTTTGACTTCGATCCGGTATATTAATTGAATGAGAGTATTTGGAGAGTGTATCCATTTTAAGGTACATAACTAAATTGTTTATATAGTACCTTCATTCACCATAATAGTAAAGACGTGAGTATGATTAGCTCAGTGGTAAAGCGATTGCTGCGCTGCGTAACGTTGTAGGTTCAATTCCTGTACGGAACAAATATTTGTATGACCTATAAATAGTTGTTCCGGGTGTGTTTAATAAACATTTAGGAGAAATTTCTAGTACGTATGGAGTAAAGTTCTTAAAAAAAATATGACGGGGCCCAAGGCCTGCCGGGTCGCGGGACTAACGAGCTACCGTGACCCTGGAACGTAAAGGGCTATTGAAACACACCGTGGATTTTAGTCAGTACAAGTCTAACAGTTCCTCCCGCCCTGTCCGGGCTGGGAGGACTCATTCGATGATTTTATCACGTAAAAAAAGCACTTGTAGTTTATGAAATTGAAAATGAATGACCTTTCGCTTTTAAATATTAAATATATTAATTAAATAGATTATATCTCCATAAATCTAGGACCTGGATAATTTGATGAATTTACCTAAAAAACCGTTAAAAAAAACGTTTTTGAAGAAGACGCGGAAATTCAGTACCTAACTTACATTTTTTGCGGTTTTTGGGTGACACAGAAGCGCAGTTTTTCTGACATTTTAGATAATTGAGTTCAACACCCAGAATTAATATTCCAAAGATGCAATAACATTATAATTATAATATTCACACAACTACGTAACACTTATACATAACTAGCAAACCCGGCGAACTCCGTTTCGCCACCAGTCTTTGCTATGAACCTGACGGAGCCCGAGACCTTTCCAACGAATGCAAAACCGTGGAAGTCGGTTCGTGCGTTCTGGAGTTATAGCGTCAGGAAGGGAAACCCGACTTATTTTTATAAAGTAGATTATTATGGCATCGCTACGTTTAGCTTTTTTTTTTCCCTAGGAACTTCTGCTAAGGATGTTTCATCATCATCATCAGCCACAGTCACATCAGCATGAGATCCACTGCTGAACATAGGCCTCCCCTATAGACTTCCAATAGGACCGGTTGGAAGCGACTTGCATCCAGCGTTATCATAGGTGTGTTTACAAACATTAAAGTACCGTAGATCTTATCACAATAACGTAATTAAACATCTGTTAAACGCTTGTCTAAAAAAAGTGTAACTGCAAAATAACCCATAAATCAATGTGAACCGCCGTTTTTTCAACGACAGTTTTTTAGACAAATGTTCAACGGATGTTTAATTTTTTTGTGGTAAGGCGGATAATCTCACGCATACAAACACCTAGACACGGAATGTCTACTTGTAGGTCATACTATTTCAATGGTCCCGTAAATTATCGAAACTAAGATTATGTTTATTTTTAGTTTAAATTATTATACACATATTTTCATTTTCCATCTAAATAAATATGTGTAGAAATAACTTTCGTTGTGCACCGCGAATTTGAAAAAAAGAAATCAAAATGGTGGAGGACCAGTAGGGCCACCCTCCTTAGAAAAAGCTTCAAACCCTTAAAGATATAACCAAGTTTTTTACCTTTCGAGGTTTTATTCTACCACGTACTATATCGCCTCTCTGAACTAAGCTGATACTATATAGGTATCATTAATATTATAAAAAAAGGAAAAAAGCTCACGGTTGTTGTACATATATGAGCCCTTAGGCAAGCCAAGGCTTGTACTAGCTTGCTACAAGGCAACGCAAGAGACCCCATAAGCACACAGTGCCTAAGGGGTCTCTTGCGAAGAGTTCTAGCCCGCATCCCAGGGTGCACCGGCCCGAAAAACTGGTCTTCCCCCCGGACGTATCCGAGAGGGAACTCCAGTCCACGGGCGCACGTGGAGGTTTACTGTCATAGCACCCCAACTGGGAAAAGGCTTGGCATGCAGATGGTACGGAACCCTAAAAAAGTATCATCTACCTACTCATAATTATTAAAGCTGGCTACCGCACTTTATTTTTACTTTTTAGCTAAGCCAGCGTTATGCAAAGATGGCAGTAGAATGTTATGTAAACGGACATGACTTACAATCTCAGCTGTGAATTGAAATGCAAAATATGTACGTCGCTGTCGGAGGACCCAAAAAAAACCAAAATGATTTTAAACTAATTTAATTACGCAAAGTTACAAAGTAAAAGTTATACTTAAACTATAACAATAAAAGAATCCTATCCCGATCGATATTAGATACAGAATGAACAAATAATATTTTATAATGAATTCGTAAAACACATATCCGGTAAACAGGGGCGTCGGGTGACGAGCGGCGCAGCGGCGCCAGCGTAGTCAGCGAATTTCGTCTCCACGTGTAAGACTGTTGCTACATGCGCTATCGAGGCCGATGCACACTTGCACTTTACGTAGTAATGTTCGCTATAACACCTCCACCGCCAGATCAGCAACTATTTCTGAAGTTTGAACTGAGGAAATATTGCTGACTGTGTCTTCGTTGCTCCAGATTGTCCAGGCTCCGCATAGGTGTTATCTTCCGTAGTTTTCTTCTTATCTTCTCGCTTGAAGATCTTGTATCGTTTCAAGATCATGAATGTAGCAAGCACCAGTATACTGAACGCCATGATGTAAAACGGGATCGTTGTGTGATAGAGGTATCCTGATTGTACAGATTGTAGTTGCAGCGGATGCTGTGACATTACTTTATATTGGGCTTCATGTAATTTTGTAAGATCAATCGAGTTTAGTTTGACTTGTGTTGCTCCCGTCTGGATGTTGGTGTAGTAGTTCTCCAGATGCGCAATCTTCACTGGTTGGCCCTCCACATGATCGTTGAGATTGGTTATTGTGAATTCGGGGGTGTCCAAGTAGCAGTTCACAGGAATTGTTGCGAGATAACTGCCATTTAGTATGTTGTAATCTTCTCGACCGCATAAAGTGTGTATTCTTGTTACATTAGGGAATGATATAATGTAGTGCTTCTCATCCAATTCTTCCATGGCTACTCTTGTTAAAGATACTGTCGTGATTTCGCAGGACTTGTCGAGAGTTTGATTCATGATTAGGTTTTGGATGCAATCGGGATGCTGCCGCAGCTGATGATTCATCTTATCTCCGCAGATGTACCAGGTGTTGTACTTCGGGCATTCAGCCTCTATGTACACAAAACCTTTCCTGCTCGTTGCAATCAATGGATAAGGAGGGATGAGGGCCTGCCTAAACTTATTGGGAGCTATTGATAACTTGTAAAGATCATAATTGTCTATGGCGAATATTGGTACCTTAAATATAATTACTATCTGATTGCCAGAGTAATAATAACCTGGTTTTATTATATCGTAATATTGTCTAAGCTCTAGGTCTAATATTTTATCCCTACCATAGAGTTTAACTAACTTTTCAATCATGTGGCGTAGAACGTCGATGCTAATCATAGAATGATGTGAACTGGAGCTATGGATAAAAGCTAAGATGTTCTCGATTCTTATTAGTTCATTTAAGATTTCATCTAGATTTTCGGTTAATATGGTTAATTGCTGACCAAATTGTGCATATCTAACGATGCTAGTGTCCTTGTAAAAATCTTTGTCTAATATTAATTGTAATGTTTCATTTATCTTAGCCTGGTTTGAGACTAATTTCGTGATTATTTCGGAATGCTGGACCATCCACTCTTTGCTGATACTAATGTGATTATTCAACTCTTCGGTAATTTCAAGATTATTATCTTGTAGAGTTTTGATAGTATTATCATATTTAACAGCATCTGAATAATCTAAATTTCCCGTAACGCTTTTAATTATAGAACCTAAACCATCGATGAGACCTCGCTTTACACGACCGGGTTTAAGAGTATCTAAATGGTGTTTGACACTAAGCATTTTGTCCGAGAGATAATTTAATTGTACTTCATATAACGTGTACGTATCGTTATTTAAGTTTTGCCTATAATTTTCTAGTTGGTCTTGCAATACCCTTATCTTTTCATCGATATCTTTTATCTGAATATATTGTAAGAAGGTATGATGATGGGTTATGAGTTTTGTTGCGCCAAGCCGAAAAGGGAGTACTCCTGGGCCATCTCCAAGGCTTTCAAGTGTTATTTCCTGGTTTACATCCTGGGCCGCTATCAAATGAGCAGTCAGGACCAGTAGCACCCTGTAACAATTGAGCGCTTTTAGGTACTCTTTTTAATCGACTTTTAGCTACGGGACCTCGTTTTTTAGAGGTGTAGATATGGATTGGTAAGTCGGCTAACACGGTGTCTTGAGTGTATCGGGGAGCCGTTTTCTGGCGACTGGCTAAGGGATTTTTAACAAAAACGCGTTGCTGAGGTTGATATTCGACTTCAGGCTCGCGAAACTTATTACGGTTTTCTATAATGTTAGCTCGATCTGACAAGGCTGATTCATTTATTACATCATAAACTAATTTCATTTTATCCCTATGATTCTGCGTGTATTGCTGCATAAGATGGTTGCTTAAGTCTACTTCAAATGGGTCTCGCGGATCAAAGTGCCCAGTTATGATGTCGATAGGTCGACATTTGGTAAAACTATGGATTGCACTATTATATGCTAAAATGCCATAGGGGACGAGATTTACTATGTCTTCACTTTTATGGGTTAACTTTAAAATACGTAGGTGTTCCAACAGGGTTGAGTGGAAACGCTCTACAATTCCATTGTCATTTGGCGCATGGGGCAGTGTTTTATGGTGTGTTATTTTATGCATATTAACAAATTCACTGAACAGCTGATTGGTGAATTCCGTTCCATTATCCGATACGATAGTAAGCGGCAATCCATGGTGCGTGCAGAATTTTAGCAATGCTTGTACTATACTGACGGCTGTACCATCTCGTATGTGATAGGCTTGAGCGTATTTAGAAAACACATCCACGATACTTAAATATTTCTCAGTCTGGATTGTTAATAAGTCTATATGGACAGTTTCGAATGGCCTGGTAGCTGGGGGTACTATTTTAAATTGTTGGTTAATTGGATGTCGATCATACTTCGCCTGTCCGCATACAGTGCAACTATTAATGAATTTTGTGATCTCGTCTTTCATCTTTGGCCAATAATAACGTTGAGAGAGAGCAAGGTAACATTCATTTATTCCACGATGGTTGGTTTTTCCATCGTGGTAATGTTTTATTATTTCTTGCTGCCTCAAATACTCCTTGACATTTTCAATTTCTTTCTTAGCTAAAACTAAGTTCATTGAAGAGCTTCTAAACTTATTTTGGATAATGGGTATTATGTCGTACATAGCCAATGGGGGGTTTATTAGTAAGGCTGTTTTGACTTTGGGACTAACGTATTCCTTTATGACATTTATGATGTCAGTTTCCAGGTTTGAGCTGGAAACTTGTACACTTGTTCTTGTATGTGTTTCAAAAGGTTTGGATGCTGTAGGGCGTTTTTTGATATCGCCTACCACGGTTATATGAATTTGTTTATGGAATTTATTTAATGGTTCATCGACTATCGGAATTTCGAGTATGGGATTCTCTTGACTGGTGTGGGCAGAGGCCGTGCTTGAATTACTTCTAGAGCGTGGACGTTCAGACACGTTAGCTACCATAGAATTCGTTTCCTCGTTATTAATTTGTATGCGGGAAAGGGCATCGGCGTTTGTGTTACTAGAACCCTTTTTATAAATTACAGTAAAATCGTATTCTGATAGTTTGAGTTTCCACCTGGTCAATCTAGAGTTGGGCTCCTTCAAGCTCATAACCCACTGGAGTGGCTTATGATCTGTGATGATCTTAAATTTTCTACCGAACAGGTACGGCCGAAAATATTTAGTTGCCCAAACTATAGCGAGGAGTTCTTTCTCGATAGTACTGTAATTTATCTCGCTCTCGTTTAGCGTGCGAGATGCGTAGCATACGGGTTTATCTGCGCCTATTGGTCCTTGTGATAGGACAGCACCTAGTGCGAAGTTAGAGGCATCGGTTGTCAAAATGAAGTCTTTGCTGAAATCAGGGTATTGCAGAATTGGATCGTTAGTTATAAGAGCCTTGCATTTTTCGAAGCTTTCGGTATAATCGGAATTTATTACAACCTTTCTTCCCTTTTTCAAGCACTGTGTGAGTGGTTTTGTTACCTTAGCAAAGTCCGGTATGAATTTACGATAGTAACCAACCAGCCCAAGGAACTGTTTAATTTCTTTAGGGGTAGTTGGAATCGGATAATTTTGGATTGCAATAATTTTGTCTGGATTGGGTTTTATCCCATCCCTTGTTATAACGTGGCCTAAATATGAAGTTTCTAATTTAAGAAATTCGGACTTATCTAATTGTATTTTAAAATTAGAGTCTCGTAATTTCTGGAATACCTTTTCAAGGTTGGTCATGTGCTCCTGGAGCGATGTGCTGAATACAACGATATCGTCCAAGTACACTAAACAAATGGTGTTCTGGAGGTCCTGGAGGACATTATCCATAACACGCTGAAAGGTAGAAGGGGAATTCTTTAATCCCATAGGCATGCGTAAAAATTCGTAATGACCGTTTTCTACGTTAAAGGCAGTTTTAGGGATGTCGGCAGGGTCCATTTCCACCTGGTAGAACCCGCTTGCCAAATCTAAAGTGGTGAAATATTGGCAGTTCCCTAATTTGTCTAAGACGTCATTGATATTTGGGATAGGGTATTTATCGTCATACGTTTTTTCATTTAGCTTCCTAAAATCGACAACTAAACGCCACTTAGTTTTCCCGGAAGCATCAGCTTTCTTTGGGACAACCCAAATGGGTGAGCTCCAGGCGGACTCTGACGGGCGAATGATTCCCTGACTTAGCATTTTGCCTATCTGGTCTCTAACTTCTTCCCTGTGTATGTAAGGGTAGCGATAGCTCTTTGAATAAATTGGGACCTCATCCGTTGTACGTATACGGTGTTTAATTTTATTTGTGAATGTTAATGCCTCTCCTTCTATGTAAAAAATGTCAGCGAATTTGCCACATAAGGTCTCCAAATTAATGCGTTCCTCTTTATTTAGGTGGTCCGTTCGCAAACGAGAAATAACTTCTTTCACACGGGGCGAATCAATGGCTGGGAGCCGGGAATTGTGAAGCGAGTTTTCAGTACTCGTGCACTGAATATTATACGTCTCCGCCTGAACTGCGTGATCCATAGAGAATATTAAATCATGAGGAGTGGGGTTGGCGACTTCCAAAAATCCGCGATTGTTTGTCACTGTAGTTAGACAGTCCCTAATTACACAATTAGATATTATCTGTTCGGGGATTATCGCATCTCCGTCCTGTAGGTTAATCGGCACCTTAAGTACCTTTGTTGAATTAGCTGGTATTACACTTTCATACAAATTAACATTTCGCGAATTGTACATATTAATTTTATTAACAGAATTACGAGTTATAAGTTGTCTATCCTTAAGGTCTATTTTTGCCTCCCATTTTTCTAACAAGTCGAGTCCTATAAGCCCATCGAAATAGTTATGAAACTTATAAATGAACAATTTGATATCTTCAGACTCCTGGAATTCGTTAAAAGTGGGGATTGTTATAGAATAATTATTTCTAGTCGTAGCATGCACGTTTGTGACCTCGAAGGGGTCAATATTTAAGGGAACGTTATTATAAAATGTATCCACGGCTTCTGGGCTTATAAATGACTGATTTGCACCCGTGTCAATCAGAAACTTTAAAGGTGGTTGCGAGATTTGAATAAATGGAAGCTGTCTTTGCGTCTGTAGATTGATCTCTATTTTAACTTGTCTGATTTCCCGTTCTTCTGAAAATCCTGCTCACTAACTGAACCTGCACCAGCGGAACTAGTGCTAGATTGAGGATCGTCTGCTACTGGTGGTAAGTAATCTAAAGCTAAGTTATCGTAATAGCCGTTGTTTTCCATGCAATAACCGGTCTCTATGTTATAGTATTCAGTATTATCCGCATAGCAGTTATAGTAGGGTTCGCAATAGTAAGCTGGATAGTAAAACTGATCACCATAATCGGCACACAGATTCATGTTCATCTCCTTGGTCTTGAAATAATTTGATGGAGGCGGGTTACCACTCCTACGCCAATCGTGACCTGATGGCTGATCAAATGAAGGCCTTTCCTTAACTACATACGGTTTAACGCCGCTCATAGGCTTAGGGCCAGTATTTTGTGGTACCTGCCTCGGGGGATACTGGAAATTATTATTAGGTCTGTTATAGTTGGGCGGTGCCGCGCGGAATATTTGCTGCGTATGTGACATTGGGGCTCGGAGCATCGGTTGAGTATTAAACATTGGCGCGCGGAACATTTGTTGAGTATGCGAAGGCATCCTCATTAAATTCATCTGCTGAGGCTGAAAATTGGCAATTGGGTCGTTTCGTGCAGAGAAATTAAACGGTTTAGGCGTGCTCATAGGATTCGCGACATGAGCTGAAGATGCTGATGGCAAAGGCTTATTAGAATTAACGTTCGATTTTTTATCCGTTAACGGATCATTGCGATTTTGTAGATATAAAACGTTCAATTCTTCCTGCACGAACTCGAGCGCTTTTTCAACACTATCAGGACGCATGCATCGTATGCGAGAGCCTAGAGGCTCTTTCAAACCGCGAACAAAAGCTTGCATAGTTAATTTCCTGTAAAGGGTTCGCTTGGCTTCTACGGTTGTCTTAACGGTCTCATGCAGAGTGACATATGTCATGATAGTGCTAAATAAATTAACGCAATGGTCATAAAATTCTTGCGGTGAATTGTTCCCCTGAGTTGCCAACATAAGATCATTGTAAAGAGTGGTCTCATCTCTCTGGTCCGCAAAGTTGTTAATTAATGACTTTTTAATACTATCCCAATCCTCAGGTACACCGTTTGAGTTAATAATACGAGCGGCCGGTCCAGTTATCTTGTTTAAAATGCCGTTTATTAAGCAAAGTTTAGCTAGAGCATCATTGGGGTTTGCTTCGATATATTCCGATACAATTTGGTCACAAAGGTGTATAAATCTTGGTAAAACGTGAGAATTGCCATCGAAATCTGGCACTAAGCGAAGGGTTTTATAAATTAAATCAGCACTACTCATTGCGGCGGGTTCGGGAGTCTCCGACCTCAACGAATCCTCCAAGGTATTATCCGTCGTATTAAAATCTAAACTAATATCTCTATTTAAATCAATATTTAATCTACGTGCTTGTCTAGAGGGCTCAGGCCCTTTACGAGCAGATTCCTTAGGGTGAAAAATGATTACGACTAAATAAAGTAACTATAGGAAATAGGGGAATTGAAAGCAACTCACAGAAACGATTTTTAGCGTACTTACATTAACTGCATTTCGGTACCTCTGGGATCGATGTCTGGATTTCTCCTCCGCGCAGGACGACAGGTTCTTCTTACAGGATATTCGGCGAACGCGTTCGCTCGCGACGGCGGTAGCGAATTTAGCGAGATGGTTATCGATATTAGATTGACCTATCTAGCTAGCTCGAGACGCCTCGAATATCCTACCGACTGCGCCAAATATGTACGTCGCTGTCGGAGGACCCAAAAAAAACCAAAATGATTTTAAACTAATTTAATTACGCAAAGTTACAAAGTAAAAGTTATACTTAAACTATAACAATAAAAGAATCCTATCCCGATCGATATTAGATACAGAATGAACAAATAATATTTTATAATGAATTCGTAAAACACATATCCGGTAAACAGGGGCGTCGGGTGACGAGCGGCGCAGCGGCGCCAGCGTAGTCAGCGAATTTCGTCTCCACGTGTAAGACTGTTGCTACATGCGCTATCGAGGCCGATGCACACTTGCACTTTACGTAGTAATGTTCGCTATAACATGCATGAGGAAGAGATGCTATCGTACGAACATTGTGGCATTTAGAAGCTCCCACTGCGATAAGCCTTACGTGTGTCTGTTGTTAATCGTCTTTGTAACTCTATTTTGTTGATATTAATATAATGGCCATTTTTTACCCAACTTCTACAAAAAAGGAGGAGGTTCTCAATTCGGTTGGTATTTTTTTATCTATGTACACCGATTACTATGGTTTCTAGTTGAATTAGTGTGATTCTTTTTTTTTTGTTCGATGCAGTAAGTGTGGCAGTAAGCGGTCGCGGGATTATTTCCTTACCGTGACCCCGGAACAGAAAGGGCTATTGAAGGACACCGTGGATTTTAGTCAGTAAAAGTCTGACAGTCCCTCCCGCCCTGCCCGGGGTTGGAGGACCCATTTGGTGATTTTACCAAGCTAAAAAAAAAAAAAGTGTGGCAGTAAGTATACTTGCCATTCGGTCCCATAAAAGTTTCATCCACTTTGGTTTAATTTTTATTTTGTAAGCTTTTTTTATTTCTGCTATGTGGAATATGTACCTAGATGATGTGATGATCTTTATTTTGTTTTTGTGTGTTTGTTACGCGATTACTCCGCGCTATTGTGGACCGATTTTCTAGTGCACATGTAAGAAAATTATGTATTTGAAAAGAATTTGGGTTGAATATTTAAACTAAAAAGGGATTTAAAATAAAAATGTCAGCCTTCAAAAACAAACCACAAAAAAGGGTAAAATAACCTACAAAATACCTGAAATAAAAAAACAAAGCCACCGATTTCCGAAAGAAGAGTTATTAATGTAACTACAATAATAACTTTTCTTTTGGAAGTCGGTTACATAATTTTACCCTTTTTTGTGGTTTGTTTTTTACTGTGTTAATCACCATAGGTATATTGATTTTACTCACTTGGGTCACTGTCATAGAAATCATAACATGGATTTAAAGCCCTTTTCTCGGGATTTCATTTTATTATTTAAGTACTAACAGGATTTCTAACCAATTTGGCTGATATTTGAATCAAAGACGGCTTAATAACTTATGTCTTTATCCTACATATTCCTAACAATTTTAATATTCCTAAAAATTCTCTTTAGAATCCCAAAATCCCAGAGGAATGTCCACAAATTATAATGTACGTTTCAAGTTATTGACCCCAAATCAATCCTAGGTGGATTCCGCGCTTTGATTACAAATAGTGTGACTGAATGAGCGGACTTATCGCTAAAAGCGATCTTTTCAAGACAACCTTTGGATGGATTTGTAAGAAAAAGCAGTGGTGAGCAGTGGTGGCCCAGTGGTATCGGTCGTGACTTACCTACGTTGTTGTTGTAGGTGTGTAGTTGTAGGTTGTGGGTTCGAACCCCGCCAGGCGCATTGCTTTGCGTAATTTATTTATCACCACTGCTCTCAAAACGATGAAGGAAAACATCGTGAGGAAACCGGCATGTCTTAGAACCAAAAATTCGAAGACATGTGACATAATACCAACCCGCACTGGGCCTGCGTGGTGGATTATGGCCCACTCCCTCTCACAGAGAGGAGGCCTGTGTCGCAGCAGTGGGAACATTATAGGCCGATGATGATGATGATGATGATGTAAGAAAGAGAGACAATACTGTAATAGAGGTACTCTAGAATCACATGAATGACACCTATTTATTCTGCTCATCCAAATATCAAACAAAGCGTGGAGGTACAAGACACATCCAATACAACAGGCGTAACTAAAAACATTGCATGTCGTCCACACTTATCAAACTGTCTAGCATCTAATTATGTCCTAGACTTTCACACACTAATGATTAAGGGTCAGTTCACAGCGATATGCGACGCGACGCGATGTGACGCGGCGGTACTGGAAATTTGTATCTTCTCGTGTAAGTAGTATACAAAATGTAACACTAAATGCGTAAAACCTCTTGTGGGGTAACTCAGCCCATGTTACTGAACAATTTTTGTTCTAAGACTTTTGGAAATTCGCGTAAAAAAAAAAGAATTTTCATACAGATAAGCAAGATCAATTTCTTATTTTGCATGGAATCCATTTTTTTTTCACGAATTTCCAAAAGTCTTAGAACAAAAGTAAGGCGGGCTTTCAGTAATTTTTAAGATTTTCAAACGTCTGAAAGTCTCATTAACAATGATATTTTTAATAAATAAAAATCATAATATTAAAGTTGAACATATCCTCGAGTGAATGGTAAAGATAGAAACACGAATTGGAATAATTGGCTCGATAGAAAAAAATCTCAAACATGACACTAAATCACAATTTTCAAACATCCACTGCTTAGAGATTTCACAATGAATTTATATGAAACTTATATAAATAAAAACAGCTCATTATTTAGAAGTGCATGGTAAAAGCAGATTTTAAAATTTCGTGATAATTTTTCTCCAAGAAATAAAATACCCAAAATATTGGCATTATTTCGCTCGCCGGGCGCTCGCCAGTACCCGCCGAGGCGTGATAGAGGATGGACGTACGTCGTTGCTGCGCAAAAATTCCCCCCGCGCGGTTACGTAAGCAGGCATAGAACTGAACTACTACATGGAAACAAAGTCACACACACAAGCGATTACGTGTTAGTTGCGGGAATAGAATAAAATAGTCAAGTGATCTAATTTTGAAACGATGTAATTTTTTTTTATGGACCACTTATTTTTTAGCTAGGATGCGAACTTGATGGAGTGACCTGAAGGTCTACATCGGTCACTGCCACTGGAACTCGGCGACGGATTGAACTAGATGTGCCGAGTTTGGGCTCTTTTTGTTAGTTATGATGAGACCTTACCTCCGGACTTGATGGAGAGACCTGAAGGTCTACATCGGTGACTGCAACTGGAACTCGGCAACGGATTGAAATAGATGTGCCGAGTTTGGGCTCGTTTTGTTAGTTACGATGAGATCTTACCTGAGATCTTACCTCCGGACTTGAGGGAGTGACCTGAAGGTCTACATCGGTGTCTGCCACTGGAACTCGGCGACGGATCGAACTAGATGTGCCGAGTTTGGGCTCGTTTTGTTAGTTACGATGAGATCTTACCTCCGGACTTGAGGGAGTGACCTGAAGGTCTACATCGGTGACTGTCACTGGAACTCGGCGACGGATTGAAATAGATGTGCCGAGTTTGGGCTTGTTTTGTTAGTAATGATGAGATCTTGTTCGATCCGTCGCCGAGTTCCAGTGGCAGTCACCGATGTAGACCTTCAGGTCACTCCTTCAAGTCCGGAGGTAAGATTAAGTTACATAAAATTGTAAAGGCACAAGGCGAATCCACAAACCTACAATTTCTGTAAACTTGTAATTACAATATCAATAAAAAACAAGCTAAAAATAGATTTATCCTTTTATTAAATTTCTACAATCAATTTTAAAATACTTATAACAAACAAAAACATAGCATATATAGTAATATTTAGAAGATATTGAAAATTTTTAAAAATTAGAAACGGGTGTAACCGCCGTTGGCCTCTATAACCTCTAAAAGACGAGACCTCATTGAACCAACAAGCCGTGAGCAAATATCGGTTCCCCGCATTTCCTCCCAAATATAATTACAGTGACTAATAAGAGCTTGTTTGGTTCTTTCATTTTGATGCGACCATCGTTGGACCATAAGGCCCCAAAGATTTTCTATCGGGTTGAGGTCCGGCGATCTTGAGGGCCACTGAATTACCCTTACGTCAGTGTGTGAACGAAACCAGGCTCTTACGATCCTCGCATTATGAATTGAACAATTATCTTGAACAAAATCAAATTGTGGCACTTCGTTCTCCGGGTAAACATTACGGACTGTCGGTAGCATTGCATTCTGAAGCACGTCGATATAATTTACAGCCGTCGCTCGAGGAGGTAGAGAACACAATTCTCCTACACCATCCGCACTCATCCAGCCCCAAATATTTACGGAAATTCGACCTGATTCTCTATTTGGAATTACATGATCATCTTTATACCGTGTTGAATTATATCGCCAAAGGTGAAGACGTCCATGCTGACTGGATTTAAACGTTTTTTCATCACAAAACACTGTATTAGACCAATCAAACTCTAAGTGCTCTCTGGCGAAGTTCAGACGAGCAAGTCTGTGAGCATCCGTCAAATATATTTTCTTGGCGTAATGCCTGTGGTGCAACCCCATGTAATGTAGATGATTCCTTATTGTTTGGGCACTCACATCGAACATCTCCGCAAAATGTTTTGTGGGCTTAAAACCATTGATTTCATATTCCCGTCTCATGAATTCTCTATCGTTATTGGAGAGTGCAGGCCGGCGACCACTTCTTCTGTGATCCAACAAACTTCCCTCCTCTCCTTCACGACGAATCCACAAGCGGACAGAACGCCTCGATATATTCAAATTCCGGGATATCGCACTGATACTGCTTCCCTCATTAAATTGGGCAATTATTTGTGCTCTTTCGGCAATGGTCAAGTTGGCAGGCATTGAGATGATTTTATATGCAGTTGATTGAAAAATAACACGGAAAATATATCGATTTTTTGCATATATTTGACAAAATGTCAATTGTCAGTTTTCTTTTTCAAATGGAATTCGGTTGTCTATTTAAATAGTTTTTATTACTTTTGTTTGGAAACATTTCAATTGCTTTGTAGAAACTAATGTCCTTTTCATTTATACTAAAGGTTAAAATGTCATGTACTTATATGTGACATATGACGTATGAATACTAAATACATAGGTTTACGTCATGATAATGTTGTCTCTTTCAGTAATATCTTTTTATAACGAACCTTGTTGTAATTTTCGATGACCGGGAAACTAAATCAAAACTGGTACACCACTTTCTTGGCTGACCGTACCATGGGTTTCACTTGGTTTTACGTTTACTGTCACCACAGAATATATAATAGTACCTATAGGCACAGAAGGCTTACTCCCAAAAAGAAAACAAACAAATGTAAAATCTATGCACGAAAGAATAGAGTCCATTTTTACTTGCACCCGCATCACCCACCTACTTTTATAATAGCCTAAACTTCCCGTGCGCAAGCAAAAATGAACTGAATAGTGACGCGCGAGAGTTCATTTTAGTTTATCTGACGCCAACGACATTAAAAGGTTACTGTCGGTCAAGCTCAATAGGGTTGCGACTCGCGAGTTTGGGCACAGTTAGGTAGGAATACGTATTTTATGCATTGTTTAATTACATTATTAATTAACATAAATATATATCACTCCTCATTACCTCCTTATAAAATTAACTTATAAATCTAACAAACCTGCGGTCTTTGTTTACATCAAATATCAAAAATTTTAAAACGTTGTCAGAAACAAAAAGATTAGTTCCGTTTCAATCCGTTCTGGCCAAGCTGTAGTCATAACTTTAAAAATCGATTGTTATCGTTTACGGCAAAATAGGTAACTAGTCCTTATCATTTTCATTTCATTCATTTCATTGTCACAGGCCCCGTGTTGCGTGTCTTTGTAGGTAAGTAGGTAAAAAAGTCGCGAAGAGAATTACGATCGCTGACCTTGAATGCGTAGTGTAGCCATTTTCTGAGTTTGAACGTGTCTAAACAATAACGTAAACATCTTCCTACTTTCTACCGATCATAATTCGACCTACCCGTATTTAGCTTAGGTGAGTGAGAGTGATGTCGGGTTTGATAATCGTCTATTTTATTTATCTTGGTCGTCTTGTAGGCCAAATTTGTAACCTACCTAATCATGCTTAACTGATCATGATTACTAGCAGGTACTTGAATGACATTAATAAGCACGCCACAAGCAGGTAGATAGTTTTTTGATCATTATTAAATGTGTACTACATGGATAAATATTCACTTTTTTTCTTACCTTTCGAAATCACGCGGTAGTGTGTGAAACGTGAGGCTCCTATCACTGTCATTATTTAAACAACCAAACGTTATGCAGTATTTTTTTTTCCTCATCATATATATTTTTTTTAAACTCATGCGTAAATTCAACCAAACACCAAACTTAAATATAATATAAGTAAGCGCGTGCGTAGTGGGCGGCGCGCGGCAACCGACTAAATGTCCACTCCGAAGTGGTCCCCGCCAATGCTTGCAGTTTTATACCTATTCTGCGGAGTGAGCCAGGCCTGCTGTCACGTAAAAACCACACTGACTACAGTAAATGCCAACTTCAGTGTAGTCAGATGAATGCAATACGACAAAATGAAAAAGGTTATTTTTCTATTGCTTAGTGCAAGAAAACACGAATTCTAAATTTGGCCGCCAAACTTTACTGCCGGACCAGGCCTGGCTCACTCCGCAGTGTAGGTATAAAACTGCAAGCATTGGCGGGGGCCACTTCGTAGTGGCCATTTAGTCGGTTGCCGCGCGCCACCCACTAAGCACGCGCTTACTTAAATAATATTTAAGTATGGTGTTAGGTTGTATTTACGCATAAGTTTAAAAAAGTATATACAGGGTGAATTTTTCAAGTGGGCGTGGATGGCTATTTTCGAAACTATGAGGAATATCGAAAAACGTTGAAAGGAGTCTCGAGGCCGATTTTGACGAAAACTAAAACTGCATCATTGGATTTTAGAAAAGTCTATCATCCTGGCCAGGAATTGAACCCGCTGATTTTGGAAAAAAAATCACACCCTGTATTTTTACACCATTCGATAGTGTTGCTGTTAAGGATCAAATTCTGGGAAGTAATCATGTACGGAAAACTTAAGGAAAACGTATAATTACAAAAAAACTGATCAACCATCAAAGCAATATGGGTATTTGAAACATAAATTACCATTTCTTCTTTAAAATAATAATGTTATTTTTAGTTCAACTCCATAATTTCGTATTGCTAAGCACAGCGGGATTGTTGAGACGTCAAACCCAGTGAAACATTGAACAATTTAAATTTTATTAATTTCGAATAAATTATGGCTCAGTAGAAGTAAAGTAAATTGAAAAATAGCAATTTCATAAAAATCTGCCATTTCCTTAAGTTTGCCGTATATGATTACTTTCCAGAATTTGATCTTTATCAGCAACACTATCGAATAGTGTAATTATACAGAGTGCGATTTTTTTTACAAAATCAGTGGGTTCGATTCCTGGCTAGGATGATTGATTTTTTTTAAATCCAATGATGCAGTTTTAGTTTTCGTCAAAATCGGCCTCGAGACTCCTTTCAACGTTTTTCGATATTCCTCACAGTTTCGAAAATAGCCATCCACGCCCACTTGAAAAATTCACCCTGTATATGATGAAGAAAAAAAAATACTGCTTAACGTTTGGTTGTTTAAATAATGACAGTGATAGGAGCCTTTCACACACTACCGCGTGATTTCGAAAGGTAAGGAAAAAAGTGAATATTTATCTATGTAGTACATATTTAATAATGATCAAAAAATTATCTACCTGCTCGTGGTGTGCCTATTAATGTCATTCAAGTACCGGCTAGTAATCATGATCAGATAAGCATGATTAGGTAGGTTACAAATTTGGCCTACAAGACGACCACGATAAATAAAATAGACGAATATCAAACCTGACATCACTCTCACTCACCTAAGCTGAATTGTGTGCACCTAAGAGTAGGATGAATTATGATCGGTAGAAAGTAGGTAGATGTTTACGTTATTGTTTAGACACGTTCAAACTCAGAAAATGGCTACACTACGCATTCAAGGTCAGCGATCGTAATTCTCTTCGCGACTTTTTTACCTACTTACCTACAAAGACACGCAACACGGGGCCTGTGACAATGAAGTGAATGAAATGATAAGGACTAGTTACCTATTTTGCCGTAAACGATAACAATCGATCTTTAATATAATATAATATAATAATAATATAATATTCCACCACTATCACGCAACGCCATAAAGCGATATGGGTACAGACAACTCGATAAATTACTTCGTGCTCTTCAACAAACATTTGTCCTGGGTGGGATGACTATAGCAGCTAACCACTAGACCAACAGAACGTGATTGAAACGGAAAACTACCCTTTTTGTTTCTGACAACGTTTTAAAATCTTTGATATTTGATGTAAACAAAGACCGCAGGTTTTATTTTATTTTATTTTTAAATTTTGAAATCTCTTAATTACATATTTTATATTAGAAACGTGTTTTAGTCATTGGATACATGAACTGGGCTGCCGTTGTAAGGCGACTAAAAAGTCACTGTTTATATATTATTCCTCACGTAAAGTGCCGTAGGTACCTACTGTTAACATTCTGTGCTACCAATCGATATGAATATGAAGTAATCGATGACGAAACAGAAAAAGATATAGGCTGATGATAAAAACAAAATTCCTTGAGGAACATAAGGAGGTAATGAGGAGTGATATATATTTATGTTTAATAATGTAATTAAACAATGCATTAAATACGTATTCCTACCTAACTGTGCCCAAAGTCGCAACCCTATTGAGCTTGACCGACAGTAACCTTTTAATGTCGTTGGCGTCAGATAAACTAAAATGAACTCTCGCGCGTCACTATTCTGTTCATTTTTGCTTGCGCACGGGAAGTTTAGGCTATTATAAAAGTAGGTAGGTGATACGGGTGCAAGTAAAAATGGACTCTATTCTCTCGTGCATAGATTTTACATTATTTGTCCGTTTTCTTTTTGGGAGTAATGCTTCTGTACCTTTAGGTACTATTATATATTCTGTGGCCGGACAAACGTCACCGGTTGTTTGAAAAGGGAAATTGTAAATAATTTAGAATTTCTTCAATAATTACGTAAGTTGAAAAGTGACTTTTTTGTTTATGGTTATTTTTCAATTAAATTATTTAAAAGGGGTGTGTTTTATTATAAAAGTGATTGCACAAGTTGTTTCATGTAAATCGGATCAGTAGTTTTTAAGTTATTGTACTTTTTGTATAATCAAACTTTTGTTCCTGTGTAATTTTTGTAGTTTATGTTCTAGGATTTTTTGTATTTAGACATAGGTACATTTTGTTTGTTTTATATACAAATAGACTTAATAAGGAATCTAGAAAGGTACAATACATAGTTTTATGGTTTAAATTAATAAGAAAATAAAGGCTACGAAGGCCTCGGTCTTAGTAAAAATCACAAGGAAAAACGGGCTCAAAATACGTGTGTCTCTATAAGGTAAGGACGGGCGGTATAAAAGGCGGTACGACACTACGACCGCCGGCACTGCGTTCAGTCGCAGCCGAGCCACCGAAGAAGAAACATCAATAAAAGAAGACCTTCAAAGTGAACTCTTCAAATTGGTGTTTTTTATTATTTCCGTTGTCCGTGGTATATTGTATTTCCGTAATTTTCCAAAAACGTACGCATTCAGGGGTGCGTGGATGCATGCGTCACCAGCGAAGGCAAGGCACGTGTGCACAACAATACGTCCCTGTAGTGGACGCGCTGTCGGAATCCCGGTCCGTCCATTACAACTTGCTTTTGCATATTCGGATCGTGTCCTCTATAAAATCTGTTTTCATCCGCCGCTTGGCCTTCAGCAAACATCCTCCAAGTGAAATATTGTCGCTCAGACATTTTTAATAAACGAAAAACAATAAAACAATACTTCTCACAATAAAAATATCGGTGAGAGAAGTAACCACAGTAGGTACAGTAATTTACTGTGACATCTATCAAATCAGTGACTCATGGTACCGATTTGTATGCAAAACGCTACGTAAACTAAACTCTCTACGGTAAACTGAAACAAATGTGGTAAAGAAATTTTAGTTTTCAACTCATGGTACGGATTTTAGTTCCGCTACTACTCAATAGAGGCGCTGTACAGATTCTCATACAATTTTTTTTACGTTTACTGTACCGTAAACGTAAAAAAAAACTCATGGTTGAGGTACAGTACCTCTACTCCATCAAGTCCGGAGGTAAGATGTCATCATAACAAAACGAGCCCAAACTCGGCACATATCAAATATACTGCTGTCTAAGAAAGTACTCCATTGTATGCACTTTGTAAAATCAAAACTATCTCGACTATCATTTTACGAAAATCTAATCCAGACACACTCGAACGTAATTGACTAACTGCATTACGCTACGCTGTGGCATATATACACACACGGTCCCTCCCGCCCGCACCGCTGTCGACTTGCCCCGCCCCTTTGCGGGGGCTGAGGTAGTGCGCTCATAGCTGCGTACTGTACTGAAACCTGGCCTTACACTATTACATATACTGGTATTTCTTTTCATGTAAGTAGTAAATAAAGTTTAGTTACATTTTGAATCGCTCTATTCTAGAAAGCTGCGCGCAGCTTCGCGTCTCAGTGTGAATTGACCCTAAGAGATAGTAATGAGTGCTAGATTTCAGGTCAGCCAAATAGCGGAGCAATTTTAAACTAGTTATGAGTCATAGTGACGTGATTTTAGATTTGAATGGCGCTGTGTATTTGCGGCTGCCAGTAGAAATTCGCTATGTTCCAACTCGGTGATGGGGTCTGATATACTTACATAATGTAATTATAATAATAATATTCCACAACTATGAGACAACGCCATCTAGTCCCAAGCTGAGCAGAGCTTGTGTTATGGGTACTAGACAACTGATAAACATACTTATATATTTCTACATACATACATATTATAGATAAATTACACCCAGACACAGAACAAATGATCGTGCTCATCACACAAACATTTGTCCTGGGTGGGAATCGAACACACGACCTCCGGCATAGCAGTCAGTGTCACTAACCACTAGACCATCAGGTCAGTCATGTTTATTAAATAAAGTTTAGTTACATTTTGAATCGCTCTATTCTAGAAAGCTATGCGCAGCGTCGCGTCTCAGTGTGAATTGACCCTAAGAGATAGTAATGAGTGCTAGATTTCAGGTCAGCCAAATAGCGGAGCAATTTTAGACTAGTTATGACTCATAGTGACGTGATTTTAGATTCGAATGGCGCTGTGTATTTGCCATTGCCAGTAGTAGTGATTCGCTATGTTCCAACCCGGTGATGGGGTCTGATATACATAATAATATGGATCGCAGCGCGCGATGTGCTAGGCTATTAGCATACGGGCAATGAGAATTTTTGCCCGCATCCCAGGGTGCACCGGCCCGAAAAACTGGTCTTCCCCCCGGACGTATCCGAGAGGGAATTCCAGTCCACGAGCGCACGTGGAGGTTTCCTGTCATAGCACCCCTCTACTGGGCCTTAGGGGAAATACGCAACTGGTATGGCTTTTAAAAAAATAATAGATATATTGAAGACTAGCACTACGCCCGCGACTTCGTCCGCGTGATTTCCGAACTTTGCTTTTGTGAATTTCTAGCCCCGGCCACCCTCTATATGGGATACTGTAGAAAAAACGAAATCAATATTCAACAAAAATTCTATCAACCCGCAATATTGCGTCTTAGGTAACACTTAGGTCCTGAAAATTTAAGACTCCTAACTATCAACCGCAATACAAACTTTTCGGGGTTGAATTTCGTATCATCCTCTCTTAGTGAGAATCTGTATCTTCCCCCTGCAATGTTGAGTCCTCTAATTTCAAACTCCAAAGACAATCCCTAAGGGGTCGAACTTGTGAAATTCCGTCTTAGTGAGAACCTAGGTCCTAAAACAACCCGCATGCTGAGAAACTCATAGCATTTGTAGCAACAAAGTTTCATACAAACTGTCAATCCCATAAACAGCCCCTTAGGGGTAGAATTTCAGAAAACAGTTCCTAGGTGTATTTGCGTCATAAAAGAACAATCTTGCAAAATTTAATACTCCTAGCATTTGTAGAAACGAAGTTTTATACAAAATATCAACCCTTAAATCAACCTCTTGGTGTCTATTTTCACAAAACACCCGCAACTACGCCCAAAAAAGAAACTTTATGCAAAATTTGAGTCTTCAAACGATCAACCCCGAAAAAACCCCTTAGGGTTGAATTTCTCAAAATACCTTAGTGTACATTTATGTCTTAAAAAAAACCCCTCGCAAAATTCGAGACGCCTAGCACTTGTAGAAACAAAGTTTCATAGAAACTACCAACCCCAAAAACAAACACCTTTGGGGTCGCGTTTCGCAAAATCCCGTCATGGTGAGCATCTGCGTCCTAAAAAGAAACCCGGTGCAAAACTTGAGGCTCCTAGCACTTGTAATAACAAAGTTTCATACAAATTATCAACCCCATAAACGACCTCTTAGGGGTCGAATTTCGCAAAATCACGTCTTAAGTATCTCTTACGTCCAAAAAAGAACACCTATGTAAAAATTTGAGTACCAAAAGTATCAACCCCAAAAACAACCCCTTAGGGGTCGAATTTCACAGAATTTCCACCTTTGTGAGCATTTACATCTTTAAAAGTATCACCATGCAAGATTTAAGACGCCTAGCACTAGTAGTAACAAAGTTTCATAAAAACTATCGACCCTAAAAACAAACCAGGGGTCGGATTTCGCAAAATCCTATAATAGTGAGCCTCTACGTTCTAAAAAGACTCCCAATGCAAAATTTGGAATTCCTAGCACCAGTCGTAGCAAAGTTTCATACAAACTATCAACCCCAAAAACAACCCCTTAGGGGCCGAATTTCGCAAAATCCGTTCTTAGTGCTCACCTACGTGGTATAAGGAGGGTTTATGCCAAATTTCAAGTTTCTAGGCCCAGCGGTTTGGGCTGTGCGTTGTCAGATCAGTCAGTCAGTTTTGAATTTTATATATATAGATTCCACGTAGTGCAAAACCCCTTTCCTATGTTGCCTACCTATGCATAAAACTTTCTCCTGCATAGCTCTAAATTATGCAAAAAAAAAAAAAATACGTTGCGCCAAAAATATCTCTGCACTCAGCTTGCATTGCTAGAGCAAAAAAAAACATTTAAAAACAACGGCCAGGGCCAAGTAAGAGTCGGACTCGCGTGCAAAACAGTTCCATAGGTAAAAATGCAAATAATGGTATTATTTATTGTTTATCAGTTTGTCTAGTACCTAATACGAGTTTAAGCAATATTGTAAGGAGTAGTTTTAAATTTTTTCTATTTTGTTCTTTTCTAATACCACAGATTACAAATGTAATAATAATAATTGTTCGGTGTGGGAATCGAACTCGTAACACGCTCCGCAATAGTCCAATCGCTCAGCCGTTACGCAAACCGTGCCGTCATTTTAGCTTATTGGGTAAGGAACTCTAAAAACAATCATTACATTCTTTTTGCGAGAGATCTCAATCCGTTCGCAATAAATACACAAATAAGCAAAAAAACTATATTAAAATAAAAAAAAAACCGGCCAAGTGCGTGTCGGGCCACGCACAGTGGAGGGTTCCGTAGTTGCCCATCAAAATACCTATGCGAACTAACTAAACTAATTCGCTGAATTTAATTTTAAAAAGAAGAATTTTCAAAATCGGTCCAGGAGTCTTTGAGAAATCGGGGAAAATACATAAGAAAAAAGATTACAACGAATTTAGAACCTCCTCCTTTTTTTGAATTTAGTTAAAAATAGTTGACGATAAAAACCTACCTATCCCCAAAAAACATACCTATAAAAGCTGTAAAAATAAAGTTGACAAACTTACATTTGCAGTTGTCTCCGATACATTTTGTTTAAGAATAGTAGATTATTAACCAAGGGGATAAAGCAGTGTCTTCTGTCGCGGGTGACGATTTAAATCGCGAGCATAACGAAGGACTCGAGGCTTACTCCCGAGCGTAGCGAGGGTGTTAGAAACTTAAATCACGAGCGAAGCGAGGGATTTAAGACGAGTCCTGAGTGTAGCGAGGGATTTAAGTTCACCCAAGACTAAGACAGCTTTATCACCGAGGAAAATACTCTACTTTTCGTACCACTTGCGAAAAAATTAACGTTATAATAATATGTATGAGATAAGCATTAATTAAACATTTAAATTTAACAAAAACTTATTAAAAAAAAAAAAAAAAAAACTCAACGTTTATGTATTTGAAGAAAACAAAACGCGGCAAATTCCTAGATTATATTGTATTCTCGGAAAAGCAAAGGCATCAAGATCATACGGCCTCTTCGGTTTTCGTAATGTTATTAAATCATAACTGCATAATAAATGCGTATTCCTTTTTCAAAAAGTTGTATAATGCTTTACATACAAACTCAATGGTGTAAAGACAGACTGATGTAGTTCACTATCGGTAAGTATTCGAAATTCAAATCACATTCTCTCCCTAGAGGATGAATGAAATTCAGTACAACTTTCTTTCCCTAGGGAAAGCTGTTTATAACAGATTAATAATGACTATTGTTATGTACCTACGCTTTTTGTGGCATAGAATGTCACTTTTTTGAGCAAGTGGTACGAAAAATATGATATCAAGTACATTTTATAAGTTGGTCGACTATTACTCGTAAAGTTGTAAAGCCTGCTTAGTCATGATAATTTTCTTTTAAACTTCGTTATATATGCTACTATTGTGATTTTTTCACACCCCCAAACATAACCGTTTAGCTGGTAGAGGGGGGGGACACTCGAGTCGAGCAAAATTTAGCACTTTAAAGCTTAATATTTCACAAACGAATTTTTTTATCAAAAAACTGTTAATGGAAACTATCATTATTTTTTAAAGGCCTATTTAATGATACCCCACACTAAGGGGTACGCGAGAAAAAAAAATCCTCACTTTACGTGTAAGTACAGGAGGTACCCTAAAAAAAAATATTTTACAAGATTTTATTTTACCACTTTTTCGGCACAACGAATCCGTATATTTACACCAAATTACAGCTCTCTAGTACTGTGCGTCTCTGAGCTAAACTGCGGACAGACGGACGGACGGACGGACGGACGGACATGGCGAAACTATAAGGGTTCCTTGTTGACTACGGAACCCTAATGAGACAACAAAGCTGATAAAAATCTCAAAGCGACTTTCTTACTACGTTCATAATCTACAAACCAAATCGTACTGTAAAACGAAATAAAATCGACCTACAAGTGAAAGCATGAGAGTATATTTTATATTATATCATCAATACGTCATTATACATAATATTATATCATCAATACGTCATCTTTATCTTTACATATAATAAAATCGTAGAGCTGTCATTCCTGTACATTGAATATTTTTTTCTTTTTGTATTTTTTTCGAGATAAGGGATCGATTCTGATGCCAAATCAACTTTTTTTTTCTTTCGAAATTTTTTATGTTTTTTTGATTTGATCTATCTCTTAAACTACTGTAAAGTTGTCGATCAAATTTTCCTCAAATATTCCTAATAATATGCTTCTGTTGATAGGCTATGTGTCATTACGCTATTTTTCCTGGGAGATAAGCAATTTTAAATTTTGTTGTTTTTATCTGTTTGTTTTTAGTTGGAAGCTAAACCACTGGTTATTATTTAGTCAATTTTTCCCCAAATATTCCTTAAACTGCTCTTCTATTAATAGGATATTATGAGAAGGGGTTCTCAGGGATGAAGATTAAGAGTCACTGGTTTATGGTTGTAAAGTTTATTGTAAAGTAGGTACACAGTTACACTGGTTAATAATAATTATTGTGAGATTTCGGTAAGATATTTCGAGGACAATAAATGGCTTGGTGCACTCTGCGCGGGAACTAGATTTGCGAGCAATACGCGTGGCGCGCGAGTGGCGGCAGGCAGCGGACTGGCGCGATGGCGCCATGCGCGCGCAGTGGCAGCGCGCGCGTCTCCCGTGTGGGAGAGAGACCGCGATATATATTTTACGTGTCGTATCTTGCCGGAACGCGACCGCGTGTCGACCTTACTGGCCGAGTATCGGGCCTTTGGGTTGCTATATACTCCCCCTCCAGTTCCGGAGAACGTCCTCGCTCCTGGACTGGTAAAACAACAGCAGCATTAGCTGGGCGTCCGCGTTTCCGCTTTGGATTAACGGGTTTTGGTATGTGTCCGTTTTGGTCATCGTTACCTCGGTATGGCGTAAGGTCTTCGGAATGATATTTTCCTAAACCTACATTTGGTTGTTCTGTGCTCGCGATGGTGTACGTTGTTGGGCTTACCTTCTTAGTGATTTGGTACGGGCCATCTCGGCGAGGGTAGAACTTGGACGTGAGGTCTTTTGAACCTTTACTCAACAAATGTGACTTCAGCATGACTAAATCACCTACCTCGAATGCGTCAGAAGCTCGGTGAGAAGCGTCGGCGTACTGTTTCGTCTTGTCCTGCTGGATCTCGACGCGCTCCCGAACAGCTGAGAGTGAATGTAGGAAATTTTCGAGGTAAGGGGTAACTTGTGGGACGAAGTTTTCTTTAGCCCTGATGGCACGAAGGTCGTGAACGACCTCTGTAGGTGACCGCATTTCTCTACCAAAGGTCAAATAAGCCGGTGACTTGCCTGTTGTGCGACACTTTACGCTATTCAGAGCAAAACGAATCACTGACAACTTCTTTGGCCAAGAGGTGTGGTCATTTTCTACGAGATGGGCCAACATTGCCTTGAGGTCGCGGTTTTTTCGCTCAGCAGGGTTCGCTTGCGGGTGATACAACGGGACAAAATTTTGTTTGATGTCTAAAACTGACATGCACTGTTGCATCACCGCAGAAGCGAATTGGACACCGTTGTCTGAAATGATCCTGCGAGGTAAGCCGAACCGCATGAAATATTCCTCAATAAGGACATGAGCACAGGCCTCTGCTGTTGCTTCCTTTAGAGCAAACAGCTCCGTCCATCGGGTAGCAGTGTCTTCAATAAGAAAGACCCACCGCTCCCCCTGGTCTCCTTCAGGCAGTGGGCCGAACAAGTCCATGGCCAACACTTCGTTGCGCTGGTTCATAACTGGTGTCTGCAGTAAGCCTGGGGGTTTGGTGTTAGTAGCTTTGTACCTCTGGCAGTGGATGCAGGCTAAAACATAATCAGTGATTATTCTCCGCATCCCTGTAAAATAATATAGCTGTGCTACCTTCTGGTACGTCCGGTCGATGCCTGGATGGCAAGCTGTTTGAGAGTCGTGTAACTCTTTCAAAATAGCTGCAATTTGAGCGGCAGGTATGACTAGTTGAGGGGATTCACTCTCAGAGTCCGGATTGAACCGGTACAGAACTCCTTGATCCATGAGGTAGCCCCTTTCTAACCATCTTTTAGATGCAACCTCATCAGGTCCTTCTAGCTCTTTAATAATCTTATCCAATTCAGGGTCCGAAGTCTGTTCTAGGCGAAGCTGACTAGGTGACTTGGCGGGTAGATCGCAAATAACAGAGCAGACACCGCAACTATCGCTTGTGTCGCTGGAACAAATTGGTCTACTCAGCGTATCGGCAACGACATTCGCCTTCCCTGGGGTATATTGAAATTGGATATCAAAAGATTGGAGCTTTAGGGCCCAACGGACTAATCTACCTGCTGGAGATTTAAGTGATAACAACCAGCGTAGAGGCTGATGATCACTGCCAATCACAACTGGTTGACCGTCTAGGTAAGGCCGAAAACGCTCTACCGCCCACACTACAGCAAGTGCTTCCCGCTCCGTAGTGGAGTAGTTGCGTTCAGCTGCGTTGAGGAGTCGGCTGGCATACTCGATAGGCCTTTCCTGTTTAGCGTCGTCGCCCTGTAACAAAACTGCGCCTAAGGCGTAGTTACTTGCGTCTGTTCGCAGAATAAAGGGACGACTAAAATCTGCTTGTATAAGTATCGGAGCTGTGGTCAGCAGACTCTTAAGCTCATTAAATGCTTGGGTCTGTTCTGAGCCCCAAGACCAGACTTGACTTTTTCTAGTCAGGCGCGTCAAAGGTTCAGCGACTTTTGAAAAGTTTGGTATAAACTTTCTGAACCACGAGCACGTTTGCAGGAAAGTTCTCAGGTGCTTCAGGTTACCTGGGACTTTCATCTCGAGGACAGCACTCACCTTATTTGGGTCGGTGGAAACACCTTTTTGTGTTATGATGTGACCGAGATATTTAACGTTCTCACGGGCAAAAGCGCACTTTTCCCTATTAACATTGAGGTTAAACTCGGTCAAACGTTTAAAAACTGCCTCGAGGTCTTGGAGATGCTGTTGGTATCCCTGAGATATTACCAACAGATCATCTAAATAAGCTAATAAAGTTACATTTTGTAAAGCAGAGCAGGATCGGAGACGGTCGATAAGACGCTGAAAGGTGGCTGGTGCGTTTCTGAGACCAAAAGGCATTCTCTTAAATCGGTAAGTACCTAGAGGACAGACAAAAGCTGTTTTGTCCCTGTCAGCTTCCCTAACCATAACCTGCCAATAGGAAGATCGAAGGTCTAGCGTGCTCATGTAGCAGTCCCGTTTTGTGCTCTGAAGTAACTCGTCGATGCGTGGCATCGGATATGTGTCAGCTTTGGTGACTGCATTCAAACGCCTGTAGTCGACGCAGAAGCGAATACCACCGTTGGACTTCGGCACCATCAGCGCCGGTGAACACCAAGCTGATTCACATTCTTCAATAATGTCATCTTTTAACATTTTATCTATTTCAATTTTCATAACCTCCTTTTTTGAAGGATTTAGCCGGTAAGGAGGAGTAGCAATTGGAGGATGCTCACCTGTATCAATCCGGTGTTCTGCATACGGTGTTGGACCTCCCCCTGCTTGAAAAACCCGTGCGTGCCTGGTGAGGACGGCAGCGAGAGCTTGTCTCTCAGCTGGTTTAAGGTGAGTACCTTCATCGTCTCTAAGAATGTCTGTGGAGGCGCAAGACACGTCACGCGAGATCGGTTCGAATTTTAAGTTATATTTTCTTTTATCAAAGTTACTGAAATACCAGATTTCTTTGTGAAAATCAATAACTACTCCCGCGGCGGTTATAAAATCGATGCCTAATAATGTTTCGTTATTAGTCGACTCGGGAAAAATTAAAAAAGGTATAGTAATAGCTACCGCTTCCAAGCGCACTTCTAACGTTGTTGTGAGTACATCCATTGAACGGACTACACCGTCAGCAAGCTTAACTTCGCGTGTCGAAGAGCTGAGGGGATGACCCAGACGTAGAAGGAGAGTATATAGCGTATGACCCGCAATGCAATGTTTTGCGGCCGTATCTATTAACGCGGAGCCGTTAAACCCTAAAATGGAGATATTAAAGATTGGCCGTAAATCTCGACCAGTAGAGGGTCCCGAACGATCTATACACAAACATACATCGGTTAGACATAAATGGGCATTACCCTTTACATTAGTACATACAAAATTGCAAGAACATTTTTGTCCATTACCTTCTACATTTTTACATAAAATATTACAAACACAATTTTGTCCATTCTCCTTTACATTTTTACAACAAAAATTGGTAGAAAAGTTTTGACCATTATCCTTTACATTTTTACTAAAAAAATTGGTGGAACATTTATGATCATTCTCCTTTAAATTTTTACAATCAAAATTGGTAGAACGTATTTGGGCATTCTCCTTTATATTATAAGCATGGGCATCGCATGAAATACACTCATTCTTATCTACACATTTTGGAACTATAATATTTGCCCTTTGTTTATTTAAAAAACTACACACATTTTCTTTTGGAATAAAGTCGTTTATATTAGACGAAATAGGATACGAAACCACGTCATCACTATTACACTTTAAAAGAATGTTATTATTGTTTTTAATAGAGTTAGGCGCGCGAGATTGAACAGAATAAAAACTTTGACCACTAGGTTGTTTATCAGTTTTATCACTCTCACCTGGGGTTTGCAATGCTTGCAACTTACGGCAGTGCTCCTTGGCGTGGCCGAACTTCCTGCAGTAAGCACAGGTAGGCCTCTGCTTCCTTGTGGAGTCCTGTTTTGGTGGAGCAGGCACGGGGGACGCGGCTGGGACAGGCGCCTGCGGTGCGGCTGGAACGGGCGCGGGCGGGGCGGGCGTGCCCTGCGCCGCGGTACCGGCGTTCGCGCCATCGTTGAACGTGCGCGCGGGGGCGCGTCTGTTATCACGAGCGGTATCGCGCGTGGCGGATTGTGTAGCCGGCGTCGATGACGGTTGTGTTCGCCGCTCACTTGCAGTGTGTGTCACATTGTTCTTTTCGTCGAAGCAGTCTTCCACATTCCGTGCCAGGCGGAGTAATTCGGAAAAATTACGACATTCTTCTCTTCGTAACCTTTTACGTATTCTGCTGTGGAGCAGTCCGTAGGTCATGTCAATTTGCGCTGATTCTGTTATGTCGCCCTTAGGTAAGCGCGCAAAAAGGGCGCGAATGCGCGCGACGAATATGTCGGTATTTTCTTTGTCCTGCGGCGCGGCAAATATTTCTATGTATATACGATGCGGTGGCCGGCGGTCACCATAGGCACTTATTAGGTTTTCTTTGGCTTCTCGCCATGATGAAAGGGAGTATTTTATCCCCTGCCACCACGTGGCCGCTTCATCCTTAAATAGGTACGCTAGGCCGCGTAGGATATTCGAGTCCGAAACCTGCGCGCAGTCACTATAAGCCTCAATAGCGTCTATGAATGCTTCAACCGACTCCTTTGGTCGGCCGGAAAATGTAGCTTTGCAGCGGGCTAGGGTGTTGTGCCCTAGTAGCGCGAGTGATTCCGGGGTGGATGCATTCGCCCGCGACACCGAGTTGAGCAACTCCCGGAACGCTTCGGTTTGAGAGCGTTGGAGAGAGGCGATAATCGTCGCCACGTTTTCACTGGAGAACGTAGCGTTTGCATCGGCGCGCGGTGAAGAGAACGCGTCGTCGCCATCTTGATTGGCGGACGCCGCTGGCGGTGTGCTTGGTCGCGAGAGGCCGGGGAATGCGTCGTTTGCATCATCTCTCCGACTCAAACTAGCCGCTCTGCTCCTGGTCACTGGCATTTTAGTTCGTCACTACCAAACTTTGAATTCTAAGACACTATGCACTAATATTGTCACACGAAAAACACGTTGAGCGCCACATATGAGAAGGGGTTCTCAGGGATGAAGATTAAGAGTCACTGGTTTATGGTTGTAAAGTTTATTGTAAAGTAGGTACACAGTTACACTGGTTAATAATAATTATTGTGAGATTTCGGTAAGATATTTCGAGGACAATAAATGGCTTGGTGCACTCTGCGCGGGAACTAGATTTGCGAGCAATACGCGTGGCGCGCGAGTGGCGGCAGGCAGCGGACTGGCGCGATGGCGCCATGCGCGCGCAGTGGCAGCGCGCGCGTCTCCCGTGTGGGAGAGAGACCGCGATATATATTTTACGTGTCGTATCTTGCCGGAACGCGACCGCGTGTCGACCTTACTGGCCGAGTATCGGGCCTTTGGGTTGCTATAATATGTATAATTACGCTATTCCCTTTGGGGGATTAGCAATTTTATAATATGTTGATTTTCAGTCATTGTTGACATTTGTATAAGAACTGCTATTTGAAAACACTGTCAGCCATAGACTAATATATATATAAATGAGATAGACTGGCAACTGACGTTCTCGCTTAGTTGACAATCAGCGCCCTCTGAACGCCAAGCAATGAACTAAATGAAATATATTTGTGTGCGTATGTGTGCGTATACGACTGTGCTTAAATTCAAAACCACTACAAATCAAAATTACACTTTTACAAGATAGCTAATTAAATTTAATTAGCTATCCTATAAAAGTGTAATTTTGATTTGTAGTGGTTTTGAATTTAAGCAACGGTAAGTTGATACGTATATTGTCTAATATGTGTTTTATATACACATGTCTATTCATTATCTTGGGTAATGGGGGTAAATGGAATGAGATTAATAATACAAAAATATGTTGGTGAATTAATTTATTATTAATTACAAATTAATTTCGACACCTGTTTGCCTCTCTCGTTTTGCACCCTTTGTTTTATCAAAGTGTTCTCGAGCCTGTTGGAAGATGGGGTCCATTTCATCACTTTTATTACAAAAATTGTGATGGCTCTTGCCTGTCAGGACATTGCTGACATCTTTGCACCAATTCATAATAAAGAACACAACACTTTTATGGAGCAAATAATTATTTAATTGCTCGTTATGTTTTTTACATTTCATAAAATTTAGATCAATGTTGACTGTTACGATCAGCTCTATATACTTTGCAATTTTTTCTATATGTCCATACTTATTTAAAATATCCGTTGTGATGTGTTCTACTTGGGCAAAGAAGTCAAACAATGCCCGGGTAGGATAGCATAACCATCTTTTGCCACAATATTCTTTTTTTATTATAAACTTGTGGAAATTTTCATTAGATGAGCTAATTAAATTATTTCGACATGTTTTACATTTTTTAAACACATACTTTTTAGCTTTTGTTGCCATCCACCCACTACAATATGCTATGGCCGCGCATTTTTCAACATGATCCCGAGAACGGCTTTCTAAAATTTTTTGTGTATTTATTATTGTCATATTTAAATGTTCATAAATAATTTCCGTTATTTCCTTATCATCCTCCACATTACAGTTTTGGTTTAATAACGATTTTAATGAATTTAAACAAAAACTATCATCTTTTTCACAATTTGCTTGTAAGGAGTGTGGAGATGTTATATTATTAATTAATAATGTTTTAAAAGCAGTTTCGAAAGCTGCTGAGTTAGGCATTACATTATTATAGCCATGAGCTCTTATCGCCCCAAAAAAGTTTTCCAAGGGGTCTTGGTTTATGTTTCGTAACAATAACGAATTGATTCCTTCTGACCTTAACCTACTCGTAATATATTTAAAACCTTCTATACTTTTTACCCAACTGGTAAGAGATGGTACAGTTGCCTCTTTCCCTTTTTTGTTGATATATTTCATCGACTTCAAAATCGGTAAAGTTTTGTTCCAAAATTCTAAATGGGGTGAGTTTGGTGTGACAGCTGATCTGTATATTTTCCCTTCTTCCTTATGGAAATTTGCGTTGACAGAGTCGAACAAGTCGTCGAACAGCATTAACAATACTGCAGTGTCCACACTTTCCTCTGGCAAGCTCCCATTTTCTATAAAAGAAAATTTAATGTTAAATGAGTCATTACATGGTTTTTTACTGGGACTTTTAAATGTTCGACCGCTAAGCTATGGTAAAATTATTTTCATAAAGGAAATATAAGTAAATACCAAATGATGCATAAGAGATGGTTTTAAATACTTAAGAGGAAACAGCAAGGGCTGGAGAATTGAAAAATAGGTATTTGTAAAATCTATTGCTGTCGCACAGTGCCCACAACAGAGTTACAGAGCGCGATAGAGACAACAGCAGCTTGGACCGAAAGTACCTTAAAAATGGCATTATTATTAATTAATATTAATTATTGCTCTACTGGCATTATCCAGGAAGAAAACAGGGGACTACGTTTGTATGGAAAAACGACCGTGCTGTTTCCTCTTAAGGCCTGAATTCCTCTTACGCCGATGTCAGTCGCGTCCGTCTGTCGTGCGTTATTATAGCACCATATATTATATACATTGTGTTCTTATAGCACCATACTGGGACGCTGAAGTCAGCGGCGCGTACGATGTAAAAATTATAAGACTACGCGACCGACATCAGTCTAAGAGGAATTCAGGCTTAAACAATAATAATTATTTAAAAAAGTTTGGAAAAGTAGTATTTCCTGTTAGAGAAGACTACAAAATTTGTGAGGACTCGTATGTTAAGCGATACATACCTGCCAGACATCCAAGGGCCACACCAACAGACTTGCTGAACACTTGTGTGCAATACTTTACCCTCATTTTTGGTATCATTGAGGGCACCACATGTTGAGCTGTCAGCTTATGGGCTATCTTCACACCCCGGAATGAAGGGCTTCTTTGAAAAAAGTTTTCTATATGACACCATTTAGCCACGCATACTTTGCCATCCATGACATATTTTAAGTCTTTATTTAATAAATTGTTGCGTACTCCCTTCATTAGATGAGGTGGATCATAAATAGGTACAATTTTGACACTGCCCACTTCAAAAAATCCACCTCTATAATCTTTACTTTCTCTTAGGTATTTTCCTTTAGTTTCTTGCATCAACTGGTTTATTGCAGCAACGTTTGTGGCTCCTTGGTCGCATACTGTAGCTACAATCTTTAGACCTGTGCTTTGGACTTTTTCTATTATATTTCTTAATTGATATTTCAGATCTGCTGTTTTTGTTGTGCCTGAGCAAAAACTATATGCTATTGGCTGTTTATATTTTTTCACTATACCTCTAACCATGAATACAAGCACATGATCAGCAAATATTAGTTCTCTTTTGCTGCCATTGTCGACAAAACCATTTATATTGTCATGTGCCTTGTCATAGCTTAAATTTGTAGCAATTGACATTTCGTCAAACAGTATGCAACAAAATTTATGTTTGTCCGGCATTTTGGACACTCTTTTCTGTAAGTGTTCAAATATTGTTTTGTTAACGCCAGGCTTTAAATCTACTTTCTGTAGAAGATTTTGAAGTGTTCTTCGGCTTGGCAGAACACAAAGCTGGCTTAGCAAGCGATATGCTTTTGGTGATGGTTTGTATAAAGATAATGCTAAAATTTTTTCATCAACCGTAAAACGCCTTCCTCTAGGTTTTTTACCACATCCTTTTACTTGCATATAGAATAAAGTTTTAGATGCTGATGACATCTTTTTGGTCATAATTTCGAAAGCATCTGTTTTCCTTATTTTCTTTGCTAGCAGATATCTTTTGCGAAATGTCTCTTTGATTTTAAGAACCCGACGAAGTGTTTGCTCCAATTTTTTCACCTTATTTTCTTCATGTTTCCGTTTCAAGAAGGGTACTGAAAACATAAAAATATAGTTTAAATTGTGCAGAATGTTGTTTATGAAAGGTGCGAGAACTGAATGTCGGCTTTATCATGGTACACCATGAACGTTTAAGGATTTGCATTTGTAGATAGACTAAGATCATAAAGAAATATATCACACTAGCTTCTGCCTGCGACTTCGTCCGCGTAGATTTCAGAAAACTCCAAATACCTTATGGAACCCTAATTTTTTCCAAAATAAAATTTAGACTGTGTTACTCGTGGATAATGTAGCTTTCGAATGGTGAAAGAATATTTGAAATCGGTCCATTAGTCTTTGAGCTTATTGGTTACATCCAAATAAACAAAGTTTTTTTCTTTATAATATTAGACATACCTGAACTAGAAGGCTTGAAGTATTCAACAGTTCTAGTTCTCATGGGTCGTGTTACATCACGATGCAATACAGCTCCTTTCGATGTTGCTGAGAAGCAAAGAGAATAAAATTTGTACTTTTACAATATTCCAATAATTAATAATATAATATTTCTAGATAGTTAGTCGGTGAGCATAATACTTAATAGTCTTAGATACAACAACTGATTTCTGCAGGTAAGCATCTGTTTTTTAATGAAACTCAAATGAATGTTTAATGTTTATGGAATTACATAACTGTTGCATTGTCTAGCTAAAATTGGCCGTAAGTACCTTTAATTAAAAATATTGTAAATAAATCGTTAAATAATTGCAACTACATAATATTAATATTATGTGTTGTTAGTGAATTAAACATAATTTTTTGACATTTAATTAAATAATGAATAACTATTTTTCATAATATTAAAAAAAAACAGGTTTGTAAATACCTGCAATATTCAATGGTGGGATCTTGTACTATGGACTACTACTAAGACTATGAAATTTTTTTTTTGACACTATATAAAATAGGTAACATTTGTCAACATACCTGAACTGCAAGGGTTGTATTCAACAGTTCTTGTTGAGTCCTGAATTACATTACGATTCAATAATATTGCTTCTTGAGAAGTAGATGGTTGGCAGTCTGGAACCATTTGACTTGATGCTGCAAGTACATAATAAAAGAAGTTAATATATACACTTTAAAAAATTGTATTTATTGCAAATTTTATATTTTGATTTTATTGCAAAAATCTGGGATCTTGTACTATGAACTATTAATAAAACTGAATTTTATGCATCCCAATAAGAAACCTATTTCTAGTCATATTTCTGCCAAACTGGATACAAAATAGATGGACAACATTTGTTAACATACCTGAACTGCAAGGCTTGTGTTCAACAGTTCTTGTTGAGTCCTGAATTACATTACGATTCAATAATATTGCTTCTTGAGAAGTAGATGGTTGGCAGTCTGGAACCATTTGACTTGATGCTGCAAGTACACAATAAAAGAAGTTAATAAACCAATTTAAAAAACAATATCGTGCATGAAATACGAAGACATTTTAGCCTTGTGTTGGAATAATATAAGCTGCTCATTCTTTGTATCTGTGTATTCGTTTAAAACTTCTAAACTACTTAATGCAATGCAATTTTCTGCTTCATTTACAGATTTTCAAGAGAAAAGTTTCTGTAGTGTACATTCATTTATAACCTGTGTGAAAACCAAAGCAGTTGTTAAATAAACTTGATCAAAAACAGATTTACCTGATACATCTGCAGTGGGTAAAAGCAAAGTTGGAACAGCCAATTTGCAAAGTCTGTTTTTTGGATAAAGAAACTCTTTCTGAAAGTGCCGACGACAGATTCTGTGAGTTTTGTGGAAAGTGGTATTGTCCAGACTCGCAATATCACCTCCAATAATCTTTACCCAATTTTGAAACCTTTCTGCATCTTTCTCAGGACATGGAAAGTAATGTAGAGGTACACCTGAAAATATAATGTGACTATAATGGGACTGAAAGAAATGTGAATTTTAATCTAGTTAATAATCTTACAATACATATATTTATAATAATATAATTAAATAAAGGTAAAAAAAAAATAGAAAAGATAAGTAGTGTAAAATTTTCATTAAAAAAATTCTAAAAGACATAGATCAAGGACTGGCAAAGCAGTAAAAGACGATATCAGGATCTTAAGAGTCAAGTTAAAGGGGTTTAAGTAGATGTGTAGTAGTATCGACATGTACTTAGGGGTTTATTATAATTATGTATCATACATTAGTATCAAACATGTGGTTCTAAACGATAGGAAAAAAGGTTGAAATCTTGACATATCTTTTCACTTCACCTTATGCATATAAAACATCTGAAAAGTTACAAATAAAATATTTACACGTCTTGTGAATTAAGACATGTCAAGATTGTTTACCATGGTGAATCCGCGTTAACCCATGTGGTGTACGTCAGGGTAGGGCTTGGAAGTAAGCGCGATCGAGCGTACCAAATGGTTTTCACACCGTACAGGTTAGCATATATGTTAAGCCGACGATAAAATAAGGTGTAATATGCACGAGCATTGTACCAACCTACACCTACACGAGAGTTAAAACACCATTGAATGTTCACTTCACTCACCATCTTCTGCTACTACTGGGCAGCCAGGGACACAGCAGACGTTTCGAGGCATTGTAATAGATGTAAAATAACACTACACTGAGATATATGGTCCAAACTCCCTAAGGAGGGCCTATCTACATGTATGTCACAAACACCTTCACAAAGTACAGTATATGCTGGAATTTCGGTATTTCTGGAATGTACGGAAGAACTACAGCTCAATTCAACGTAATAACACAAAAACACCAAAAATTACAAGAAAATTGCGCACAAGCATTTAAACACACCGGTGGAAAAATTCTTGTGACGTTCAGACTTAGTGTTACTACGTTTGGTATCAGAAAACTACTCCTAAGATTCTATCATCGTAAAAATAGCACTTAATACAAAAAAAAGAAAAGAAAATATTGTATAAATAAATTTTACTTGGTTATTAAATCATATATTTAGTGCAACTGGATGAATTAAAGAAAAATGACAAAATTAACAATAAGTGTAAAGTACCAAATATTTCAAGCACAATAAAATGGTAACACTGCCACAAAAACTTCTATGTATGGGGGATAGATGGCGCTTTTCACAAAAAATAAAATATGTTCTAAGTTACCAGGGCATGCTGTCAGCGTACTAGCCAGTCTGGTAAGTATCCTGCTTGACTTTCGTGCAAGGGGTCTCTGGATCAAATCTCGCTGTTTCTTTTTTTCACTTTTTGAGTTTTCTTATATTTGTCCTGAGAGTTTCAAATAATTTTAAAAAATGTGTATGCTTTTATTTCAATATTATTCGCGATTTTAAATTATTACTATTTTTTTTCAATAGTTTTCTAGGATATAAATCTACATTGATTTAAATTGTAGGTAGTAGTTATTTTTTTTAATTGTAATTGTTTCGAAGTGTGGAATTTTAAAGATTAGAAAAAATTGTGTTTATTTATGTTTTGAATTGGTGTTCAAACCAGTGCATAGATTCTGTTTTAAACGACGACAAGTTGTACTCATCGAGTCAGATAATTAGTTATTTTTTAGGTATCACGCGGAATGCAAGGCAGAAGAGCAATGCTATCGTACGTTCAATTTGCAGCGATACTGTAAATCAACCCAAAAATGATAGTCTAATGTTTAAAATAAACACGGTTCTTTGATATTAATGTCGCTCAAATAAGGACGTTTCCTATGCAAACTATGTACCTAGATATAACATTATTGATCTAAACTAATAATAAAAATGCAAGTATGTTTGTTTTTTACCTTTTCACGCATTACTACCTACTGAATCGATCGTCCCAAAATTTAGCATATACGTTGTCAGGAGTATAGACATGGATATAAGGTATCTTACATCCCGAATAACAGAAGAGAGCTGTTGCCGAGAAAACAATTACGTTCATATTCCAGATGGCGCCACACGATCCGTATTGTTTCTCAAATTCTAAAATAACGCAAGCGAAGCCGCGGGCAAACACTAGTTATACATAATATCATAGGTATATTTTAGGAGCTTTTTTAAACATTTCTTTTAATTTCAGGGACGTTTATGACGCACAGCCAGTCAGTCTTCATAATTACAGCCGAACAGGCTGATCTTCCGGGTTAAGCCGCGCTTGACAAGTTGTGGATGGGTGACCATTTGTCATAGCGAGTTTCCTCCGTGCCTCGGAAAGCACGTAAAGCCGTTGGTCCCGGCTGTCGTTTGTAGATCTTTGACAGACGTTACTGTTAGTCAGAACCTCAGGGTCAACGAAGACAGAGAGGATTAATCCCCGCGCGGTCTGGGGCATTTTCTTCACGGATCTTTCTCTTTAAACTTAGTGACATGCAATACATTTTATACTCATTGACAACACTGAAAAAACGCGTACGCCGCGCGGTGATCCCCGCGTTACTTCGAGGACGCACGAGCATTTTTCGTCAGGATCTATTTATTAACCTAGGTTATAAACTATCTGTGTACCAAATTTCATCTAAACCCGTTCAGTAGTTTTTGTGTGTACAAACATCAATACCCGGGACCAGGGTACGTCCTTAAGCTGCGTCCGGCCACCGAAAAACGGGCTGCAGCGTCCTTTGCAAACTTACGGTACCCTACCTACCCTACCCTACCCTACTGCGATCCCCACCAAGCGGCCTGCCAAGCGTGGGATTATGATTAGGGGTTGGCCTATGTTCAGCAGTGGACGTCTTCCGGCTGATGATGAAACATCAATACATGCATACTCACAATCACATTCCTTTGTAGTAGGTAACAAAAATAAAACAAAAAACTATCGTATGCAAGTTATGTAACGTACACCTCTTACCGGATGCAAATAGTAAAGACGTTACTACCAGCGTATGATATCATATACAGTAGGAAGATAGGTATGAAAGGAAGTGTTTACATTACATTAAGCGTTTTAATATCCAACACTGCCGAGCAAAGGAGAACATTCACGCTCCATACATTTTTGGGCCTTTTCCGAAAGTGCCGGCCAACGAAAAAAATTGGTACCTATGGGTAGTATTAGTTATTTGGAGCAATAGTTACTATGGCACAAAAGTTGTAGGATTGCTCTCGGCCAAGTTATACAAGTTCAAAGATTCGTAATTTTCATAAATTTTTTTAATTTCTGAAAGTGCTCAAAAACACCAAATAATGATAAGTATTGCTGGAACTAGGGACCTCAAGCAATTTAACATAAATTATCATCACGCCTGTAATCCCTGAAGGGTTGGGCAGAGGTGTTCCGAATTAAACTTAATAATAATCTCTTAATTTTAAGTGAAAAGCAATAAAAACATGTTAAAATAAATAAATCTACTGGTGAAGCCAGCATCGGGAACAGAATCAACGTTGCCTGTGGTAGGGGTCTTGGGAGAGCGACCTTCTAACAATACGAATCCTGACTAAAAGTACTACTTTTTGAATCAGCCACGTTTTTTGGCTATTAAAGCCATCAACTGTGTTACGGTATTCTTCTAAGATAGTCCTGCGACTTGGTAGGGTAGCTGGTAGGCGTTTGGCTCTATAACTTATAAGGGCCTCTGAAAGCTCCTTTAGGCGCGCGAGGAACACAACATGCTATCGTCCTTACTCCCTATTAATCGCCGTATGGATTGACATTTCGAGGGTGTCCTCTCCTTCATGTGTTCTGCCGCCTTCCTCCTTCGCTGTCATTACTGCTGCAGAAGAAATGGCAGCCTCCTTTCCGGATTGCCACGGTGTTATCTGGAAGCGAAAGCCCTCCAGCAACTATGTGTGGATCACCCTAATAGCCATGATGCCCTGTACGATCAGCTTGTTTGTGTGTCCTCTTTATGGAGACGACGGACACAGAGTTCCCGTAGAGGGGCTTTAAGCGCACCACTTCAAAATAGAGCCTCCAAAAAGAGGCGTTTGCCCCGCAAGATTGGGTAACTGCTTGAAGACTGCCCCAGGAATGCTCCTTGAACTTTCACGGGATGTCAAGGACGAATACCAGTTGAGTCTCGTTGACTGGACGGTGATGCAAACCCGTCTTATCGCTAATTGGGGGTTCGAACCCCCAATTAGCGATAAGACGGGTTTATAACGACGACGGCAATATAACGCTCCGAAGGCTATGAGGCTCTTTAAGAAAACAAGAAATGTATGAATGAAATGTTGCTTTTTGGAGACTCTACGTGGAAGTGGTGCGGTTAAAGTCCCTTTATGGGAACTCTGTGTCCGTTGTCTCCATAAGGAAGAGACCAGATAAACTGATCGCACCAGGGAATCATGGCTTTTCGGGTGGTCCACTCATATATGCTTGGAGGGCTTCTTTATCCAGATCACACCGTGGCAATTCGGTAAGGAGGCTGCCGTTTCTTCTGCAGCAGCAATGACAGTGAAGGAGGAGACAGAACACGTGAAGGAGAGGGCGCCCTCGAAATCTCAATCAAGCTACGTACGGTGAGTAATGGGGAGCTAGTTGTTTTATCCAGGATCAGGCTCAGGACGACAGTATGTCGTGTTCCACGTGCGTCTTAAGGAACTTTCAGTGGCTCATAAAAAGCCAAGTGCCTACCAGGTCGCAGGACTATCTTGGCAGGATACCGTAGCACAATTTTAATGATTTTATTAGCCAAAAAAACCTGGTTGATTCAGAAAGCAGTTATTTTGGCAGGATTTATATTGTTAGGAGGTTTCTCTTCCAAGATCCCTACCACAGGCAACTTCGATTGTGTTCCCGATGCTGGCCCCACCAGCAGATTTATATATTTTTACATGTTATAACTTCTTTTCACAAAAAATAAAGTGATTTTTATTCATTTTAATTGGGTACATCTCTACCTAACCCTTCAGGGATTACAGGCGTGATGATATTTTATGTTAAATAGCTTAAGGTCGCTAGTTCTAGCAGTACTTATCATTATTTGCTGTTTCTCGGCACTTTCAGAAACTAAAAAATGTATGAAAATTATGAATCTTCGAACTTGTATAACTTGGCCGAGAGCAATCCTACAACTTTTGTGCCATAGTAACTATTGCTCCAAATGACTAGTACTACCCATAGGTATCAATTTTTTTCGTTGGCCGGCACTTTCAGAAAAGGCCCAAAAAAAATGATGTCCTTTGTATTGAATCACTCCAAGATGCCGCGCCATCTTGAATACTTATTAACTAGGTACTAAAAATAATAAAGATAATTATCACAATTTTAACAGCCTTATACTACAAAAACTTCTGTTGAACACTTGTCTAAAATGTGACTGCAAAACGGACCTTATTTCAACGTTTATTATTATTTTTTTGTTTTACCTCGGTAAAGGTTTAACTGTCAACTTTTTGAAACCAAATTCATTCAAAATCACGCCATTATTTAAGGAGCTATTGCAGATCAATTCCAAGTGATTCCATACTTCTGCTCACTTGTGTAGTAATGTAGTAAGGTCTTTTTTTAGCGAGGTAATATCATCAAATGAGTCCCACCCAGGGCAGGGCGGGAGGAATTACTGTCAGACTTGTACTGACTAAAATCCATTGTCCTTCAATAGCCCTTTACGTTTCGGAGACGCGGTAGCTCGTTAGTCCCACGACCCCGAGTGTAGTTAAGTCAAGTTCACTATAGACAAGCTAATGATAAAATCTCCAATTTAGGTGATTGCGTCGATGTAGCCCGCGAAATTCATTTTTTTTTTGTGTTTTTTGCAATTTGCAGGCCAGTACTAGGGTGTATGTTGATTAAATTATTATTCGCGGCTGTAAGACGTATGTAGTTACCGAATTTTAACTAACAAAATCATCAATTCAACCCTCCAAGTTCATAAAGGCGTAGGAACAAAAAAAAAAACAGAAAAAGTGATTCTTTCAGCTTTATGAATTTAGAGCATTTTATTGTGTTGATGATTTTGTAGATTATAATTCTGTAACTACATACATACGTCAGCCACAAAATTTGAATGTTGCGGGCTGGTTGGAGCCATTCACCTTAAGGGGGATGCTCCAACGAGCCCGCGAAATTCAATTTTTTTTACGTTTTTTGCAATTTGCAGGCCAGTGACATGTTGTAGCTTTATAAATATGTACACATATATGAGTTGCGGTAATAACAAGTATAATTTTAAATATAAAAATTATCAAAAAACTCTTAGAAACACTTAGAAAAGGTGCATCATGTTAAAATCTCCGAAATCTAACTACGATGCACCTTTTTTTTGTAAAAAAAAAAATGAATTTCGCGGGCTACATCGAAGCAATCACCTTAAAGACACAATTCTATACCCACAGCTAATTAAGTGTCGCCGTAATATTTAATTTAATCAAGTATTACAATAAGTATAGTATTACAATAATATAGATCTATCAACGCACAGCCCAAACCACTGGACGGATCGGGCTGAAATTTAGCATGCAGGTAGATGTTATGACGTAGGCATCCGATAAGGGTTTTGATCAATCCTACCCCAAGGGGATAAAATAGGAGATGAAAATTTTTATAAATCTTCTTAGATTTTCGAACCAGTAGTTCCTGAGATTAGTGCGTTCAAACAAACAGACAAACAAACTCTGCAGCTTTATAATATTAGTATAGATGTTTAAATGCCGTGGACACGTTGGGAAAAAATGTATGAACTTTAATTTTTAGAGAACTAAAGACTCATGAACCCTTGGGAACGACCCCTTTTTTTCTGTCACAAAAGATTAAGGTTACAGTATTGTAATTAGTACCTGGATAATGTAGTTATTTTGGTTTAGTTTGGTAGGTACCTGACAGCCAGGGTAAGGCAAGCAAGTACCCCAGAGTGGTTATGCCCAACTGCCCAGTGCCCATAATATGTCTGCCATTGTTTTTAGGGAAAACAAGATGATAAAGAATTGTAGTCATCAAATGAGTCCTCCCACCCCGGGCAGGGCAGGAGGGACTCTCAGACTCGTACTGACTAAAATCTACGGTGTCCTTCAATAACCCTTTATGTTCCGGGGTCACAGTAATAAGTCCCGCGACCCCAGCAGGCTTTGGCCCTCTAGAGGGTCCCGTCATTATGCTGACGATCTTTACGAACACAACGCGCCGTCGACCCGGGCATAGTACATGGTCGGACAGCTAGTCACCCATTACTCGCCGCCCGCATGCCCGCGCCTACTGAAATCAGCTAGTGACGTTCGATGCCGTAGGCGTCTCCCATCATGGCGGCTGGGTTGTGAAATTGAGGCCGTCCTCTCCCTCACGGCGGCGGCGCCCGCATCCTAAACACCTGTGTACCGCAAGGAATATCATCATCATAATCAGCCGGAAGACGTCCACTGCTGAACATAGGCCTCCCCCTTAGACAGCCACGCTGAACGACAATCCTCCACTTGCATCCATCGGCTGCCCGCGACCCTCACGATGTCGTTGGTCCACCTAGTGGGAGGCCTGCCTACGCAAGGAATATACAAATAAATAAAAAACTGTTCTAGCTGCATGTTCCTCAGTCACTGTACCCCGGTACAGTAAATAACTCCTTTGTTTAAACACCATTATATCTAAGACAATGAGCTCAATCGCTAGTGTGTCGAGTTGCTTCATTTCCGTATACACTAAGTTCGTGTGATGTAATGGATACTAGTTTTTTTTTCTTTCTATTTAACGGTGACTTTGTTTCTTATTTCCTTGACTTTTTTTTTGTTACCGTCTTCCAATAAAAACTTTTTACTTTTTTTTTTTAGTTTGTCAACTGCTGCGCAGTGTGTCGCGGGTTCGATACCCGCACGGAGTAAATATTTTTATGATTATATGTACAAGTAGTTGTTTCGGGTCTGTGTATGTGAGTTTCTATGTTTGTAAACGCACCCACGACATAAGAGAAATTCAAAGTGCGGGACCATAGAGTACATTGTGTGTGCGACAACATTTTTTTTAAAGAAAGTAACTTTTCTTTCATATGTTTAACTTTTTTGGCTTTTTTAAAAGTCGGTTTTATTTTTTTTTACTCAAAAAGTTTTTATTTTACGTTTTTTAGGGGTACAGGCGTAATAATTTGTTGTGTAATTGCGAAAACAATGTATAGATATGCGGTAGCAACCGCCGTAGATTGCTGTATTTTATTATAGACCCTTTTTCCCAAGATCCCGTAATCTGTACCTTAGCACGAGTTTTCAGTATTTGAGACGAAAAGTAAACTGGAACTTTGACAATTTTGAAGGAAATAATTAGTTCCTTCTCCGCACACCAGAGGCGCTGTTCCATTTCTTCATACAAAAAAAAAACCGGCCAAGTACGTGTCGGGCCACGCACAGTGTAGGGTTCCGTAGTTGCCCATCAAAATACTTATGCGAACTAACTAAACTGATTAGCTGAATTTAATTTTAAAAAGAAGAATTTTCAAAATCGGTCCAGGAGTCTGAGAAATCGGGGAAAATACATTTTTTTTTTTTTTTTTTTTTTTTTAGCGTGGTAAAATCATCAAATGAGTCCTCCAACCCCGGGCAGGGCGGGAGGGACTGTCAGACTTCTACTGACTAAAATCCACGGTGTCCTTCATAGCCTGTTAAGTTCCGGGGTTACGGTAAGGGAATAACCCCGGCGGGCTTTGGCCCTCTGAGAGGGGGGCCCCGTCATTATGCTGACGCTCTTTGAGGCGCGCGTGGGACACAACGCGCCGTCGACCCGGGCATGGTCCTTGGTCGGGCAGCGAGTTGCCCTTTACTCGCTGCCCGCATGCCCGCGCCTACGGTGGCCGGAGATCGTCGCGCGACGTCCGTCGCCGTGGGCGTCCTACACCGCGGTTGGGGCGGAGGGAGGACATCGGGGAAAATACATAAGAAAAAATAATTACGACGAATTTGGAACCTCCTCCTTTTTTTGAAGTTAGTTAAAACTAGTTGATGATAAAAACCTACCTATCCCCAAAAAACATACCGTAAAAACAGACCTGTTAAAGCTGTAAAAATAAAGTTGACAAACTTACATTTGCAGTTGAAGACCATGTTCTCCCATACATTTTGTTTAAGAAAACATATTATTCAAGTACATTTTATAAGTTGGTCGACTATTACTCGTAAAGTTGTATAGCCTACAATTTTCTTTTAAACTTCGTTATATATACTACTATTGTGAATTTTTTCACACCCCCAAACATAACTGTTTAGCTGATAGAGGGGGGGACACTGGAATCGAGCAAAATTTAGCACTTTAAAGCTTAATATTTCACAAACGAATTTTTTTATCAAAAATTGTTAATGGAAACTATCATTATTTTTTAAAGGCCTATTTAATGATACCCCACACTAAGGGGTACGCGAGAAAAAAAAATCCTCACTTTACGTGTAAGTACTGGAGGTACCCTAAAAAAAAATATTTTACGAGATTTTATTTTACCACTTTTTTGGCACAACAAATCCGTATATTTACACCATATTACAGCTCTCTAGTACTGTGCGTCTCTGAGCTAAACCGCGGACAGACGGACGGACGGACGGACGGACGGATGGACGGACATGGCGAAACTATAAGGGTTCCTTGTTGACTACGGAACCCTAAAAACGCTGTAAATACTGGAAAGACGCTGTAAAGTAAAATACTGAAAACTCGTGCTACGGGTATTGATCCTGACCTGGTTACTCGATCTATGTCTATGCCACCATCTGTGAGGTATAACCCTTTCAAATAAAAGAAGAAATTTCGAAATCGGTCCAGGCATCATCGAGAAATCAGGGAACATACATACAAAGAAAAACCTCCTTTTTTCGAAGTCAGTTAAAAATAAAACAAAATTATTGCAAAATTCAAATACTTTTTTAATTCCTTACAAAGTATGTACATCGTAAACGTAGTTATTATAACTAATTATAATTAACTATATCTCTAGAAGTGAGCAGTCAGTCTGTCTATCTCGTACAAGTCAGACATTATCTCTTCCACCTTTGTGCCGATCTTCTTGGCGATCTGAAACAATGGGAAATTAATTTAAAATAATGAAAGAAAGAAAAATATTTAGTACGAAACCCCAAAACTACATAGATTAAAATGAACACAGAACATTAAGTGGTTACGCAATATGGTTGCGTTTGGTTAGGTTCCTTCAAACATCCTACGCGGAAATAGGAGCCCCGCTCAGCAGGGCTCCGTACCCTAACACTTAAAACACTTTTTTCATACGTTTCCTAAATAGCTTTGGAATTGTATACATTTTCTAGGAATTGTTTACAATTCCGAATTTTACGATGATATCCGAATTTTATTCGAATGTTAAATGATAAATGATATTTATTCAGCAAATTGGTTTTCTCAAACTCTTTTACACGTTACACTAGATGTGGCCGGTGTTTCGTACCTGACTACTCTGAGAAGAAACATCCGAAACAAACTCAAAGGTCACAATCTCTTTTATTTAAAGTCCAGACAATTTTATATTGATCAAGTTATATGAGAACCATGCAGGTGTCTGAGGTGGTCTCTTAAAGAAAGAACCACACAGATTTGAGTGGACCTGTCCAGTCAGTGCAAGCATTTGTCAGTTACCGTGTAGCTCAACTCATAACACAAGGAGCTCAACGAAACGACGAACAATACCAAAGAAAGGACATTTGGGTAGGCCGCATAAATAACTCAAACTGTCAGACAATTAACCACAGAAAAATAATGAAAAAAGAGTAGAATAAAATTGAACAAAATAAAAGTTACGATAATTCAAATAGTTGTGTACTCACGTCCTGTTTCTCAGCATTGGGCATAGTGTAGTACAACGCCACGAGGTCTCCGTCTAATATACCGCGAGCGGGACCGCCGCCCACCGCGCGACGACTCATCTTGTACGTCCTGTGGAACATAGGAGTTTTGTTCTAGTAAAGAAAAAAAAAACTCACTGGACCATCATCATCATCATCAGCCTATAATGTTCCCACTGCTGGGACACAGGCCTCTCTGTGAGAGGGATTGGGCCATTATCCACCACGCGGGCCCAGTGCGGGTTGATAGATGTCACATGTCTAAGAATTTTTGGTTCTAGGACATGACGGTTTCCTCACGATGTTTTCCTTCACCGTTTTGAGAGCAGTGGTGTTGAAATGCACAAAGTAATGCGCCTGGCGGGGATCGAACTCACGACCTACAACTCGTAAGTCGGGACCGATACCACTCGGCCACCACTGCTCTGGACCATAAAATTGGGAAAAAAGTGCGCACAATATAAGAAACCTCGGAGTAATTAGTGTGCATACATACAACAACAAAAAAAAACTTGAGGTGTCAAGGGACACCCGGATGGAACGAAGTTAACAAAAATAATCGTCGCAACACCACTGTTCAATTCGAAATAGAAAGACGAAACAAAAATATCTGGCTTGCTTTCTATTAGAGAGAGAGAGACAGAGAAACATGTGCACGCCGCAATACGACAAGAGTCACGAGGAACGGGGGTTGAGTGAGGGGTACGGAGCGCGGGGTGCAGGCGCGAGGTGCGCGGCGAGGCAAAAAAGTGTCGTGCCAACTTTTCGTAAGAATTTTTTCCGTCTAGCCCCCTTTCACAACGCGCGATAAGGAACTTCGTTCCAAAAACTCCGTTTAGTAGTCTTAATAGTGAACGTACCTGAATGCCCTAGGGTTAAGTCCAGCTATATGGCAACAGTAGTTGTTCATAACGTTCTGTAACATAAGTAGACGTCGGTACATCTTCTCCGTGATCGGTAGCACGTAGCCGACGCCACCGTCCAATGTTGCTGGAAAGAAAAAGTATCGTTAGACGTGACGAATTCTTTTTTTATTGGAGATCCTTCTTGGTAAATCTCATCATCGAAACGACTTTCAAAACAAACAAAAATCTTAATATATATAAATCTCGTGTCACAATGTTTGTCCTCAATGGAGTCCTAAACCACTTAACCGATTATAATACAATTCGCACACCATGTGCAGTTCGATCCAACTTGAGAGATAGGATAGTTTAAATCTCAAGTTACAGTCTCGAGTTGCAGCGGGTGAAGCCGCTGGCAACAGCTAGTAGTAGTATAAAATAACATAAAAAGAATAGTAGATTATTAACCAAGGGGATAAAGCAGTTTCTTCTGTCGCGGGTGATGATTTAAATCGCAAGCGCAACGAACGACTCGAGGTTTACTCCCGAGCGTAGCGAGGGTGTTAAAAACTCCCTCGCTTCGCTCGTGATTTAAGACGAGTCCGAGTGTAGCGAGGGATTTAAGTTCATCCAAGACTAAGACGGCTTTATCACCGAGGAAAATACTCTACTTTAAATACCATTTGCAAAAAAAGTTAACACATTAATAATATGAGATAAGCATTAATTAAAAATAATGACAAGTAAAAGTTGCCAATTGAACTTAGATGGCTGGAAATCCCTTAATTTTATCGACTGTTGTGAAGCTAAGTTGAGGAGTGGAGTGCCTCAAGAGTATTAGAATAGTTGATTTTAGGGAACATTTAAATTTATCAGTTTCAATGCAAATGCAAAAGCCAATACGAACCTTTTGACAGCTATTTGATGGTCACCAGATCAAGTGATTATCATTTGAACTGTCAACACAATGGTACCGCAGTTTTTAGGTAGAACAAATATTGTGTACTCACTGAACATAGTAACGTGTCGCTTATGAGCGGACGCGGGGGCGGAAGCGGACGAGAGAGCGGGCACCTGTCGCGCGGCGATGCGGAACATAGCGTTGACTTGCTGACCTAGGTGGTAGTCACTCTTGCGGATTAAACGCTGGCCTGTCGACAAAATATCAATTTAGTACCTGGTCGACGGCGAAAAGAAAAAAAAAACCTTTACAAAAAACCACTCGAAAACAACAGACCAAAAAAAAAACAATAAAGAAATAATCCATCAAGCCGTTTAGGCTGCAGAGCGTGCCAAAGAAACATACCCACATACATACATACATACGCTCGAAAAACATAACCCACCTTCTGGCGCAATCGGGTAAAAAACATTGTTTTGGGGTTTGAAAACGTGGTCAGCACCATGGAAGTCGACGCTTAAATAAATCCGGTCATTTAATCGGGCCTTCATAACGAAATTATGAAACATTATTGTTCGTGTAGAAGGTATATAATAATACAAAATAAACACATACAACTTGAAAGTTTCAAAAGATTTGTAAAAGAAACTTATGAGGAGAAAAATATCAATCTAATATATCGCTGATGGTGGCGCGTGGGTCGGATCATTTAGTTGCCATCAAAATGGTTGAACTGAATGGTGCTGATACATGTGTCATGTTGGTGAATAGGCGCTTTCAAACACGTATTTTTTCTGTTGTTAAATCAATGCATATTTACAAAGATATAACGCATAATTCCAGAGTGACGTCACAAGCAAGTAAAATAACTATAATTGTAATTTGTGTGAAAGAGTATCAAAAATCCATCCATCCATTTTCACAAACCGTTCTTTTTAACCGACAATAAAAGGAGGAGGTTCTCAATTCGACATGTATATTTATTTTTTTATGCATAACCACGCATAAATGTATATAATGTATATAATAAAAAAAATAAATCATCATCATGATGATGATGATGATTTATTTTTTTATGCATAACCACGCATAACTTTTTTATATTATTAGTTAGATGTTATGTTACCTCCATAGCTCTCCCTAGCTTGGGGCTGGTACATAAAAAGTGCGAGGTTCCCTTCAGCCTCGCTCACTAGGAAGCCTAGCGTTGTGTTGTCCACCATGAATTCCATGTCGAGTATCTAAAACAAATATTATAACATTTTTAACCGATTATTTTTGAGGAACGAAAAACGTCCCGGGACACGAGCGACAGCGTCCTGTGTTGTGCCTGGTAGAGATGTACTTGTACACGTCATATCATACCTGTGCGCTCCTGAGGTCCCGGGACACGAGCGACAGCGTCCTGTGTTGTGCCTGGTAGAGATGTACTTGTACACGTCATATCATACCTGTGCGCTCCTGAGGTCCCGGGACACGAGCGACAGCGTCCTGTGTTGTGCCTGGTAGAGATGTACTTGTACACGTCATATCATACCTGTGCGCTCCTGAGGTCCCGGGACACGAGCGACAGCGTCCTGTGTTGTGCCTGGTAGAGATGTACTTGTACACGTCATATCATACCTGTGCGCTCCTGAGGTCCCGGGACACGAGCGACAGCGTCCTGTGTTGTGCCTGGTAGAGATGTACTTGTACACGTCATATCATACCTGTGCGCTCCTGAGGTCCCGGGACACGAGCGACAGCGTCCTGTGTTGTGCCTGGTAGAGATGTACTTGTACACGTCATATCATACCTGTGCGCTCCTGAGGTCCCGGGACACGAGCGACAGCGTCCTGTGTTGTGCCTGGTAGAGATGTACTTGTACACGTCATATCATACCTGTGCGCTCCTGAGGTCCCGGGACACGAGCGACAGCGTCCTGTGTTGTGCCTGGTAGAGATGTACTTGTACACGTCATATCATACCTGTGCGCTCCTGAGGTCCCGGGACACGAGCGACAGCGTCCTGTGTTGTGCCTGGTAGAGATGTACTTGTACACGTCATATCATACCTGTGCGCTCCTGAGGTCCCGGGACACGAGCGACAGCGTCCTGTGTTGTGCCTGGTAGAGATGTACTTGTACACGTCATATCATACCTGTGCGCTCCTGAGGTCCCGGGACACGAGCGACAGCGTCCTGTGTTGTGCCTGGTAGAGATGTACTTGTACACGTCATATCATACCTGTGCGCTCCTGAGGTCCCGGGACACGAGCGACAGCGTCCTGTGTTGTGCCTGGTAGAGATGTACTTGTACACGTCATATCATACCTGTGCGCTCCTGAGGTCCCGGGACACGAGCGACAGCGTCCTGTGTTGTGCCTGGTAGAGATGTACTTGTACACGTCATATCATACCTGTGCGCTCCTGAGGTCCCGGGACACGAGCGACAGCGTCCTGTGTTGTGCCTGGTAGAGATGTACTTGTACACGTCATATCATACCTGTGCGCTCCTGAGGTCCCGGGACACGAGCGACAGCGTCCTGTGTTGTGCCTGGTAGAGATGTACTTGTACACGTCATATCATACCTGTGCGCTCCTGAGGTCCCGGGACACGAGCGACAGCGTCCTGTGTTGTGCCTGGTAGAGATGTACTTGTACACGTCATATCATACCTGTGCGCTCCTGAGGTCCCGGGACACGAGCGACAGCGTCCTGTGTTGTGCCTGGTAGAGATGTACTTGTACACGTCATATCATACCTGTGCGCTCCTGAGGTCCCGGGACACGAGCGACAGCGTCCTGTGTTGTGCCTGGTAGAGATGTACTTGTACACGTCATATCATACCTGTGCGCTCCTGAGGTCCCGGGACACGAGCGACAGCGTCCTGTGTTGTGCCTGGTAGAGATGTACTTGTACACGTCATATCATACCTGTGCGCTCCTGAGGTCCCGGGACACGAGCGACAGCGTCCTGTGTTGTGCCTGGTAGAGATGTACTTGTACACGTCATATCATACCTGTGCGCTCCTGAGGTCCCGGGACACGAGCGACAGCGTCCTGTGTTGTGCCTGGTAGAGATGTACTTGTACACGTCATATCATACCTGTGCGCTCCTGAGGTCCCGGGACACGAGCGACAGCGTCCTGTGTTGTGCCTGGTAGAGATGTACTTGTACACGTCATATCATACCTGTGCGCTCCTGAGGTCCCGGGACACGAGCGACAGCGTCCTGTGTTGTGCCTGGTAGAGATGTACTTGTACACGTCATATCATACCTGTGCGCTCCTGAGGTCCCGGGACACGAGCGACAGCGTCCTGTGTTGTGCCTGGTAGAGATGTACTTGTACACGTCATATCATACCTGTGCGCTCCTGAGATCCCGGGACACGAGCGACAGCGTCCTGTGTTGTGCCTGGTAGAGATGTACTTGTACACGTCATATCATACCTGTGCGCTCCTGAGGTCCCGGGACACGAGCGACAGCGTCCTGTGTTGTGCCTGGTAGAGATGTACTTGTACACGTCATATCATACCTGTGCGCTCCTGAGGTCCCGGGACACGAGCGACAGCGTCCTGTGTTGTGCCTGGTAGAGATGTACTTGTACACGTCATATCATACCTGTGCGCTCCTGAGGTCCCGGGACACGAGCGACAGCGTCCTGTGTTGTGCCTGGTAGAGATGTACTTGTACACGTCATATCATACCTGTGCGCTCCTGAGGTCCCGGGACACGAGCGACAGCGTCCTGTGTTGTGCCTGGTAGAGATGTACTTGTACACGTCATATCATACCTGTGCGCTCCTGAGGTCCCGGGACACGAGCGACAGCGTCCTGTGTTGTGCCTGGTAGAGATGTACTTGTACACGTCATATCATACCTGTGCGCTCCTGAGGTCCCGGGACACGAGCGACAGCGTCCTGTGTTGTGCCTGGTAGAGATGTACTTGTACACGTCATATCATACCTGTGCGCTCCTGAGGTCCCGGGACACGAGCGACAGCGTCCTGTGTTGTGCCTGGTAGAGATGTACTTGTACACGTCATATCATACCTGTGCGCTCCTGAGGGCCCGGGACACGAGCGACAGCGTCCTGTGTTGTGCCTGGTAGAGATGTACTTGTACACGTCATATCATACCTGTGCGCTCCTGAGGTCCCGGGACACGAGCGACAGCGTCCTGTGTTGTGCCTGGTAGAGATGTACTTGTACACGTCATATCATACCTGTGCGCTCCTGAGGTCCCGGGACACGAGCGACAGCGTCCTGTGTTGTGCCTGGTAGAGATGTACTTGTACACGTCATATCATACCTGTGCGCTCCTGAGGTCCCGGGACACGAGCGACAGCGTCCTGTGTTGTGCCTGGTAGAGATGTACTTGTACACGTCATATCATACCTGTGCGCTCCTGAGGTCCCGGGACACGAGCGACAGCGTCCTGTGTTGTGCCTGGTAGAGATGTACTTGTACACGTCATATCATACCTGTGCGCTCCTGAGGTCCCGGGACACGAGCGACAGCGTCCTGTGTTGTGCCTGGTAGAGATGTACTTGTACACGTCATATCATACCTGTGCGCTCCTGAGGTCCCGGGACACGAGCGACAGCGTCCTGTGTTGTGCCTGGTAGAGATGTACTTGTACACGTCATATCATACCTGTGCGCTCCTGAGGTCCCGGGACACGAGCGACAGCGTCCTGTGTTGTGCCTGGTAGAGATGTACTTGTACACGTCATATCATACCTGTGCGCTCCTGAGGTCCCGGGACACGAGCGACAGCGTCCTGTGTTGTGCCTGGTAGAGATGTACTTGTACACGTCATATCATACCTGTGCGCTCCTGAGGTCCCGGGACACGAGCGACAGCGTCCTGTGTTGTGCCTGGTAGAGATGTACTTGTACACGTCATATCATACCTGTGCGCTCCTGAGGTCCCGGGACACGAGCGACAGCGTCCTGTGTTGTGCCTGGTAGAGATGTACTTGTACACGTCATATCATACCTGTGCGCTCCTGAGGTCCCGGGACACGAGCGACAGCGTCCTGTGTTGTGCCTGGTAGAGATGTACTTGTACACGTCATATCATACCTGTGCGCTCCTGAGGTCCCGGGACACGAGCGACAGCGTCCTGTGTTGTGCCTGGTAGAGATGTACTTGTACACGTCATATCATACCTGTGCGCTCCTGAGGTCCCGGGACACGAGCGACAGCGTCCTGTGTTGTGCCTGGTAGAGATGTACTTGTACACGTCATATCATACCTGTGCGCTCCTGAGGTCCCGGGACACGAGCGACAGCGTCCTGTGTTGTGCCTGGTAGAGATGTACTTGTACACGTCATATCATACCTGTGCGCTCCTGAGGTCCCGGGACACGAGCGACAGCGTCCTGTGTTGTGCCTGGTAGAGATGTACTTGTACACGTCATATCATACCTGTGCGCTCCTGAGGTCCCGGGACACGAGCGACAGCGTCCTGTGTTGTGCCTGGTAGAGATGTACTTGTACACGTCATATCATACCTGTGCGCTCCTGAGGTCCCGGGACACGAGCGACAGCGTCCTGTGTTGTGCCTGGTAGAGATGTACTTGTACACGTCATATCATACCTGTGCGCTCCTGAGGTCCCGGGACACGAGCGACAGCGTCCTGTGTTGTGCCTGGTAGAGATGTACTTGTACACGTCATATCATACCTGTGCGCTCCTGAGGTCCCGGGACACGAGCGACAGCGTCCTGTGTTGTGCCTGGTAGAGATGTACTTGTACACGTCATATCATACCTGTGCGCTCCTGAGGTCCCGGGACACGAGCGACAGCGTCCTGTGTTGTGCCTGGTAACGCAGCAACGAGATGGATTTGTACACGTCTGCCACTAATACTAAGTTCTTCACGGACAACATCTTGTGCACGTAGATCTGCGTGTCTATGAATGCTACGCCGACTAAGTCATTGTCTTTGAGTTGCCAGATGTAGATCTGTAAACAAGAATAATATATAGAACAACTTTTTTTTAAGTGATCCTATATAAGGGTTCCATTTTTAAACGACTTCAAGGGATGATGTTCTCAACTCGACTATATTTTTCTGTTTGTTACCGCATAACTTACGATTGAGTGAACCGATTTTTATGATTCTTTTTTTGTTCAATGCAGTGTATCTGTCATTTGGTTCCATAAAAAAATATTTCAGTTCCGTTCAGTAAGTTTTATTTTATGAGCATTTTTCGCTTAGTACTAAGTATTACATAATATTTGACAAGAATTTTGGAAACTTAAAAAAAAATACTAAATACCTTCAAAAACCACTTCACAAAAAGTGTAAATAACTTGTCTTCTGAAGTCGGTGGCTTTGCTTTTTTAATAAATTTTTATCACTATTAGTTTTTTTTTTCTCTAAAGTCTGACAACCAGTCTTACCAAGGGGTATCGTATTACCTAGTTACTGGGTTGTGAAGGTCCGACAGGCAGTCGCTCCATTTCAAATACTGATATCCAGCTGAATCTGGTTCGACTGGAAGCCGACCCCAATATAGTTGGGAAAAAGGCTAGGCAGATGATGATGAGTTTTTTTTTTCAATTGAGGTTACAGAATCTTTCAAAAACAAACAAGCTTTTGTATCGTGATTTTGTGCGTACAATTCGTCCTTACCTTCTGTCCAACAGCTGATATGAGGTACCCGAGTACCTGCGTGAGCGCCGTCACTGGTCCCTTCTGTTCCTTGGCGTACAGCTCCTTGAACCTGTTCTTGGTGAGAGGCTGGCCCGGCTCGGGAACCACGTCTATAATGTCGTAGATTATTATCTGGGAAGAAAAATAATAGCTTTTACTTAAAGACTATATGAAACAATCTCGATTCTGCTGTAATTCTATGCTCACTCAAATGTCCTTGTGTCGCTGATGGTGGCGCGTGTGTCGGATCATTTAGTTCCCTTCAATATGGGTAAGATGGATGGTGCTCAAACCGGGAACAAATATTTGTAGATCATAAAAATATTTGCTCCATACGGGAATCAAACCGACAAGTAACGTCATAGATGGCGCTACCTATGCCCATTCTCCACGGAAATGATGATGTGAAATGATCATCATTTCATTCTGTGTTGATGAAATGATGATGATGATATGCTGATAATGAAAATGATGCTGATGAAATGATGCTCATGGAATAATTATGATAAAATGATGAATAAATGCATAAAGAAACACTTACTCTCCCTCTAGAAGTGATATCTTCACTGTAATTGTAGTTTGTTCCTATCGCTATGTAGCCTCTCAAACCAGACCTGAAAAGTCAAACGCATTATTAACATTTAAATATGTTACTGAAAAAGCTCAAACTACGGTAAATGTTGAAATTTTCCAGTAAAACCTAAGATTTACCGACATGAGTTTGTAAATGAAAGTATTTATTATAAAAGGACGACTATTTCGGACTTTTACCATTCCAATTCAGTACATGCTAGGTTCTACCAATTTGGACTGGTCACGTTTTTAACCGACTTCCTTAAAAAAGGAGGAGGTTCTCAATTCGGATGTTTGTATTTTTTTTATCTTAAAACAGTTACCAGTCCACATTGGGTAGGTTTTACCTAGCATATACTGAATTGGAATGGTAAAAGTCCGAAAAAGACGTCCTTTTATAATAAATACTGTAGAGGTTTTACTCTGAGGTCTAACCTCAGATAGTTTTGTAAGCGCTGGCAGCATCCAGCCGCTCAATGGTTTTTAAATATTAAAAATAAGGAGTAGAACTGTCGAGTACGTTCTAGAAGAAAACAAGACGTAAAAGTGCGCGTGTTAAAAATATAATTTTAATCAACAATAAATATTTTTATTTATAATCGATCCATTACATTTACCAACATATGTCGGTAAATCTTACATTTTACTGGAAAATCTTAACATTTACCGTAGTTCGAGCTTTTACAGTAACATAACGACTGGCCTGTTGGTCTAGTGGTTAGTGACCCTGACTGCTATGCCGGGGTCGTGGGTTCGATTCCCACCCAGAACAAATGTTTGTGTGATGAGCACGATCATTTGTTCTGTGTCTGGATGTAATTTATCTATAATATGTATGTATTTAGAAATATATAAGTATGCTTATCAGTTGTCTAGTACCCATAACTCAAGCTCTGCTTAGCTTGGGACTAGATGGCGTTGTGTGATAGTTGTGGAATATTATTATTATTACTGTTATGTTATACTCGTAAATTTTGGCGTATTTATTTATTTTGGTCAAGTTAAGTTATCCATAAATAAATCTGTAAGAGAGAGAGAGATGTGTAACTATGTCTGTCATATTGTTGATATGACACACCCCACCACTTAGAATGCGCATAGCGATATTGTTCCCACTGCTGGGACACAGGCCACATCTCTTTGACGTGGAGAGGACAGTTGTCAACAACACTGGTCGGATAGTCTATTGAATAACACTCACCTAGTCCCTTCGTAAGATAGCGAGACGTTTTTCAAGCAAGTAACATGTTCCCACTCGTCCAACTCTATGCGAGTATTAGGAATGATCTCCCACGAAACAGGCGAGAACAGGGTCACGAAGAACTTGTCCTGTAGTGGATATGGGAACCTGTAAAAAAATGATATTGTGATAAAATTAAATGTTAAAATGATATGATGAAATGAAATGATGCGGTGAGATGACAAAGTTTAATGATGAGAAGAAATGACGAAATAAAATGATAAAATGAAATGAATTGAAATTATGAAATGAAATGATGTAATGAAAATGATGAAAAGAAATGATGAAATGAAATAATGAAATGAAATGATGAAGTGAAATGGTGAAAAGAAATTATGAAATGAAATTATGAAACCAAAAATGTTGAAATTATATGATGAAATGAAATGATAAAATAAAATGAACTAAAATTATGAAATGAAATGATGAAACGAACCGATAAAATGAAACTATGAAACAAACCAGTGAAATGAAATGATATTTAATTTTGCAAGTAGTTGAAACCGGTGTTTCGTACCTGACTACTGAGAAGAAACAAAAAAAAAACAGTCGAGGCATTATATTGGTCAATCATTATATTGTGGCGTGCGTCACCAGTGCCCCAGCAGTGGGTCCACTAACCTGTCCCCTTTATTATCAGCACTCTTCTCCTTATCCTCTCCGTTGAACTTGTAGTAGGAGGTGGTGGGTGTGTGTGTGGAGGCCACGAGGCAGTATGTCTTGGACTCCAGGTGGAAGGTCACGAAGTGAGGAGTGACGCGGAGAGGGACCTTCCTCACGGGCCACCACGCGTCGTACGACAGGTGGGTCGGGAGGGCGCTGATGCGGAGAGATGACTGTGGAAATACCGGATTAAAAATCAAATGTTTTGATGGTTCTAAGACATGCCGGTTTCCTAACGATGTTTTCCTTCACCTTTTTGAGAGCAGTGGCAATGAAATAAATTACACAAAGTAATGCGCCTGTTATCTATCTCCTTCACCTCCTTCATTAAACAATTAATGAAGGAGGTGAAGGAGATAACGCCACCTTACCTTAGAATTAAAGTACAAGTACCCCTGCAGACAGTGTTGTTGAAGGAGGTGAAGGAGATAGAGCCACCTTACCTTAGAATTGAAGTACAAGAAGCCCTGCGGACAGTTGGTGTTGTTGAAGGGAGCGAAGGAGGGCACGGGCGCCTCCTCCGTGCAGAGCGCGTGCAGGCGCAGCTCGCCGCGCGCCGTCAGGAACAGGAAGTAAGGAGACACGCCGCAGATGAACACGCCGTTGTAGCCGCCCACGTTGCCTAACATGGAAAAAGACGATGGTTTCTGAAGATGGTTTTTTCGTTTTATCTTGGTAAAATCATCAAATGAGTTAAATCTGAAGTCTGACAGTCCCTCCTGCGCTGCCCTGGGGAGAACTCATTCGACGATTAAATCACGTAAAAAAAAAACATGTGGTACTCGGGGACTGCCGCGGTAAAGCTATTGCATAGCATTTTTTATCGCCTTATGCATTTTTTTTTGTTAGGTTTTTTTTCGTTACAGAATTTCTTGATTTGGAGCCCGCGATAAAAGCTATACAATAGCTTAAAAAAAAACCTTTTTTTTTAAAAAAAAAAAGTCGTTTGAAAATGATGAGTAGACTTACTGAAGTACCGGCAATGTCGGACGTTCTCCTTCAAGAGCGCGGTCTCATACGAGTCTTCAGGAGTTGACAGAGGCGCCGCGCTGTACCCGAACGGGAACGACACCCGACAACGACTGAAGCGAAGTTTCAAGTTACCTCGAGGGTACTTGTAAGCCTGCGAATATTTTAATCATAAGGTTATTCTTTTCTTTTTAGTAAAAACGCTGCCCCACTTTAGTAATTTCTCCTATATTATGGGTGTGTTTACAAACACAGAAACTCATATACCCAAAAACCCAGAGCAACTGCTTGAACGTCATACAAAAATTTGTTGCGTGCGGGGATCGAACCTGCCTGTCAGTCAATCGCTCAGTCATTGCGCTAACCGTGGCGTCAAATAGAATAGAAAAACATTTATTCGATATTTGACACACACAGAAATAATAAAATAATAATACAATAACAATTTTGCTGAGCATGTCCACATCAAAAGGGTTACCAACGCAGCATTTGCTGGGTGAAAGACACCCAGCGCTGGTTTTCAGTTGGCACCACGCAGTGACACACAGACGAGGGTAGGTAAATGTTGCTTAAGCATATATATTTCACCAAAATAAGTTGCATAGATAATCCGGTCTCTATAGGGAATTTAACTATAACGTAACCAACGTTAAAGTGTAGCTTCGAGTGTGTAGTTATCTATCTATCTAATCTAATATCTTTAAACGAGCAATTCTTGTATATTTATATATAATCAGGATCTCGGAAACGGCTCACAAGGATTTTCATGAAAGTTACAGATTAGGGGTTTTTCAGTTTAAGGAATCGATTTATCAATGTCCCAGGTTCGAGAAAAGCTCAGTTCCCAAGATATAGACATTTTAAAAACCGAGCGAAGCTCGGACAACCAGATGTTATTATATTATCTGTGGTGTAGTGTATGTCAATTTAATCATACAGTAAATGACTTCATGCGCTGGTAGCGCCATCTGAGCCGAGCTTTGCGTGAGACTTCCCATTGAGAAGAATAGGCTAGTTGCCCTAAAAAATGTAATTAGTCCGTGTTTTAGATTATTCAAAAATAAGGGACACGTATTTTTTTATTTGTAAATTAGACCAAAAATGACAAAGATATAGCCTATTAAATTTACGTGTGACGTCACGATGCGTGGCATTTTCCGCGCAGGGTGACGTCTTTGTTCTTTTTTGTTTAATCGAAAAAAGAAAAAATACGTGTCCAATATTTTTTTATAATCTAAAATACGGACTAAATAGAATGTAATTATTTTGACCCTGGAAACTACCCTATTCCATATTTTTCTTACCTGATATATCATGAGCTGATCCTCGCACCTCATGAGCATCAACACCCTGGTTCCTTTGTGTCCTACTCCAACCACCAGCAGTTCCCTACATTTGTCAGCATCAGTGTTCTGTCCACCACTGCTCAGTTCCTCGTCTTCAACCCCACTGCTGGGAATGGGGACTGATTCGAGACTGTCTGCCAGGATCTACAAAGTTTTTTTTTTATCTTTTATTTCAGGCAATTCAAGGCCTATAAAACACAATACTCAGATCAAAGAAATAGGCAGATAGAACGCTCAGAACACGCGAGTGTCTCCACCAAAGTTAATACAAAATCAAATAGAATTACATTCCATAAGGTTTTTTTTTGTTTTTAAGAACAACTTTTACGATGTGGGTTGAAGACACGAGAAGGCATATTTTGGCAAACAACAACAACGACGCGCAGCTTGGTACGACGCGTAGCTTGGTACAGTCGCGACTTTGTATTCGATTTTGATTTTGTATTAACTTTGGTGGACCCCACTCGCGTGTTCTGAGCGCTCTATTCTATCTGGCTATTTCTTTGATCTGAGACACATTATATAAAAAACAGGCCAAGTGCGTGTCGGGCCACGCACAGTGTAGGGTTCCGTAGTTGCCCATCAAAATACTTATGCGAACTAACTAAACTGATTCGCTGAATTTAATTTAAAGAGAAGAATTTTCAAAATCGGCCCAGGAGTCTTTGAGAAATCAGGGACAATACATAAAAAAAAAAGATTACGTCGAATTTAGAACCTCCTCCTTTTTTTGAAGTTAGTTAAAAATAGTTGACGATAAAAACCTACCTATCCCCAAAAAACATACCTATAAAAGCTGTAAAAATAAAGTTGATAAACTTACATTTGCAGTTGAAGAGCATGTTCTCCGATACATTTTGTTTAAGAAAATATGATACCAAGTACATTTTATAAGTTGGTCGACTATTACTCGTAAAGTTGTAAAGCCTACTTAGTCATGATAATTTTCTTTTAAATTTCGTTATATGTACTACTATTGTGAATTTTTTCACACCCCCAAACATAACCGTTTAGCTGGTAGAGGGGGGGGGACACTCGTATCGAGCAAAATTTAGCACTTTAAAGCTTAATATTTCACAAACGAATTTTTTTATCAAAAAATTGTCAATGGAAACTATCATTATTTTTTAAAGGCCTATTTAATGATACCCCACACTAAGGGGTACGCGAGAAAAAAAAAATCCTGACTTTACGTGTAAGTACTGGAGGTACCCTAAAAAAAATATTTTACGAGATTTTATTTTACCATTTTTTCGACACAACGAATCCGTATATTTACACCAAATTACAGCTCTCTAGTACTGTGCGTCTCTGAGCTAAACTGCGGACAGACGGACGGACGGACGGACGGACGGACATGGCGAAACTATAAGGGTTCCTTGTTGACTACGAAACCCTAAAAACCTAGCGGCCCGTCCCGGCTTCGCACGGGTGAATTATTTTTTTAAATCTTGACACAGCACGAGTTTGACAAGTCATATTTTCTGTCCTGAAAGAAAACGGCCTAGCAGATGCGTCTTGCCCCGTCCTAGATTTGTTCTTACTACGCCATTAAGTTTTGATATTTTTAAATATTAAACGCTTTAACGCATGCGTAGCGTATTTCAAAGATTTTCTTTGGAAAGGAAAATTCAATCCGCGGGCAGGATTCGAATCTACGGCCTTCGGATTCAGTACATCCGACGCTCATTTCCAACCGAGCCACCGAGGATCTTACCTGCCGCGGCAAATTCTTCCTCCCATTGTCACCATGAGACGTTAGAAATGGCCGCAGGTTCGAATCCTGCCAGCGGATTGAATTTTTCTTTCCTAAGAAAATCATTAAGTTATGACTTAAAAAAATAAATGTACTTACTCTATTACCAGCACAGGCATCTCTTACGAGGAAGCTGAGTCTCATTTCGGGCAGAGAGTATATCTCGAGGTTACCATTCAGACGTAGGACAAATAACCAGTACGTAGGCTTCACTTCCACAAGATACTTTTTCCACCAACGGGAGATACGTCGAGGTACACCCGGGTTCTTCGACTGTTCAGCTAACATTATCTGTGGAAAAAAACAGTCTGACATTATCATCATCAGCCTATTAATGTTCCCACTGCTGGGAAACAGGCCTCCTCTCGGTGAGAGGGGGTGGGCCATAAATCCACCACGCGGGCCCAGTGCGGATTGGTCGATGTCACATGTCTTCGAATTTTTGGTTCTAGGACATGCCGGTTTCCTCACGATGTTTTCCTTCACCGTTTTGAGAGCAGTGGTGATGAAATAAATTACACAAAGTAATGCGCCTGCCGGGATTCGAAACCACGACCTACAACTCGTAAGTCGGTGCCGATACCACTGGGCCACCACTCTCATTGTAGGACGGCTGTCTACATTGGTGACATTATAGGCACGCTCAATAAAGCCGTATTATCACGCGAGAGAAATGTATACGAGAACTTCTGATCTTCTAAGTAAGTAGTAGAGATAACAAGGACTTAGTATTTATTACTAGAAATGTTATAAAGTCAACTTGTGAGTCTTGCTGTCACAGTTGCAACCAGAAGTTCTCGTATAGGTAGCTAGACATTACTCTGCGTGCGTCGCGCGTTACATTAAAGGTGTGCGTCCAAAGGTCAGCATCGCACGTATCGGTCGTATCGTACGTAACGGATTTTAATTTGCCTTGTATGAAAACTTATACAACTGCGTCCACTGATCCGCATCGTACGGACGGCTCATCGGCAATGCCTTAATCCGATGCGTAGCGATGACGTCATACGGAATGCCGATCAGTGGAAGCGATGAAGGTGGCATCGGCAATCCGATTGCTTATACTCGCGTCGGCAATCCGATCGCTGCCGACACAGAAATCCGTTTGATGCGATGCGTCTGATACGTACGATGCGGACCTGTGGACGCTTACCATTACGGGTTGCACAACTTGTCATATGTTGAATCTAGTATAAACTAGCCAATGAGAACAAGGGAAATGTCGAGCGTCATTGTCCCACAAAGTTGCAGAGACATACCACTTGAATGTTGGACGATGTCTCCGCGACATGTCTCCTAGTGAAAATGCGGCTTATATTACAAATTTAATTAATCCGTCAGTATGATCAAGGGCAAAAAACACTTTTTATTTTTCATCATCATCATATCAGCCGTAAGACGTCCACTGCTGAACATAGGCCTCCCCTATAGATTTCCAATACGACCGGTTGTAAGCGGCTTGCTTCCAGCGTGACCTGTGGTCTTCATAAGATCGTCTGCCCACCTTGTAGGTGGACGTCCTACGCTGCGCTTGCTGGTGAGTGGTCTCCATTCGAGAACCATACGGTAACATCGGCCATCAGTTCTGCGTGCTATATGGCCTGCCCACTGGCATTTATACTTGCTGATTCGTTGGACTGTCTGTTGCTTTGGTTCGTCTACGAATCTCCTAATTTCTGTCTCGATCGCGCAGAGACTCTGAGCATAGCCCTCTCCATAGCTCGTTGGCCTATACTGAGCTTACTAATGAGGCCTATAGTGAGAGACCACGTTTCGGCGCCATAAGGCCCGGTATCTACTAAAGCGGAGAGGAGAGGAGATGTGTTTGAATAATCATTCAGATGTTCACGTGATGTAGCTATGGTATAATGGGGAACGTCTTAAAGTTAATTGAATCATACCTCAGTAATAGACTGCAATGCACAGAAATCTGTAAAATATGTCCAAAAACTAAACTAGAAAGAGTATATATGTCAAAGCCTAGACAAGTAAAATATGGCGTCCCACAAGGTAGCGTACTGGGACCACCATTTTTTTTTATATTTATTAACGATCTCCCGGAAGCAACCACCAACAAAATGGTTCTCTTTGCAGATGACAGTACAGCCATTATAAAATGCACTGATCCAAATACTTATGAGAATGACATCAACACCTGTTTAACTGACATAATTAATTGGCTTAATAATAATAGTCTTGTTATAAACCTCAATAAAACAAAAGTCATGCATTTTTATCAACGATGTGAAAATCCTAAAATTAATATTCTCTACAAGGGCTGTAATATTGAAGAGGTGGATAGGGCTAAGTTTTTGGGCATTACTATTGATCATCAACTTACATGGAAGCCTCACCTAGAAGAACTATGTAAAAAACTGAGCAAATCCGCTTACGCTCTCTATCAACTCTCAAAGAAAGTGAACAATCAAGCTCTTTTAGTTGCCTATCATGGACTAGTTGCCTCCGTTTTGCGATATGGAATTCTTTTCTGGGGTCAGTCTACTGTTAGAGAACTAGTATTTAGGTTACAAAAGAGATGCATCAGGTCAATGTGCGGTCTGAAGACAACTGATAGCTGTGTTCCCCATTTCAAGTCCCTGAAAATTCTAACTTTACCTTCTTTATACATACTGGAAACGGCCTTGTTTGTGAAATGTAACCCTCAATTATTCCGAAAAATGTCAGAGGTCAGAATAAATCCAATAAGAACACAGTACATAAATAAATTATGTCAAGCTAAATGTAAAACTGCATTAATGCGAAAAAGTATTTTTGGTAATGCCCCTCGAATATATAATAAAGTACCGAATGATATTAAAAATATGACTGTAGTACAATTTAAAAGGGCACTAAAGGAAATTTTACTAAAAAAATGCTACTACACGATTGACGATTTTCTAAATGATGATTCACTTACTGATGGACATACATAATATTACTTTGATTGAATTGATTAATTTATTATATGTGTAGTATTATATACCAATGAACATATTGTACACTGTTTGCATACCCATGTCGGTAAAATGTGGAGAACTTAATTATAAAGAAATAACATCTATGTACTATACCCATGTTTGCAAAGAAATAAATGATTTGATTTGATTTGATTTGATTTGATTCACATCTCCTCTCCGCTTAGCTTCACTGGACATCTGATTGGTTATTCAAACACATCTCCTTTCCTCTCCGCTTTGGTGGATACCGGGCCTTAGTTTTCACTGGTAACACATTGGTCAAAAACTTTCGATTGAGGTACTGAGGTATTCTAGACGTTGAATCTTATGAATTTTCCACCACCTGCTCGTAAATGTCCAATTATTATATGTCATGCAAATCGGCCGTAAAGCAAGGCATTGTTGGCCCCCGCTCGAGCCGGGCAATAATATATGTACTGGATTTCATTATTCCCGTGTGAATAATGTGATTTGAATTTGGAACCTCAAACAAAACATACTTCGTATGAAAACTTTGAATGCCGCCGGGGACTGCTACAGCTGACCGCTCACGTTCGAAGGTTGTAGTACCACATCAAATTTCAAAATTCGTATTTATTTTCTCGCAGGTGGTGTGAAAAGCAGAGTACTCACCTCAGGAATAAAGCTGCATTAGTCTTGGGCTAAATTAAATCCCTCGCTACACTAAGGATTCTTAGCTTGGGAATTAACACTTGAACCTCCTCGCTGCGCTCCGGAGGTTCACCCCCAGAATCCTTAGTGTCGCTTCGGGATTCAATACGCCCGTGATGAAAGGCACTGCTTTATTCCCTTGGTGCGTAATCTACTATTATGTATCTGTCGCTTTTTCGTTTCATCGACTTTCAAATCATACCGATGATAAGTTTTCACATCAAAACCCTGTTATGAAATACTCACGCTAGCCATTGACGCAGGTGTCTGGTCGCCGCCGTAAAGCAACTCATCTTCGTCGTTTAGCTCGTAGACTGCGCCGGGCTTAAACCCTTCAGCTTTCACATTCTTCTTGCCTTTCATTTTGCCGGTGAATTCGCCTTTCACCTGTTGAAAAAAATAATAATTTATTCCTTTGAAAGGCACTCCCACGACTCACTCATAGACAGAAATCACAGACAGTTATTTTTAGTGCATACGTCACTTATTAAATAACAAGACTTGTGATAAGAAAAAAAAAACCTATCAAATAGTAGTAATAAAATATCAGTACCAAAAAACAGGATAACTCAACAACGTTGAAACATAAGTCAAGAACAATAATCATAACAAATAAAAGGTTAATAATAAAAATGTCAAAAGCTAAAAGACATTGGAATTACAAATCCTACTACTATTATAAAGGCGAAAGTTTGTACGTATGGATGTATGGATGTTTGTTACTCTTTCACGCAAAAACCACTGAACGGATTTGGCTAAAATTTGGTACACAGATAGTTTATAACCTGGATTAACACATAGGATAGCTTTTATCCCGATTTTATGTTCCCGTGGGATAATTTTCGAGTTGTAGCGGGTGAAGCCGCTGGCAACAGCTAGTTATTACATAAATTTAAAAAAAAGAAGTGGAACTGGGCTGGCCATATCTGCCGCGCATGCCAAACAAAACAAAAAAGAAACTCAATTAAACAAGCATTATCTGTCTCAAGACTCAATGCTTGTTATGAGCCTCGTTCGATATTGACGGAACATTTCCATTTTACCCAAAGAACATAGACATCATCATCATATCAGCCGTAAGACGTCCACTGCTGAACATAGGCCTCCCTAGACTTCCAATAGGACCGGTTGTCGCGGCTTGCAGCCAGCGTGATCCTGTGGTCTTCATAGTTTTTCATTTAGTTATTGATAAAAGTCATTATAATGACTTTTTTCTTTAAAGGGCTGTAGATGGGTTTTTGGGCTTAATTTTGAAAACCACCATGTACCATCATACCTTCATTTGTTTGTATCAAATGAAGCAATGGTGGTACAGATTTTACGAAATTCAACCTTAGAAGCTTTTTCAATGTGCAAGTTTTTTTTATTTTTTATTACAATGTTGGATACATTTTTAGATTTTCCAAAAGTATCCTCTACGGAGGGTGGCATTTAAAATCACTGAGTTTTAAGTTAGAAACACGCGCAGACGAAGTCGCGGGCGAAGTGCTATTTATTTTATAACACTACACTAATGTTATTTTTAGATACAACTCGTTTCTGTCGGAACTGGTTTTTTTTCTATGAAGTGTGAGCATTCTCCTTTCAATATATTTACTAGAAACTTCAAATGTAGATTTATTAACCAAGTTTCATCCCAATTTAAAATTATAGGTGGTAATACATACTGGTCGCGGACAAAGTAGCGGGCTTGTGTTTCTAACTTAAAAGTCAATTTGTTCTTTAATACCATACCATAAAGTTTAAGTCTTATTGGAGTAGTTCCGGGAAGTCAAAACGATTGAGTGACGTTAGTTGCAGGCGGTCCGAAGTTTGCCGAGCCAGCTTATATTTAATAATTGTATATTTCATAATCAGGTCCATGCGCGATATTTAAAAACTATCAGGGTTTGGTTTGACTAATGAAATACAACCTCTTAGTATTACGACATCTTCGGAATGCATACAACGTACATCAACGGACTTGTGTTAACAAACATGTTCTTGTGAACGAAAAGTGAATTTAGACTGTGCTAGTACTGTATATATTTCATCATGTCTGCCAACGATACCGAACTATACCTTAATGAAACTACTGACAGTTTTGAAGAGTTTTACGAAGACCAGGAGAACGAGAACAGTGCTATGAATTTGTATCTCAAAATTACGAACTTTATGGACATTGTTCTGCTCACGCTGCTTACACTTGTGATAATATACGGAGTTATATCATGGTGCTTTCTAAAAAAGTTTCGCAACTATAGAAACTTTGTGTTTCTCAGCGCCATCACAGCAAATGCCAGTGTCATGGCAGTAGAGCGTATCACAGATAATACTGAGTCACAACACACCTTCGGAATATACGTAGAGACTTCATCAATATGCTACACCACAAATGCAAGGAATTTCTGGAGTCTCGTTATATGTCACATGTTTTACGGAGACATTGTTAAAGTTTTCAATGTACATTACCGGAGAAGATATCTGAAAAGCAGTCTCTTTGGATGGGGCACAGCTTTCATAATGACGATCATCTTTTTAATTATTTTTTATGTTAATTATGAGGTGATTTATATAACAACAGATGGATATATTTTCATGACTTATTTGTTTTTACTCTGTGTTCCTGTGATGTTGAACTGTATACTGTACATCGTAATTATATGTAAAATTTTTCTCAGTAGAACGGCGAGCGCACAGTCAGCCACAAAAACATGGCGTCGCTTATATATTGCCACACTTATATTTTTACTCAGTGACGTCATAGTGATATCTGTATTTATTTTAGACTACTTTGCTAACATAATATTAGTTCATAGTATTAATTATCTCTTCTATAGTTCTTACCCGCTATTGCTCAGCATATATTTCGTTGTTAAAAAGAGCAACCGAGAAGTGTGGAAGGAATTTTATGTGAATAAACGAAATGAATGGCGATGTAATCGCGATATACAATTACACATGAACGTTAGAAGTGATCGTGAAACTGTTGACAGTCGACCAGTGGTAAAGGCGCACAAAGCCCAATACAAATAACTAAAACCCTAGCCAATAAAGAATGAGTGAAACAACCGCAGGTGGCACACGACCACGGCTATTACTTAAAAAATTCTGTAACAAGGATTATACTTTTCAGTGCGCGATTTAATGGTAATCGGGTTTTAGTTATTTTGATCTTGTTTTTTTTTTTCACTATTTTGGGGTTATTTGATACAAAAATAAAAACAAAGTAGCCAGTGAATTTCAAATGTGGGATGTGTAATCATCAAGCCCTTTTTTGATACCCATGTCGATACTGTTTTTTTTCGGTTACGACGACTTTACATACCCTAGAGCAGGGTTTTCAACCTGTGGGTCGCGATTCCCTGGGGTTCGCGAAGCCTCTTCAGGGGAGTCGCGAAATAAAACATTTTTGTTAATTGGTTTATAACTTGGATTAACACATAGGATAGTTTTTATCTCGATTTTATCATTCCGTGGGATATATTTCGAGTTGCAGCGGGCAAAGCCGCTGGCAACAGATAATATCATTATACTGGGATATGTGCAAGGAATCCAAAACTTGTTTTTTATTTATTTTAATTTTTTAAGCTCTCGAGTCTAGTTTTATTTTTACCGACTTCAAAAAAAATGATGTTTTCAACTCGACCCGTATCTATGTAATATTTCCAGAACTGCCCAGTTCTCGTGTATGTTAGTCTACGTATATATCAGCGTCTGAACAAATGTGCCGAATTTCAAAAGTGTATGTATGTATGTTTTTATGTTTGTGTTCGCATATCTCCGGAACTACAAGTCCGATTTAAGTTTTTGTTTTTTTGTTGTACTAGGTAATTGTTCAACTAATAACGCAAGTTTCATCAAAATAGGTTTGGTAGTTTTTGAGATAGGGAATTTTTTAGCTAATAAGCTAAAAATAGTGTACATGGGCGATGTTATTACCGGTGCTACGGATTACAAAATTCTAGTAGGAATACTTATGAGAAAATTGTGTATTTGAAAAGTGAAAAGTGGGGTTGTTTATTTAAACTAAAAATGGTAAAATAATAAACTTTTTCAAAAAAAAGTAGGTAACCGACTTCAAAAGCAACCACAAAAAAAACAAAGCCACCGACTTCAGAAAGAAAAGTTATTAAGTAGGTTGAACCTTTTTTGTGGTTGCTTTTGAAAGCTTTTTTAATACATGTTGTATTGTGTTTTCGTCTGTTGTAGACTTAAGTTTTATTAGTTTTGTAATTTATGTGAAGAAAAACTAACACGTATAATTCCTATTGTACATTATTTTTCATAAACGTTGTTTTAAATAAAATAGAATATACCTACTCTATAATAAACCGAAACAAAGAAACAGCTTTTTATAAATAAAAAAAAGGTTATTTTTTATTATTTTAGGATATTTTCTTGTATCATTCATTGTCTCTGTAGCGTAATCTTTAAAAATGTTTTCTTTAGTAAAATGGTGCAGGGTTACTAAATTATCGTATAGGGATTTTTTTTGCATTTATAATGTTATCCTTTTAAATACTCCAAAACTGTGAGTCTGTATTTGTAGTAGTTATAAGCTAGTCGGTAATTTTAGTAAAACAATACAGTCTATTTTTTTTTTGTTTTTTTTTTTTAACATATAACGACACTCAATGACGCAGACACAAAAAACCTACTAGAAATTCTGTCACTTTTTTTCCCTCGTAAGGTGATACACACGTATACATGGTGTCCCAGAACTCAACGTCAAGCCGAAACAGGATTGATCATAACCATCAGGAGAAAAATAAAAAAAAAATCTATCCCATGCAGTTTGAAAATTATGGGCATTTTAAGAAAAACCTAGTTTGACCAACTGTACCATTTTTCGGTTATTCTTTTTTATTTTTGTTCATTTGAACTATGGAAACGTAATCCTAAATAACATTTCTGGAATCCCAATAAAAAATAATGACACAATTGCCTCAAGTTTCCGAGAATTGAGACTATTTGTTAAATAACGAATTAAAAATTTTCAAGATTAGTCGACTTTGACAGGCCCTCCTTTAAAAAAATGTACTTGCCAAGGCACTCGGCAAGTGGCATTAAAAGTTGGCGCATTTGATTAGAATTCTAAAATGGTACAATACTGTCTTGTTAGTTCCATTTAATAAAAGAGTAAAAAATTAAAACCTTGATGGCTATGATCAATCCTGTCACCCCGTTTCGGCTTGACGTTGAGTTCTGGGATATCCTGTATACTTATTAATTATTTTTAAACGCATTAACGCATGCGACGCGCATCGTAAAGATGATTTTTTGAGGAAAGAAAAATTAGATTGCAAGTGGGACTCGAACCCGCGTCTTCTGGATAGGTACTCCAGACGCCTTAACCATCTAGGCTATCGCAACTCACACCTGCAAGCTGGATTTCTCTATTCCTCGTTTACGCTTTTCGGTAGCGTAGCGCCATCTCTTGGATTAGTTTTTAACTAACTTCCACCCAACACGTTGACATTACAGCCAAATCAATTTTTAAATATACGGAAACCCATAAATTAAAATGAATATTTTTTTCTTTTTCCTTGTTCTTATTTATTTTCAAAATGCCATTTGTGTGATGTGATGTGACTGACAATGGCATGACATGTACTTTTTAACCGACTTCAAAAAAAAAGTAGGTTCTCAGTTCGACCTGTATGTATGTATGTATGTATGTATGTATGTATGTATGTATGTATGTATGTATGTATGTATGTATGTATGTATGTATGTATGTATGTATGTTTGTCCGCGATTATCTCGCGTTTGGCTGAAGGGATTTTGATGCGGTTTTCAAGAAAGTGTTCATTACATTCTGGAGAAGGTTTTAGTATATAACACTAATAGATATCCCGTGACGTTGCACGCGTGGATTCGTTTTGCTTACTTGGATCGTAGATTTTCAGAGACGGTTACATATTTGCCCGCGATTATCTCACGTTTGGCTGAACTGATTTTGATGCAGTTTTCAAGAAAGTGTTCATTACATTCTGGAGAAGATTTAAGTGTAGGTATAACACTAATAGATATCCCGTGACATTGCCCGCGTGGATCCGTTTTGGTTACTTGGATCGTAGATTTTCAGAGACAATTGCATGTTTGTCCGCAATTAACTCGCGTTTGGCTAAACCGATTTTGAGGCAGTTTTCAGAAAAGTGTTTGTTACATTCTGAGGAAGGTTTTAGTATATAACAATAATGGATATCCTGTGATGTTGCTCGCATAGATCCATTTTTGTTACTTATCAGGATTGTGGATTTTCAAAGACGCTGATTTTATGAAGATTTTTGTTAAAAATCTCAACTAAAAAGGTGAAAATAAAAAACTTTTTGAAAAAAAGGGAACCGACTTCAAAATCAAACACAAAAAAACGAATAAATAACTTTTCTTTCGGAAGTCGGTGGCACGTAAGTCAATGAAATAAATAAAAAACAAAGCCACCGACTTCCGAAAGAAAAGTTATTTATTCGTTTTTTTGTGTTTGATTTTGAAGTCGGTTCCCTTTTTTTTTGTTTTACGATTTCAAAATTACATCCAAGTGAAAAAAAATCAAAACATGACGTGACGTTCCGTTCATTGTAGTAACATATCAAGTTCAGCGCCATCTATCCATTGACTAGGGAAAACATAAAAAGAAAATCCCTCATTGAAATGTTGAAATGTCCGTTGAAAACTTTAACAATGTCTCCGTAGAACATGTGACATATGACGAGTGTCCAGTAATTCTTCGCTGTTATAGAGTATACTATTAGCAACTGACCAATTATTGAAGAAAAAAAATCACGTTTTATTTGTACTATCATTGCGGGTATGTTGTAAGAGTTCATCATCACTGTAATACATATGGCGCTGAGAAACACAAAGTTTCTATAATTCCGGAACTTTTTTATCAAGTACCATGATATTATTCCAAAAATCAAAGTTACTGTAGTCAGTGCTAACATAATGGAGAATCCAATCATTTCGCTGTCGTGATATGCATTCAATGCATGGCTAAACTTCTCCATATTTTCGTAAAACTCTTCGACACTGTCAGTGGTTTCATTAAGGTGTAGTTTGGTATCGTTGACAGTCATGATGAGAGAAACTAGCACAGTTTAAATTCACTTTTCGTTAACACAAGTCCGTTGATGTACGTTGTACTACGGAGATCTCGCAATACTAACAGGTTGTAATTTAAAAGACAAATCTAATAACACTTTTGTAATATATTATATACAATAGTTTATTTCAATCTGCTTTTAATTTATAACCAATTACAATGACGCAAAAAATTAAAACAACGGTTAATAGTTTTAGTATATTTTCCTTAAATATTTTGCCGTGTGTTATTTCCTACCGAGAAAATACATTATTTAACAAACAGTTAGTAGGTATGATAAGACAGTATAGGGCAAAAAGTGGTTAACAAGGTGACTCAGGCTTTTACAATAGGCTATATTTGGAAGCGTTCAAATATTACGTAACGCAATTTGGGGGTCTCGTAAAACGAAGTGTTGCTAGGGAGTTTGTTCTACCACTTCTTCTTCCTATCCAAAACACTAGGAAGAGTTGAAGCGGGGCGTTTTGAGGGACTATCTTATGATAAATTACTACTATCTTATGTAAAATTAACCTCCAAAAAGTGCTGATAAATCAGCCTAATTTGAATACATGATTTTTGATCCTTGTTACGATAATACAGGGGCGAGCAATGATATTATAAGTAAAAAGGTGTAGATACGTCATACGCGCTCAATAACGTATGTGCTCAAATGAGGCTGATTCACACATCTTGATCTCAGTGCGACGTTGCCAGCGGCACTTCACGTACCACAGACTGAATTAATAGTAAAAGTGACTCAAAAATACCGAAAATGCTGTCGTGTGTGATGAGATATTGTACAAATTAAACATGCAAGACTTCTAAAAGTCAAAGAATCACATAACATTCGTAAATATACTATTTATCTTTAATATTTTCACAAATAAAACATAACGTTTCTATAAATATGGCGTCGTAAAAGAAAGAGTGCGAGCACGGGTGCGAGCGAGAGGAGACGCTGACGTGCGGGGGGATTGATGACGTGTGGCGCTGTTTGTTTATCTAGCTGTCACTTTTTTTCTTATTGCGTTGTATCAAGCTATCCTTTTTACTTGTAGTGAAATGTAATGTGTGAATAAAAAAGTGTGTATCTGTGTTGCCGCTCGGCGCGGCACAGTTTTTTCCGTCGCTTTGTACGTGTATAACGCATCTATGACTTTATAATATCATTGGGGGCGAGAGAGTCATTCTTACAACACGTTAAGTAACATGTTTTCTTTTATAAATATAAAATTAGGGAATTAAAACTCCCAAATTGGTAACCCTTTTAGTATACGTTTTACGGGGAATCCCTCGATTGTATTGGTCTGGTCATCATTTTCAATTTGTTCTCACTAGTTGGCAAACTTTTCGTTTATATTTCACGGGAATCCCTTGATGGTATTGTGCGTCATTTAATGTTGTTTTCATACATATTTACCTAACTATTTACATACTTTGTGTGAATTTAAATTAGTGGCCTCTCTAACACCATTTCACTTAATTCTTAATTTTTTTTTTAACTTACACACTTAGAATTTCTTCCTGTATCGTGGGTGCTTTTTCAAACTCAGACCCGAAACAACTACTTGAAGATCATCAAAAATATTTTTTAAAGTGCGGTGGTCGAACCCGCGACACACTGCGCAGCTGTCGATCGCTCAGCCACAGCGCCATCTGAGTTGAACCGTGACCAGCCAAGTTTTATTGAAGAGCGAGCGTAGCGAGTCGTTTTGTCGGTCAGACAAATGTTCAAAACTGTGATTGTAAGCCAGGGCTCGGAAACGTTTTCTAAAATAACGCTTAGAACTGTTCTTTGCACCTCATTTTGTTCGGAACGAAAACGGAATGGGAATGTTTGAATGAAATCTAGTAAAGACTGTTGAGCGATAGCGAACGAAACAAACGAAAACGATCTGTAATCTTTGATAGATTGTCAATTTTATGTAATGGGGTATAAAGTTGAAAATGTATTAGCGACTGCTGAACGTTAGCGAATATCCCTTGTCGTTTGGCTACAGGCTCAGCTCAGTAGATCACTGCGCCATCCTTGTCTGAGTTTAACCGTGACCAGCCAAGTTTTATTGAAGAGCGAGCGTAGCGAGTCGAGTTGTCGAGTCAGACAAAATAAATGTACAAAACCTAAAAAAGGTTGTATGGAAGATATCGATGTTAGCGATAACACTGTCTTTGTAACTATAGAATTTGAAATACTGTAAAATTGTTTTTTGTAACAATTTTGGTGTACAATAAAGTGTATTCTTTCTATCTATCTATCAAAACCTGTGATTGTAGACTTACCTGTGCGTTGTCAGGGTCGGGTGGCGCGAACAGTCCGCTGAGGTCGCGGTACACGGTCGCTCTCAGTAGTGGAGGACGGTGAGGCACGGCCTGCCGGGTCGGGGCCAGGCGACCTGACGACTGAGGAGATATTTCTTTATTTTACTACATACTTAGTCAAAGAAGCATACATAGTCAACATTGCATAATTTCTCTAGTCATACTTATATTTACGCATAATAACTAAAACTTAATCATAATTATGTCTAAGCATAAGCTCGACCCCGGGCCGACGGCGCGTTGTGTTCCACACGCGTCTCAAAGAGTGTCAGCATAATGACGGGGCTTTAGAGAGCCAAAGCCTGCCGGAGTCGCGGGACTTATGAATTACCGTGACTCCGGAACGTAAAGGGCTATTAAAGGACACCGTGAATTCTAGTCAGTACGAGTCTGACAGTCCCTTCCGCCCTACCTGGGGTAGAACTCATTTGACAATTTTACACTCTAAAAAAATGTATTTGATAGAAGAAAGAAAGAGCATATGATAGGAGCCCTGCAGCGGGGTTCCGATCTTATCTGTGTATTGAGCTGTCTACCTTAATCTGGATATTAGTTTCTAGTGTAATGTACACTGAAAAGAGCTATGCTCGGTGTTTCTTAGCGGATAAAATCCGGAACATGAATATTCGGCGAAGAATCAGAGTCACCGACATAGCTCATAAAGCAAGTTGAAGTGGCAATGGGCAGGCTACATCGCTCGTAGAACTGACAACGGATGGGGAAGAAAAGTTCTCGAGTGGCGACCACGGACCGGAAGACGCAGCGTAGGCCTCCCACTAGGTGGACCGACGACATCGTGAGGGTCGCGGGCAGCTGATGAATGCAAGTGGAGGATTATCGTTCGGCGTGGCGGTCTAAGGGGGAGGCCTATGTTCAGCAGTGGACGTCCTCCGGCTGATGATGATGATGATGATGATGTACACTTACCGCTCCGTCCTTCCCTTTGAACTCTCTGAGTGCCAGCACTAACACTCTCCCACACATGGACATGACACAGAGGTAAGGGTCCGCAGTGGCCGCGTACTGTGCCGTCCACTCTAATTGTATGGACTGCAGGTTTACGCCGTCTGTGAACGATAAGTACTTGGGTATTAGTAGTAGAAGTTAGTTGTTAAATATATATTTATGTAGGGTGGTGTGGATGACCGAAATAGTAACAAGTTCACGTCTTGGAACTTCTTTTCTTTAATTCTTAAAACCCCTTCTACACGTCAGACGTGACCGCCGACAGAGGTGACCTTGGTCGTGTCAACAGTACCCGACCGTCTGGAACGCTGTCGGCTGACGGTCGGGTCGACCGCGGACGCAGCCTGTCGGGACGGATGCGCTCCCGACCAAGGTTATCCAAAGGTCGATTGACTCCGCCCATATTTTTGGTCGCACGACCAACGTCTACACCGTAGATTTTCATTCCCACCGGACCAAGGTCATCTCTGTCAGGCTGTCAGGTCTGATCGTGTAGAAGCGGTTTAAAACTTCTTAGCGTACGTCTTTACACTTTTTTCGCTCACTCGCCATCATTCTCGCCTCTCTCTCACACACACACTCTCTCCTTCACTCGTCGCTGCGTTCATGTTTTTTTTTATTTTAAAATTATGATGCATTCCAAATTAACATGTTACATTTATTTATTTGACACTGCCCGCGACTTCGTACGCGGATCCTGTTGCATATTCTTTTTTTCCCAGCTTATGTTATTTTTTTTTATAATTAGACAGTGAAATTAGTGATAGCTTTGATTTCCACATTAGGTGTACTGCCAGATCAGATACAATAATTTCAAATTAAATTAGCTTCAGTGAGATTACTTGGTAAGACTACTCGGTAAGACTACTCGGTAAGACCACTCAGTAAGACTACTAGGTAAGACTACTCGGTAAGACTACGCCGTAAGACTATTCGGTAAGACTACTCAGTAAGAACACTCAGTAAGACTACTAGGTAAGACTACTCGGTAAGACTACTCGGTAAGACTACGCGGTAAGACGACTCGGTAAGACTATCCGGTAAGACAACTCAGACTACTAGGTATGACTGGATAGTCTACTAGACTACTGGTAATACCTGAATTTAAATTTGAAAAGACTTACGCTTCATGAGTCTTATGCCCGTAGTTGTGACTTGCACCATAAACTTGTTGTTTCCCAAATTGCCCGCGAAGATAGTAGGAGATCCCGTCATGAATCCAGAGTCGTCCACTTCATTGATCTCTTGACCTGTTGGATACAAGATTTCAAATTTAAAAAAAAATCATCATCAGCCTAAAATAAATTACACAAAGTAATGCGCCTACAATAGAGTAGTTTTCAGGGTCAAAATAATTACATTCTATTAAGTCCGTATTTTAGATTATAAAAAAATATTGGACACGTATTTTTTCTTTTTTCGATTAAACAAAAAAGAACAAAGATAATAGCCTATTTAAGTTACCTGTGACGTCACTCTGCGCGAAAAATGCCACGCATCGTGACGTCACACGTAACTTTAATAGGCTATATCTTTGTCATTTTTGGTCTTATTTACAAATAAAAAAATACGTGTCCCTTATTTTTAAATAATCTAAAAGACGGACTAATTACATTTTTTTAGGCAACTAGCCTATTCGTAAGTCGGGACCGATACCACTGGGCCACCACTGCTCAATAACAATTAAAAAAAAAAAATGTGACCGCCTTCAAAAACAACCACAAAAAAGAGTAAAATAACCTACAAAACTTTTCTTTGGGAAGTCGGTGACTTTTTTATTAATTTCATTGTCTCTTTTGCCACCGACTTCCGACAGAAAAGTTTTGTAGGTTATTTTACTCTTTTTTGTGGTTGTTTTTGAAGGCAGTCACATTTTTTTTTAAAAAGTTTTTATTTTACTCTTTTTAGTTTAAATATTCAACCAAAATTCTTGTCAAATACATCATTTTCTTACAAGTGCACTAGAATTTTGTAATCCATAGCACCGGTAATAACATCGTTAACATCTCTTTCATTCATTTCCAATCTCAAAAACTGCTGAACCGATTTTGATGAAATTTGCAGTTTTCCCTAAGTCGAACGATACCTAGTACAACGAAAAAAGAATTACTTAAATCGGACTTATAGTTCCGGAGATATGCGAACTCAAACATAATTTTCTTACTTGAGGAGTTGTACCTTCCATCATCAGCTCAGCTACATGAGATGATGATTTCCATACGCAAGTACTTGAATTACATCATAAGATTTGCGAAAAACTATGTATCAGCTAGTAAAATTTGAGGTTTGCCCTCGATTTCTCCAAGATCCAATCATCAGATCCTGAAATGGTGACAATGGGACCACACGGGAAGCACCAGCTTTCGAATACAAAAAGAATAATGAAAATCGGTTCACCCAGTCGCAAGTTATGAGGTAACAAACATAAAAAAAAAAAAAAAATACAGTCGAATTGATAACCTCCTCCTTTTTTTGAAGTCGGTTAAAAATAACTCACCAGTCTCTAACACCATGCTACCATCTTCCTGAGTGAGTATTAGGTACGCATGTGATCCTTCCGCTTCTTTGGAAGAGTCGCTACTCTCACCCAGTACCGACCACATGTCTATACAACCTGGAGAGAGAGTTTTAAGAGGGAATTAAGAGGCAACACATACAATTAGCTTCAGAGAAAACTAAAAAGGGGTTTTGTAGTGTTATCACTACCAAAGAAGGTGAGTTTTCTCTGGAGCGGTTCATCCAGTCGTAATAGTACATTATGATATAAGTGCGGTAAGTTGATAATTTCAGCTGAGGTGATATTGGTAGCACGAGCCGTAAGGCGAGTGCTATAAGAAAGCAGAGGCTGTAATTATCAAACTGCACGTATGTCATACGACGTTTTATAACACATTTGTGAGGAAATAATAAAATCATTACAGCGAAAAGAAAGCACGCGGAATAATTTTTACTTTTTCATAAGTTAGCGATGCGCGCGCTTAAGTGTCTTTTGTTTATGGCAAAGGCACAAAAACAGTCACTATTACTAATAAAGTAAATTCATACTATTGTGTTTTAATATTACAGATAAATGGTTGTAATTAATTGTCAAAATTATTATTATTATATTAATTAATTAAATCAAAGAATAAATTTTTTATTTACAATATTTCATCTCTGAAAGTTAATTTTATTAATAAAATGTTGACCAATTTTCTGACATACAAACTCTTTGCTAAGATTTAAAAAATTACCGTTCGTTTTAGACGGAACATCTTGATAAACCGTGCGTTTTACTTTACCATTACGCACTAATACTGAAATAGGTGCAGTAAGAGACCTTTTACGAGCAAATGTGTTATAAATTATATTATGAGCATAGTCTGGAGTAGGTAAATTGATTGTATGTACAATCGACAAAGTTGAATTATGACCCACCATAAGCTTAGTTTCTAACAGACATTCAAAAAATTTATACTCACCAGGCAAATTAAAAGCAGTAATAAGCTGAGGTCTAACTGTTCTTTGTAGTACAGTCAGCGCCCCGTTCTTGCCTCGACCGCTGCAGGCGACCAGTTCAATGATAGGGTTGTCCTGCTGTCGACTGTACTCCTCTGACAATAGCTGTGGCTCGCCCATTGATACGTCGCCGATAGGGCAGATGTTTAGAAGAGAATCGCATACCTGGAAAAAAATAATTTGACTTAACAAGTAAACTGGGACAAACCCACCACACTATTTCCAAAACCACTGCAACTCCTAAAAACCAGAATCAACAGTGGCAACCACCAGAAAAGCGCCGAGACAATGAAGCTCGACGTGTCCCGGAGAATGAATTTACCTGTCTTGGACCCTGCAACGAAATTAATCAGAAAGGATTGTGGAGGAGTAGGAAATAGTAGATTGTATGACAAGGGAGCAAAGTAATATTTTTACGGCGAGGGCGCTATTTTGAATCCAGAGCGAAGTGAGGGATTCTACTGTAGAATCCTGAGCGTAGCGAGGGATTCTTTAGTAGAATCCCGAACGTAGCGAGGGATTCAAAGTACGCCGTCCGAGCCAAAAATATATTTTGCGCCCGAGTGATACACTCTACTTTTCATCACCCACTATGAGAAAATAAAAAGCGCCTCGTATTTTATTTTAATATTATTATACGGGTTAATAAAACATAGAGTAACAACTAAATTGAAATTATCTATTTTTTTTAGCTTAGTAAAATCATCAAATGAGTTCTCCCACCCCTACTGTCAGACTTCTACTGACTAAAATCCACGGTGTCCTTCAATAGCCCTTTCTGTTCCGGGGTCACGGTAAGGAAATAATCCCGCGACCCCGGCAGGCTTTGGCCCTCTGAGAGGGGGCCCCGTCATTATGCAGACGCTCTTTGAGGCGCGCGTGGGACACAACGCGCCGTCAAATTGAAATTATCTAATAATAAAACAACTAAAAACTTATATTTACATTTGAGACATTTTCGCAATTATGAAAATTATTTATAAGATTCCATTGAGAACGAGGCGAAAACATGTGAACGCATCGTGGAAAACATTAAATTACAAACTACAGTATACATCCATGCCACTGTCCGAAAAAAAAACAATCTACAATTTTTATTCAGCCAGTGACGTGGCGTGACTATAAGCCATCATTCCAGCCAGCCTTTATTCAAACACTATTTGCGTTGGATTTCTTTGGCGCCGAGCACTAAGATGTTCCAAATTCAAAAAGTGCGCGGCAATGTTCTTTGCGGCGCACTTATAAAGAGGATTAAAAACTCATTTCTGCCCCCTAAAAGTTCCCTATAGAAAACACCAGTTTTGGGCGCACTTAAAGGCGAACCAAGTCGTCCTTTTCGAATAGGTGGGATGAAAAATATGTTTCCACTTCCCTTTATTTAAGCAGGAGACAGAACAAAACAAGGCCAACAGTAATATGTGCCAATAGGCACAAAGGGACATTACAACTGGGAGAAGCCCAGTTGCCTACCACCACGGGTAAAAATGACTACTTATATCAATGGATCCTAAATAGTGAGCTGCTTTATTTGATTCCAATAATAGTTATGACAAAAAACTTTACTTCCGTGTGACGTATCGAAAATTTTAGAATTGTCGATCTTCGTCAATTTTGGTTAACGTAACAAAAGAAAAAAATACGCGTTTCCTATCTCCGAAACTACTGAGTCTGAAAAAAAAACAGATCAAATCAAATCAAATTTATTTCTTTGCAAACAATGTAAGTATAAAACAAAGTCGCTTCCCGCTGTCTGTCTATCTCTATGTATGCTTAGATCTTTAAAACTACGCAACGGATTTTTTTTAATAGGTAATTTTTGTAATAGTCATTCAAGAGGAAGGTTTCTATGTATAACCAGGATAATTGAAGAAAGTAATTCTCTCACTCGCACACTAGCGCCGTCTATACTTAATCCCGCGCGTAGCGTAAGCAGAAAAAAAAATAGTCTTGACGCGCTCAGTGATCTTTTTTAAGAATATTTACTATAGTTTTCTGTTATTTTTCCTTTGTTACCTGTTAATTATTGTTGTTTTAATTTTGTTTTGTTACTTTTGAGAAATTATTGTGATCTAGTCTTGTTTTTATAATTTTTAATTTGAAAAAAACTTTTTGAAAGTACTATCTGTCAACGCAAGCACAAGCCGCCATTTTAGATTCCTTTCTTCAATGAACCGGGTTATATATAACATGCATAATATAGTAAAGATTGACCCGTGCGGAGCCGGGGCGGTTTCTAGTAAAAATAAAAAGTTCAAGGTAACAACTACATACCTCAAAAACATAGCTAGTAAGTTGTGTAGAAGTCCTGATATCCGAACCGTACACTTCAAGCTCGTCCTTATCACTGATCTCGATGACATTGGTGGCCACGCAGTCGCTGATGGTGTCCAAACGACGCCTCTTCGCCAACGGATCAGATTGGTCCTTCTGTTGCTGTTGCTCTTTATTCAGTTGCTGGGTTTGTTGCTCTGTTTTGGAGATGATAAAGTGCTGATAAACTTGTAATGATTGCATTCTAGTTATCCCCTTCGTACACAAAGCGACGCAAAGATGAATTTTGAGGAAAGAAAATTCAGGTACGAGTGGGATTTGAAACCGCGTCTTCTGGATAAGTACAGTAGAGCGTCGATTATCCGAACTAATTGAGGGACATGGGTGTTCGAAAAACCGGTTTTTTCGGATAATCGAACTACCTATATGTATTTTGTTTGAGATGGGTTTGCTCTTGACTCTAGTCCAGGTTAAAGGGGACAGAGAAAAAGCCTACAATGAACCGAGCTTACCCAGAAGAAACCTGTTCACTATTACTTTTTTACGGCCCAAGAAGTGAGTTCCACTACTTTGCTGTGCACTTTATGAAGGAAGATTGTAAGCGCATAATAGTGAGACCGAGCAGTTCGGATAAGCAGTCGTTTGGTTAGGCCCCTCGCCCACGGCGACTTTTTGCAGCGATGCTGTAGCGCGTTTATCAAACGTGCTACAGCATCGCTTCTAACGCGAGTTAGTCGCATTTGCAACGCGCTACTGCTTCGCGATTGTATCGATACAAACGCGCGACCGCGTGGAATGACATCGGTAGAGAGGTCGGAGGGGGGAGGGGGGAGTGTCGCGATTAGAGTGGCGCGTTTGCATCGCGACTGAATCTGGTCCCGTGGGCGAGGGCACACAGCTAGCGACAGCATCGCGTCTGTATCGATGCTACGCGCGACAGCATCGCGACTGCATCGCTACAATAAGTCGCCCGTGGGCGAGGGGCCTTAACCGATGTCGGATAATCGACGCTCTACTGTACTCCAGACGTTTTATATATTAATAAGGCTACCGCAACTCACATTCAGAAGCTGAATCTTATTCGTTTTAAACTATTTTAAGAAATGACGCCAAATTACCGTAAAACTTTCAAACTGTGGAATAAATATTGATCTGCTATAAAATAGGTATTTATTTTATGAACTCTCAACAAATGAGAGCGCCAAACGCGGGCGATGCGTAGGATCGAGTATCGCAATTACAAGTAGAGGCTCAGAAGACGCAGGTTCAAACCCCGCTCGTAGCTAAATTTTTCTGTCCTCAAAATATCTTTGGAATTTTACCATTTCTAGTTTCATATTACAAAATTAAAGCTGTATTAAAAATGAAAAAATCTCACCATTTTCAGACACGGTGAGATCCACGGTGGCTTCCAAAGGCTTGTCCACTGAGAACAGCATCCTGTTCTCTCTCTCAGTCACTCTCAGTAGGAGAGAGTTACCCAGTCGCGAGCCCAGGAAGAGGAAGTCTTCTTCTATGACACACATCTATGGAGAAAATTATTCAGAATAGAGTACAACTTAGTTCTTCGTTCTTTAAGGCCCCCGCGCACTAGCCAGAATATTTGTCCAACCAGTTAGAGCAGTCAATTGACGACTATTCAAAATGTTTTCTTTAAATTCATACCTGCTATATAACCGAAGTGCGGTCGCAAAGCAGGAGGAATTTCATAAATTGACCTTTCTGCCTAGTGAAAGTGATCACAAACATTTGTCTATTAAGTAAAAGGTAGCCGGTATGACAGTATGCGGTTATGCATACTATCGGTAAAAGGTTTACAATCCCGGAGGACAGCGGCCATTGCATCTCTGCAAGCGAGACTCATTATATTTACGCGGGAGTGACAGAGACAGGTCAATGTACGAAATTCCTTCTGCTCTGCCACCGGACTTTTATTGATAAAATTCATGACCGGACTTTATTTCCCGTATAGCACGTACAGACACAGTGATACAATGTACGTACACAGGTAGTGAGCACGGAGGCGGCGGCGCGGTCGAGGTGGAAGCCGCGCACCGTGCGCACGGAGTCCGCCAGCAGCGTCAGCACGTACAGCGGGCCGCTCAGACACAGTGATACAATGTACGTACACAGGTAGTGAGCACGGAGGCGGCGGCGCGGTCGAGGTGGAAGCTGCGCACCGTGCGCACGGAGTCCGCCAGCAGCGTCAGCACGTACAGCGGGCCGCTCAGACACAGTGATACAATGTACGTACACAGGTAGTGAGCACGGAGGCGGCGGCGCGGTCGAGGTGGAAGCTGCGCACCGTGCGCACGGAGTCCGCCAGCAGCGTCAGCACGTACAGCGGGCCGCTCAGACACAGTGATACAATGTACGTACACAGGTAGTGAGCACGGAGGCGGCGGCGCGGTCGAGGTGGAAGCTGCGCACCGTGCGCACGGAGTCCGCCAGCAGCGTCAGCACGTACAGCGGGCCGCTCAGACACAGTGATACAATGTACGTACACAGGTAGTGAGCACGGAGGCGGCGGCGCGGTCGAGGTGGAAGCTGCGCACCGTGCGCACGGAGTCCGCCAGCAGCGTCAGCACGTACAGCGGGCCGCTCAGACACAGTGATACAATGTACGTACACAGGTAGTGAGCACGGAGGCGGCGGCGCGGTCGAGGTGGAAGCTGCGCACCGTGCGCACGGAGTCCGCCAGCAGCGTCAGCACGTACAGCGGGCCGCTCAGACACAGTGATACAATGTACGTACACAGGTAGTGAGCACGGAGGCGGCGGCGCGGTCGAGGTGGAAGCTGCGCACCGTGCGCACGGAGTCCGCCAGCAGCGTCAGCACGTACAGCGGGCCGCTCAGACACAGTGATACAATGTACGTACACAGGTAGTGAGCACGGAGGCGGCGGCGCGGTCGAGGTGGAAGCTGCGCACCGTGCGCACGGAGTCCGCCAGCAGCGTCAGCACGTACAGCGGGCCGCTCAGACACAGTGATACAATGTACGTACACAGGTAGTGAGCACGGAGGCGGCGGCGCGGTCGAGGTGGAAGCTGCGCACCGTGCGCACGGAGTCCGCCAGCAGCGTCAGCACGTACAGCGGGCCGCTCAGACACAGTGATACAATGTACGTACACAGGTAGTGAGCACGGAGGCGGCGGCGCGGTCGAGGTGGAAGCTGCGCACCGTGCGCACGGAGTCCGCCAGCAGCGTCAGCACGTACAGCTGGCCGCCGCTCAGGGACAGCGCGAGCCGACCTTCACCCAGGGGAGCTACACACGACCCGTCCAGGGTTATGCACACCCCTTCTTGAATCCCTGTTTAAAATAACGACCTTTACAATTTGCCCACAAATTCCCGTAGCACATCACCGTCACAGAACAAAGTCCCTACGTACCCAAGGCGATGTAAGTCTCCGATGCCTTGCGACTTTAGGCGCCAATCGTTAACGTTGAGCAGTCGCTAATACATTTTCAACTATATACCCCATCGCATAAAGTTGAAAATCTAGTAAAGACTGCTGAGCGATAGCAAAGGAAACAAACGAAAACGATCTATAATCTTAGATAGATTTTCAACTTTTTGCAATCGGGTATAAAGTTGAAATTGTATTATAGACTGTTGAACGTTAGCGAATGTCGCTTGCCATTTGGCTATAGGGCCTGGTAAGACGCAGACGGGTCGCGGATATTTGTCTCTTACAGCGTCCCTTTCATACAAAATGTATAGAAGCGTCGCGACGCAAAACATACAGAAGATGGGATAGCAATACAAATCCATAGAAGTACGTAAACAGGCATGCGTCAATGGATACGAAAGTCGTAAGGTATCGGGGACTTGCGTCGCTTTGGGTACAAAGAGGCTAACTAATCGAAACCGCAATGCGTTACTCGTAGTAACAATATTGTGTTATAAAAGTGAAATATAAGGCGGTACATTGAAGAAAGGATTCTAAAATGGCAGCTTGTACTTGCGTTGACAGATAGTATAGTCAGCATATAAGATTTCAAATTAAAGTTTTTGTCAAATTAAAAATAAAAAAACAAGACTGGGTCACAATAATTTCTCAAACTTAACCTGACAATAAAACAACAATAATCAACAGGTAACAACGGAAAAATAACAGAAAACTATAGTAAATAATCTTAAAAAAGATCACTGAGCGCGTCAAGACATCAAGACTAATTTTTTTTTTCTGCCAACGCTACCCGCTGGAGTGAGTATAGACGGCACTAGTGTGCGGGCGAGAGAACACGATAAGCGCCGCCATTTAAGAATTCTTTTTCAATTAACCGGGCTATATACGTCAGAGATTTTTTGTTTTTTTTTAGCGTTGTAAAATCATCAAATGAGTCCTCCTACCCCGGGCAGGGCGTGAGGGACTGTCAGACTTCTACTGACTAAAATCCACGGTGTCCTTCATAGCCTGTTATGTTCCGGGGTTACGGTAAGGGAATAATCCCGCGACCCCGGCAGGCTTTGGCCCTCTGAGAGGGGGGCCCCGTCATTATGCTGACGCTCTTTGAGGCGCGCGTGGGACACAACGCGCCGTCGACCCGGGCATGGTCCTTGGTCGGGCAGCGAGTTGCCCTTTACTCGCTGCCCGCATGCCCGCGCCTACGGTGGCCGGAGATCGTCTCACGACGTCCGTCGCCGTGGGCGTCCTACACCGCGGTTGGGGCGGAGGGAGGACTCTGTCCTCTCTCGCTCGCGGCGCGCCTCCTCCTTCGCGAGCATTACTGCTTCGCAGAAGGAGGCGACCGCTTCCCACTCCGTCTCGCCCCGCAGCATGGCCGCAACCAATGCCGGGCGCGATATACGTCAGAGATAGAAAAGATTTAAGTCAGTACTTTGAATATGTGAACATTCTGAGTAGGGCAAAAACTAGCCAATGATAATGATGCGATTCTTGTGAGATTGAAGAATCCCTTGCTTCTACAATACTAATAATATTATAAATGCAAAAGTTTGTGAGGATGTATGTGTATGTAGGTATGTTTGTTACTCTTTCACGCAAAAACCACTGAACGGATTTGGCTAGCATCGCGTAGGTAAGCTAAAGGCGCATCCACACATGCCCGGCGGGCATGGCCGGCGGCCGTGCCGCCGGCAATGAAACAATATCTCATGTTTAGTTTGTTTATGATTCAAGGCAGTCTGAAACCCGGCGGCATAAGCCGGCGGCATAAGCCGGCGGCATGTGTGGATGCGCCTTAAGGTAAGCTCCTTATGTTTGAGGACGCAACAAAATACGACAAACCATTATTACCTAGTTTTCCCCAACATGGTGTTATGTTAAGTTTAAATAAAAGATGCTTTTTGATCTCAGATCAAAGAAATAGGCAGATAGAGCGCTCAGATCACGCAAAGTCGCGACAGTACCAAGCTACGCGTCGTACCAAGCTGCGCGTCGTTGTTGTTTTTTGACAAAATTCAGGCCGTCTCGTGTTTTTAACCATCGTAAAAGTTGTTCTCAAAAACAAAGAAAACATTCGATTTAATTTTGTATTAACTTTGGTGGAGACACTCGCGTGTTCTGAGCGTTCTATCTGCCTATTCGTTTGATCTGAGTTCTTGATGTACAACGTTTTAATCGTAGGCAGACACACGAGTTAAGGCTGATTTACATTGAGTCAGTAACTGACGCCAGTCCACTGACGAGTCAGTACTGACTTGGCACTGCCATAGTGTAAATTGATTTCAAGTCAGTACAGTACCCACTGACGACATACTGACTCCGTATAAATAACACGAGTCAGTAACTGGCGCCAGCACTGACGTCAGTTACTGACTCAATGTAAATCAGCCATTACAGTAGTTCATAGATGACGTTCACACAGTACAGTGCAGTGACGGAGTTAGCCACCGACTACAGATATACAACGTGTAATGTTAATAGGGCAAAACCTCTCGTGGGGTAACTCAGCCCATGTTACTGAACAATATTTGTTCTAAAACTTTTGGAAAAAAAAAAAAAAAAAAAAAGATTTTTCATACTGATGGGCTCGATCAATTTCACATTTTGTATGAATTTTTTTTTCCCAATAGTTTTTGATCAAACATTGTTCACTAACATGGGCTGATTTATTGCACAAGAGGTTTTGCGCTATTAACGTTACACGTTGTATATCATAGACAATCAATAGTGAGGTGGATGCTTACTATAATACTAATTAGTGATGTTACAGTCTATCTCTAAAATCAATGTAAAATAACAAACTTTTATGTACTTACTGAGAGGAAAATTAGTGGTATGTGTCGCTACGCTATTTAATGATACTCCATACGGAGGTACCGACTGATTGAGGTATATGAGGGAGTTCACAGCCATTATGAGACAACCGCCTGTGGACAAATAAGAAAAAGCCATTTAGTAAGAAGTTCTCATTATAAAACATATACTTACTGTCTTACTACAAAAAAGTAAAACATCTGTTGAGCACTTGTCAAAAAAAACTGTCAACTGTACAGCTTGGCAAAAAACAGTAGAAAATCGGAAGTCGCCACTGTGCTCTCGCTACCAGCACTTTGAATGATTTTATTTAATTTTTTTTACTTATTATGTTAGTTTTATGGCACAATAATAAATCTAACAAACCTGCGTTCTTTGTTTACATCAAATATCAAAGATTTTAAAACGTTATCAGCAAACAAAAAGATTAGTTCCGTTTCAATCCGTTCTGGCCAAGCTGTAAATTGGTATTTGACATTGATATAAGGGTCGTTTTGCAGGTACACGTTTTTAGATAAGTGTTCAAGAGATATTACATTTTTTTTTGTAGTACAACGAATACTGTGCACTGGCCTTCTTAAGGGTAACTTACCAAGTGGTTTCTGAACGGGCACAGCCCTGAGACAGTCAAAGGGCAGATGCGCGGTTGCCCAAATAACTGGATGTACCCGAGCACTCATGTTCAAACTCACACCACACATTGCGCAAGTGTCGTTGCGAACCGCTGTGCGACTGAAAGAGATTAGAAACGACACTATATTTTTATGTCTTACCAAACTGTAACAATAAAGGCGCTCCCTCACCGGGAGCATTCGCGTGTAATGTAACATTATAGATCCGACTTTGAGCATTACATTATAGTACTACCTCCCTGAGTAACGAGCGTTCTTACTAGATTTGTTACAAGGTGCGCATGTTGATCCTAGATTGTCTTCCCTCACTGATGAAATGTTCGAATCTGTAACGTTACATTACAGGTGAATGCTCGTGGTGAGGGAGGACCTTAACATTGCAAAAGGAAATATTTTTAAAGGAGTAAGATGTTGGCCTGCCTAGGGCAAACTGGACATCATCAGGTCGAACATGATGTCCCTGGATGCACAGTCTGCAGGGTTAACACTAGTACATACTAATAAATTAAAAACTCACCCAGCAAAAGTCCTGACTGGCTCGTACAATAACAACAATGTTGGTTCATAATATCCATGTAAGAACTGTATATCCAGAATATTGTCTATTTTCTCGTCGAGATCTTTTAATACTATGACGTAGGAGGCTAGGGTTGGTGCTCGGTTGATGGTTTGTGTTGGTTGCTGTAACAAATAGTTGTGAATTTAGTGAAAGATTCAGCTAATTATGGCTAAAAAATCTAGCCACTAGTTGATATGGAACAGGTAGGTGGACATATTAGCAGAATCATAATTTTAACTTCTATTAATTTTGTAAAATGGTCAGCCAAACAGCAAGCGTTAAACGTAAATGCTCAGCAGTCTCCAATACATTTCCAACTTTATACCCTAGCGCATAAAGTTGAAAATCAATTAAAGATACAGAGAGTTTTTGTTTTTTTCATTTGCTATTATAATAGATTTTGAACGTTTTGCATCGGAATATAAAGTTGAACATTAATGACTGCTGAGTGTTTATGAAACGCTTGCCATTTGGTTATAGGCCCTGGTGGCCCACCATGAACTTATAAAGTGTGAGTCTTTAGGCTGTTGGAAAGAGATGGCGCTAGATGACTTGTTAGCTCTGTCTCTTTCCTACAGCCTCAACTGCATCGCATTATGAGCTCGTGGTAAGGCCGTTGTTCTATTACTTATGAGCAGTAAAAAAAAAAATGTTGAACTCACAGATTTCTTACTATCAAGAGGTTTAGCCTCCAAGGGGTCTCCATCCTCACTTGTTATGTCTTTTCTAAACGGTAACACAGCTAGTTTCTTGCCGTACAGTAACATGACTGCACATCGGCCTTCCGGATCCACTCGGATCCATGGAATGTGAGGGTGGGTTGTCCAGCCATTCTGGAAAAAGACAGGAATCTTTGAGCTCTTATAATTAAGAAAAAAAAAATGAAAGAGTTCTATGCAGTATCCACATATTAAGACTTTGCCTAGTTGTGGCCAGCCCTTGGCCACCACAAGACTTTATACTCCTTAGGCGCAGGACACATAGAAAAGACGTCAGAGGAGGACGCGTCGCGGGCGGGTGAAAATGCATAAGAATCGCGCCCGTGACGCGTCTCTTCTGTATATCTTACGCAGCGACGCTTCAACTCAAAAAAAACATAATTGTTATGTCTCCACCCCATCTGCGTCTTACGTCTTTTCTATGTGGCTCGCGCCTTATAACTACAATAAAATTCTATGGTTTATCCTATATTTTTTTCCTACTACCAAATAAGAATTTATTATGCATAGGAACCTTTTGAGGAAAATTAATTAACTGATGCTATAAAAAACGTATATTACGTAAACGTATATACGCCATATTGCTCGCAGAGCAGATGGCCGATGGGGTCGAAAAGTACTAGAGTGGAGACCACGGACTATCAAGCGCAGCGTAGGACGTCCACCAGCAAGGTGGACAGACGACCTGATAAAGGTCGCCGGAAGACGCTGGATGCAGGTCGCATCCAACAGGTATATGTGGAGATCGAAAGAGGAGGGCTATGTTCAGCAGTGGACGTCCTACGGCTGAGATGATGATGATGATGATAAAAAACGTGGGAAAAATTGCACTGAGATATGCTTAATTTAAAAATGAGCACAAAGACTGAATACAGTGAATTTGTTTTATAAGTAAAGACATAAATTATTATCTCTTACCTTCATATCATCCTCTTCAAAGTAATGCATACTTAGCGTAATAAGGTTATCGGTCTGCGGATCATACTGCAGAACCGACAGCTTCGCTTCTCTGAACGATACCAGCAACAGATCTCTACCAGAACTGGGGCTGCGGACGGAGGCTAAGGACATCACGTTACCCCATAATGTGTATGTCGCTAGACATTCGAGTTTCATCTTTGGTGGGATTGGCTGGCCAGCTGAGGAAAATGATTAGATTTATTAATTACTGGAATTGTTGAACACTCCTGAACGTACCATACCTATATCGCAGTTCTGGGGTATAGGGTAGTTAACTGCATAAATAAATTGAAAAGAGTATTGAAAAATAACAGACACGATTTTTGGCTTCTTAAATCAATGAATATTGATTAAGTTAAACCTAAATTTCAGACTAATTAAATTTTTCGAAGAAAATAGCCTGTTGCTAACTTATTATTATTGAAATTGTAGATCTTACAATTTAATAAGGCAATCGTTTATATAAACTTTTTATGGATAGTAAGTAGAATAAAGAATGTAATAGAGTGGGTATTTTTCTGAGATTCCTAACAGTTTATTAATGACTGAGAGTTGTTATAGAGACAAATAACATTTAATTGTACGCTGTAACTCTTATAGCCTATTCTCTAGCTTATTTTGAAATCACAATGAGCTAAAAGCTTCTAAATCATAGATGATAACTTACCGGCGTTAACCTCCTTCGTATGACCTTCAGGTAACAACCTGAATACTTTGAGGATATTGGCTCCGGCGGTGACGAGACACGTATCATCATTATTGAAGAAACAACAGCTCACGGCATGCTCAATCCCTGTGGCAGGGTGGGTTTGCCGGCAAATCGAAAACATCTTCCGATCGCCTAGCTTTCTAGGTTATGTTTTAAAAATCACTTAAAAACTTGAAACTATGAATATTGAAGCACTTATAATCAATATTTTCACATATTTGACGTGATTGTTAACGTATTTTATTGAGATTTCACTGAATTCACCAGTTTTTACGATTGTTTATTTGTGATGCCGATGCGACGCTTGTGCGGTTGACTGACATTGACAATTGATGACAATGACATAGATGACATTGCAACAAAAAAAAAATGGCGTTCCATCACTGCGTTCCATTCCATGTGTTCTGAATACGGTTCTGAAGATCGAATGGAGTTTCTTGGATCCATGCCGTCCATTTCTTGTAGATGTTATGGGCCCGCCTTAAACTTACTTTTTCCTTTGAACTGCAATATTATAAAGTTTTTGCAATATTATTCAGTATTTTATAAATTCGCCAAATTATTCATGTATTTTCTAGCTTAAAATATCACGTAACTTTCATAAACTTGTTTCGAACGCACATTTAATAAAAAAATCAAGCTACACATAAAATATTCTTAATTTTCTTTTAGGTATCACTCTAATTGTAGTTGAAGTTCTCGCTTTTTTTTTAATAGCCCTTAAGGTTCCGGAATATTCTTTAGTCACACCTATGGCTGAACCTACCTTCCTCGCGCGAGCTGTGAAAGGAAGGTCATATTTTACGTCCTGAAACAAAAGGGCCTCGCAGATGCATCCACCTAGGTTCGGTCTCGCTACGCCATCGCTCGCCACTGGCCCAACAGACAATTTTCTGTCAGTGATTGTTCCAAAAGGATTTATAGGAATGCGATTGAAAGGTTTCCAGCAAAGGACCAGTACTGGGAATGGACATAGATGTAGCCAAGACAGTGGCGTAGATAGTCCAGAAGGGATCCCTCCCCCGTCAAAACTTGTTTGAGGCCATTTTAATCTTATTGATAGCTATAGTTTTGCAGACTAGGTGTAGACTGATCGTAGATTCGTAGCTGCTTTCATTTATGACCACACAAATCCTTTTTGAAGATTGAGCATATGTTAGGAGTTCAAAAATTGGACGGCGGGATAAGTTTTATTTTAACAGCAAGATTTTAATATGTTTTTATTCCAATCATCGCGCGGGGGCCCTTGTCACTTTGGGGGCCTCGTATTTGATACGGCGGTAGCTACGCAATTAAAAAAAAAAACAATATCAAATTGGTAAATACTAAATATTTTTATTCAGACCATTATCTACCTACAAACAGGTGAGCAAATTATTTCTACGATTTATAAACTAAAATAATAATTAACTCATTCATTTAAAAACAATAATTCAGATTTTTAGAGCTAATTTTAATAACTAAATAGAATAATTTTGTACCACAAGTTACAAATAATTATAGGAATATAAAATTTAAATAATCAAGTCTATTTACAAAATCTTGAAAAGCCAGGAACTCAAAAACTTTTTTGATGAATAATGTAATGCACAAGTTAGATACAGAGTACAAAACATACTCGCGGGACTTAAATTCAAAGCAATAAGAGCGATTTTCGCTGCCACTTTCTACCGTTAGTACAAAAGTGAATGGTGATGTATTGCATAGGCAGGTACTTGTTTTTTTTTTTAAACAGTTTCTCTTTTTCATATTATATAGATGTTTCATATGTGAACCTGAACAGGCTTATTCCGGCGCCGGCGAGTGAAAGTGACAGAGCTATACTAGTCGTCTAGCGCCATCTCGTTCACTCACTCGAACATGCCTGGTTTTAAGACGTTGTAATACCGCCCCAGGACATCTCATCTTAAAGCGAGAGGAGTTCCATTGTAGGAATAAGACAGAGCTGTACAAGTCTTATAGCGCCATCTCGTTCACACAGTTAAACAACTCTCCCTATAACACCCATGATTATTTCTTGGTTCTCCAAAGAAAAAATATTAAGTCGTGATTTGTGTCTGCTTGCCGCTTTGCAAAATATTGAGAAAATGATATCTACATATTTCAATAAATAAGGCGTCTAGGACATGATCGAAAGCATGTCCTTCCCGCTTTTTTGTCAAACGTAAGTATATACGTGACTTCGTTAAACATTTACATAAAGTTGAACATGTGGCCTTGTGAGCCAATAAAACTATGTATAAAAGGGAAAATTAAAAAAGTATTAAACATGGAAAACCAAAATATATAATTATCTAAATAAATATATACAAATACTAGTTTTGAGCAGCATCACTGCAATTTGGAACCAAACGCCGAATCAAAGAGTAAACAAAAACTGACAAAAAGTTCAGTAATAATGATTATTTTACAACATACCTATACACTGAAATGAAGAACAGTGCAATGACTATTAGTTATTTTATAAATTACAAGACATTGAAGGCATTCTTAAAATTATTCGAATTATTATTACTTCATGCATCTATTGAATAAAATATAGTTTACAGGGACATTGAACATTGCAGTACAGTTTTAAGAGTAAAAACACAAAATAGTCCAGTTAATAATATTTACAATATCGATTAACACTTTGTAGTATAGTTTGTTGAGAAAAATCATTCACAGTTCATTTGTCAATCATCCCAAGTCTTATACACAAAAACTATAATGTCGTCCAGATAAAAATCAGTCTTCAACCTTTATTGTGCCACAAATTATGGTAGATGAACCCAGTTCCAAGACTTCCAAGGCTAGATGAGAAATGTACGCCAAAAAGTTTTCAAATAAGTTCAATTGGAACAATCTCGACCGACTGTACAAAATCTTGTAATAGATGTCGAGTCATCTAGATTTGATCATATCCCAGCTCGCACTTTTACAGAATCGGTTTCTGTCTACCAATTATGTGGCCATTCTTTGTTCCCTCAATTACCACTCCATTCAGCAGATCTACACATATCCGCAAGCAACTCATCAAATTCGAGAACAGAGCTCTCATACAATTCCAAGTCCTTTGACAAATCCTCGTTGGCTATTTCCATCTCTCTCACAGATTGAGGACTCCTCGACTCTGAGCGGATAAGATCGTCGGCTAACTTTAAATGTGGAGCGTTGAAGAAGTCCTTGTAAAACTCTGCAAGTTCTCTGATAGGATGGTGGTCGGCGAAAGGAAATTGAAGGAGCTTCAAAGGCGGTTCATTCTCATTCCGAAATCCTGTGAACTTTTTTGGTGGCATCTCCAAAGAGGTCGGACTTTTGGACAAAGTTGTGATGTCCAACTCTTGCGTGCTTTTGAGCTCTATGGGACTAGTTGTCAGTGGAGTTGTAGAACGCTTCCTACATTTAGGAATGGGGATCTTAGTAAAGAAGTCTTCGAATGCTTGCCTTATGATGTTTTCGTCTACAAAGGCAGCTAATCGCAAGGGTCTGTTCAAGTCAACAGGACCAAAAGGTTTTGGCTCCTTTTTTTGATCCTTTTTCTTCTTTGATTCGAATATTACGTGTTTTGGACTCAGTTCGAAATGGTCACTTTTGAGTAACAGCAGTTTATTTTTCTCTGTTCTATTTGGAGATATGGAGAAGTTTGTTCTGTATGAAACTGAGAAGCATATAGCTCCTAAAGGAGTCTTTAACATGCCAGCTTGGATTTTCTTGACAGATTCGCCTAAGATTTTCATTTTGGGTTCCCCACTGTAGACTCGATAGAATATGGTGAAGGATTCTGTTCTCTGCTTCCTTGATAGATGATATGCGGGAGTTATTCTCGTTACTGTGATCAAAGACTTCAGTAAGATCCCCATTCGAAAGTATATTGTATTCATTGCCTTCAACGATGTGTCGAACTGGGTCTCATCTAATTCTAAGGTCCATAATTCGAGTACCATTTCGTCTCCATCCTCAGTTTGTACTGATATTTCGACGTGTAGTTGAGATCTGATGGTTTCAAGGATTCTGTCCGAAGGAAGAGCATTCTTCGTTGCTTGGTTGACTTCGGGCGTGTCAGGTATTTGGAGGTTGAACCAATCAGTATCAGACGACTGTGGTTTGCTATACGGTTCTATTTTAACCCCTTTCCTCGATTCTACAATAACTTGGACGCCTTTATATGCTAAGAACTTTGTGAACTTTGTAAATTCGTTTTTGTCACTAATGTTTGAGAAAGCAGCGTCCGGCGCCATTGTTGTGATAGTTTATTCTTCGTCAGCGATGCAGTTTTCCACAAGATTCCTCAAGTTCGGATTCTCCATAGCGGCTGCAATCCTCTCTTTGTCGTTGATTTGTTTGTTGACTGTAACAAGAGAAATGGAGCAATTATTATTATGATCGATATACCAACAATGGAAATTGATAAAGTGTCCTGACAAGACAAAGAGTATTATCGATGACGCTTTTTTAAGACAATAAGGAGGATTATGATTAGATCTCTAGATTATGATACGGTTACCAAGACGGCTCTGATGTAATTTGCGAAGAATTAGAACAATGAGCTCACTTTTTCCAAAACAGAACGCATACTGTTATTGGTTGAAGTGTTTAATTGTTGATGACATAATTAAAGTTCAACTTGTAAGCCCTAAAGGCGCGCTACCATGACCGTCACTGTTTATAAATGCAACGAAGATGAAAGACGTCTAGACCGGTTTAAACACAGATGCTTATCAAACCGGTCCTAGATCTTATACGAGGCTTAGATAAAACTGATCTTTTGAATGTAAACAAACTCTTTACGAACAATTTTCATCTCAGATATAATTATTCTGCTCAAATACTAATTACCGATGACTTGCCGAATTCGACATAAGTTGAAAACTAATCGCGTAATTAATCAAAATATTATGTTTTTAGAGATCTGACCTTGGCTTGAAATAGAGGAAGGTCAATGCCACGAATGATTAGCTACTGATAGTGAAGTGTTGTCAATACGTCTTGCATTCATTATTACAATGTGAGATGGAAATTAAGCAGGCAAATTACAAAAGTGTTCACTGCCGTCAAAAAACAACGTCACAAAGGCCCATGATAAATATTATTATGAGCCCTCGACAATACGTTCGGGATGGTCGTTTCCATGGAGAAGAACCAGCAAGAAACTCCATGGTTACTCTTTCAACAATACCCAAATCATAGTAAGACGTTGAGACGTCTATAGATCATGTGCATATACAAACAGCTGCAGATATAAGTATCGGAAGTAACCTTGCATCGTTACTAGAAATGCTGTCGAGGCTAGCAAGAACTCATAATATTTATAATCTAAACGTTGATCGCATATTATTCCAAGACGATTATTTTATAAATAGAAAGGGTAAAGGCTAATATGCATTAGTAGATTAGATCTAAGTTGTTAGTATTTAGACTGAGATTTAAATGTGAAAGAGAGGTGCTAGATTAGGTTTGCAATAACTGCTGAAACGGGAATTCTGTGAATATAAGTAGGGTATTTTTTTTTTTTTTTTTAGCGTGGTAAAATCATCAAATGAGTCCTCCAACCCCGGGCAGGGCGGGAGGGACTGTCAGACTTCTACTGACTAAAATCCACGGTGTCCTTCATAGCCTGTTACGTTCCGGGGTTACGGTTAGGGAATAATCCCGCGACCCCGGCAGGCTTTGGCCCTCTGAGAGGGGGGCCCCGTCATTATGCTGACGCTCTTTGAGGCGCGCGTGGGACACAACGCGCCGTCGACCCGGGCATGGTCCTTGGTCGGGCAGCGAGTTGCCCTTTACTCGCTACCCGCATGCCCGCGCCTACGGTGGCCGGAGATCGTCGCGCGACGTCCGTCGCCGTGGGCGTCCTACACCGCGGTTGGGGCGGAGGGAGGACTCTGTCCTCTCTCGCTCGCGGCGCGCCTCCTCCTTCGCGAGCATTACTGCTTCGCAGAAGGAGGCGACCGCTTCCCACTCCGTCTCGCCCCGCAGCATGGCCGAAACCAATGCCGGGCGCGAGAGGTCTCCGCCTATCGCAGCCGTGAGGACACGTCGGTGCGCCGCCCAAGCTGGGCAGTCCTGCACCGTATGCTCCACCGTGTCCTCCGGGCGATCTTCGCAGTGATGACACCCAGACGTATCCTCCTTCCGCATTAGACACAGGTACCTCCCGAAGCACCCGTGCCCGGTGAGGACCTGCGTCAGGCGGAAGGTAAGGACGCCATGACTTCTCTCCAACCACTCCTCAAAGAGGGGTCTTACCGCCGCAATTGCGGCGTGCCCGGAATATAAGTAGGGTATACTGAAGATACATTTTTTGAAGACTTCTCGGTCCATAAAGATTTTTCGAAGCTATGCAAACACAAGATAATTTTACTGGATACATAGACAATGGGACCACGAAGACCGTTTGGGCAAAAGTCTTCAATTGGGATCCCAACTGCTCAACTGTTCGTAGTTTCAGTTGAGCAGTCGGGAAAAAGCGAAAGATTGTCTATCTGATCTGACAGATTAACAACTAAATCACGAGAAATTACTTTTGATCCTGTGCTGTATGGAACCGTTATTGTAGATTCAATTATCATCACTAAGCAACAGGAAGATCTAGAAATTCTCGAATTATGCAAGTAAACAAGTCGTTATCAAGTTGACTGCTTATCAGGAATTACAGTACAGCATAAACACAACAATATTATCATTTTAATCACTTGTTTGGACAGAAACTTGAATAAAATATAAAGCCTTGTATCCAGCTGAACAAAGTTGGGTGGTGAGTTGGTGACACTGTTGACGTCCATCACAACCTTCATAATTGGCTCATTTGTTTTGCGTATCATTTTATAAATAGCAAATCGTATCGTAAAACCCAGTTACTGGTTTCTGGAGGTCAGATGGTCAGCTCAACTTCCCAACTCCCAACATAGAGGATCAGCTAAAGATTATGATAATAAGCTCAAATTGAGCGATAAGATTTTAAAAGACAGTAAATGATGAAATTTGATTGAGATTTAAGACAAAGATAAGACTCTTATCAGGACAGAAACTGCATTTTACAGGATTTACTTAATCAGGAGTCACACTATGGTTACACGTAAAACTGAGACGCTAACTTAGGATAAGATAGCCCTTAAGGCCACGTAATTGGGAATCAACCTATTTTTGATTCAACGGCAAACAATCAAATATTCGTTTTTCGATCTGAAAAAAATGTATGTTATAGTTCAATAAACTGTCTATGTTATTTTCCAGTTGAAAACGCGATATTTATAACTTGACTCGATCAAAAAAAATCGCGAAAATAGAGATTTTTTTAACGTTTTTTGAGTGGTACTTGAAGTAGATCAAACTTTTGGTCCTGAAGAATATATCAATAAAGAGGTAATGATGTTTGTCAGAACTTTATCAGGTTACTTTTTCATTTAATAACAATTTTAATTTATAAAAAGACGTCAATGTGTTTGGGCACATACGCCGTTTTATTCTAAGCACACATTCACTATCGTCCTCTCATCTTTTGCCTTTCAAAAGTAGTGTCATCACTGTCGCTCGTTGACGAATCAGTCAGCCAGCGTGGCTCTTACAGACTAGACCTATGACACTTTTTTTCTGATCGGGGCTGTCAGATTTTCGTAATAGAAAAATTGGAAATTGAGAAAAAGATAGCGTAGGCTTATTGATTATTCAAAATATGTTTAGGCATATATACGCTGTGTTTAATGGGACCTGATTAAACGGACATGGCTGTAAAATAGACCTATAAACTTTCTATTTTCAATAACATATTATTTTCATTAATAAATATTGAAAAGAAACCGAACTTACTGAATTTAATTGCAGGAAATTTCTGACGCACAGACATTCTTGATGTACGGAGCAAATAAGGGATTTGAGAGAATGAGAATTTTAGAATACGTATAATATACATTACGAATTGTTTCTATCAATATAATAAATTACTCACAGGTACCTATATCAATGTTATCGTGATATCGTAGTACGGTTCTTGTTCATCGTTCTGCAATATTTTGCATTCTCCATCGTCCAATACTTTTGGATCTATATAACATTTCACGTGAACTATTCTTATTAGTACTGAATTTCAGTCAACAATAATTATGTAACTGAAAACAACCACTAATGGTATCGAATTGCAATATAGGATAAGATGCACTTCACTTTTATTATTATTTATTTCATTTCGTCAAAGATTTATAACAATTTCGAAGAAACAGGATTAAAATAATTAAATGAAAATTACTGTATTGTCAATATTTTGAATACTTCAAGATTACATGTCACCCATGTCACCTACAAATAAGGAGTAACACCCACAACGCTGTTAAATATCGCATAAAGCTCCATTCTCACTAGCGCTGTTTTTTGGACGTAAAAAAACGCAGAGTTTTAACAAAAAGGTACATAAAATTGAACTTAACTGTCACCGCCTAGCATTTAAAATCAAATGGAGTTTGAACAAAAACGCCGCGTTTTATAATCGTTGACGTTTGAACAGATACAATATGGGAATACATTTTTTTCTATTTCCCATGCCCAGAAAAAAACACTTGTGCGATTGGCCACAAAGTACTGCGAATGCGATGAAAAATCGGTGGTTGTTGCTCAGTCTCACCATGTGTTCAGTACAAGTTGTTTGTCGCTCTATTTAATTTTTTTTTGCGACGTGGTTGAAAATCATAATTATCTAAGACCAAATGTACAATATTGTTTTCTTTTTTTAAAGAATTTAGACGTACTTGTCTAGAATATAAAGAATAATTAGTAAATTTAAAAAAATAGTGATCGTGATTCAAGTTTTGTGGCGCGTCCACAATCTGTTTTACTAGGAATTAGCATCGCCTAAACGACACTGCATTAGTTTCATAGAAATTACTCTTTTTAATATTGTATTTAGTAATAGTTTTTCTAAATAATAGCAATTTTATTTTTACATGAAGTGTGATATTTTATCCTACAAAAAAATGGGAAAGGCACGTTCGCGGGTTTATAATTTTGGTTGCTCTAATAGAACGAATAGAGGATGACACTACCATCATTTACTTAATTTAGCCAGCTGCTAAAGTGCAGCAGTAACAAAAGTTCTCCATCTTGTTCTGATTTCCCGCCAGAAACGTTAAGAAGTCTTTTTATGGCGATCGGACAAAAAACCTGCAATTTTGTTGTATAAACCAGTGGCGGCCTTAGGGGGGGGCGAACCGGGCACCCGCCCGGGGCAGCCGCTTGTATTAGTTTTCTAGGGGCACAAATTCTCGCCATTAAAAACCACAGCGGTTTAACCGTAGTGCGGCCTAAACTCCTTCAAAGTTCTTTTTCGAAAAAAGTTATAAAGTTGGAAAACATTCCAACTGAAGACATGATATCAGATACCGCCAAATTTGTTTTAAAAAAACGTTGATTTGAGATACTTTTGAAAAGCGCTAAATCGGAAGCTTTTGGCTCTACAGAAACCATTTTAGTCTCATATTGTAGCAAATTTCTTTTTAACTCTTCCAATTTAACTTTAAGGTAATAATCGCCAAAAAGGCAAACAAAGTCTGCAAAAATCAGAACTACTCCATTTTACGCAAACACGGATGTTTTAAAACTCAAATTACATTTATTGTATAACTTTAGCATTTGTCCTCAAACATGACAACCAAACCTACTTTCGCATCACATACTTTTTATAAAGGGCAAGGGGCCTCGCAAAGACTTGCCGCCCGGGGCCTCGCAATGGCTAAGGCCGCTTCTGGTATAAACAACAAAATAAAATAAAATGTGTTTAAAATTTATATTTTAAACACATTTTATGAATAATTTGGTGTTGTAATTTAAATGCATAATAGAATTAGAATAATATAAATTCCATATTCTTTGTAGTTTTTTTTAATAAACATTTATTTATCGAAGTTCTAATTTTGATAATGTTTTTCCATGCATCAGTGAAAAAATTGTTCTTAAATTATACACAAAACATCGTATGATCATGATGATGACGAATTGATGATAAAAGAGATAAAAAAATATGTTTTTAAATTCAAATCAGTAAATGTTTTATTCGTAAAATGTGTACTGGTACACACCACCAGATGGTGAAGGGCGTCCCGCTTTGTGAAAATGTGAACGCATGTTAATAAAACGCTCCGCTCGTGTGTTTGGGGCATTATAGATAATTGGGTATTGTCATTTTGGCACAGTATGCCAATGCTCATAATTTTTTTAAAAAATAGTAGTTTTTTTTTGTTATCTGGGGACATCAAAATCTGTGTCAAAATGTTATAAAATATATTTAGGTCTGCGAATGGACGAATATATTTATAAAATATTTGTTTGCATCAACAGGTATTTATATCATTTTGTATTCGTAAATGCATTGACATCCTTGTGATAAAATATTTCTACTAGAGTAATAAATGTATTTTGCGTGAAGGGAACACTGTATGAAATATTGAAGTTTTAGAAATGAAATACATAAAACTTAGGTTTTCAATAATTTCGCGACAGTGGCGCTGGTGGCGGGGAAATCGTCAAACTTTCCCCGCTCATCGGACGTCGATTTTGCAAAATATGAGAGCCTTAATTGGTTCAGCAATCAGTATTATACTGCTCTAAAATATGTAGTCTAGTTCGTGCAATCGTTTCGAAACTTGGTGATTACGAATAGGCGAAAAGACTAAAATATTTATTCTTAGAAATCATAATGCTTAGACAGCCCGATACTTTAAGTGCTGGCCCTGTTGGGCGCCATTTTCAAGGGCAATTTTGAAAACAAGATTTGAAATGAAATATCTTTAGTATTTCTCGTGTTTTTAAGAACCTTGCTTTATGAGATAGTCGAAGATATAATAAGCGCCGCTCTGTAAATATTTGTTCGTAGCGCTATCGACTATCAGGGACTTAGATAACTTCAATAACATTGTATTACGAAAATAAACCGTTGGTCTTTTGTTTCTCGATATTATTCTGAAGTATTGTGTGATATCCATCCAACTAGGCCAATTTCTGAAACCTCAATCGGTAAATATATTTAGATGTTTGTGTATGCAACTTTAAATGTTTGTAAATGCACCCACGATACTTAAAACATTTCATTAGCAATGTCTCTTGAGAGGCCAGGCAGCGCACTGAATTCTTTATTACTTTTATTCAACGGACGAACAATTCGATGACGCGGGACTACCACAAGCATGCATTGGATCATCAAGTTGTAATCCCTTTTGTGGACCCTACCTAATACATTACAGGATTCTCTTTGAACAAAGCATTCATTAAGGGCGCTATGACATACTGAAAGAACACAATTCCTGTCAATTTGACATCGTGATGCCACCCGCATAAAAACAAAACACTAACGAAACAGCTATGCCTCGTATACCAGAAAGCAAACAACATTGAGCTTTTGCCACTTTTGTTTCGAATAAACAAAGTAAGATCCTGGTCTTCTAGACACTACTTATTTTCATAAACGAATGGATAATATGATAAATATATACCTATCAAAATAAAATAAGGGCCACTCGATAAATAACACTTTAAACCGCACATTGTGTCACACTGCGAATTGGATATGTTTGTAATTTACAAAGTGTGCATTATAGAGATTATTCAATTTCATTCTTAACAAGATAATTTACTCGTATTATACGAGTAAATTATCTTGTTATGACATCTTTCAGGCGTTGATTTTGTTTCTAGTGACTAATTGGAATTCATAACTTTTTAATTAGATTTTTGAAATTATTTAGAATTTACGATTTGGTGTTTAAAATTTTTCAAACTTTTTCTTTGACTCTTACATCAAACAGTCATTTATGCCATCTAGAGACATAATTATGGATGCAAAACCAGCCACTCGGGGTGATTAAGGTGACATAGATAAGGAGATATAACCAGAAATGGTCGGTTTAATGCTCGAATATTTCCAACCAGTGGTTCAAAATATTTGAAACTAGTGTCAATTAAGAGACGGGTAATATCACCAAACGCCGTGATCCAGGAAGAAAGTGAGCAAGGCCAGAGAAGACGTTAAACCGCACAAAGAGAACGATAATCTACTACGCAGATCATACAAAGTCCATTGCGACCAGCAACAAGCTCCCATAGAATTGACAAGACAATTTCGAATCGACACCATGAAGATTAAAAATATTCGAGAAGATTCTTGGTTCCCCTGCAGTTAACTGTGAGCGGATGGTGCAACTCGTTAAACATTTACAAAGGAGAATATTTATTGAACTGTTTTGACTGGGCTTCAGTGCTTCTTATACTGGGTTACAGCTGGGTTATTTTTTTTAATAAAGACACATCTATTAGAGTGTAGAGAAGATCTAAACAACAGGGTTTCAGATCATTTAACTCTTGAAACAGAATGTTTCGGTGAGCTCTAAATTATAATCTCTATCTCGCAAAACTGAGCTTTTACTTCCTAACGAAGTTACGTAACTGCTCAAAATTGCGTAGAAAAGATGGTTCAACTCCACATTATTCCATTCGCAGAGCAAGTAGTACCTGAGTTCATCTTCGATCAATCGCGACTACCAGTGCATAGATTCGTTTATGCTCGAATTACGATGCTACAATTGGTCACTCAGGCTTTTTACCTAATTTCTATTGAAACGGTATAGAAAATGTTCGTTATTTAATAGATAACATTTCACCTTTAGTAAAATAACACAGGGTTTAAGAGAAAAAAGAACATTATTTTTTCAATTTCATTATTTTATATGAAACTTGACACATTCCTGTAATTTCTCACTTTTCATTCAATTTCGCTTATTTTTACGATTTATTGGAATGCTAACTTATTTTTTGTATGTTCTATTCTGAGTAGTATCTCATCATCATCATCATCATCATTAGCCGGAGGACGTCCACTGCTGAACATAGGCCTCCCCCTTAGACCGCCACGCCGAACGACAATTCGCCACTTGCATCCATCGGCTGCCCTCGACCCTCAATATGTCGTCGGTCCACCTGGTGGGAGGCCTGCCTACGCTGCGTTTTCCGGTCCGTGGTCGCCACTCGAGAACTTTTCTTCCCCATCGGTTGTCAGTTCTACGAGCGCTGTGGCCTGCCCATTACCAGTTCAACTTGCAAATTTTATGAGCTATGTCGGTGACTCTGGTTCTTTGCCGAATATCCATGTTCCGGATTTTATCCCGCAAAGATACTCCGAGCATAGCTCTTTCCATTGCTCGTTGAGTGACTCTTAGTCTCTCTAAGAGGCCAGCAGTCAAGGACCACGTTTCGGAGCCATACATAATATATCATCACTGGCAACACACACTGGTCAAACACCCTTGTCTTGAGACACTGTGGGATTCTCGATGAGGAGATATCACGTAGCTTCCCAAACGTTGCCCATCCGAATTGGATTCTTCCGGCGACCTCTTTCTCGAAGTTGAACCTACCTAACTGAACAATCTGTCCAAGGTAAGTATAATGATCTACAACTTCGAGAGTATCGCTCCCAACAACAACCGGTACGGGTGCCACATGGACATTCGACATGACCTTATTCTTGTCCATGTTCATTTTAAGGCCGACCCGTTGGGAAACGATACTGAGGTCGCTGAGCATAGCATTGAGGTGCTCCAACGATTCTGCCATGATGACTATATCATCGGCAAAACGAAGGTGATGTATTGAAGGGTGATGTATTCGCCATTGATGTTGATGCCGAATCCGTTCCATCCTAAGAGTTTGAAAACGTCCTCCAACGCGTTCGTGAACAATAACGTCCTGTCTCACGCCTTTCTGCAATTGGATTGGTTTCGTGCTCTCTTCCTGAAGTCGGATGGACATGGTGGCGTTTCTATACAAACACTTCAACACTTCGATATACCTATAGTCGATATGGCATCGTTGGAGGGACTGCAATACTGCCCAGGTTTCGATTGAATCGAAGGCTTTTTCATAGTCCACAAACGCTAAACACAATGGCCGATTATACTCCTCTGTCTTCTGTATAATCTGGCGGAACGTGTGTATGTGGTCTATAGTACTAAAACCTTTTCGGAAACCGGTTTGTTCGGGAGGCTGGAAGTCATCAAACCTGCGTTCGAGACGGTTCGTAATGACTCTTGAGAACAGCTTGTATACATAGCTCAGAAGTGAGATTGGCCTGTAGTTCCTCAACAAGGTGTTGTCACCCTTTTTGAAGAAAAGAACAACCACACTCCTGTGCCATGCTTCTGGCGTAGAACCTTCGAGTATGACGGAATTAAATAACTTCTGGAGGACTAGAAGTACCGGTTTTCCACCCGCTCTCAGAAGTTCTGTTGTGATTCCGTCCTCACCCGGCGCCTTGTTATTCTTGAGCTGTTTAAGAGCCATTCTAATCTCGTACAGGCTGATGTCCGAATAGGAAGTAGTCACCTCGAATCCTCATGCAAAGCAGTCATGCTAGCGAAGTAGGAGGTGGAACACGTGAGGGAGAACAGCCGCGTGATCTACGACGCCGAGAAGCGATTTCTATTTGAGGGTAGGAGCATGCCTTGGTCACTGGACTGTCTTATCAGGTAACGGTGACCCTGGAACGTAAAGGGCTACTTAAGGATCACCATGGATATTAGTCAGTACTAGAGTCTGGTAATAAATCCCGTCCCGCTCGGGAGGACACATTTGATGATTTTACCAAAAAAAAAAAAATACAATGCAGCTGCCAAAACGGAATACCGCAATTGACTGGATGCCGAACCTGATACAAGACTTCAACTCTCTTCGATCAAACCTAATAAAAATACATTGATGAAAAAAAAAACTTTTTGAAAAAAAGTACCGACATCAAAAACGAATACAAAAAGTTTAAAACAAAACTTTTCTCTGGTAAACCGCTACCTCAAAACGATCAGATCAATTTTTCACGGATTTTTGGGGCGCACATTATAGAGCCAAATCCTGCCGGGCGTCGCGGAATTGTCTTATCGGGTATCCATAGCCTCGGATCGCAATGGGTTATTGAAGGACACCGTAGATTTTAGTCATTACAAGTTTGTATGTCCCTCCTGTCCTTCCCTGGGTGGAAGGGCTGATCTGATGATTTTACCACGTAATAAAAAGCCATACCACCAGGGGCATGACCGGTGGTATGGTGGGTCCCGCAGCGAGCTATATTATCCAAACGAACTGGAATGTTTGGGAAGTTAGCAAGTCTGAAATTACATATAATTACCAATTCAGAAAAATAGCTATCACAATTATTTAAATTGTTTTTTTTTTGTATTATTTACATTATTTTTTTTTTACAATTATATCCACATTCGAATATAGTCGGAAAATTCAATCAAATTAATTCAAAATATTAGCTTGTATCAAGAAAGGTAGGTTATACTGTATTCTTGGCGACTGGGAAAATTACTGGCCACCACTCATGACCTGCGGAAAATTCGAGGTACTACATTTTTCACATGGAATTTGATGTCATGACAAAGACACTGGCGCCTCGTGTAAAGGTCATGAATGGTGGCGTGTATTTTAAATTTTAATAATTACGTGACTAATGTCAAAATGGTTGCGAGCGATACGTCCTCCCTCAGAAGGCGCCCCGCGCCGTCTAAATCAAAGAACAAACCGTTCTTGGTTTTATATTGAATTTTGTCATTGCATATTATAATTGTTTAATACTATTATTTTACTTTTAAATGAGCTAATTATTTTTTTAATGCAAGCTAACATAGTAACCTTTGTTATTCAATACTTTTTGATTGAATATTCAGTAAATCTTGATAGATAAAAAATATCATTTCGGACGAAAAAATTTCAAATTCTTCCTGTTTTGAAACATTATTTTTGGTTTATTTCTGAATGAAAAATATAAAAGTGATTAATGCAGTCCAAATATAATCTTTCAGATGTACCATGGACATTTTCAAATATTATTTTACTATTATACCTTCTATGTAATTCGGTACAAAAGTTTGACAAAAAGTAGAATTTTATGAAACAGCCTTAGCAGAGACAAGGTTTTTACCTATGTATGTAAACAAACCTAAAAGTGTGTTTAAAGCACTCCACGCAGAAAGAATCAAACTTTCTCGAGTATATATTTTTTTCTCATTTGTGGCAATGTCATACCCAGAATCAGGTTCCAAAAGTCGCACAAAAACAACGAACCGTGTGAAAGCACTCTTAAAGTCGCATTAAAAAATTAAATTGAGCCTAAAATGTTTCGGTTCGTAATATTTTTTCCCTTAGGCTTATTTTGTCCATGAACTCTTCCCGACCAGAAGAACAAAATATCTTTTCCTGACAGCTATAACCTTGTGGTCTTCAAGTCAAGAAAGAGTGAATAGGTTACTTCTTGGTAAACGTGCTTCACGCTTCACGCTTCTCGCCTGATAGTAAGCAAAGATGTGGTCGACAACCACATCTTTGCTTACTATCAGGCGAGATAGTGGTCAAACTATCGTTAATTAAACTACAGAATGCTATCAGCTGCGATCCTAAGTATGTAAGGAATGTAGTACAGTAGTATCTTTTTGCTGAATCCACGTTCATAAATCTGATTGTACTTCCACGTCGATTGCGAGTACTACGTACTTGACCTTTTTGAACATCAATAAGGTCAGTTGAACGTCCTTGTCTTGTAGGACTTTCCAATTCACTCTTAACAGCACGCCTGATCCACAACGGTATGCTGGTACAGTCAGCATCAAAAGTTGCTGACCATATTCGTTAGGGTGTCCCGAAAATTTTTTTTTTAGAATTTCACAACGCAAGACGTCTCAAAAGTTGCGTAATTTATTGTAGATTACTGGAAAAATAATTTAAAAAATATCAAATGTTATCTTTAGGGCTCTACCGGTCTGCAAAGTTACGAAAAATTGACATTTTTATTGTGATACTTAGTTGTCCCTAATTTTGGCTATTGAAGTAAATAATAGTTTAAAAATCATTTTTTATATTAATTAGGTGTCATACATACACAAAAATCCTATTTGCACCCTTAGAAACGTAAGGTTTTATAGTTTTTGACATGCAAACACCCTTCAGTTTCTACATAGCGCCATGATTTTCTGCACTTGACCTGCGAATGTTTTCTTCGTATCTAATTACGGTTGTTATTATGTTTAATCGTTCTTAAATAATGAGTTGGAGGCGGATGAAACTACTTGTAATTTATTGAGGCCTACAAAGAACTTGACGAACGACAGCTACCAACTTTATGGAACGTCATTAAAAATGGTTTATTTTGTAAGAATGACCTAAAGTTAAATTAAAATAGAAAGGATCCATCCAATTTAGATGTATTTTCGATTATTTCTGAAAAGATCAATACTATTTGGATTAAATCGTTAATTCCTATCGCAACCTATAGCTTTACTTAAATACTAATAAGCCATCACAAAATTTACAACTGCTTGTCAACTACATTGTTCGGTTTCGGTCCTTTTCAAACAAAAGAAGTCTTATAAGGACGGAGCTAAACATATTCTTGACATTGAAGAATATAATAATGTTATACTCTCGAATTTTACTTGAAAATCTGAGGTCTGTTGTGAATTCTATCACTACAAGAAATGCTTTTCAGAAAACCTTCTTGCCAGCACGCTTTATGATGACAGAGATCACATTCAGGAGCTGGTTTTTCGAAGAATACTACAAGCTTGAGAAGTTAAAAGTAGCTGTAAACACAGGATATTTAAACCATTAATAAAAAATAGAGATTACACCGAAACGAGTGTGTGGCACAACTTTTAGATGACAGCAACACTTGTTTTTAAACGTATTTATAACGAGGATCATTAAATCATGGTAAAAGTAAGGGCTTGTAAATAATTGACTTTTTCTGTCACACAGAAGCTGTGGGAAGATGTGTTAAACCATAACATAGGCCTCATAAAGTCTAACTGACGAAACTTTTAGAGATAGTTACTTAGAACGGATTTGAATAGAAGTGCTAAATTTTGACATTAAAATAAGTTTGAATTTCACGTTTTGAATAATATTAGAAGCTTAATTCTTTTTTCTAATGCTTTTTGTTGCTGATATAAATAATAAAATACCCTTTTCAACTGATTTTTATATTCTGTTAACCATACGGTTTCTGTCTGTAAAAATGAAAATTTACAAAACTTCAAGCTCCGGTAGAGCCCTAAAGATAATACTTAATTATAGTTTTTTTAGCATATTCGTAATCTGTATAAAATTACGCAAATTTTGATACCTCTTGCGATTGTATAGCTTGAAAAAACTTTTTTTCATACATCGACGGGACACCCTAATATTCATATTTTCAAAACATTCGCTGTACTCCGCAACTTAATAATTCGGTGTAGGTACAGCGATGAAAATCTGAGTGTGGTCGGCAACTTTTGATGCTGACTGTACATTGTAAAAGTATTTATTTACGGAAGTGAAGTCTGGTGGTTTGGACCCTAGTTGAACTAGTTGAATAAATTCGAACAGATAAGTACCTACTTGCAATCTGTTACATCAAGTGTAAAATGTAGAACAAAGTTGTTTTGTATACTTTTTTGGAACACGTAATTTTTCCGTTTGTTCTTTGTTACCAGGTGCAGACTTACATTCTTTTTTTTTTAATGTAGCCCCTCATATTGTGGGTGCGTTTACAAATTAATAATAGAAACTCAACACAAATACCCAGACACGGAACTACCTGCAAGCCAAAGTACAATTACCGACCCCCGCACCTTTCTTTCGGGTTGTTATCCAAATTGTTCTTTAGACGTGCTGGGGATGCGCTCTATTCAATTATCTACACTTGGTTCAATAGTTAGAGTTGAAAATGCAATGCAACCTATGGTCGCACAACCATAATCGTATGAGGACTCATTCATGTGTGAGTTTTTAGCTTTAGGCAGTGGTCCAACCGGTGGCGGCGAGAAAACGATTAACTATCGGCGATTTTCTCTCCCAAGAAACGCACAATACATTCCGTGTAAACGAAAGAAATGCATATATTAATAATTGCTCTCTGACTGTTCACACTGCCGGCGACGACTCGCTTTACTAGTTTTGTCGCTGAGCGGCGAGCATTCAAAAATAAACTCGCTCAGTGATGCTCGTTCAGTTTGTTTGATCAGGTTTGCACAGGACTGAGCGACAGCGGGAGAGTGGCGCGAGTAATCGCTCATGCACACTCAATTATACCCCGGCAGACAAAACTATCGAAACTAGATTCGCTTCCCGCTGATCGCCAACTCTTTTGTTTCTAGTTCTACGACCACTGCCTTATTCTGACTAGTGACTCGTTCAGTCTAGGCACAGGTCTAGACTCAAATGGAGTGAGCTTACCCAGCCTGTTTGAAATTTGAAGAGATTCGGGTTGTATGCGTTCAAGAACACAGACGCAAGTACTGAGTTGCATGTGAATGTTTGGAAGCGCTTAGCGCGAATTGGTGGAGTGGTAACCAAGTATAGGTGGTAATTAGTAGTAGGTATGTCTCGTCCGATGTGAGAAGGTCATAGAGTTCTACTATTATTAATAGAGATAATTAATTACGATAAAACTCCATCAAAAGAGAGTTGTATAAGTTTTCTTGCATAAACAGTTATGACGATAAGAAAGTTCAATAGAGTCATGAGAAACGTAAGTGTTATCAAATAAAAGTCATAACATTTATACAAGCTAAGCAATCACTAACTGGCTTGTTATTCACTTTGTAATGAACATTGCATTGTTAATTAAGCAGATATGCTAAATTAAGTACATTGGCCGAGTTTGTCTCAAATAAATTAGTTGATTCAGTGTAATTTATTGGCTGTTGCTAAGCCTGTTTCAGTTTTTAAACAGCTTTGTTTAGCTTGGCTTGCCCCTAATATAAATGTATAACTTCAAACTTTTGATGACGTTCAACTGAATCAATGGGGAAGGACGGTCAAAGCTAATTGTAGATGGCGCCACCATAGCTAAGTCCTAATCCGACCAATGACGTAGTACTATTTTGAAGTACCTATAAGATTTGAACCAATGATGATGCTTGGAACAAGCTATACTAGCGCCATTAGTTCCCCAGTTACCATCCCCATTATTATGAAACAGCACAGGGTTTAAAAGAATGTAAAAATTACGAGAAGAAAAAAATATATGATACAAATCTGTTTCCAATTCAACTGAATAGTTTGATAAGTCGAACACACTAATCTGAGGAAGCTCCGGTAAAATTGAAAAAAAAAATATGTTGGATAGTTCATATCGAGGAAGGCTATATAGGCGAAAATATGTGTAATTCACAATTAAAACATTTAGACTTGCCAGTAGACTTACAAAATTGTTGTGGCAAATATTGTAACGATCATGGTCATAAGGAAATAATTAATAATTTATATAGTAATATTGTGAATATTTTGTGTTCGTGTGCGACGGCTACGTATGAAAGCTGTCGTAGGAAGCGTAAACCTTTAGCTGGTTGGAACAAGCATGTGAGCGAGGCTCACAGGAGGGCCAGGCTGGAGTTCAAGATGTGGTGTGGGTTCGGTCGACCATCCTCTGGTCCCATTTTCGATGCGATGTCGCTGGCACGGAAGACCTTTAAGGGGAAGCTTAAGTGGTGCCAAAAACACCAGGAACAAATTAAAATGGATTTATTAGCCAAACACCATGCTAATTCTAATTTTAGAGGATTTTGGAAAGCCACAAACAAATTGAACACCAGGCCTGGCGTTCCTGTGAGCGTCGATGGCGTTTCCAGCCCTAAGGATATAGCGGAATTGTTCATGAGACACTTTTCTATTAAGTCGACATTGGGGCCGCCGTGCCGGGTGTTCAGTGCTGGCCCTGAGCGCGGAGAGTTGTCCACTGTAATTCTTGCTAAGGATATCAGGCTCATTTTGCAGAGGATGGCAAGAGGCAAATCCCCTGGGCATGACGGACTCAGCATTGAGCATCTGCAGCATGCTGGTTCCCACTTACCGCGAGTGTTGGCACTATTATTTAATTTGTGTATGTGTCATTCACATCTGCCGCCTGACCTGATGCGAGCTGTGGTGGTGCCAGTGGTCAAAAACAAAACTGGAGACGTGTCGGACAGCTCAAACTACAGGCCTATTTCTCTTGCCACCGTCATAGCCAAAGTCCTTGACAGCGTGCTAAATTCACATCTAAATAAGCATGTGCGACTAAGTGATGCCCAGTTTGGATTCCGGCCTGGGCTTTCAACAGAGACTGCTATTGTTGCCTTGAAGCACGCTGTCAGGTATTACACTAATAGAAATACACCTGTTTACGCGGTCTTCCTTGACTTGTCTAGGGCCTTTGACCTTGTCCCATACGACCTTCTTTGGCGAAAGCTGGATGAAACGACACTACCGCCAGAGTTTGTATTACTCCTCAAGTACTGGTACCTGAACCAGGACACTCGGGTGAGGTGGGCGGGTGAGCTGTCGGAGGCATGCCGGCCGGAGTGCGGGGTGAGGCAGGGGGGGCGGTCCTCGCCTTTGCTCTTCGGTCTGTATGTCAATGGTCTGATTGAGCGACTCAGCAGCACACGTGTCGGCTGCTACGTGGATGGAGTTTGTTTTAACAACATCAGCTACGCGGACGACATGGTGCTGCTGGCTCCCTCGATCGGTGCTCTCCGAAAGCTACTCAATGTATGTGAGTCGTATGCTGTAACTCACGGGTTAATTTACAATAGCTGTAAGACAGAATTCATGGTCTTCGGGTCTGGCACCAGGTGTCCCACTACTATCCCTCCTCTTCTGATGAATGGACACCCGATTAACAGGGTTTACAACTTTAAATACCTGGGCCATCTGGTTACCCATGACCTGAAGGATGACGTGGATCTAGAAAGGGAGCGCAGAGCATTGTCAGTTAGGGCGAATATGTTGGCCCGCAGATTTTCCCAATGTACAGACGCAATCAAAATAACCTTGTTTAAGGCGTATTGCACATCACTGTACTCGGGAGCTCTGTGGTTCACATATACCAAAAAGGCTTACAATGCTCTGCGTATCCAGTACAATAACGCATTCAGGGTATTGTTGCGGCTGCCGCGGTTTTGTAGTGCCTCGGCAATGTTTGCGGAGGCACGTACTGATGGCTTCGATGCACTGTGGCGTAAAAAATCAGCCTCGTTACTCTGCAGGCTGCGGGGCAGTCCCAACACTATCCTGCAGTCGATAGCCGCCCGGGCCGACAGTCCGCTAGTGTGGGCGCTTGTGAACCGGACACGTTCCGTTTTATGTATTAAGTACTAACATAGGTTAAGCAGTATTGTTACTAACACTATAGATCATTGTTGTCTGTCCGAATAAAGATAAATAAATAAATAAATATATTATAACATCAAACTAGGACCTATAAGCGACGAGCAGAAAAGGTAAAACCAAGGGAAACAACTAGTTCTTCAATAAAAATTGATATTGGGTCACAATAACCATTGTTAACATATCTCAAATGACACATGAGTCATTAGTTCAATGTTTGGACTCGACTCATTTGTAGCTTGAATGAACTAACAGTGGAATGGGAAAATTCCAATATTATCTGTTCACAGTAATGACCAAGACTTGGTAGTTATGCAATCAAAACATGTTTTTAAAATGGTTAGTTATTTAGTTTGCCTTGTTTGTATTTATAGAAGACTTTAGCTATTTTTAGATAACTTTGTTAAGTAAATAAATTATTTGAGGTTGAGTGGCAGGGAGCAGTGTTGGGCATTAATCAATTAATTTGTCAATTGTCTTGTTAATTGACTAAAAAAGTAATTGCAATTAAATTAACTACAATTAAATTTAATTGCAATTAAACTTTAATTGCACATTTCAATTAAATTAATTTGATTAACGTATGTCAATTGTAACTCGCAATTAAAATAATTGCAATTAACTTTTTTAGTTTTTTTTTGAAACAATTAAAACTAACAATTAACTCTATGTATCAAAACGAAATTAGTCTAATCTGTCTTTTATTTGTTGCCAACATGTGTATTACTACAGGAATAGGTGGGGGTGGGGGGGTACTATGATGACTGATTATGACAGTCCGAGAGTCTGACGGAGTCTGACAGTTTATCAGTCTGACAGTCAGACCGAGTTTTACAGTTTATCAGCCGGACAGTGTAGATCAGTCTGTCAATCTGATAGAGTCTGACAGTTTATCAGACTCACACTGCACATGGGTATATTAAATATTTATATAAACTGGCTGTATATTATACAGCAGCATTTCTTAATTGTTAGTTTTTAATTAAAATTTCCAAAACAATTGAAAATTAATTAATTGTTAATTGTAGTAAACCACAACTAACAATTAATTAATTGTTAATTGTAGTAAACCACAACTAACAATTAATTAATTGTTAATTGTATTTTTCACAATTACAATTGATTAATTGTTAATTGTATTTTTCACAATTACAATTGATTAATTGTTAGTTTTTAATTGTTAATTGAATTAAAATTTGCCCAACACTGGCAGGGAGCATCTTGTGGCCTTGTGGTAAAAGTCCATAATAATTAATAGGTGTTTTATGGGACGGTCTGACTTATTATATGTACAATAGGCATACAAAATTGATTAATTTTACATTATACCTTTGAGACTTAGCCTATGGCACAGTGTATTACCCAGTAGTTATTAAGAACTTTGAATTTTACAATTTGGAAACCATGTTTTATTTTCAGAAATATTGGAAGACACAGTAAAATTCACAACTATGAATAGGTATTTGTTCCTTTTTCAAACCAACTATAAAGCAGAGTCTGGGGACATTACCAGTGTATTGATAAAACTGAGGTTGTTACCTGCTGTGGCAGCCCAGAAAAAAAAAAACACAAAAGGTATTTTACTTCTTTCTTTTAGTCCAGCCTCATTTCTAACACAAAAAGAAAATATAATATCAATTCTTTTTTTTCACTTTTAGGTAGAGGTTTTCTAAAAATGCAGCTAGGGTTTGGCTAGCAGTAACAATTCTTTCACAATGGTGGCAATGGTATTTTTTTTTCATTGTTGTTTAATTTTGAACTCTGACTATGATATCATGTTGTTTTTCTTAGGTAGACTGAATAAAGACTTAAAAGTTTGATGCATGGTTTTTTTTTAATGTGGTAAAATCATCAAATGAGTTCTCCAACCAGGGCAGAGCAGAAGGGACTGTCAGACTGTACTGACTAAAATCCACGATGTCCTTACATAGCCCTTACATTCCGAGGTCTTACTAGATCTTTTTTTTTTATTTCAAGAATTTTAGAATTAATAATAAATTGGTAATCATTTACTGTGAAATGAGAGTTCTTTTCTAAATCACCTAATGTTAATGACCTAATGATTTAATGTAGAGAGAATTTTAACATAATTATTTATTATGTACAAGTGAGAGTTTATTACTAACTTCATATTAGTTTAACATTCTAAATGAAAACTGGGACGGAATTTGAAATTTAGAAATGTTTAAAAAAGAACTGCTGCTAATTAAATGCAAATTATTTATATTAGTAATTTAAGCAATATTGAAGCAAAGTTGAGTCAGTAAACTTTTCTTTTACAATCTTGATGTTAATTATTTACATATTTAAAAAAAAAAAAATATCATGTATTACTGTTTAAATAAAATTATCTCATGGCCAGCCAATTTTATTATTGTCCTACCCAGCTGTTGATTGAACAAATATTACACAAACAAGGTCAGACAAAAAAATAATGATTCCTTTTATACATTTTCTATAAAATACTCAGTATTTTTTAAAGAAGAAACCGGAATAATCTTAGCATCTGTAGTCTATTGTTAGTGAATAATTTTTCTTGGATTTTTTGTTACCTTGGTTTTACAACAATAGGGAAATACAGGTGTCGTTTCTGACGTCAAATATAATGTTAAATAATTTGAATAATGCAGCATCAAATGACAAGGTTGTACGAAAAACATAGAAGTCACACATAATAAAATTTACCATTATTGTAAGTTTTTACGTGGGAATATAAAATTACGCTAACTTACTTTCATCTTCCGTAGTGTGAGCGCCTTTCTTGATGTAAATATCCAATTTAACAGGATGGTGTATCGATCTCTGTATCTTGATCCGTATGCACAGTCCGATGAGCGTCGCCAGTGAACAATGAGGCACTGTAGGATTGTACTCCACACGTAACACGGGGACTTTATCAGCAGTAGGCTCCTTCACAAAAATCCCTTCTTCGTAAACCACCTTCAAGTCCTCGAGCGTACTCGGCTTTTCCGGATCCCGTATCGTCCGCAAAAAGTCTAGAACACCACAACACACGTTAAAGCCACAACAACTAACCCAACAAGTCCAAAACAACACGAAAACTGATCAAAACAAACCGTAAATCGTTTCTTTCAGGTCGTTCTCATCTTTATACCCTAACTCCTGTAGTGTCGCACTTTTGTCCATATAAGCTGGTTTCGCGAGCTCGACTGGTGGTTTTTGTGAGTTATTCAAAGTGAGTTTTGAGAAGAACGATATCATATCGTTGGTAGTTTTGGATTGTGTTCCACTGATTTCAATAGTCACAAGTCGGACATGTTTGTTTTGTTGGAGCTTGTTATTTTCCCGTAGTTGTCTATGGACAGAGTTATGGATGTGTTCGTAATAAAGTACCAACTTTACAAATTAAAAGAAAGACGTTTTTTTTAGGGGGCAAAATCATCAAATCAGTGCTTGCACCCAGAGCAGGGAGGGAAGGAAGGACTGTCAGACTTTTACTGTCTAATATCCACGGGTCTCTCCAATAGCCCTTTACGTTCCGGGGCCACGGTTACTCGTTACTCTCACCACTCCGGCTTTGGGCCGTGTGGCCCTTTAGGTTCTCCCTGTTGTTTAGCCGACAACACTTTGAGGCGCGCGAGTCGCCTATTACTCGCCATCTGCATGCCCGCGAATATTGAAACAATACTATCAATTTCACGGTTCCCACCGTCACCCATCGCGCCGCTTCGCAAATGCTCTTACTCAATTCATAACCGTAACTTTGGTTATGGCGCCATTGTTTTCTAACACAAAGTTCGTTACCTAAGAACCCTAAGAATCACAGTAAGAACTAACCGACCCACAAAATATTGTTGAGTGCCATCAATCTCGGCCGTACCTAACTGCACGCCTTTTTGGCTAATACGAATAAGATCTTTTTTATTTGCCAAAGGCGGATAAATCATGAATGCATTTCATAGACAACTGACATGCGTTGTCATTTTCAGCTGCTACGGGAAAATAAAATGTTATAGACCTCTCTTCTGCAACTAGATGGCGCTGTTCTCATTTAAATTTGCTCGTGATGTTGGTCACGTAGCATCACAACTTGACCTCTCTTCTGTTGAGCCAGCAATAAAAATTTATTTGGATTCCATGCATCCTAACACAAACAATTACTGCCTAATTTAGAGATTTCCGAGGCCGTCAAACGGGGAGATGTACAAAAATCAGATGTAGTCCTGTTTCTGCCTAGCTCCTATTGCTCGTACCGTCACGATGATAAATACACCATCCAACTCGAACCACAGAACATATAATACCTAGTACCTCTCGAACCAAGCGAGGAACCTATTTACTCAGCAGTTGGCGGAATGGCGGGTCTCGACCTAATCGCCACTTTATCAATGTTACTAAATATTGTTTTCCAGGTATTTGCAAGCTCAAGCAATAGAGTAATTGCTTGAGCAATACAATAGAACATTCAATGTTACGAATTTTCTCGCAATCAAAATTCTCAAGCACGTTGTTCCACGTGCGATTGAAAGAGCCGTCTGCACAATGATGATGACGGGTTGGACTCAGAGGGCCAAACCCTGCCGGGGGTCGCGCGCTACCGTGACCGCGGATTGTAAAGGGCTATTGAAGGACACCGTAGATTAATTTTAACCAAGCCTGCCATGGTTAGGACGATAAATTTGATGATTTTACAACGCTAAAAAAAGCATTACTGCGAAAAGACTTAACTAGGGGCGTATTACCATTATGTATTCTGTGCTAGGGGTCGAAAATCAACAAAAACAAAGAAATACTTATAACATAAGTTTATTTTAGAACTTCTTGAAGGATTTCTTGGAGCCTTTGCCCTTCGTGACTTTGAGAACGTTGAAACGGATAGTCTTGGAGAGCGGCCGGCACTCGCCGATGGTTACGATGTCTCCTAATTCCACGTCCCTGGAAAATGTAAAGTAGAATGTTTTAGAGAAATGTTCTGGATAAAACGGTTGTTTTTATGGGTAGGATTACATCAGAGTTTGGGTTAACAAACACGTCTTTCGTCAATAGGTAGTTCGGAAGACCGTCGTGTGAGTATCATCATTAAAATCCTATATATACCGGAAAAAGCGAAACTAAGTGAAAATCTAGAAATTGTCTTTCTCCTGTATAGTTCGTGCATTTACAAAAAGTTTTCGACTCCGGAACAAAAATTTTGTACATTAGACTAAATATTTTGTTCTACGAGGGAATCGAACCCGAAACACGCAACGCAGCAATCAATCGCTAAGTTTCTGCACCAGCGGTGTCAGCAAGGTGTTCAGGTATAAAATAAAAATTATCTTCAACTAACAGTACTGTTTGAAAAGTGGTTGTACGATCGAATAACATTTATCCGTTTACTAAAATATCATGGTATGGTATCTATACGTAGAAAGAGAAAAAGTATAATAAAAAAAGTATTCTCTTTCCCTCAAGAAAGAAAAACAAATCGACAAATCGCATATCGCACCTCCGCTCAAATAACGTCACAACTCCAAAAACCAGTTTTTTCAGGAGACACGTTTAAAGTTTGCCTTGTTTAATTTTTTCACTTTTTGGATCATAATTTAAAAAGTAACCATTTTAGAAGAAAACGTTCTTTAGCGACTTAGATTGATTTTTTAAGCTCTATAAATTCATATATTAACTAACCTGAAAATCCTGAAAATAATGTGAAAAAATTCCAGGTTGTGACACTATATGTTCAAAAAAAACAAAGTTTTACTGTAATTTGTTTATTATAATGACACAACTATATTTTACTTCATAAGGAATGCAATAAATTCTTAAATGTACTACACGTATTGCACTTAGAAATGTCTTATTTTAATTGACAATAAAATTTACAAACGTATAACTGAAAAATAGACAAAATTCTATCAAAATATAATCATCCAGCTCGATGATCTTCTCATCCAGGACCGAGGGTCACTTCTGAGCCATGTATAAAAGCTGTTCTCAAGAGTCATTACGAACCGTCTCGAACGCTTTGTATAGAAACGCCACCATGCTATTTCTCCGACACTGTTCACGAACACGTTGGAGGATGTTTTCAAGCTCTTGGAATGGAACGGACTCGGTATCAACATCAATGGCGAATACATCACTCACCTTCGTTTTGCCGATGATATAGTCATCATGGCAGAATCATTGGAGCACCTCAATGCTATGCTCAGCGACCTCAGTATCGTTTCCCAACGGGTCGGCCTTAAAATGAACATGAAGAAGACGAAAGTTATGTCGAATGTCCATGTAGCACCCGTACCGGTTGTTGTTGGGAGCGATACTCTCGAAGTTGTAGACCATTATACTTACCTTGGACAGATTGTTCAGTTAGGTGGGTCCAACTTCGAGAAAGAGGTCGCCCGAAGAATCCAACTCGGATGGGCAGCGTTTGGGAAGCTACGTGATATCTTCTCATCGAGAATCCCACAGTGTTTCAAGACAAGGGTGTTTAACCAGTGTGTGTTGCCAGTGATGATATATGGCTCCGAAACGTGGTCCTTGACTGCTGGCCTTTTAGAGAGACTAAGAGTCACTCAACGAGCAATGGAAAGAGCTATGCTCGGAGTTTCTTCGCGGGATAAAATCCGGAACATGGATATTCGGCGAAGAACCAGAGTCACCGACATAGCTCATAAAATTTGCAAGTTGAAGTGGCAATGGGCAGGCTCATCGCTCGTAGAACTGACAACCGATGGGGAAGAAAAGTTCTCGAGTGGCGACCACGGACCAGAAAACGCAGCACGCAGTAGGTAGACCAACGACATCGTGAGGGTCGCGGGCAGCCGATGGACGCAAGTGGCGAATTGTCGTTCGGCTTGGCGGTCTAAGGGGGAGGCCTATGTTCAGCAGTAGACGTTTTCCGGCTGATGATGATTATGACTGTTTCAATCACGTTTAATGTCATACCAAACTTTGCATAGCTCAGTATTAGGGCGCAACTTATATGTTTATTGTATAACTTCAATTATACATACTGTTGTATTTTGTATAGGGCAATATTAGTGATCAATAAATATGTTAATTTCATAATTTCAATCACATATACTGTCATAACTCTGTATAGGCCAGTATAAGGGCGCAACAAATAATTTTATTGCGTTGTTTCAATCATATATGCTGGCATTACTCGACAAGCATCAGTTTAGTTGCAGAAAAAGAAAATAAAGTTTACTTACCTAGATATCAAAAACTGCCTTAAGTCGACACAGTTCACTTTTACCGAATAACGTACCTATGACCACTTCGCGCATGTCGAAATATGACACTTTATAAGTTTACCGCGTCACAACTTTCGGTAAACAATATAACGTCACTAGTGTCATCTAGGGACAAATAATAGAACTACGTCTATGACGTTTTGTGAGCATAAAGTATGAGATATTCTGATACGAATGGTACAATAAAAGTCATTTGTAATTTTATCGAGTTATGACGTTATTTGAGCGGAGGTGCGATATGAAGAAAAGGGACAGAGCATACCTATCTCCATCCCTCACCGCGTAGCCGGTTTTTTCTAGGCCAGCAACACCTAACTGCGCAACAAACTGGCCATTTAGGGCATATTCCCCATTTGTGACTTCAACATTCTCTATCTCATGTGGCTACGCCAAGCCGGAATCTAGAGGGTATTCATCTATGTATCTATATCTACCATAGCTTTCTACAAAACCATAAACTAAACTCAACAACATCAAAAATTTCTTTCATTCTTACCTAAAACACGGCGATAAGTGCACAGACATATTCCTGTGACGCTTCTCGAATCTGTTGTACTTAGGCAGATAGTGCAGGTAATCGCGGCGGATGACGATGGTCCTTTGCATCTTCATCTTCTGAACTACTCCAGTAAGGATACGACCACGGATCGACACGTTGCCAGTGAAAGGACACTTCTTGTCAATGTATGTGCCTTCAATCGCCTGTTTAGGGAAAGTTTTTGGTTAGTATTTTTGGTAATGTCGGTTGGGTAAGTTAGTTTTATGGTTTGAAGTTAGATTTTTTGCCCTGTTCGTATGATTTTGTTGTTAAGTAGCAGTGAAGTTGCAATGAAGATTTTTGAAGATAAAAAATACAGTCTAATTGATTAATTCTCATGTTTTCTTCATAATATTGAATAATAGGCCAATGGCTTTTTATTATCACCCAAAACTGAACTGCATTTATGTTACTTTTTATGTTAGACTAGCTGTGCCCGCGACTTCGTCCGCGTGGATGTCGGAATTTGAAAATGTTTTCTTAGTGCGAAGCGCTTAATTTTCGCCTTGTTTTTTATAAATGATAATCGTTTTCATATAAACCCTATTATTTATTATTAGAATTTATTTAGATTTTTCAAGAATATTTGAGCTGTTTGTGATAAACGCCCTCTGTTGTTCAAAGCCCACCTAGCAGCGTTCAAAGCACCCATTGCATCCCCCTCCATCCCGGACCATCCCGCTCCATCACACTCCATCCCACTTCACCCTACTCCATCCCACTTTATCCCACTCCATACCACTCCATCCCACTTTATCCCACTACATCCTACTCCATACCACTTTATCCCACTACATCCCACTCCATACCACTCCATCCCACTCCATCCCACTTTATCCAACTACATCCCACTCCATACCACTCCATCCCACTTTATCCCACTACATCCCACTCCATACCACTCCATACCACTCCATCCCACTCGACCCTAGTCCATCCCACTCCATCCCGCTCCATCCCGCTCTATCCCGCTCCATCCCACTACATCCCACTCCATTCCAATCCATCCCAATCCATCCCTCGCCAACCCGCTCCATCCCGCTCCATCCCACTACATCCCAATCCATGCCACTCCATCCCTCTCCATCCCACTACATCCCACTCCATCCCACTTTATCCCACTCCATCCCAATTTATCCCACAACATCCCACTCCAAACCACTCCACTGTAGTTTTCCTATTTCAAGCTAGATCGCGCTACTGAAATGCGCGTTCGGTATAAACTGACCGTAATTTTACTTCTGGTACACTTTGAATTCAAATATCTTTTGATAGACTGATCCGATTTCAATGAAACAAAAACTAAATGTTACTTCAAGTTACGGTCAGTCGTTGTGTATTAAAGTTATCTACATAACTTTCGTACATTTTACGTGATGCCCGAACAAATAAACATACAAACAGACATACAGACAAACAGACAAAAATTCTAAAAATGCTAGAAATGGGTTCTATTGGTTGTCCTTTATAAACCTGGCTATATTTTTTGAGTTTTTTTTTAATGTACAAAAATTACTTTTCTACAGTTTTATTATATGTATAGATAGATGAGTTTGCTCTTGACCTTAGTCTAGGTCAGGAATGACTTGAATTTGTTTTTGGGTCACGGAACTGTCTATAAATCTCAGTCCTTGAAACCAAAGGACAAAAGAAGGAACAGGGTGGTTTTTAATCAGTCCCAGCCCACCAGTATGACAGCCCCCTTCGCTCCGTCCAGTTTGGGAGGACTCATTTGATAATTACTTTCAAAAAAGGGTGTCTTTTGTAAATACAAAATACATGAATTAATACAAATATGCCAAGATTAAGAAGAGATCTTGCACTAATAAAAAAAAATGAATTAAGGGAGTGCAATGATGAATTCTTAAATTTCTAAAATTTAACTATCGAAAAGTTGCCAGAAAAATAAACTTCACTGCTACTTCACTCAAAAATGGTGCGATTATGACCATAACCAATGGCAAGTAATTAATCTTTTTCAAAACTGGATGTTATTTTGACCATAACCAATTATGATGATTTAGGACTTTTATTATTGGAAGCCACTTGTTTGACTGTAATCAGATATTGGGTTAGAACACGTTCTTCGTCACATGGTTGTCAGAAGACCGTCGTGTGGGTATCATCATGTTGACAGTTCCGCAAGAGTTTCAAACTTCCATTGAACTGGGTATTACAGTGAAAAATGCTAATTCGTTAATCTGTTTATCATATAAATAGATTATCAAAAAATATTTGACACGTATTTTTTCTATTGTTGCGTAAACCAAGCTTGACGAAGATATGACACTTCGTTTAGTATTGCCAATACCTACGTCACAAGCAAGTAGTTTTTTTTTTGTGACGTCATGCATCAACGCCAACGCATCAAAATTCGAGAGTGGGGCTCCCGCTCTCCAATTTTGGTGCGTTGTATTTTTGTAAAAATGCAATGATTCTAAAGATAAAATAAATGTCAATTATTTTTACCCGACTATGGCAAAACTAAAAGGAGGGTATGTTGGAGGACTAATTAGATTAACAATTTATTGATGTTAACATACCATTTGCCATGTTTTGTTAAAGTTCTCCCACCATTATTTTCGGTAGAAATCATAGTCAATGTATTATTATGGGTTTTGATTTTGACTTAGAATAACCTTTGCTCTATATTGTGACAAAATAATAACACTAACTGTGGTCAAAATAAGGTGCCAATATTATGACACAGCCAGTAATCATTACATTATGTATAAAATTAGTAAATGATCTTATTCTAAATATTAAAATTGGTTACATTGAGGGCAGCATGCATACGATACCTTCCTTTTTGCTGGTAGCACCTAGCCAGATGGGGTTAACACATTAGTGACCATAACCTGATTTTGTTGGAGCAGATAGTTTGATACTTTATGTTCAGAAGTTAAGGTTTATTTTTCTTTGTAAGTTTTTATTGCTCATTTATGATATAAGAATCCATGCTGAAATAGCTCTTATATCATTGACATAAAGTATCAAAATTATCCGATGTATGATGATATTGCTGGACAATTCCAACCATGCACATGTTAAAGCAAGCTCTTCCTCCGACCAACATGGACCAGTTTTGTGAACAATGGACTATTTAGAATTTTGGAACGTAACAATTACGACAAAATAATGTACATTTTCTGTAGCATTTGGCACTCTGGAGTAACTGCCTACCCTCATGGGAAGGCGTTAGTTTATCTATGTATTTTATTTTTTAGATAATGACTAATTATTGTTTCAACAAGAATGTTACTCTGAAAATCAATACGTCATATAGAATGCTCAGTACATTTTCCTTCACATTCTGTAAGTTACTTGTTTCTTAAATGGAGAGAATATTAAAGCATACTAGAATTGAATATGGAAATATAGTCCATCACACACAAAACAAACAACGTAGTAGCCACCACCGTTGCAAGCCTGGATCCCATCGACCAAAACTCAAAATACCACACCTCACGCGGAGTTTTAAATCCAAGACCGACATTCTTAGAATGTCTCATGTCTTTCCTCTTCATCCCCCCCTTCTTGTTGAGGAAGACGGTCGCCTGCTTCTGAAACGCTTTCTCTGTCTACGGAAAAATAAACACGTTAGTTTTCACACATCATGCGTTACCTCGCGAGGAGTTTTGAAACCGAGTCCCACGTCTTTGTGGTACCTCAGTGGTTTCCTGCTACGCTTGACACCGATACCCTTTTTACGGTTCAAGAAAACCGTTGGTTGCTTTTGGAATGAACGTTCCGTCTGTAATTTTATCAATGCATTAGTTTTGTTATTGATAAAAGGTTAAAGTTTGCTAACTACGGAAAGCGTGAAGGTAAATAAAGAGTGGAAAGAGGATAGAAAAGACAAATAATTTAAAAGCAAAAACTACAAAAAACTGAAAAGAAATGCACACACAAGAATTATAAACTCAAATAAAAATAAGGCTTCATAATGTCAATGATTTAACTTATAGAAGCCAAAATGTAGTGTGCCTTGAAATCATGAATATATTTTATGGTTCTATTATTATTTTGTGACAACTATTAAAAATTTTATTTATAATTCGATTTTTATTAAACTAATCTCCAGACAAATAGCCTGTTGATATTGGAAACTATCTCTGTAATTAATTATTGGGTATCATAATTCTTATTTCTTTTTTATGCTTGTCTCACCTAGTCGCTTATCATTATAGTTTCAAGTTTATTTATTGAAGCCACTTGTTTGACTGTAATCAGATATTGGGTTAGAACACGTTCTTCGTCACATGGTTGTCAGAAGACCGTCGTGTGGGTATCATCATTTTGAAGTCTACGCAAGTGTCTTCAATTATATGCAGTAAAAGAATTTGCTATGTAAGGCTTACATTTTTCTTTCAAATTTTAAACGAAAAAACGACTTGGTTTTCATTGTAATAGAGGTCTGTAGTGATTATTGTTGTATGATCTAAGATTACTGGGACTAAAGAAAAAACTATTTTTAAAGTATGTCTTCATTGTTTTAATTTTAAGTCTTTTGAGCTTTGAAATTACTTAGAGATATAGTGATGTCATTTAGCTATAGACAGTCAGCAGATAATTGAAAAATATTGAACAACTATGGAATTTCGGAATTTTCGGATGTAAACATAACCTATTGACCTAAACTGAATGACCATTTTATCGATTTAGTTAATTTATCTCTCAGAAATTTGAAATTTTGCGTCGAATCACTACGCTTATATAAATTTAGCATGGTTTTAACAAAACTGAACACACTTTTACGATGAAACTAACCTATCGATCGAACACACTTCCATGATGAATTTTATGGAGTTTTTAACTTGAGGATTTCCAGATTATGGATATTATTAATTTTTATGCAACTCTAAGTTGAGAAAACTGGTTGTTTGCTGCAAAATAACACACATTTTGACAAGATTTTTATCGGGAAAGCCGATTCCCACGTGCACCAAGTTCGGAACCACATTTTCACAAATAACACTTGTTTTGCACTTGAAAATTATTATTCAGATGGAGCGTTAATATTTATTGACACTTTGGGCACAAATTCACAGTGATTTCGGCAATTATTAAATTATTTTAGCTAGAAAACCAACACGTACCTGATCCGCCATCTTGCTTGACAACGAAAAGAAGGTGGTGTTGCAAATTAATAACTACTGAAATCTCCTAGAAATTGTCAAAAATTGTTGCCAACTATCAAACAAAATATCATTTAGTTAACACTTTTCGGAAGTGCTAAAATCTGTATACAGCATAAATTAAAGGTAATTATCAATTATCATAATTGTTATTTTGTTTAGATTCATGTAATTTAAAACTCATAATTATGCAATTCCATTCAGAATTTCAGTGAACTGTGTCGTTTAGATTTCACTTACACTGTAATTTTAGCGTTTTCCGAACAAGTTCTATTTATAATCTAACTCAATACCTTGAATTCAAAATCAGTAGCAAAAATATATATTATAATAAAAAGAGCTTGTTCAATTTTTGATAGATTTTCTTTCTGAAAATGGTAGGAAATTTTCTCAAAGTTATTGCAACTTTTGTCCGTCATTTTTATTTTTTTATTATTCTGGTAACATTTGTAAACGAAACTGTCAGAACGCGAGTTGTTATGAAAATATTCGCTAAATTACTTTTCGCATTTTCGCCAGTTGTTAACGTTTATACTCATACTTTTTGTTCTGTTGCATTTTTTAACTAACATCTCTCAAATTTCGTTTCAAGGTGCATTCAGATGTTCACAAAGTGACTGGTATCCGCGAGTGATGTATCGAGTTTTTCCTTTTTGGTTTGTCCAGAAAGATAGAATTTCTGGTTGAATTGCGATGGAGGAAGTGAGGCAGCTGGTGCAGGAAGAAGGCCGAGAGGCGCGAAACCTCGTCGCTTTCCATGTGGCGGTCGACACACCAAGTAAATGCATTTTATTTATTTATTGATGCAACTTAAAATCTCTTGGCCGTGGGCGGTAGTATTCTATTTGTTTCGGAAAGAGGCTGTGAGTGTAGGAGTGCCCGAGAGGTACTTGAGCTCAGTTTACAACGTAAATAAACTTAAAACATTGTTGCCATTGTGTTGCCTTGAATAACAGGCAGATTATTACCTTTGTATAGTTGTAATTTGAATTCCTTGATTGTTTGTTTATTTTATTTTTTTAATTTGAATGGAACCTTATCATATTGTTTGGGCTTTGACTTTCATTTAGATTTTATCAGTAATGGTCAGGTAACATAAAATACCAAATCAGGTAGGTAAAAGTAATTTCTCATAAGTTTATCACATCACATCAATGAAAGATCATCTGGTTTCAATAAGTAATATTTCTAGCCCAGTCTTAGAACATACAATGCTAATTTGTTTTAAAAAGTCTGCAAATGTCTGCAATAATCAAACTCAAATATATAGAAAACTAGCAAAGCAAGCGGTGAACTCCGTTTCGCCACCAGATGGCTTCAATTTATGTAACATTTCATTTGGTGATTAAAAGTAGATGAAATTTTTTTTTGCTTTTTTCCCCTTTCCAACAAATGCAAAACCGTAGAAATCGGTTTGTGTGTTTTAGAGTTAGGTATATCGTCAGGAATGAAAACCCGACTTATTTTATACAGTAGATAATTTCTTGTGATTGACCTTTAAAAAAATTTTATATAACAACATAGACTTCTTCTATGCAAAAAGGATGGATACATTATGTTAAAAAAAATACTTCTTTATAAGGTAAGACAGATTAGCACCAAATCCTGCAATTTTCATAACTACACCATATTATAAATGTCTATTTATAGGTAGTCTCTAGACGACAAATATGGTGTTATGGACTTACATTTGCATACTAATTCTTAGAACAACGGTTGACTAATGAGTCAAGTTTAGACAGCACTGGCTTTTATTTTGTTATCAGTTCTGTTGATTAGTCATCTCTTTGAATTTAGAATAACAGCTAACTCCATACTTAGATTGTATGAAAACGGGTGCTTAGCAATATTGCAAAAGATTCACTTCATGAATGAATAATAGAAGAGTAGCCAATGACAGCTGGTAATGCACATAGTAAATCATTAAGAATGTTATTTAAAGTGGCTGTTTATTAAAATCCACAGATATTACGATTTTGGGAAATAATAATATTCCACAACTATCACACCACGCCATCTAGTCCCAAGCTAAGCAGAGCTTTTATTATGGGTACTAGACAACTGATAAACATACTTCTTTATCTCTAAATAGATAAACATTATAGATAAATTACACCCAGACATAGAACAAATGATCAATTTGAACACACAAACATTTGTCCTGGGTGGGAATCGAACCCATGACCTCCGGTATAGCAGTCAAGGTCACTAACCACTAGATCAACAGGCCTGTCAATTGTCAAAAGAATAAGTATTTGATTATTGTGGTGGTTGGGGTTCATCTTATAGTTGTCATGTTCGGCAATGGAACCACAGGCACAGACAGGCCCCAAAAAAACTCACTGTCTCATTAAAATTTGAATTGCGGAAGTTTAGTTATTAAAAAAAAAGAGGAATGTAAGGAGACAACCGATTAGGTGGAGAGACGATCTTGTTAAAGTGGCCGGAAGAAACTGGATAGCCATTACACAAAACTGCCAGAAGTGGAGAGATTTGGAAGAGACCTACACTCAGCATTGGGTGACTAAAGGTTGAAGAAGAAGAAGAAGTTAATGATACCAGCCAATAACTTTAACACAGCGGCACAGACTTTTTATTGAGAAAACATGACTTTATCTTTGATGCTCCCTAATAGCTTTAATTTGTGGTCATGATGGCTCCTTGGTCAACACCAAAAGTTGTAGTTTATCTTAGGTTCTAAGACTGCACACCACGTTTTTTAAACGCGCCGGTGCAGTGCATTTTAGAAACGCGCGTCGACGGCGTGTTTTCGTCAGAGCAGTTTGTTGTCGTTTGTTTTAAGCTGCGTATGACTTGCGTGCGTATTGCGTCTGTATCGCGTCAAACGCGATGCAGCGGCGCTTTTAAAAAACGTGGTGTGCACGTGTGCAGTCTCTAAATTGTTACAATAGAAATTGATTGTCTCAATAAAATTGAGTAATTGCATTAGATCATCAATTAAAAGTGGCTTTAGTTCTTCTTTATTAATTGATGGCTTGCTAACACAGCAATTATTGGCAGTGAATAGTTCCGAATTACTAGTTATAGGTCTTTGTTTTCTTGTTTCTACTCCTGGGCACTGGTTGTTTCCCTTCTCCTTGCCTTCCCTTTCGAGATCTGATGAAACCTATCAAATTAAGTATCGCATCTCTATCATCTGCCGTGGCCGTGACCTAGCTGTCTCAGAGCACAAATTTTGAGCTATTTTGGCCCCAGTTATACATGTCTTGCTCAGTCCTGAGTTGCAAGAATTTTACCTTTGCTCATTTAATAATCGTTAGGAAACCCTAGAAACAATTATTTGAAATCTTGTCATCCACTCGGACTAAGCTGCATGGTGGATTTCAGCTCACTTTCTCTCAAACAGGGACACAGGTCTGTGTTCCAGAAACCTTAAAGGCCAATTTACAAATCAATGTTGGTTATTTTTAATTGTGGTAAAATCATCAAATGATTCCTTCCAACCGGGCCACGGCAGGAGGGACTGTCAGACTTACTAATATTCACGGTGGTCTTCAAAAGCCCTTTATGTTCCGGGGTCACGGTAATTTGTTAGTCCTGCGAACCCGGCAGGCTTGGCCGTCTAAGGGGGGAGGGAAGACGTGATTCTGCTGATACTCTTTGAGACGCGCGTGGAACACAACGCGCCGTCTACCCGGCCATGGTCCATGATGGGACAGCGAGTCGCCCATTACTCGCCGCCCGCATGCCCAAATGAACCTTGCTTACAAACAAAGACGCCAACGCCTTGTGTTGCAGTCTATCGATCTCTCAAACACGTGTTGAGCGTCAAAAGGCGACAAAATGTTTTCCTCCCTTTGATAGTAACGCAACAAATGCAGTCCACGCTCGGCATCGACCGTGAACGAAAGGGTTGACGGATCACGTGGCTCAAATTTGTGATTTTTGAGACGGGCGAGGGAATTGTTGCTTCGTGTTTAAGCGGGTAGGTACATTACCTTCTATTTTACTTTTTCACGATTGCGCGTAACCTTTTTATGAAACTTCCTCTTGATGAAGTTGTTGCTGAGCAACTGCTTTCAAAAACCCAGTCGTTTGGCATCCAGTCTTTTCAAATAGCATTATTGTATAATCAGGGTTGTCGAAGTCGCCTTTGAACAAAAAAGGGTCACCGAAGAAACACGGTGTTCCGTGTTGTTTAGTTAGTATGACAGTTCCTTCCGCTCAACTTAATGCTGGAAGACCGATTTGATGATTTTCGCTCCAGAAATAAGGGCAATGTCTTCAATCTATACCATGTATACATACAACCGATAACGGATGGGCTCGCCGCTCGATCAATTTCTCATTATGTATGAAAAATTTTTTTTTTTTCAAAATTTTTAGAACAAACATTACCCTACGAGAGGTTTTGCGCTATTAACGTTACACGTTGTACAAATAAAATTAGAGTGTCTATTTTAAATTTTAAAAAAAAACCGTTTTTTACTACATGCATACGAATATGTATGTCATACGGTACATACACCAAAATATATTTTTTTACAATTTTTGTCTGTCTATCTGTCTGTCTGTTTCTAATGACAAATCTCTGAAATGGCTGGTCCGATTTTGAGGGGACTTCTATTGGCAGGTAGCTGATGTAATAAGAAGTAAGTTAGGCTATTATTTCAGAAAAAAGCTTTGTTAAATAAAATACATTGTTGAGTTCCGACATCCACGCGAACGAAGTCGCGGGCACAGCTAGTTTTACAATAAAATCCACCAAACTGGATTTGGAGTGCATTTAAATTTCCGATGTCCAGGTGATAAGACCTATTGATCAACTTTGGCAGATCATGTCGTCCAGGTCAACGGTTCAACAGTTTCAACTCGTGAATCGATTGGGCTTGGAAAGGATACACTGTTTATTAATACTGCTCGCCAATGAGTCTCCTAAGACACTTTAGGAAGATGTTTCGGCTTCTCGACTATAAAAACTACGGATATTGCACGTAACGCATCAGAGCACATCGAGACGTGTCGTCACTCATCGGTACGATATTTTATGGACGCTATATTACCGTTTGGTATAAAGAAAAGTGACCCACTTATTATTTATTTTAACGGCGTATGGTCAAGCGAAAGCGTCGTTTGATGAGTCGGAAAAGTTGCCACGCACCGCCACCAGTCGGCGCCAGTATCGCAAAATTAACGCAATCCAAAGTTTTATGAATTTCATTTCGTCAACTTCGACATTTCATAAAGTGTTCCCTTTACCCAAAATACATGTATTACTCTAGTAGAAATATTTTGATATAAGGATATCGAAACATTTACTAAAACAAAATGATAGAAATACTTATTGACGTGGATAAATATTTTGTAAATATTTTTATCATTCAAAGTCTTAAATTTATTTTTTAGCACTTTGACACAGATTTTGACGTCCCGAGATAACGAAAATAACTACTACCTATTTGGTAGAAAATGAATGATAATTGGCATACCTTACGAAAGTGACAAAACTCATTATCGTTAAGAGGGCTTTCACACGGTTCGTTGTTTTTGTGCGACTTTTGGAACCTGATTCTGGGTATGACATTGCCACAAATAAAAAAAGTACATATACTCGAGAAAGTTTGATTCTTTCTGCGTGGAGTGCTTTAAACACATTTTTAGATTTGTTTACATACATAAGTAAAAACCTTGTCTTTGCAAAGGATGTTTCATAAAATTCTTCTTTTTGTCAAACTTTTGTACCGAATTACATAGAAGGTATAATAGTAAAATAATATTTGAAAATGTCCATGGTAAATCTGAAAGATTATATTTGGACTGCATTAATCACTTTTTAATTTTTCATTCAGAAATAAACCAAAAATAATTTTTCAAAACAGGAAGAATTTGACATTTTTTCGTCCGAAATTATATTTTTTTATCTATCAAGATTTACTGAATATTCAATCAAAAAGTATTGAATAACTAAGGTTACTATGTTAGCTTCCATTGAAAAAATAATTAGCTCATTTAAAAGTAAAATAATAGTATTAAACAATTAAAATATGCAATGACAAAATTCAATATAAAACCAAGAACGGTTTGTTCTTTGATTTAGACGGCGCGGGGCGCCTTCTGAGGGAGGACGTATCGCTCGCAACCATTTTGACATTAGTCACGTAATTATTAAAATTTAAAATACACGCCACCATTCATGACCTTTACACGCGGCGCCACTGTCTTTGTCATGACATCAAATTCCATGTGAAAAATGTAGTACCTCGAATTTTCCGCAGGTCATGAGTGGTGGCCAGTAATTTTCCCAGTCGCCAAGAATACAGCATAACCTACCTTTCTTGATACAAGCTAATATTTTGAAATTAATTTGATTGAATTTTCCTACTATATTCGAATGAGGATATAATTGTAAATAAAAATAATGTAAATAATAAAAAAAAAACAATTTAAATAATTCTGATAGCTTTTTTTTGAATAGCTATAGCTCTTCAGAAAAAAAAATAATATAGCTCGCTGCGGGACCCACCATACCACCGGTCATGCCCCTGGTGGTATGGCTTTTTATTACGTGGTAAAATCATCAGATCAGCCCTTCCACCCAGGAAAGGACAGGAGGGACATACAAACTTGTACTGACTAAAATCTACGGTGTCCTTCAATAATCCATTGCGATCCGAGGCTATGGATACCCGATAAGACAATTCCACGACGCCCGGCAGGATTTGGCTCTCTAACGTGCGCCCCGAAAATCCGTGAAAAATTGATCTGATCGTTTTGAGGTAGCGGTTAACCCAAAGAAAAGTTTTGTTTTAAACTTTTTGTATTCGTTTTTGAAATCGGTACTTTTTTCATCAATGTATTTTTATTAGGTTTGATCGAAGAGAGTTGAAGTCTTGTATCAGGTTCGGCATCCAGTCAATTGCGGTATTCCGTTTTGGTAGCTGCATTGTATTTTTTTATTTTTTTTTGGTAGAATCATCAAAATATGTGTCCTCCCGAGCGGGACGAGATTTATTACCAGACTCTAGTACTGACTAATATCCATGGTGACCCTTCAGTAGCCCTTTACGTTCCAGGGTCACCGTTACCTGATAAGACAGTCCAGTGACCAAGGCAAGCTCCTACCCTCAAATAGAAATCTCTTCTCGTCGTCGTAGGTCACGCGGCTGTTCTCCCTAACATGTTCCACCTCCTACTTCGCTAGCATGCTTTGCATGAGTATTCGAGATGACTACTTCCTATTCCGTCTTGCCCCGCAGATCGTGGCCTCGATCAATGCCAGGCGCTATTAAATTGACTCAAGTGCATCGAGTTGGGATTTGGCAAACCTGTACCACTTCATGTACCTAACTTTTTTGCAGTCAACTCAATAAGAGGACTAATATTGTGGGTCGATGTCAACGGCACCCCAAAAAGGTCAAGATAGCCTGTAATTTTTACGGTTACACCTCAGAAAGATAGAACCGAGTCGGATTGGCTCCTTTTTGCGGAAAAATTCACGTCTTATCAGCATTGAAGCTCAAGCACTCAACCGGCAATGGCTCTTTTGCCTGATATTATTTTGTGAATTTTATTCATGAATAAAATTCACAAAAAACAGATACTACTCAGGAACCCCGAAGACTTCCAACTTGAACTGCACAATCGCTTCCAGTGCCTAACCGAATGTGAAACTGTGGACAAGATTAACAATGGGTTGGTGGAAACTGTCCAAGCTGTGGGGTCCAAGTTCTTTAAGACCCCGCGCCGCAATAAGCCTCAAAAGCTCTCGAACGGAAAAATCCGGTTGATGCAGGACCGGACCGAGTTGAGGCTGCAATCTTCAGCTGATATGTCGGAATATGGCAAACTCAATAGACGAATCTCTAAATCAATGCAACGTGCCATGCGCTCCTTTAGTGCGGCACGGATCAAAGAGGCAATCGAGCGGAACCGGGGCTCAAAAGAATTCGTCTATTGGGCAGAGCCAAATGACAAAGCTGAAGATTAACGATGGCAGCATCATTTCGACTAAACCAGAGATCTTAAGGGAGCTTGAGAGGTTTTACGGACAGTTATATACATCAATACGACAACCCAGTGTCGGTACATCTTGAGACGCAAGAGCTAAACTGACGTGTCACTACACTGAGGATATCCCAGACACCAGCCTGTACGAGATTAGAATGGCTCTTAAACAGCTCAAGAATAACAAGGCACAAGGGTGAGGACGGAATCTCAACAGAACTTCTGAGAGCGGGTGGAAAACCGGTACTACTCTAGTCCTCCAGAAGTTATTTAATTCCGTCATACTCAAAGGTTCTACGCCAGAAGCATGGCACAGGAGTGTGGTTGTTCTTTTCTTCAAAAAAGGTGACAACACCTTGTTGAAGAACTACAGGCCAATCTCACTTCTGAGCCATGTATACAAGCTGTTCTCAAGAGTCATTACGAACCGTCTCGAACGCAGATTTGATGACTTCCAGCCTCCCGAACAAGCCCGTTTCCGAAATGGTTTTAGTACTATAGACCACATACACACGCTCTGCCAGATTATGCAGAAGACAGAGGACTATAATCGACCATTGTGTTTAGCGTTTGTGGACTATGAAAAAGCCTTCGATTCAATCGACACCTGGGCAGTATTGCAGTCCCTCCAACGATGTCACGACTATAGGTATATCGAAGTGTTGAAGTGTTTGTATAGAAACGCCACCATGTCTATCCGATTTCAGCAGGCGTAGCATGGCGCCATAGAAATGGGTTTTGTCGACGGAAGAATAGACAAAATAACAGCAGGCGTAGCATGGTGCCGTAGAAAGGAGTTTTGTCGACGGAAGAAAAGACAAAATGACAGAACGTAGAAATATTTTTATCGTTTTAAGCATGGTAATGTAAAAAATATGGAAAATAAACGTTCTTTCCTTCAATAGTGTACGAATGGTGTCATATTTGTGCATAAAACAGTCGATTAGTGTAGAAATAACCATAAATAACTTTGTCTTTTCTTGGTAGAATAGAGATAGACTCGCCATGCTACGCGTGCTGAACGTAGAAATATTTTTATCGTTTTAAGCATGGTAATGTGAAAATTATAGAAAATAAACGTCCTTTTCTTCAATAGTGTTCAAATGGTGTCACATTTGTGCAAAAAAACAGTCGATTTGTGTAGAAATAACGATGAAATAACTTTGTCTTTTCTTTGTAGAATAGAGATAGACTCGCCATGCTACGCGTGCTGGAAGAGAGCACGAAACCAATCCAATAAAAGGCTTGAGACAGGGAGACGTTATTTCTCCGAAACTGTTCACGGACGCGTTGGAGGACGTATTCAAGCTCTTGGAATGGAACGGATTCGGCATCAACATCAATGGCGAATACATCACTCACCTTCATTTTGCCGATGATATAGTCATCATGACAGAATCGGTGGAGCCCCTCAATGCTATGTTCAGCGACCTCAGTATCGTTTCCCAACGGGTCGGCCTTAAAATGAACATGGACAAGACGAAAGCCATGTCGAATGTCCATGTGGCACCCTTACCGGTTGTTGTTGGGAGCGATACTCTCGAAGTTGTAGACCATACTTACCTTGGACAGATTGTTCAGTTAGGTAGGTCCAACTTCGAGAAAGAGGTCGCCCGAAGAATCCAACTCGGATGGGCAGCGTTTGGGAAGCTACGTGATATTTTCTCATCGAGAATCCCACAGTGTCTCAAGACAAGGGTGTTTGATCAGTGTGTGTTGCCAGTGATGATATATGGCTTCGAAACGTGGTCCTTGACTGCTGGCCTTTTAGAGAGACTAAGAGTCACTCAACGAGCAATGGAAAGAGATACTCGTATAATCCGAGTAAATTATCTTGTTAAGAATGAAATTTAATAATCTCTATAATGCACACTTTGTAAATTACAAACATATCCAATTCGCAGTGTGACACAATGTGCGGTTTAAAGTGTAATTTATTGAGTGGCCCTTATTTTATTTTGATAGGTATATATTTATCATATTATCCATTCGTTTATGAAAATAAGTAAGTAGTGTCTAGAAGACCGGGATCTTACTTTGTTTATTCGAAACAAAAGTGGCAAAAGCTCACGTTGTTTGCTTTCTGGTATACGAGGCATAGCTGTTTCGTTAGTGTTTTGTTTTTATGCGGCGGGCATCACGATGTCAAATTGACAGGAATTGTGTTCTTTCAGTACGTCATAGCGCCCTTAAGCCCCAAACACACGCGCGCACGGGCAAGGGCATGTGCTTTGTGTTCCACGCGCGCCTGAAAGAGTGTCAGCACTATGGCAATGACGGGGCTCTCTTATAGAGGGCCTACCTGGGTCGCGGGCTAACGAATACCATGATCCCAGAACGTAAAGGGCTATTGAAAGACATCGTAAATTTTAGTAAGTATTCCGAGTCTGACAGTCCCTCCCGCCCTGCCCTGGGTAGGGCTGGTAAATTATTTTAGCACGCTAAAAAAAGCCCCAAACACACGCTCCTTTTATTAACGTGCGTTCACAAAGCTGGTTGTGTGATATCTTAATATGTTCGAGAGTGGAAAGCTAAGGGTGCTTGACACCCTGTCCTCCACCATCTGGTGTTGGTACTAATTTTTGATGCATTTTGATGTAATGACGGACACTAGAAAAATTTAATGTCAGTAACCTCTTTATAATTAAATCTACATTCTATAATATCTTATCCACAGTATTTTTTTTTGGGACAAGGTTGTAATAATCACTTTTCTGATAAATCGACGGTGTCCTTCAATAGCCCTTTCTGTTCCGGGGTCACGGTAAGGAAATAATCCCGCGACCCCGGTAGGCTTTGGCCCTCTGAGAGGGGTGCCCCGTCAGTATGCTGACGCTCTTTGAGGCGCGCGTGGGACACAACGCGCCGTCGACCCGGGCATGGTCCATAGTCGGGCAGCGAGTTGCCCTTTACTCGCTGCCCGCATGCCCGCGCCTACGGTGGCCGGAGATCGTCTAGCGACGTCCGTCGCCGTGGGCTTCACCACCGTGAGGACACGTCGGTGCTCTGCCCAAGCTGGACAGTCTTGCACCGTATGCTCCACCGTGTCCTCCGGGCGATCTTCGCAGTGGTGACACCCAGGCGTTTCCTCCTTTCGCATCAGACAAAGGTACCACCCGAAACTTCCGTGTCCGGTGAGGACCTGCATCAAGCGGTACGTCAGGACTCCATGACTTCTCTCCAGCCACTCCAAAAGCATGAACCCAGTACTGATCTTTTTTTACTCCAAAGCAATAAATAGAGCGAGAAGCAACTTGTACCGAACACGCGGTGAGACAGCAATGACCACCGATTTTTCTCATCATAGACGATATTTAACAGGGTTATGGGTACTATGCCTTATTTGCAGTTGACAAGTAATTTTGAAGTATTCAAAATGACAACAGTAGTTTTCATTTAATTTATTTTAATCCTGTTTCTTAAAAATTGTTATAAATCTGTGACGAAACTAAATAAATAATAATAAAAGTGAAGTGCTTCTTATCCTATATCGCAATTTGATACGATTAGAAGTTGTTTTTAGTTACATATTATTATCTCAAAATGTTGACTGCAACTCAGTGCATTTATCATTAGTTTATGTGAAATGGTATTTAGATGCATAAAGATTAGATGGGAGGAGGAGGGACAGTGGACACAGAGGAACCATCCGACAACAATAGTACGATATCACGATAACATTGATATAATATCACTGTGAGTAATTTATTATATTGATAGGAACAATTCGTAATGTATAGAATCATACGTATTCTAACATTTCCCTTGTTTGCTCAGTAGGGGTCGTCAGGAATTTCCTGCGATGATTTTCAGTGAGTTTGGTTTATTTTATTCTTTATTTATTCATCAAAATAATGTGTTATTTAAAATAGAAAGTTTACGTGACTTATTAACAGTCGTGTCCGTTTAATCACGTCCCATGTAACACAGCGGAACATAGTTTTCAATAATCTATAAGCCTACGTATCATTCGTTTTTATTTTCTCGATCTTTTTATCCATTCCAATTTTATTATTACGAAAATCTGACAGCCGCGATCTGAAAAAAAGTGTCGCAGGTCTAGCCTGTAAGAGCCACGCTGGCTGACTGATTCGTCATGGAACGAAAGTGATGACACTACTTTTAAAAGGCAAAAGATGAGAGGACGATAGTGAATGTGTGCTCAGAATAAAACGGCGTATGTGCCCAAACATATTGACGTCTTTTTATGAATTAAAATTTTTATTAATTGAAAAAATGTCTTTACAGAATTTAGATACTAGTATTTTATACAATTTAAAACAACATCCTTTCAAAAACTCATAGTAGTTATTCCATAAAGTCCAAAAAATAAATTAGATAGACCGAACTTTGCATTTTTTTTGTATCGAGAAAATTTAATTGAATCGTGTTTTCAACTTTGTGAGAATTTAGATAATATAGTCAATAACTATATTCCAAGTTGTAAGATCTGTAGTCCAGATATGTCCGAAGAAAAGTAAAAAATAAAAACCGTATTTTTACTGACCTATCCCCTTAATCCGCTCCGCTATTTCTAATTAATATCAAAAGAAGACAATACCTACATTCATTCCTCATGACTTGTTGAGCTTCATTGCATCGACGATTACCTGGAGATCGACACTGTTAATTTTGTTTTTTCAGGAGTGTAAGTTTTCTATTTGGTTATCCAATTGATTCTTATAAGATTGCCAGGTTATGATGGTAGTTTCTTCAACTAATATTTTTATGCAGGATTCTCAAACCGCATATGATATTCATCATTCGACTGCCCAAATTCAATCTATTTGAGCTTGTCTCATTTCTTCCAAACGTTTCAATTAGTCTTCATATCACCAACCACCTCTTTTTATTATCTTTCATGTAACCCGTTCATAGTTTCCATAGACGTAAAAAAGAAGCAGTTTCTTTGTAGCCAAGTCCTCTTCCCTGCTCGTTTTAGCCTTTCTCATCTTCAAACTTCTCCTTCAACATTCGACTCAAGTTACTGAATGGAAAGAAGATTTTATAAATTTCTAGATACCTACATACATAAACTACATAATATCTGGCTTCAAATTAATTCAACAGTTCCAGGTAAATGTGAAAGCGAAGCATCCCCTTTGAAATATGGTTAATAGCAATTACTCTTGCAGTATAAAGGCTGCGTTTCCCGCCCACGTTTCATCAAAGGCTTATAATGTATATCTATGTCTGTATGCAGTTTCTGTTTGCTTTCATGGACAAACAAGGTATTCATGAACGGTTTAATTAGAGCTTTCGGGGTTTCATTTATATTTAAACAGAGTTTAGAATTTTTGTTTTTGTTTCTGCCTCGTCAAAAATGCTAATGGTCAGAAAACGTGTCTGCCGACTTACGTTTCAGACTAGCCTAAGTTTTGCCTACTTCTCTCTTATTCATCATCATCGGTTACTCAATAAGCTCCCGAAACAAATGGCAGGAATTAATATCCGATGACGGCTTGATGACGGTCTTTGAAAGCTCTCTTTCAAGTTAGCGAGTCTAATACAACCACTTAGCAATATCTCAAATGGTTTACTTCGTGAATTAATAGACGATGACGTTGATGGAAATGCATGAAGTGACTCATTTGGAATATTGCTTAAAGTGTCCCTTTTATACCTTCACTTCAAAACAACACGACATTTTGATCCAGTAAATGTGATGATGTTAACGGAAGCTATCTAGGTCATACGGTAGTACCTATATAGTTACCTAATACATTGTGTGGGGACGGGAGGGAGTAACCTAGTCGCCCGGGTATATCCTTTAGCGAGAAATTATGATCGATATTGCAAAGGCGCAATATAAAGGGAAACTGCGATGCCTAGCAACGAGCTAGACAGTTTGTGTGCTTAGATGACCTATTTATTTAGTAGATGACATTTTCATTTTGTTACTTACAAAGGCATTTTGCCAGTACCTTTATACATACCTACTTTCATTGCGCACTCTGTTAAAAGTGGAGTTTCTTGATAGCTATAACCTTGGGGTCTTAAATAACAGGCAAGAGTGAATAGGGTGTTACTTCTAGGCAAGCTTGCTTCATCGGAAACCACACGCTTACTATCAGGCGACTTATTGGTCAAACGCGAAAGTATGGTCAAATTAAAAAAAAGCTGTATCATAAACATATTGTGTTCTTATGAACTGGTAGCGTGTTATTGACATTGTAACACTGCTGGGCAAGGCATCCTTCCATGACTTCCAACGATTCTATTCTGAGGACATTTTACAGTCTGAACAGCTTAATCTCTGTAATTTCTATCCATATGAACACATACCTTCCTACCTACAGATCGTATTTCCCGCAAGCCACCTCGCGCGGGAGCTCCGCCACCTCGTCGCGCTGCGCCCCGTGGACCCGCCCGCCTCCGGTCTGCGTCGGCCGGTCGGGACAAGCGCTCTGAACTGCGTGCCCGGTACTGGGCCTTGCTATTTGGTGATTTGCAGAGAGCTGTGAGTATCATTTTTAACCGATTTCTGTTGTTATTAACTAACAAGATGTTGTCGTCCAACGTCGCAACGCAGTTTCTTGCTTTTTCTCCTGTTCAACAATAAGCGTCGCAGCATGCGGTGGGGGCACATGTCTGCCTCAACAGACTGCCCTGCCCTGCACAGTGCTGTACTGTGCTGCATTGCCTGCGTCTCAGCATACACCTAGATCTACCATATCGGCACTCGACAGTTTGAAACATGCTCTTAACTATTCTGTCTTAAGGTGATTGCTTCGATGTAGCCCGCGAAATTCAATTTTTTTTACGTTTTTTGCAATTAACAGGCCAGTGACATGTTGTAACTTTATAAATATATGTGTTGCGGTAATAACAAGTATAATTTTAAATATAAAAATTATCAAAAAACTCGCTCCATCAGCTCTCACATAGAAAAGGTGCATCATGTTAAAATCTCCGAAATCTAACTACGATCACCTTTTCTATGTGAGAGCTGATGGAGCGAATCGATGAGCGAACATGTCACTGGCCTGCAAATTGCAAAAAACGTAAAAAAAATTGAATTTCGCGGGCTACATCGAAGCAATCACCTTAATGTAATTGAAAGATAAAATATGTTTTCTCTGGAAAATCAAAGCATTTTTTTCAAGTAGGCCAGTTACAGGAACTTTTAAATTATCAAAGACAAATAAAAAAAAAATGTAATTAAACACTACAAAATTTAGTGTGCTTCAGTCCCAGCCACAAGATATTACATATAATAACTGTGAAAGTACCGTAGATGCCTATTCCAAGGAGTAGATTTCTATGGAGAATAACGGGCTAAGGAATAAGCTCTTTTCTTTTCTGACTAATTGTAATTGAAAGATAGCATCTGTCCTCTCATCTGCTTGTCACTGTTCTGACCATTTCGGGTGCTCCCATCAGTCATTGAGAGAGAGTCCCAATGTAACATGCTGTTTTTTTGGAACAGGATTTTAAAACTTTTCCTTAGTTTTGGCAAATTGGTAATGGTGAAACAGTTTCCCTTCGCCTGTTTCAGAATTCAGCCAACCGCTAATTAATTTTCCTTCTTATTCTACAGCATTTTGAATTTGATATCGAACCTAGTTTCAGCTAGGTCGATATATGAAAAAATTTTACGAACTAAGCTTTCAGAACAAGTTACATGAACTTGATCATCCAGCTATGGGCGAAAGTTCAACGTAAATTTTGAAAACGGCGAGTCTTATACATCGGCGGTGAGGCAAACGCTTGCGACTTCTAACTCGACAACAACGCCATCTATCGAGGTAGGGGGTAAACGTACGGCTCAGTTGACGTTGTGGCTGATCGATTCATTTCAATGCTGTCCAAGTATTTTTTTAATGTGGTAAAATCATTTAATGAGAACTAACCACCCCATAACGTTAGCCTGGTACTGACTAAAATCCAAGGTGTCCTTCAATAGCCTTTATGTTCCGGGGTCACGGCAGCTCGATAGTCCCGCGACCAATGCTCTCCAAGTCTATTTGTGAAAATTGAAATAGTGTAGGATAAATTATTTGTAAATTAAAATAAATGCAGGAATTATTCCTAGAGAGGAGAATTTTTTTTATATCCTTATTTTAATTTTTGGACTCTACCATATGGCCGTATATCCAGCCTTGGGCTCGAGAGTGGGGCAAGTCTAAAATTATTATGTAACGGTTATTTTTTTTGTTCACAAAGTTATATACAGGGTGTAAGGGACAGCCCTCCACAAACTTTCAGTGCTTGCTCAGTAGACCTCTGACCTCACACCAAGTATAATCCTATAGCACCCTGTATCTGTATGAGTTGAGTGTCCTATAGTTTAGAATATTCATCTCATACAGTGTTTCCCAAACATAGTACTGCCATGGCCCAATAATTTTCTCACTGATTCTTCACTCTCACTCAATACTTTTGAACACAAGCTGGGCTTAAAAGCCAGTTAATCCATTATTCATCTATGCTATAAAGATCGCCTTTCAAAAGAAATCACAAGCTACGACTTGAGACTACAACATTATAAAATAATTGCTTATGATACAACGGGGTCATCAAAATCGAAGATCTGAACAATCTGATACCCAATTCCAAGAGCCCGGGTAAAAACTTAATGGGAGGTTGGCCAGTAGAGTAAATTTTTAACCGACTTCAAAAAGAGGGAGGTTATCAAATCGACGGCATGTAATTTGTTTTGTTTTTTTTTTCTGATTATTACCTGATAACTCCGCCAATTGTGAACTGATTTTCAAAATTATTTTTTTGTTCGAAAGGAGATACTTCAGTGGTGGTCCCATTGTCACCATGTCAGGATGATGATAGGATCCTAGAGAAATCGAGGGCAACCCTCAAATTTTATAGGCGCATCGTTTTTCAAAATCAGTCCTAAATTAGCTGGGCTCTCAGTATTCCAGATCTTCAATTTTTATACGTCAACAGAGAGTGCTCATCAGGCTGAACAACTTTGCTAAAGACGTTATTCCTGGACATGTTATAGTGTAGCTGGACACTTGGAGTTCCACGTCAGGTGTTCCAGATCTTCAAATTTATTCTCTAGTTGTAGAAGTCGAGCGAAGCCGTGGGCAACAGCCAATATTTAAATATTTACTGATCGCAGTCGAAGTACTATAAAAAATAGATTTGAAATAGTCATGGCCATCTCTAAAATAGAACCCAATCGATATAATTTTATTTAGGTGTTAGTTGCAAGAGCTGTGGAAACATTTTTTTTTTTTTGTGGTAACATCATCAAGCGAGATCTCCTAGCCAGGGCAGAGCGGGAAGGACTGTCAGACTTGTACTGACTAAAGTCCACGTGTGATTCAAAAGCCCTTTACGTTCCGGGGTCACGGTAGCTAAGTTAGTTAGCCCGCTTGCGCCCCGGAGGATATTATATAGGTATTCTTGAGTTAAATTTGTTTTAAGTCGGTACCTATAAAAAAAAATGCACCTTGTAATTTATATGTTTTTAAAAATCTTTAGAGACTTTACTAATGGCGCGAATGCGCGATGCGACGCGATTCTAACGAATTCCAACTACAAGTGAAAATCAAACTTGCCACTAAGAAATAAAGATGCAATTCGATTGACTTGACGTTGTCATCGCCATCGTGTTTTGTTTTTCATCTATTCATAGATACAACGTGTTTTATGTCTTAATGTCATAGTGGTAAGGTTGATTTTCATTTGTAATTGGAATTCGTTCGAATCGCGTTCGAACGTTGAGTGCATTGGGTGTGGCTCAAACAGACGTCAATATTTAAAAGGTCGGAGTTCAAAACTTGAAAGACCTCGCTTGCCAGTGCACACTACATAAATATTGTTACATATCGGTGCACTTTTTGCGACGAGAAGCTCGTTGCTAAATAATTATAGCCGCACAGACGGATCTTCCGGGTTAAGCCGCGCTTGCCGAGGTTGTTCTGTGGATGGGTGACCATCTGTCATAGCGAGTTTCCTCCGTGCTTCGGAAAGCACGTAAAGCCGTTGGTCCCGGCTGTCATTTGTGGATCTTTGACAGCCGTTACTGTTAGTCAGAACCTCTATAGTCTGACAACCAGTCTTACCATGGGTTTTCTATCTATGTCTAGCCCAAAGCAAGCTTACCTGAACTCCTGCGCACCAACGGAACACAGTACCTTAAAACTTTTTGGCGCCGGAATCCACTCAAACTTTGTCCGACCCTACTTTCATTAAAAAAAAACAAATCCAGCAAAACCCTTTTAAAAAGTTTTTAAAAGGGTTTTGCGGGATCTTTTGTCTCTTCATACACCAAAACCTTCAACGATGCGAAACGATATCTCTCGAACATTCTCGAAAGCAATGCACTACCTAGTTATATTACAGGCAGTCTGACCTCAGCTCCATTCTAGGAATAACATCCCTTTGCGAGACAAAATCAATAATGCCAGGGCCATTGCCACTAGCTAAACAGGTAACAGAAGGCTAAGTGCATATAAAAAGTGAAGGAAACACATACAGACGCATTCATACGAGCGCAAGCGGCTAAAACAAATGCCGGTCGCCAGAATGCCTTGTACACAGTGCCGTATTATCCATAATGCACTTTAGGCCAGTGCCTATAGGGCCCATTAGGACCAGGCCCAGCACTCACAATAAAAAAATGAAAAAAAAAGGGGATTGTGTCGTTTTATGAAACCACGGTAAACTAAAAGTAAAACTTTTTTTCGCATTTAAGGTAGGTGTAAGTATTTTACATATCACATATTGTATTGAAATTAATCTATTTTTTTTGTAGACACTAATAATTTATTTTATTAACTTTTATTAACGTATAATTTAATTTTTGAAATCAGCTACTCAAGTGTGGGTATTATAATATTGACAGGGCAAAATGGTATCAGGGTCTATTATTGAGAAATTGCGTTGTCGTGGTATGAACAAGGGAGGGCCAGAAACGAGGGGCCCCGAGATGGTTAATCCGGCCCTGTTTGTACACGCTGTACGTGCAAAATGTACGTCTGAATTTTTGCGGTTTGAAACTCGCCATCTTTTTTTTTTAATTTAAGGTTAATAATATATGTTCTCGTTTGACCACTACCTCTCCTGATGATATGCGAAGATGTGGTTGATGGTGAAGCACGCTTGCCTAGAAGTAACCTACTCACTCTCGGCTTGAAGACCTCGAGGTTAATAAGCTGCCAGGAAATACAGACCTCGGCAGAGAATTCCTCTCCTTAGCTGTGCCCACAATAAAAACATTGGCAAAATGCAAAGTGTGTTGCATGTCGACCATTTTGCATTAATGTAACACAAGCCAATGGGCATGGCAACTGACAAATGGCGCTAGTATAGCTTGTTCCAAGCATCGTCATTGGTTCAAATCAGTTCAAATCTTAAAGGTACTTCAATAAAGTACTACGTCATTGGTCGGATTAGGACTACTTTCTGGTGGCGCCATCCACTAAATCTTTGCGTTGCCAACCCCATTGCCAGTGAACGTTTTCACATGAGATAATACCGGTAAGGTCGCGACATGACACTGTCATATCGTTCGTTTCTCGCTCACTTAAAAGTCAAGAAGTGTGTCTGTGTGCGTGCACTTTCATTCATTATATGAAGTTGGCTTTCTGTACATTACTAGTTTGTGGCGACACTGTGAAGCTTGATGCTTCAATCTGCGAATTCAGTTTGATTGCACTGCATCGTATGTAGGTATACCTTTAATAAAATTGGATGCGAGGTAGCTCTTTGAAATATTATTTGCTCCGACTGCCGACAGCACTTTTGTACAGCTGTGTTGTTTTTTAAGGGATGAAGGTAGAACTATATAAAGTAGATGCACTATTGCGTTGTTGAAATTCTCCGATGATAGCCGATGTTTCACGAAGCTGTATTGATTTATTACCTTTGTGTAACACGTAGATTACTCTCGACTGTATAGTGATGGATCTTGCATTTCGATTTGTGGTAGATAAATTTTATACATTTTGTAAAGAACTTATTTATCCATTCGTTATTTTCTCAATCACATCGATTCAGCTTGAGCAGACCACGTTACACCAAATTCTTGTATTTACTTTGGTGCAGTGTTCATTCGTCTCGTCCGTAAAATGAGGCATATTATGACGTCTTTTTCGCTTGCGTGGTCCTAAAGCTTTTTCTCTCTCAAGCTGATTCCACGAAGACCTTAGTGTATTAAGTTCTCACTGATTTTCACATATATTTTTATGAATAAAATAAACTTCTTTGTCCACAGATCGGCGAAATCTACAACACCGTTGAGGCTCACGAAAATCTGAATGAGTGCCAAGAAGTCATTCTGGTTTTGGAGAACTACACCCGAGATTTCAAAGCTCTCGGCGAATGGTTCCGACTGAAATGGGAGTACGATAACACGCCACCACCTCAACGACCACAAAGCCTGGCTTGGGAGATCAGAAAGACTGACTTTGTACGCCCCGAATCACGAAAAGGGTACTCAGTCAAAAGCTCCCCGTCAGTCTCAGGCAAAAATAGTCCTTGTTTCTCGGGACATAACACCCCAAGTGGGAAAAACAGCCCAAATCTAACTGGCAAAGCTAGTCCGGGTAGCGGGAAAGTCAGTCCACGTGTTACAGGACATAACAGTCCTAAGGCTAACATTGAGTTTTTCAGCAATAAAATCGCTGCAAAAATCACTGCTAAGCCTGAACCTAAATCTGCTAAAGAGTTGTCCAGACTTTCTGATATAAAAGAAAAGGATTGTAAAGATACAGCTGAAGATAAAGCGAATACAGCAATCGATGATGAGAAAGAAGAAAAACCAGTGAAAGAGGTTCCACCAGCAACCGAAAAAGACAAGCCAATAAAAGCACCCGTTGTTGAATTGGGAAAAGCCAAGGAATGCCCAAACACAAGCCCAAAAATGGTAGTCATCAGGTCACCTAAACGCACAGTATTACAAGACGAAGCCAAGGCAGTACCCAATGGAGATATTTCCAGCCAGGTCAAGGCTACTATTGCCAAACTAGATGCTATGGAAAATGAGTTCTTAGCCAAACATCTGACTGAAAATGCCGTTAAGAACGATAATCAACTCAATCTTGATAAAGAGATTGAAAATGCTGAAAAAGTTGCTGACACAGATAATAGTGCAGTAATCATTGAAGAAAAAATAAAAGCAGCACAGAAAAATGAAGTTATGGAAAACGTAATTGCTCCAGATGAAAAAGATAGTGTCTCGACAGAATCACCCGTCAAATCTGAGGATAATTTTGGTGACGTGTCCCATGAGAGCTCTTCCAAGTCGAGCGATGAGAAGTCTTCAACACCAACTGACGAAAAAGTTGATCATGTTGTTACAAATGAGGTTAAAGAATCGGATAAATCGCCAGAAATCAATAAGAAAGATAATGATGTGGGTCCCAAAATTCAAGAACAGGCACAGGTAATAAAAAGCGAACAGCCATTAAATGGTATAAAGGAAACTGAAGTCACAAAACCTAACGAAACTACAGAAAAAGAAAATCCACCCAGTGAAGTAAAAGAAGCTAAAAAAGATCATGATTCAAAGAAGATTGATCTTAAAACAGCTGCTGAGAAGCCGAGCACAAGACCGGCTTACTCACAGGCAGCGGCTAAGCCAAAACCTGTGACTACAACCAAAACTGAAGTCAAAACTCCAACCAGGTTGATAGCTCGAAGCAAAACTGTCGTTGAAATGCGCCCTAACTCCGCTGCAAAGACCCAAAGGCCGTTCCCCAAACGGAATCAGACTAGCAAGTGCAGCTATCCTTTCAACCTTACCACAGGAAGAACTAGTCTTTTCGACGCTCCTGCTAATAAAGCAGTGACTAAGAAACCACCAAATCCTAATCGAGCTCAAATGGGTTCAGGTGATTCTAAAAATACCGCCAAAATCGATCTCAAGAAACGTCCGCCCAGACCGATTAGTCTCAAAATCAATGAGAAAGGAGATAAAACAGAAAAACTCAACCCAGCATTTGATAAGAAAGACGGCGAAGAATACAGCAGCTCTGACACTATTGTCACTCAAATTGATATGTCAAGGATTGAATCCAGTGAGAGTTTGAAGACTTTGGTACCAGAAGAGGGCGATTTTGCCAATTCTGTTGAAGTACTTAACGTTGATAATGCAAAGACGGATAATGACGGCTGGCTCACTGTGAAATCTAGACGATTGAGCCGTGAATCGAAGAAGCAGTCTAAATCGCACTGGGCTAACAGATTCCATCAGCCTTCAGCAACTACTAGTCTACCCACATTAAACATGATAGAATCTCCAAAACAAGAAATAAAAGAGATAGTCTCAGCTTCAAAACTAGACCGCGCAAAATCAGAACAGCCACAAAACACGCCAGAGAAACCAAAAGTGGTGAAAACAAAACCTCAAATCAAAGAAGAGAAGAAAGATCTGTCGATTATAAGACAGAAGTCTGACGTTACTGGATTGAAAACTCGGTCTTCTCGAAGCAAGGCTTTGAAACGCGAAAAGAATAAGAATACTCCAAAAGACGATGGCTCAGAATTAACTAAAAACCGTCTACACTCATCCCTGGAAAGTCTAACCACAGGACTTGCAAGATCTCAAGAGAAAACTGAAGAGACTTTCGACTTCGACAAATGGAAGTCTGAATTCATGACGACTTTCAAGTTTTTGGAAGACGATGATCAAATGAATGATCATAATGAGATTCTGAAGTCGGCTGATCCGTCAGAAATGTCGGAGATAGCGGAGATGACGTCACAGATTGAGGAAAATGAGAGGAAGATTAGTTGGGCTTTGGATTTCCAGTCGGAGGTAGATCAGAGGAAATTGTGTGAGGAAGAGGATTTATTAAACAGGCAGATTATGGAGCTTCAACAAGTCTCTGATGTTGATTTGGATACGGAGACTGATGACACTGAGGTAAGCAATTTTTAGTCTCGACTGCTTAAAGATGAGATGTTCGGCTTGTTTTTCATCTATATATATAAAAGAACAGGGGTTTTTCTTTTGACACGACTACAGGCGAAACCGCTAAACGCAGAAACTTGAATTTTGGACAGCATTTGCAGTCTACCATGTAGATTGGCAATAAGACGAGATTTTGCGAAAATCCTACTCTAAGGGGGTGAAAAGGGGTGAAAACGTTTGTATGAAAAATCTTATTCCTTGGGTTTATAAACTTGAAACTTACCACGAATGAGAACACAAGTAAATAAATAAGAGTAGCACCATTATTTTTTTTTAACTACCCTCCTCTGGTAATCTAGGGGTTGTTAAAGTTTGTATGGAAAAATCATAACGCGTGAGCTGATGAATTTGAAAATCAGTATTTACATACTAGATAAGAATTAATCAAACACGTGTTTTTGGATTTTCCGAAAATCACCCCCCAAGTTAGTGAAAAGGGGTATTCAAGTTTTAAGGGGAGGATATTAAACCACTAAACGTAGAAACCTGAATTTTGGATGATAGTTGCAGTTTATAATGTAAGTAAGCATTAAGAAAGGATTTTGCGAAAATCTACCCCTAAGGGTGTGAAAAGGGGTGAAAACCTTTGTATGCAAAATCTTATTCTTTGGGTTTATAAACTAGAAACTTGGTACGAATTTGAGTAGTAAGTAAATAAAAAAGATGGACATTATTTTTTTCAAAACTACCCTCCATTTTTGTGTTTTTCGAAAATCACCCCCTAAATTTTGAAAAGGGTTGATTAAGATTTAAGGGAAGGATTTACTGCTTGCTTCGATAAATTCTAAGCTGGGCATAAATTATCTCTCAATCGAATAAAGGATGCGTATTTATTTACATTTCATAAATCAACCCCTAACGGGGTGAAAATCGGAAAATTAGTTTTTCTACTACGATTGATTGTTTGTTTGTATTGAGTTTTTAGGTTTTCTTATAAGGAGGGTGAGCGGGAATTAAATTCACTGAGTTCGAAGTTAGAAACACGCGCAGACGAAGTCGCGGGCAAAGTGCTAGTTAAAAAATATACGAAACCTAAAAAAGTACTTAAAAAGGTTGTGGTGGCATATAAAAGTCACGTATTTCACTCCTTGTGTGAGCACATTGTTTTTTTATCTCTGTAGCTGGGAGTGGGTACTCACTTAGCAGTTCTGCATGGTACCTGATACGTTACATGTAACACTGCTAAGTGAGTATCAAGTTTATCATACCGCGCGCTGCGATCAATTTAAAGGTGTGCGTCCACAGGTCGGCATCGCACGTATTGGACGTATCGTACGTAACGCATTTTAGTTTGCCTTGTATGAAAACTCATACAACTGCGTCCACTGATCCGCATTGTACGGACGGCTCATGCGATGCGTACCGATGACGTCATACGGAATGCCGATCAGTGGAAGCGATGAAGGTGGCTGCGGCGATTGCTGATACTCGCGTCGGTAATCCGATCGCTGCCGACACAGAAATCCGTTTGATGCGATGCGTCCGATACGTACGATGCGGACCTGTGGACGCTTACCATTACACCATAATCCCTTCCCATCGTAGACTGATGCAGAAATTCTATGCGAGGACACATCAGTGGGTGCGTCTTGCCAGTCTACTGAAAATCTATCGTTGGCTGCGAGTCTTGAAGATCAATACGAGACGGCGCTAGCTGGCATGTCCTGGGCGGAAAGAGTGGACACTTTAGGGGCTTTGGAGGCGCTCGTGGCTAGAGATCCAGGTAAATCTAATATCTTTAAACGAGCAATTCTTGTATATTTATATATAAAGGATTTTCATGAAAGTTACAGATTAGGAGTTTTTCGGCTCAAGGAATCGATTTATCAAGGTCCCAGGTTCGAGAAAAGCTCGGTTCCCAAGATATAGACATTTTAAAAACCGAGCAAAGCTCCGTCACCCATTAATATTCCACAACTATCACACTACGCCATCTAGTCCCAAGCTAAGTAGAGCTTGTGTTATGGGTGCTAGACAACTGATAAACATACTTAAATATTTCTAAATACATACATATTATAGAAAATTACACCCAGACCCAGAACAAATGATCATGCTCTTAACACAAACAATTGTCAGGGTCACTAACTACTAGACCAACAGGCCAGTCAAATACTTACATAATACTTGCTATATTATTGTGTGTGTATGTTTTACTATAGGCCTCATAAGTAAGCTCAATATAGTCCAACGAGCTATGGAGAGGACTATGCTCGGAGTTTCTGCACGATCGACTCAGGAATGAGGAGATTCGTAGACAAACTATAGTAACCGACATAATCCAACGAATTAGCAAGTTGAAATGGCAGTGTGCAGGTCATGTAGCGCGCAGAACTGGTAAATGTGGCCATAAGGTTCTCGAATGGAGACCACGCACCGGCAAGCGCAGCAAATTACGTCCACCTCCAAGGTGGACAGACGATCTAATGAAAATCATAGCATCCCGCTGGATGCAAGCTGCTTCAAACCAGTCATATGGGAAAACTATGGGGGAGGCTTATATTCAGCAGTGGACGTGGACGTCTTACGGCTGATATGATAACCAAAAGACATAATAAAAATACTATTTTATAATTTAACAACCACTTGTAATAATGTTGTTTTGGTTTTTCTGTTGACATAATGACGTAGTCAGCGCTGGCGTCTTTTATTTTTCAGTGTTGCCATCCTTTAGACACTCATGGCATCGACAAGCAGTTACGTCGGGTGTCGATTTATTACATTTTTATTTTTTAGTTTAATTGTTATCTGCTTAATGTACTTCATATAAGTCTATTTTTCGTTGACCGTGACTTCACTTTGGGCCCTACCAGCAAACCAGCCCTGTGACAGTTAAATGTCGCAGCACATGCTGAGGAAGGAGCCTTTTGGTCTCGCACAGGACTAAATTGTTTTATGTTTTACCTTTGTTTTTCTTTTATTCATTTTGGAACGAAGTTCCTTATCGCGCGTTTTGAAAGGGGGCTAGACGGAAAACAATCTTACAAAAAGTTGTCACGAAACTTTTTGGAACGAAGTTCCTTATCGCGCGTTGCGAAAGGGTACTAGAGCTCAAAGAGTGGAGTGGAGTCGCGACGATTATTTTTGTTGAGTGTATACAGTAACTTCATTCCATCTGTCCCTTGACACCTTTCAAGTTTTTTTGTCTTTTTCTGTTTTATATTCATGTAATGTTTGTTCTGTCCTGTGTGTCCCAATAAGTCTTCTTTCTTTCTAATAACACAATTTCCTGGATCAGGTCGTGCCCAACAGCTTCACGCAAAGCTCTCCCAGGGAATCAAACGTCGCGGCAGTCTGCAGGACGCGCTGCGCCGCCTGCAGCTGAAGCAGGCACGAGCCGAGCGACAGCGGAGGGAGTACCACACGGAGCGCGCACGGAAGATACACCAGCTACTGGCCAGGGTCGAGGAGGTTAAGGTAAGTAATAATAAAAAGTTTTATTGCAGAAACTTTTGCAACTTTTACAAAAAACCTAAATAAAAAAAAATAATTTAACGAAAAACAAAAAACCCCACTGCGTTAAAAATACAGTAAAAAGAAAGAAACAAGCCCAGTAGTTTAGAATTCACTCATTCACACTCACAGTCGGGGCCCCTTGGGAAGATTTGATTGGTATAATTTGAATGGGCCCCGACTGTGAGTGTGAATGAGTGTGGATGAGTCTGGTTGTCGCTTTGGTGAATATTGATTACTGTCATGTGTCAGTGACACTCGCAAGGTTAAGACGAACCGATTGACGTAAGAAGTATCAAAATCGGCCCACGCGTTTGGTCTCTAGAACGCCACATAGAAACAAACATACATACATACATACATAGACTGATAAACACATTATCGCGCAGTCGGGTAATAAAAACTTTTTCAAAAAAAATGTGACCGCCTTCAAAAACAACCACAAAAAAGAGTGAAATAACCTACAAAACTTTTCTTTCGGAAGTCGGTGGTTTTTTTATTAATTTCATTGTCTTTTTTGCCACCGACTTCCGAAAGAAAAGTTTTGTAGGTTATTTTACTCTTTTTTGTGGTTGTTTTTGAAGGCGGTCACATTTTTTATTGAAAAGTTTTTATTTTACTCTTTTTAGTTTAAATATTCAACCAAAATTCTTGTCAAATACATCATTTTCTTACATGTGCATTAGAATTTTGTACCTAATCTAGCACCGGTAATAACATCGTTAACATCTCTTTCATTTATTCCCTATCTCAAAAACTGCCGAACCGATTTTGATGAAATTTGCAGTATTCCCTAAGTTGAACGATACCTAGTACAACAAAAAAAGAATTTCTTAAATCGGACTTATAGTTCCGGAGATATGCGAATACAAACATAATTTTCTTACTTGAGGAGTTGTACCTTCCATCATCAGCTCAGCTACATGAGATAATGATTTCCATACGCAAGTACTTGAATTACTTCATAAGATTTGCGAAAAACTATGTGTCAGCTAATAAAATTTGAGGGTTGCCCTCGATTTCTCCAAGATCCAATCATCAGATCCTGAAATGGTGACAATGGGACCACACTGGAAGCACCAGCTTTCGAATAAAAAAAGAATCATGAAAATCGGTTCACCCAGTCGCAAGTTACGAGGTAACAAACATAAAAAAAACAAAAAAAAAATAATACAGTCGAATTGATAACCTCCTCCTTTTTTTGAAGTCGGTTAAAAAGGATCTCCTTTTAAGTAAAAACTAACATACCTGTGCTAGGAGGCCCCGCTCCTCAATAAAAATTTATGACATGGGAAAAGTAGTGTACAAAAAAAAAACAGTTAACAAAATCTAGACAATAAAAATATCAAAAAGGAAAAGTATTAATTTAACAAAAATATAAACTAAAAAAAAACAAATAAAAATACTAAAAATTACATAAAATATACGACCCAAAGTAGTGTGTGTCTGTATGTTTGTGTATGTGTTGTGTATTTGTGTGAGTTTAGGTGTGTATGCGTGTGTGTGAGTTGGTGCGATAGTCTTGGGCATACTAGTTCAAATAAAAAGGAAATGCGACTGGCTGGTTTCTAACCCAAGACCTACAACTCGTAAGTCGGAGCCGACACCACTGGGCCAGAACTGCTCTCATGTTTATGTGAGGTTATTCAATGGGGAAGGCAAGTCAAAGCTAATAAAATTGTAGATGGCGCCACCATAGCTAAGTCCTAATCCGACCAATGATGTAGTACTATTTTGAATTACCTATAAGATTTGAACCAATGACGATGCTTGGAACAAGCTATACTAGCGCCATTCGTTTCCTAGTTGACATCGCCATTATTAATCTTGTATGTCTTGTCCACAGGTTGCTAAAAATGAGTTGATCGAAGAGAAACGTCTTCGAATGGAGAGGCGGCTTCAGAAGGCAGCTGAAAACAGGGATCAACACCTCAAGGTATGACACATGCAACAACGATATAATACTAGGACTCGTAATAAAAGGCGACCGATGTCTGTCAACACATTAGGCAAAAAAGTCTAATATTCGTCTCATTTCGACCAATCCTGTGAGCCGTAAACATACGTTGAGACAGAACAGACCTTGAGTTAGCCAATCACAACGCAGTATCCCGTCCCCCTCGCTTACGTAGTACCTCAGCGAGTTGACAGAATAATTTTCGTTCCTTATATCGTGCATGCGACATGCAACCTTTGATGATTTTTGTTCCCTCGATAGATATAATACGATAAAGATTAAGGGCGCGTAGCCAGAAAGTTGAAACGTCGCAAATAGCTGTCAAATATTTACAAGTTTTAATTCATTTGGCAATGTTGCTGTATTGAAATAAGACATATGGCTCGGTAGTGCACTAGAAAAGTGATATAGGAATGCAATTTAAACACTGAATTTGATGTTGTAACCGTTTCAGGTGTAAAAAAGGCATTTGGAAAGTTACTGAATGTTTTTAAAAAAGTTAAAAAATGAGTAAGAAACTCCATGGACACTCTTTATCAATCGCCAAAATGATAACAGAACCTTTGTTACATTATTCAACTTGAGATGGTACAATCGACCCAATTGAATCATGACCCACCATAAGCTTATATTCTTACAGACATTCGAATAATATTAGGTTCACATTCGCGTAAATATACATATTCATGGTAACGACTATGAACTTTGTCAATTTGATGGATTCAAACGATTTGTTGTCAAAATGGGTCATGATTCAACTTTGTCGTTCTCATTACGTGAGAACGATGTAATTACTGAAAAACTTGAGGTGTCAAGGGACACCTGGATGGAACGAAGTTACTGTATACACTCAACAAAAATAATCGTCGCGACTCAACTCCACTCCGCTCCGCTCCGCTCCGCTCCGCTCCGCTCCGCTCAGCTCAGCTCAGCTCAGCTCAGCTCAGCTCAGCTCGGCTCGGCTCGGCTCGGCTCGGCTCAGCTCCGCTCCACTTCACTCTACTCCACTCCACTTCACTCTTTGAGCTCTAGCACCCTTTCGCAACGCGCGATAAGGAACTTCGTTCCAAAAAGTGTCGTGACAACTTTTCGTAAGATTTTTTTCCGTCTAGCCCCCTTTCCCAACGCGCAATAAGGAACTTCGTTCCAAAACTTCGTTCCAATAATTAAAACAAACCATTTCATTAATTTTTCAGGACATAGTCCGTAAAGCTCATGACGAAGAAGAGAAACTCCGTGAGATCGCGTTCATCAAGCAATTGGAAGCTGAAAACCGTCGGCATGAATTCTTGGATCAATGTCGCTCACACACCACGCGACTGAGGCAGATGAGGCGAGATAGACTGTCGAAACTGGTAAATAGGCTTATGTTTAACTTACCACCAGATATAGTAACATATAACAGACAAAAATAGTAAACGATCACCAAAATGAAACCCGCATTTTAATGTAAAATTATAACCAGTTTTAACATTTCGCTATCCTATTTAATCAAAATTACTCCAAATAAATCATTGTCAACCCAAAAGTAGTAAATGATCACCAAAATATGTTCACTAAAATATGTCATAACGAGGTGTAATAAAAAAATCTACCTAAGCAGGGTCGACGAAGCCCCGCTTCGCGGGGCTTCTTTTCTGTGTACAAGGTTTAAAGGAACCTACCCAAACCGAACTTCGGTGTGTCCCTGAAATCTTGCTAAAGCGAGATTTAAATTTGGTGCACATTCAGTATAGATTTGGTGATCATTTACTATATTTGGTGTTCAAATGCAATTTGAAGTGTAGTAGCTAAAGGTATCAAAGCATTTTATGGTGGTAATTATATTTAATCCCTGGTAAATATGGTCTTTTTTAAATCGTGGTAAAATCATAAAATGAGTCCTCCCACCCCGGGCAGGGCGGGCGGAACTGTCAGACTTGTACTGACTAAAATTCATGGAGTACTTCAATATTGGTAAATATGGTTTTTGAATAAAATTATTATAACGAGTATGTTATCTATGGAATAAAATAACAATTAACACCAATTTATCTAATTTTAATTATAATTAAAATCTAATTTTAATTATATGGCACAAAAAAATAATAAAATATACACTTGGAGCACTAGTCAATAATTTATCACACTTAGGGCTTTGATAAGGTAAAAAGTAGGGACTTCAATCGCTTGTCGCTTTTGAGTCGCCTCGATCTTAGTCAAAACCAGACTTAGTACGCCTCAATTTTTCCTGTTTATACCGCGACCGGTCACAATAGATCTTTCTAGAACATGGTCGTAAATTCTGGATACTGGAACATGCCAGAAACATCTAGAACCATGTAGAACATTTTCTAACTTTCTAGAAACGTCCATTGTAATACTTATTTTAAGGGAATGTTCCAGACTCTGGTATAAACTTCGTGATTAGGTATTCGACCCAGGCAGTTGGCATGCGATATCGAAAAACCAGCTTCAAAATAACACTTTTCTCAATACAACCTATGTCCCGACTGTCAAATTTATCTTATAAAACTTTTTTTCAGGAACAAAAAGCAGCTCGTGAGGCAGCAGTAGGTGCCCGTAGACAGGCATTAGAGGCAGCTCGTAAACTACACGTAGAGACTCTACTCGAAAAGAGAAAGGAAAGAGACGCCAGAGTAGAAGAGTTGAAGGAGCTCAAGAAACAGGAGAGAGATGACGCGGCGAGAGAGAAAGTGAGATTGAGATCCTTATGGTTTATTCTACTACCGTTTTTTGGCTAATCTGGAGGTGAAATCCAAGTTAATACTTAAGAGATTGTTTACCAAAGGAGGAAATAAGTATTTTGAAACCGAGAGTGTTATTTGAATCTTGAGCGGAGCGAAGGATTGTACTGTAGAATCCCGAGCGTAGCGAGGTAGTGAAAGTGAGATTAAAGTAGTGTTGCTCCAGAGGTGGACACTACTTTTACGAAAAAATAAGAACCTGAGTATGACTCAGAGTCTGGCCGAGTCTGATTGAGTCTAACAAAGTCTGACCAACTTTCACTGACTGACTTTTTATTTTCATCCCAGCATTATAAAAGTAATTCAAAATTTACTTGACTTTTACAGGCAGAAGGTGTAAAATCCCGCCTGTCGGCTCTAGCGGCGGCTGCTGAACTAGAAGCAGACGCGCTACGTTCACGTATCAGAGACAAGCAGGACGCCAGTCAACAGAGACTGGAGTCACACCTGCAGGCCATACGGGAGAAGGCCACCACTGGACCCAGGCAGGCGGTACGTATGTTAATATAGTACATCAGAGACAAGCAGGACAAGCAGCCAGTCAACAGAGACTGGAGTCACACCTGCAGGCCATACGGGAGAAGGCCACCACTGGACCCAGGCAGGCGGTACGTATGTTAATATAGTACATCAGAGACAAGCAGGACGCCAGTCAACAGAGACTGGAGTCACACCTGCAGGCCATACGGGAGAAGGCCACCACTGGACCCAGGCAGGCGGTACGTATGTTAATATAGTACATCAGAGACAAGCAGGACAAGCAGCCAGTCAACAGAGACTGGAGTCACACCTGCAGGCCATACGGGAGAAGGCCACCACTGGACCCAGGCAGGCGGTACGTATGTTAATATAGTACATCAGAGACAAGCAGGACAAGCAGCCAGTCAACAGAGACTGGAGTCACACCTGCAGGCCATACGGGAGAAGGCCACCACTGGACCCAGGCAGGCGGTACGTATGTTAATATAGTACATCAGAGACAAGCAGGACAAGCAGCCAGTCAACAGAGACTGGAGTCACACCTGCAGGCCATACGGGAGAAGGCCACCACTGGACCCAGGCAGGCGGTACGTATGTTAATATAGTACATCAGAGACAAGCAGGACAAGCAGCCAGTCAACAGAGACTGGAGTCACACCTGCAGGCCATACGGGAGAAGGCCACCACTGGACCCAGGCAGGCGGTACGTATGTTAATATAGTACATCAGAGACAAGCAGGACAAGCAGCCAGTCAACAGAGACTGGAGTCACACCTGCAGGCCATACGGGAGAAGGCCACCACTGGACCCAGGCAGGCGGTACGTATGTTAATATAGTACATCAGAGACAAGCAGGACAAGCAGCCAGTCAACAGAGACTGGAGTCACACCTGCAGGCCATACGGGAGAAGGCCACCACTGGACCCAGGCAGGCGGTACGTATGTTAATATAGTACATCAGAGACAAGCAGGACAAGCAGCCAGTCAACAGAGACTGGAGTCACACCTGCAGGCCATACGGGAGAAGGCCACCACTGGACCCAGGCAGGCGGTACGTATGTTAATATAGTACATCAGAGACAAGCAGGACAAGCAGCCAGTCAACAGAGACTGGAGTCACACCTGCAGGCCATACGGGAGAAGGCCACCACTGGACCCAGGCAGGCGGTACGTATGTTAATATAGTACATCAGAGACAAGCAGGACGCCAGTCAACAGAGACTGGAGTCACACCTGCAGGCCATACGGGAGAAGGCCACCACTGGACCCAGGCAGGCGGTACGTATGTTAATATAGTACATCAGAGACAAGCAGGACGCCAGTCAACAGAGACTGGAGTCACACCTGCAGGCCATACGGGAGAAGGCCACCACTGGACCCAGGCAGGCGGTACGTATGTTAATATAGTACATCAGAGACAAGCAGGACGCCAGTCAACAGAGACTGGAGTCACACCTGCAGGCCATACGGGAGAAGGCCACCACTGGACCCAGGCAGGCGGTACGTATGTTAATATAGTACATCAGAGACAAGCAGGACAAGCAGCCAGTCAACAGAGACTGGAGTCACACCTGCAGGCCATACGGGAGAAGGCCACCACTGGACCCAGGCAGGCGGTACGTATGTTAATATAGTACATCAGAGACAAGCAGGACAAGCAGCCAGTCAACAGAGACTGGAGTCACACCTGCAGGCCATACGGGAGAAGGCCACCACTGGACCCAGGCAGGCGGTACGTATGTTAATATAGTACATCAGAGACAAGCAGGACAAGCAGCCAGTCAACAGAGACTGGAGTCACACCTGCAGGCCATACGGGAGAAGGCCACCACTGGACCCAGGCAGGCGGTACGTATGTTAATATAGTACATCAGAGACAAGCAGGACAAGCAGCCAGTCAACAGAGACTGGAGTCACACCTGCAGGCCATACGGGAGAAGGCCACCACTGGACCCAGGCAGGCGGTACGTATGTTAATATAGTACATCAGAGACAAGCAGGACAAGCAGCCAGTCAACAGAGACTGGAGTCACACCTGCAGGCCATACGGGAGAAGGCCACCACTGGACCCAGGCAGGCGGTACGTATGTTAATATAGTACATCAGAGACAAGCAGGACAAGCAGCCAGTCAACAGAGACTGGAGTCACACCTGCAGGCCATACGGGAGAAGGCCACCACTGGACCCAGGCAGGCGGTACGTATGTTAATATAGTACATCAGAGACAAGCAGGACAAGCAGCCAGTCAACAGAGACTGGAGTCACACCTGCAGGCCATACGGGAGAAGGCCACCACTGGACCCAGGCAGGCGGTACGTATGTTAATATAGTACATCAGAGACAAGCAGGACAAGCAGCCAGTCAACAGAGACTGGAGTCACACCTGCAGGCCATACGGGAGAAGGCCACCACTGGACCCAGGCAGGCGGTACGTATGTTAATATAGTACATCAGAGACAAGCAGGACAAGCAGCCAGTCAACAGAGACTGGAGTCACACCTGCAGGCCATACGGGAGAAGGCCACCACTGGACCCAGGCAGGCGGTACGTATGTTAATATAGTACATCAGAGACAAGCAGGACAAGCAGCCAGTCAACAGAGACTGGAGTCACACCTGTGACTTCAGTCTCCGTTATGTGTTAGCCCGCAAGTTTTAAAAAACATATTTAATTCTTCTCCAGACTACCTCTGAAAGTCAAGATCAGACATCAAAAGAAGAGAAAGAGCTACAAGACGAAGCTGACCGACTGGAAGCAGAAAGAAAAGAGAGAGAGAAGATTAAGGCTATCAAGAAGAAGGCGAGGAAGATTAAACAGAAGCTTATTAGCACGTGAGTATTCAATATTTTCTGTTCTTTTCTGAAGTAAGTAAAGTAGACTTTATTGCTCAAATGCGGGGTCAAAGGGGGGTTGGAAGTTTGAATGATACTTTCACCAATTTAAGAATTAGGCCATAGTATTTATAAAATCTTTATTTTATCAACATCATTATGTTACAGGCGTTATTTTGCCTATACAGTGTTGTATAGAGAAAGGTGTCTGAGATAGGGAGATCCTGTGGTACAGATCACCTCACCAATTTATATAAGGGTGACTGGTAATTAGTTAGCGATACTTAAACACGTGATTGTGCTCATGATAACAAACAACTTTTATTATGGGAGCAAAGCCGAAATCGTGAAAAAAAAATCAGCTGTTCCGTTCATTTGTACTTGTTTAATGTACTGAACAGCTGATATTTTTTATCGTTCACTAATTACCAGTCACCCTATATACAGGGTGGTCCATGCCAAATGGATATCCTTAAAATTATTTTTAGACTAGCTGTTGCCAGTGGCTCCACCATCTACAACTCGAAAATTATCCCACGGGAACATACAATTGGGATAAAAACTATCCTATGTGTTAATCCAGGTTATAAACTATCTGTGTACCAAATTTTATCCAAATCCGTTCAGTTGTTTTTGCGTGAAAGAGTAACAAACATACCTACATACACATACATAGAAATCCTCACAAACTTTCGCATTTATAATTAGTAGGTTAGTCGGCTTAGGGATCTATTTGTACCCGCCAAAATAAGTTGTAATAAATAATTGAAGAAATATTGAGAGCAAGTTTTCAGCATGCCTCAAGAACTTTCGCGAAAATTCACCGAACTAGTAAAATTAGTGGTAAACATATTGACGTGATAACGTCTTATATTTCGATGGCCGGCAGCACGCACGAAAATAGATGACGTCATGCGGCGTTACCTCGCTCTGTAGCGTTCCATAGTAACAGCGTGTCAATGGTTTGTTTAAAGCAACGTAAACAAGTGCAGTATTTTCTTATGACGTTGTCACGTTCAACTATCGTCAGTAAACCGACTTTACAGACAACCGATTTTTTTATAAGAAACAAGAAACTATAATTAACCCTGCCTATTACTCCACAGAGCGAACGAAACAATAGTAATGGACGAGAACAACGTGATCGACGTTCTCTCTCCCGCCGCCGCTAAGACCTGCAAGGTTATCCACAACATATCTCATATGATGGCTCCCTACCTAGACCATCCTATCGGTATAGGGTCGTGGGACCTCACGCACAAAGGCATTGACATCAACGGGTTCGATGATCCGGCCAGGAAGAGTGATGGGAAGAGGAAAACGGTAAATATTATTATAACTAGCTTTGTTTTGCCTTTTCACTTGTAGTTGGAATTCGTTCGAATCGCGTCGCATTAAGTAAAGTCCCTAAGTTACTCCTTATTACATCAGCTACAGGCCAATAAAAGTCCCGTCAAAATCGGCCCAGCCATTTCAGAGATTAGCCATTACAATCAGACAGACAGACAAAAATTGTATAAAATGTTATTTTGGGGTACCGTAAGTATATTGGTATGCATGTTGTAAAAAAACGGTTATTTCAATTTAAAAAACAGACACTCCAGTATATAAATGTATAAATAAAAGTACCTGTATAAAAAGTATATCATATATTATCATGTGTGCATCAAACCAACATACTCGTATCATGAGTGGAAAAAAGTTATTGAAATTTGAAAGTTAACATACAAACAGTACCTACATGATGTTCCGTAACACTCATGTCTCTCTCTCACATTCAATGCATTTCTTGGTCTAATGAATTTTACTTTGAATAATTTTAGTTTTTCTCTTTCAAAAGGTAATCCTTAACGGCAACATTCAAGTGCGACCAACAAAAGAAAAAGATAAAAGTGAAAACAATAACAACAACGCCAAAGATAAGGACGCAGATACAAGAAAGAAAGAAAGCACAGATAAAACCACAGATTCAAAAACTAAAGACGTTGTGAAAAATACCGAAATTGAGGCTTCAAATGCGAACACAACTAATAATAGTAAGAAAAAGAAGAAAAAGAGTGGGGATAAGGATAGGCCGAAACTTAGCAAAACGAATTCGGTTTGCTCTTCGCTCTCCGACATGAGTTTCGGTTCGGGCAAGTTGGAGAAGACGAAACTTTCCAATATAGATGTGCAGGCGTTTGAGAAACAGCTGAACGAATTACATCGGATGATTGAAAAGACGGTAAGTTGCGAATTTTTTATTTTAACTTTTCGCTTTGCTAGTGTGAAGCCTCATTTAGACGATGCAAGAACTCGCACGCGAGTTTCGTTACATTGCGGACTTTATAGGTACAACGAATTCAAACAAATTGATCAAACAAATTTCGCAATGTAGTGAAACTCGCATGCGATTTCTTTCTCCGTCTAAATTTATTTATTTTTTTTATTTTTAAAGAAACGAAAAAATTCAGATTGCGAGCAGGGCTCGAACCTGCGTCTTCTGGATAGGTACTCCAGACGCCTTTACCAACTAGGCCATCGCAACCACTACTCCCAAAGCTGAAATTTTTCGTTCCCTTGTTTTTTGAACGCTATTTGTTTTTTTATTTTTTCTCGGGAATTTTACTTTTTTTCGGGATGTAAGGTACCCTAAGCGTCCACTTACCCAGAGCAAGGCAGGAGAGACTGTTGTTGTAAAATCTTCGGTGTTCTTCAATAGCCCTTTACGTTCCTGGGTTACTACCTGATTGTTTATATTGTGTTGTATTAGGGTGCGTACAGACTATATAAGATAACATGTTATATAACATTTTTCATAGTGTGGTCACGTTATATAACATTTTACATAGAGTTGTAGTGTTATATAACACATGTTATATAACATGTTAGATTTGCAATTTATTGGATTGGTAGATGCTACGATGGATTAGGCGCACAATGCCACTTATTATATTTCTTCCTTTATATTTTATGTTTATTTATTTCTTGCCCAAGTCCCACTAGCCCCTCTTACACGGAATCATATGTTTTACTCTATGTTTTGTTTATTTTATTTAAAACTATTGGTTTAGTGCGCAAATCAACAGCGAGTCAAACTCGGCGGTCCGGGACGTGTGTTCGCACCCGGATTTGGACTGAGACAGAAATCAACGGTAAGATGAAGTGTTATACTTGACTAACACAACTAAAACCGGCCAAGTGTGAGTCGAACTCCGGGTTCCGAAGCAGCAAGTAACATAATGTAAAAGTTCATGTAGTTGGTTGTAACTTTCAAAGGTAAATTGCGGATTACGATTAATGACGTATTAAAAAAAAAACCTCCAATTTTCAATTGAAGTTTGCATGGCAATGTACAGTCACAAGCAATAACATGTATAATATACATTTAACAAAGTTCAAACGCAATTTACTCTTAAAATACTGGTTTCCGCTTTGAAATTAGACCTAATAGTAGGACTTCCAAAATAGAAATCAAATGAAAAGGCAAAAGTTTAATTAATGTCGGTAGCAGAACATCACTTTCGAATACTGCTTAGTGTATACATACTATTGCTCCTGACTGTACATCATATATTTTTTTTAGTTTCATCATTCATCATTTCTCATGTTGAAGTTACAGGGGAGGGGGACCAACATGGGGGGCCACTTTGGAAGTTTCTCTCTCGGAAACTGTTCAGTTTAGAAAAAAATAATATTAGTAACCTCAACATCATTTTTAAAGACCTATCCATAGATACACAACGTAATGTGTTCGATGAAAAAAAAGTCTTGCGACCCATTTATAATGTTAGAAAAATTGATTTTTTATGTCGTTTGTTGCAGCTACCTCATGAAAAGACGTCAATTTTCAAGATCCATCTCATTAAAGTGATCGGTGAGCTGCTCGCCATTGCTGTAGATCGTGAAGATCTGGTCGTGCAGTTCACTACCAAGTAAGTATCATAACATAATGCCTTTTATCCCTAAAGCGCTTTTTTTTTCTCATTAAATGAGCTTTTCCACCCAGGAATTGCCAGACTTGTACTGACTGAAATTCACGGTGTCCTTCAATAGCCCTTTACGTTCCGGGGTCGTGGTAATTCGGTAATCCCACGACCCCAACAGGCTTTGTCCGCGCTTAGGCCGAGACTCCACCAAAGCTGTGCGAGCCGAGACGTGTTTTGAACAACCAATAGAATTGCGTTATTGTCACAGCTCCTATTCGCCAACCCGTGCCGCAACGCAATTCTATTGGTTGTTCAAAACACGTCTCGACTCGCACAGGTTTGGTGGAGTCTCGGTCTTACAGAAGCCGAAATCACCTTTTGACGTCATGCTGCGATGACCAGTTTGGAGCTGTACCAGAGAGGTATTCCACCTCTTCTGTTGCCTCAACCTCTTTCTTTCCTCTCGGAGGACGACGTCACCGTGGGCATCACGGTGGGATATCCATCATGTAACGATGGCACATTGCCGTACGTCTTCTAGTCCGCTGATGGAAAGGTTCAGGCGGAATCAAGTTGTGCAGTTCCATCGCACATTCTTCGAAATGGATCCAATATAAAACCGACAGGCTGGCAATACGGCGTCGATGTAGCTTCTGAAGATTCTGGCTAGATTCTGGAGCTTTGAATTGAAACAGAGCATCGCTATCAATAAGCCTCTTGGCCTTCTACGAAGTATGCCGCGATTTCTTCCTTGTCCCGTTGAGACCTATGTAATATACTAACAAATATAATATTCTTATTTTTTTTTTCTGTCAATGTTATCTTTATTTATACATGTATACATTTTAGCTCTCATAAACTAGGTACTTATATATTTTTATTCTGTAATTCTAAACTGAATTTGACATTCGGACACTCACCATAGGTTCATTTGAAAATCAGCGTCGGGCACCAGTTGTCCGACATTATGTTGAAATGGGCCTATTTGGCTCAGCCGCGTGAGTCACACAGTAGTCACAATCATTCTTGTTTGGCTTAGTTATAGGTAATATTATTTTAATTTCAAAAATTGTTTAGTTTTAAGTTCTTTTTCTTAGTTTACTGTGTGCACTTGTAGCGTGTTTCAATAAACGTTTTTTTTCTTTCTTTCTTTTCTATGTATAATAAGTATGACGTTCTTTCCTCCAGGGCCCTCTACACAGCTGTAATGATCCTGTCTCGAACGATATCTGCGTGTACGATGAGTGCCTCTTACTTCATGAGCACCTCAGCCTGTGTTTACGTCGTCAAACTACTCAGTGCACAGTTGGTGAGTGTTTCATTTACCTAAAGAAATGCAGATCAAGAAAATTCTGTCCTTTTACTTATTTGATATAATATTAAATACGCGCCATCTGTGAATTAAAGTGTGAACTATTAGTGATAGTTGAAGAAGGGTATAGAACAATATTTAAAGCAGCGCCATCTAGCGATCTAATCCAATACTGTCTTACCAACAATGCAGTTATATAGCTTGTAAATGAACCAATAGATGGCGTTACATGTTTCATTTGGGTTATAATAAATATACATAAACTAATATTTTATAGAGGTAAAATTTGTTTTAAACTGATATTATAAAGAGGTAAAATTTGTTTGTAAGTTTGTATGTAGGAGGTAATCTCCGGAAGTAATGATCCGATTTTAAAAATTATTTCACTGGTCGAAAGCTACATTATTCGTGAGTGTTATAGGCTATATAAATTATAAAGATATCATGCATATTTTACCGCCCAACGAAGTGGGCACGGGTCAGCTAGTAAATTATAAGAAGGAAAGTAATGGAAACTTGTGAAAATCTTCTATTATGTAGTTTGTTTAAGCACAGAATTCTTAATGTACTGTGGTTTAAGTAACCGATACTGGGAATTGCTAAATTTTCAGAAACTACAAAAACCGCGCTTTTCCTTCACTTGATATTTACATCCACGGTGTTCCTGTAATAGCCCTTCTCGTTCCAGGGTCACGATTTCCTCATAAGACAGTTCCACGACCCCGGCAGGCTTTGGCCCTTTATAGGAGTCCCGCCCGATTGCTGAAAGCTCTTTGAGGTGTCCGTGGGACACGATTAGGGTTCATCATCAGCATCATCATCCACAACCCGTTTTCTCCCACTGCTAGGTATAGGTGTCTCTTTGTTTGTGCCGAGCTCCACGGCCATCTCTTAAATATGGAAACCAAAACAAGTCGCCTGAAAACCCCGGATTTTAGAGCCCGGAAAAGTCAACAGGTTTTTTTTTAAACATAGTCAGTGTTATAAAAAAAAGTTGAAAATGTCATAAATCACCTTTTTATTTAGTAAAACCCTCCGGACGCTCCCCGGACAGTCGGACACCCTCTACTAACTAGGAAAAATCCGGGGATACCCGAACGGATGGCAACCGTAGACGCGATGCGACGTCCACTCGGGCATGGTCCATGATCGGACGGCGAGTCTCTCGTAACTCGCTAGTCGTCCTCCAAGGCTCGGGCCAAATGTGGAGGATTGCCTATCACTTACGCATTCCGCCTCCTCTTTCACACTAAACCTTGTTAGATTACACACAAGAAATAACTTCACAGCTTGGCAAAAAACAGTATAAAAGCGGAAGTCGCCACTGTGCTCTCGCTACCAGCACTTTAAATTATTTTATTTATTTTAACTTATTACGTTACTTTTATGGCACAATAATAAATCTAACAAACCTGCGTCTTTGTTTACATAAAATATCAAACATTTTAAAACGTTGTCAGCAAACAAAAAGATTAGTTCCGTTTCAAGACGTTCTGGCCAAGCTGTCAAAACTTTTGCTCCCAAAACGTTTACGATCAAACTCAATCAGGAACGGTACGTACGAGTAGATTGAAACACATCAAAATTAACTAGGCAGAAAACATCACCCTTTACTAGTGAAAGCAAGGGTTGATATTTTATGTGTATGTCCAAACTTTTGTGTTGTAATCTCCGAAAGTGCTCGGCTGATTTGGGTTTTTTATTGTTTGTTTTTTTTTTATGGAAAAATGTTATGAATTAGGATTATTTATATTTAGGATCATCCCCTGTTCTGTCAGTTTCATGGTTTTGTTAGTAAATTGTTGTTATTGAAGTAAAGGGGTAGGTTTTTCGAAAATAGGTAGGACATCGTAGGGAGCGACATCGTTACGGGAACCATTTTTTTTTTGGGTTGGTAAATAGGTTTGATTACATGGCATGTTTTTCCGTTTGTTGCACGTGTGCTTACAATGCCGGAGGACGACCTCCGGCATTGTAATCAGGGTTCGATTCCCACCCAGGACAAATGTTTGTGTGATGAGCACGATCATTTTTAGGGTTCCGTAGTCAACAAGGAACCCTTATAGTTTCGCCATGTCCGTCCGTCCGTCCGTCTGTCCGCAGTTTAGCTCAGAGACGCACAGTACTAGAGAGCTGTAATTTGGTGTAAATATACGGATTTGTTGTGCCGAAAAAGTGGTAAAATAAAATCTCGTAAAATATTTTTTTAAGGGTACCTCCAGTACTTACACGTAAAGTGAGGTTTTTTTTTTCTCGCGTACCCCTTAGTGTGGGGTATCATTAAAAAGGCCTTTAAAAAGTAATGATAGTTTCCATTAACAGTTTTTTGATAGAAAAATTCGTTTGTCGCATATTAAGCTTTAAAGTGCTAAATTTTGCTCGATTCGAGTGTCCCCCCCCCCTCTACCATCTAAACGGTTATGTTTGGGGGTGTGAAAAAATTCACAATAGTAGTATATATAACGAAGTTTAAAAGAAAATTATCATGACTAAGTAGGCTTTACAACTTTTCGAGTAATATTCGACGAACTTATAAAATGTACTTGAATAATATGTTTTCTTAAACAAAATGTATCGGAAAACATCCTCTTCAACTGCAAATGTAAGTTTGTCAACTTTATTTTTACAGCTTTAATGCGTATGTTTTTACGGTATGTTTTTTGGGGATAGGTAGGTTTTTAATGTAGGTAGGGTTTTGTCAACTATTTTTAACTAGCTTCAAAAAAAGGAGGAGCTTCTAATTTTTTAAAATTCGTCGTAGTCTTTTTTCTTATGTATTTTCCTTGAGTTCTCAAAGACTATTGGAGGACCTATTTTGAAAATTCTTCTTTTTAAAATTAAATTCAGCGAATCAGTTTAGTTAGTTCGCATAAGTATTTTGATGGGCAACTACGGAACCCTACACTGTGCGTGGCCCGACACGCACTTGGCCGGTTTTTTGTTCTGTGTCTGGGTGTAATTTATCTATAATATGTAGGTATGTATTTAGAAATATATAAGTATGTTTATCAGTTGTCTAGTACCCATAACACAAGCTATGCTTAGCTTGGGACTAGATGGCGTTGTGTGATAGTAAAAAAAAATATTTAAGTGTAGATTAATAATGTCCAAAAACGCTACCAAGTCTAGCTACCTACAATATTTCCAACTTGTAACTGAGTTGGCCCTAAAGGGAAAGGTCGTGACGTAGCTAATGTCGCTATATTATGTAGTTATATGTATGTCTACCAATATTGTAGGTAGGTGTGTGGTAGACGCCGCTAGACGCCGCGCCACGAGACGAATGACGAACGTGGTTTTCAGGGTTGGCACGAGGTAGAAAATGTTTTTGACTTGCGGATTCGTTGCTTTGATAATAATTACGTATTAATATTTTATCCATGGCTATCTTTATTATGAATTATTTTTATTTTATATTGTTTGGTCTTGACTCTAGGTCATCATCATTATCTGATGATTAAAGGCTGATGAAAAAAAAAAATTACATTTAAATATTACACTTCAATTTTAACACAACCACACTAGATTTTACTTTGAAACTGAACTTTAAAGGAGATTGTTCAGGTTCCATATTATTAACCTAAAAAGCCTAAATAGTACGAAAATGGGTAGTACTAGTCATTTTATATTTTTTTTAGCGTGGTAAAATCATCAAATGAGTCCTTCCTATCTCGGGCAGGGCGGGAGGGACTGTCAGACTTGTACTGACTAAAATCCACAGTGTCCTTCAATAACCCTTTATGTTCCGAGATCACGGTAAGGAAATAAGTCCTGCGACCGCGGCAGGCTTTGTCCCTCTGAGAGGGGCCCCGTCATAAATTGTACTAGTCATTTGGAGAAATAGTTTCTATGGCACAAAACTTTAAGGATTACTGGTGGCTAAGTATAAACAAGATCGAAGATTTGTCATTTTCCTATATTTTTTTAGATTTTTGAAAGTGCTGAGAAACACAAAATACGTGTATGTAGGTATTGCTAGAACTATCGACCTCAAGTAACCTATGGTCACCGGGGTGTCTAATCAAAACCATAACCACAGTACATGAGAAACTCACAGACTGACAAATGTTTAAAAAAAGTCCTTTACAGCTTATTAAATTAATATTTTAATAAACAAATTGTCGCCTTTAGTGGCAGCCCTGTGCTATACCGACAGTAGTCGTTGAGTGGGTGGGCGCCCTAAAAGCACCGCTAATGCATCCCGCGCGACCGTTCACGCCGACCTTTATTACTTGCCTAGCCACTCGCGCTAGTAGCTATACTATAGTAGAAAATTGTATTTGGAAATATGAAAATAGGTATAATTATAGAGAAAGGTTTTTGGCTAGTGTTCATTTATGAAAGGGTTAGAATTTTAATAGCTATGGATTTCTTAAAAAAAAGAAGCTTTGCGCTATACTAAGAATTTCTCCTGTACCACTATGGTGGGTACGTTTAGAAACTTACAAACTGTTATCATTATATTGTTACCTATTATCAAAAGGATTTTTAAAATAATGTAGTAGTTTTGCTTACAATAACATACATGTATAATATGTAGAGTGATAATGTTGATACAATAAAACTAATAAACGAAAAAAAAAACACTATGGAGAATTATAATGTTTCGGGTGCGTTTAGACCGAAAAAGTACTCGCCTAACTTGCGCGAGTAACTGACTAAATAAATGTTTCACAATTTTTTAATCTATCTATATACAGTGTGTCCGGGCACGAGTTAGCGATATTTGAAGAGGATATTCTAGGCTCATTTTCATCGACAAAAATGCTTGAAAAAAAATTCTTACTCCAAAACTTCGCGAATGGCAGCCATTTCAAATTTTTGATCTGTCGAACTGGGGCGTGTACAATAAAATGCAAATATCTTTGAATCCAAGAGACCAAGATTCATACAAATGACTTTACTGTAAAGTTAAATGTTGAGGGTTAACAAAAACTTACGAAAGTTTTCTAAATAATATGTAAAAATAGCCAAAAAGCATGGGCAAACATGAAATTGTACACAAAAATTACTGAATAATTTCACATTTTTAACTCTAGCTCGATGAGTACCCCTGAATTTTGCTAGGGTTTTTGCATTAATTTAAAAGTGTTTGAGTCAGGCTATAAAATGATATCAAAATTATCACTCTACTTTAAGTATCTTAAGAGTTATTCTCAATTGAACATCACCCTTCCGTCTCGCCCCGCAGCAATAAATCCAAGAAACTGTACTATTTCAGTTTAAGGATGGTTACTTGGGGATCATTTACGCGGTGGTCAATAATTCCAGCTCATAAATATTCGTTGGAACGATTTAGCTCACCCAAAGAATGCGACACCTGTAATATTGGGATACATGCGCTAAGGAAGGGTGATGTTCAAGTGAGAATAACTCCTAAGACACTTAATGTACAGTGATAATTTTGACATCATTTTATAGCCTGACTCAAATACTTTTAATTTAATACAAAAACCCTGGCAAAATTCAGGGGTACTTATCGAGCTAGAGTTAAAAATGTGAAATTATTCAGTTATTTTTGTGTACAATTTCGTGTTTACCCATGATTTTTGGTTATTTTTACATATTATTTAAAAAACTTTCGTAAGTTTTTGATAAGCCTCAACGTTTAACTTTGCAATAAAGTCATTTGCATGAATGTAGGTCTCTTGGATTCAAAGATATTTGCATTTAATTGTACACACAGATCAAAAAATTAAAATGGCTGCCATTCGCGAAGTTTTGGAGTAAGAATTTTTTTTAAAGCATTTTTGTCCATGAAATTGAGTCTAGAATATCCCCTTCAAATATCGCTAACTCGTGCCCGGACACACTGTATATAAAATTCAAAACTGACTGACTGATCTGACAACGCACAGCCCAAACCGCTGGGCCTAGAAACTTGAAATTTGGCATAAGCCCTCCTTATACCACGTAGGTGAGCACTAAGAACGGATTTTGCGAAATTCGGCCCCTAAGGGGTTGTTTTTGGGGTTGATAGTTTGTATGAAACTTCGCTACTAAAGGTGCTAGGAATTCCAAATTTTGCATGGAGTGTCTTTTTAAAACGTAGATGCTCACTATGACGAGATTTTGCGAAATCCGACCCCTGAGGGGTTTGTTTTTGAGGTTGATAGTTTGTATGAAACTTTTTTTGTACAAGTGCTGGGCGTCTCAAATCTTGCATGGTGGTACTTTTTAAGATGTAAATGCTCACCATGGTGGAAATTTTGAGATATTCGACCCCTAAGGGGTTGTTTTTGGGGTTGATAGTATTGAGATTCAAATTTTTACATAGGGGTTCTCTTTTAGACGTAAGTAATACCTAAGACGAGATTTTGCGAAATTCGATCCCTAAGAGGTTGTTTTTGGGGTTGACAGTTTGTATGAAACTCTGTTACTACAAGAGCGAGGATCCTCAAATTTTGCACCGGGTTCTTTTATAAGACCTAGATGCACACCATGGCGAGATTTTGCGAAATTCGACCCCAAAGGGGTTTGTTTTTATGTTTGATAGTTTTTATGAAACTTTGTTACTACAAAGTGCTAGGCGTCTAGAATATTGCAAGGGGTTCTTTTTAAGACCTAAATGTTCACTAAGACGGTTTTGATAATTCGACCCCTAAGGGGCTGTTTCGGGGTTGACAGTTTGGAGACTCAAATTTTGCAAATCTATATATATAAAATTCAAAACTGACTGACTGATCTGACAACGCACAGCCCAAACCGCTGGGCCTAGAAACTTGAAATTTGGCATAAGTCCTCCTTATACCACGTAGGTGAGCACTAAGAACGGATTTTGCGAAATTCGGCCCCTAAGGGGTTGTTTTTGGGGTTGATAGTTTGTATGAAACTTCGCTACTAAAGGTGCTAGGAATTCCAAATTTTGCATGGAGTGTCTTTTTAAAACGTAGATGCTCACTATGACGGGATTTTGCGAAATCCGACCCCTGAGGGGTTTGTTTTTGAGGTTGATAGTTTGTATGAAACTTTTTTTGTACAAGTGCTGGGCGTCTCAAATCTTGCATGGTGGTACTTTTTAAGATGTAAATGCTCACCATGGTGGAAATTTTGAGATATTCGACCCCTAAGGGGTTGTTTTTGGGGTTGATAGTATTGAGATTCAAATTTTTACATAGGGGTTCTCTTTTAGACGTAAGTAATACCTAAGACGAGATTTTGCGAAATTCGATCCCTAAGAGGTTGTTTTTGGGGTTGACAGTTTGTATGAAACTCTGTTACTACAAGAGCGAGGATCCTCAAATTTTGCACCGGGTTCTTTTATAAGACTTAGATGCACACCATGGCAAGATTTTGCGAAATTCGACCCCAAAGGGGTTTGTTTTTATGTTTGATAGTTTTTATGAAACTTTGTCACTACAAAGTGCTAGGCGTCTAGAATATTGCAAGGGGTTCTTTTTAAGACCTAAATGTTCACTAAGACGGTTTTGATAATTCGACCCCTAAGGGGCTGTTTCGAGGTTGACAGTTTGGAGACTCAAATTTTGCAAAGAGATTAATTTTTGGACGTATTTGCGGGTTTTTTGTGGAAATAGACCCCAAGGGGTTGATATTTTGTGTGACTTCGTTTCTACAAATGCTAGGAGTATTCAATTTTGCAAGGTTGTTTTTTTATGACCTAAATGCACACAAAGGCACTTTTTCTGAAATTCTACCCCTAAGGGGTTGTTTATGGGGTTGACAGTTTGTATGAAACTTTGTTGCTACAAATGCTAGGAGTTTCAGCATGGGGGTTGTTTTAGGACCTAGGTTCTCACAAAGACGGAATTTAAAAAAAATCGACCCCTTAGGGGTTGTCTTTGGTGTTTGTATTTAGAGAACTCAACATTGCAGGGGGGTTCTATTTAGTATACATACAGGTTCTCACTAAGAGAGGATGATACGAAATTCGACCCCTAAAAGTTTGTATTGGTGTTGATAGTTAGGAGTCTAAAATTAAAATTGGGATTATTTTTAGGACCTAGGTGTTACCTAAGACGAAATATTGCGGGTTGATAGAATTTTTGTTGAATACCTATTGATTTCGTTTTTCCAACAGTATCCCTTAAAGAGGGTGGCCGGGACTAGAAAATCACAAAGGTAAAGTTCGAAAATCACGCGGACGAAGTCGCGGGCGTAGTGCTAGTACTCTCATATTGCATGCAATTCGGTGCCAGTACCAACTTTCACACCAGTAAATAAAATCCAACTGTCATAAAATTTTAAAACCCTTGAGAAGTGCAGTCAAGTTCGTCTATACAAGTATTAAGGAACCACAAACAAAGACAAGTTAAATACAATCTTCGCTAAACTATAAAGATTTTTATCTCAATTCGCTACCGTGTACAGAAATAAAAATCTCGGATTATTCTTACCGTAAGCTTTTACAGTTTGTTATAAAAATAAAATAAAAAATGTAAATAAAAGTCCGACCTCTAATTAGGCAGTTACCGACTCTTTGATACAAATTCTGTGGTCGTTATATAAATTACAAAAAAGGTATTTTTTCGTCGCTTTTTATCTTTGCTTATCTTTAGGGACCGGGTCTAAGATATTGAAGGACTTATAAATTTGAGTTTTTAGATGATTGGGAATGTTTTTATTTATGTTTACATACTAGCTTCTGCCTATGACTGCTCCTATTCTGACGTCTTCGTTTTCTGATTTGACATAAAACACTTTTTTCCTCGACGTTAACTTTCTATCATAGTAGGACACTTTTGGGAGAATTCCAAGGATCCCCTCCTACTTTTTTATCGTAGTAATATCATCAAATACGGGAGCGACTGTCAGACTCATACTGATTAAAATTCACGGTGATCCTTCAACAGATAGCTGGAACGTTAATGTTCCAGCCTTCCAGGGTCACGGTTGAGTGATGATACCGTCCCGCAAACACGGCAGGGTCCCGCAAACACGGCAGGCTCCCGCGACCTCGGCGGGATTGCCTCCTACCTAATTTGCTGTTTGTTTTGGATGGTTTTTAAAGGTCCTTCAATTTATTCCCATTTTATTTACCTAATTTTGCCTGTGTTCCACCAAATATACTGAATGTGCACCAAAATATGTTCATTAAAATATGTCATAACGAGGTGTAATAAAAAAAAAACTACCTAAGCAGGGCCGACGAAGCCCCGCTTCGCGGGGCTTCTATTTCTGTGTACAAGGTTTAAAGGAACCTAAACAAACCGAACTTCGGGGTGTCCCTGAAATCTTGCTAAAGCGAGTTTTAGATTTGGTGCACATTCAGTATATTATTTGGTATACAAAAAGAATTATTGATGCGCATTTAAATTTTATCCGTTTGTTTTTAGTATTTTGTTTTATAAGGTTTTTATGAAAAGACCTCAATCCATCATTATTATGAAGATAAGTATTTTTGAGCAGTGAGGAATATTTGCAAACAGAATGATATTGATAATTTCTTCCTTATTATTTTGCTGACACAATAGATTCCACTTGTGAGAATTTAAAAGAATGACAGTAATGCAAATGTACCGAAATTTTGGGAAGAGACTGGATATTGACATTGACCATTTGTGATTCTTAATTGCCTTGTTTTTGAGATATCCTCTAACATAATCATACTTACTTTCAAACTACTTAAAATGCGCATTGTTTCTCAAGAAACGCAATAAAGGATTAATTTTTAATGTCCATCCTTATGACTTCCCACGTCTGTACAATCGCGTGCAATAAAAATGTTATTAAAAAACCCGCCAAAAAGTATTATAATTGTTGAAATAAAAATAAAATTGGGAATTTTAATCTTATGCAGTTCCGTAACAGAATTGCTTTGGAGATAAAACGCGGTTCGGTCTACTGCGGAATGTTTTAGTTAGTAAAATAAATAAGATATGGTGCAACTGTATCTACCTACTTCATTATTGTATGTTCTCTTTTGTCGCTATGTAGTGTTTCTTTTAGCGTGGTATAATCATTAAATGAGTCCTCCTACCTAGGGCAGGGCAGGAGAGACTGTCAGACTTGTACTGACTAAAATCCACGGTATCTTTCAACAGCTCATTACGTTCAGGAACATAAGGGCTATATATTGAAAGACACCTTGGATTTTCACTGTGACTCAGGAGTCATGGTAGCTCGTTAGACCTGTGACCCCGGCAGACTCTGTGACATGTAGTGTTAGTGATTTAGCGGAAACGCCTTGACCTATCGTGGTCGCCGTCAGTCGGGGTCACGGAACCTTCTGGATAGGTATAACCGTGACAATGGAATGCAAAGAGCTTCTGAAGGAACAGGGTGTACTTTTAGTCAGTAAGTGTCTGACAGTCCCTCCCGCTGCATCCAGGGCGGACTTGTTCTTTTTATTTAACAATGCAAAAAAAAAAAACACGCCGAGATAAGGAAAGCTTTGTGATATTCTGATTTGGTATCCTGCTGTATTGATTTAATGTAGATGAGATTTAGTGTTTTAAGATGCGAAAAGCGGCTTCAAAATAATGTCTGAAGACCGAATAGTTTACAATTTGATAATGTAGGATATGCATAGTAATCATCAAGTACCTTTAAGTCAGCCTGTTTCATCCCACTGATGGACAAAGGATCTCTATCTATGACATCTCAGTATTCCGATCCAGGGTCGGTGACCCACTAGTCGTTAGGATTGCCTAGCTCATTCCGCCGCCATTAGTTTGATTGATTATTTTTTGTAATTGCATGTCTAGTTGCGGGCTTTTCAAATTAATAGGCATAAGCAAACGTCATTATATCATTTATCCTCTCAATAAATAAATATCTATCTTCGCTACTATTGTATACACACCAGATTTAAGCAAACAGCAACATTTACATAACTATACCGGCCCCGAAAAATATTTATTTTATTAGTCGCAATTAAAACCAGCTTATTGACTCGTACGCTCGCGGCAATGTTAATTGGCCGCTATCGCTAACGCCATCTTGGATTTTTTTTCGAAATTCAAAATGTATATCCTTTTTTTTCTCGTAAATCTAGTTGTTTATTAGGGTCGATTGACATTGTGTTGATAACATCTTTGGCCGACATTTGGGTTGCGATTTTTTTTTCTTTGCTGATAATTTACGAGATCTAAGGCGCTTGGAAGTTGCGAACATTGGAAGGAATGGAGGGAGGCCTTTGCCCAGCAGTGGGACAATTCAGGCTAATAATAATAATAATAAGGCGCTTGGATGAGAGAGGCACAGAACCGAGAGATGTGGCGGAAAAAAGGGGAGGCCTATGCCCAGCAGTGGGTGATTCCGGGCTGATATGATGATGATGAAAGCGCTTGGACGTATGTCTTAGTCGTAAGGCGCCTGCATGGTTTAAAATGTGTTTAGATAATAATATCAGAAACGGGGTCTTTGTAAAGTAGATACTTTATAGTCAAAAATTCTTTCAATACTAAGTTTTTTGGCATTATATTGTTCCACCCGTTGGTGAGAAAACATGTCTCAATTTTATGTCATGTCTAATCAATGTCACAGTCGCAACCAGGCCTAACTCACGATCTTCTCAATATCACCCAAACAACACTGTTGGTGAAGATTTGGCAAATAGATAGGTAGTACCTTTACATTGCAAGATTCATCAAAAAATATCTCACAGATGGATCAACCATCATACGTATTTCTTTGGGTGTGTTGTTTTTGACGTGATAACGTCTTATAATTCGATGGCCGGCTGCACGCACCAAAAAAGATGACGTTATGCGGCGTTACCTCGCTCTGTAGCGATCCATAGCAACGGCGTGTTTTTTTATAGCAACGTAAGTGCAGTATTTTCTTAGGACGTTGCGTTGTCACGTTCAACTATCGTCAGTGAACCGAACTTACAGACAACCGCTTTTTTTAACCATCTCATTGTACACTGTCAGTGTCCACTAAGAACAGTTACTGGAGCAAGCACACTCGCCCGTTCAAACGCGCCATTGTAATGCAACAGTGTAAATCCATACAGTCGGTCAACGCGGTCGCTGATATGTATGTAAGGAGTCTCTTAGCAGCTTGGTACTCTCATAATCACCTTATAATGTTCCCACTGCTGGGACACAGGCCTCCTCTCTGTGAGCGAGTGGGCCGTAATTTTCATCAGGCGTATCCAGTGCGGGTTGGTAGATGTCACCATGTCTTCGAATTTTTGGTTCTAGGCCATGCTTCCATCCCTTCTATTATCTTATTCTTATTGAAGGTTGATTTTTTTTTTCTACAGTAGTAACTGGTTTAGTCGATGGAAGGATCAACAAAATAACTGAATGTAGAACTATTTATCGTCTTAAGCATGGCGATTGTTAACATAAAGAAAAGAAATGTTTCTGTTTGAGCTACAGTTGTCTTATTAGTATAATCAAGTTCAGTCTACGAGTCGTCCAAAACATAACGACGGATTATACAGAAACAACTTTGTCTTTTCGTGGTAAAATAGAAATATAGAGTTGGTCATGCTTTTTTTTTTACGTGGCAAAATCATAAAATGAGTCCTCCCACCCCCTACTGTCAGACTCGTACTGACTAATATCCACGGTGTCCTTCGGTAGCCCTTTGTGTGCCGGAGTCGCGGTATACGTATGTCCCGCAACCCCGGCAGGACTGTGACCCTGTGCTCCTTGAGGAGTTGGTCATGCTACACGTGGTGATCTTAAATGCAGTAGCGGTTCTGTTAAGTATCTATACGAAAAATATAAAGTCAAGTCTTTGATATAGAGCAACTATCTGAAGGTTTTCCAATGAGCTGCAAGGGCTGCTAAAAAAAGCAACTTTGTATTTCATCTAAATGTACAGTAAAAAAACTGCTCGTGTCATTTAGAAGTATAGGTACGTAAATCTTGCATAAAAGGAGCGAAAAATGAACTAACAACGAACTATGAAAGGGGCGGAGCCTTCAGAACATCGTGATCATTTTCCACTCCAAATCATTTAGGTCGGCACAGCCTGTCTTCGACTTCCACTATTAATGGCACCCATATATATCAACAAAATCTCTCCATCAACAGGAAAAAGACATACACACAGAACAACGTGACATGGACCTAGCGAGGCAGGCGAGTGACTGTCTAGCAGTGGCGATGGACTCAGTTCTCTGCTCAACACGCTTCTACGAAGACAATCCGGATATGCACAAGGAGGAGGTGGAACTGCTCACCATGCTGCGGAACAGGGCACATTCGCTCATAAGGTAAGAGATAGACGATAGTGGATTTAGCAAGGTGGAAAGAGACAGCACTATTAATGTTGTCATCTACATGCTTTACGAATACAATCCGGATTTGCACAAGGAGGAGGTGGAACTACTCAACGTGCTGCGGAACAGCGCGGATATGCTCATCAGATTAGAGATAGATGATAGTGGATTTAGCAAGGTGGATAGAGACAGCACTATTAATGTTGTGATCTACATGCTTTACGAATACAATCCGGATTTGCACAAGGAGGAGGTGGAACTACTCAACATGCTGCGGAACAGCGCGGATACGCTCATCAGATTAGAGATAGATGATAGTGGATTTAGCAAGGTGGATAGAGACGGCACTATTAATGTTGTGATCTACATGCTTTACGAATACAACCCGTATTTGTACAAGGAGGAGGTAGAACTACTCACCATGCTGCGGAACAGGGCGCTTTCGCTCATCAGGTAAGAGATAGATGATAGAAGATACAATGAGCTGGATAGGGATAGATGATTAGGTGTTTTGTTCCACTCACTTCTACAAAGACAGAAAGAAGAAAGAAAGAAAAAACGTTTATTTGAGTAACCGCGGTGTTACACACAATATAAACAAATAAAATAACAAAGAGAAAAAAAAACAAGATAGTAAAAACAAAATGTAGCTACATAAAATTATAACATTGTGTGTCCCACGGCTACGTCAAATGGGTCCAGTTCAGCGAATTAAGATAACCCGAATATAGGTACAAAAGGAGGGGGCTACAGAGTGCATACGCTAAAAATATAATCATAATATCAAATAAGAAATAGATGGTACTAGATGCAGCGAGCTAGATAAGGATAGATGTCTATATGTTGAGTAACACTTGTTTTTATGAAAATAACCCAAATATGCAAAAGAAGGAGGTTGAACTACTCACTATGCTGTGAAATAGGGCGCATATGCTTATCAGGTAAGAGATAGATGATAGTGGATTTAGCAAGGTGGATAGAAACGGATCACAATGTGATGCTTCTAAGACCGCTTTTTCTTCTGCGAAGGCATGTCTATGTGAAGAAAATTCAAAACACCGAGGAAATTGAACTACGTAAAGTGTTAATGAAGAACTGATTATATTCTCCAGATCTCTATATCAAAAACAGATTATAAAAAATGGCCCTTGAAAACCTTAATATTCATCTCTGATCCATAGTTCAGGGCGATACTCAAATTTTCCATACATTCAATTGATTTCACTACTCTATAAAACTGCTAAAAATATACCCAATTTTTTTCCTGCATTTCCCATCACAAACGCAAACACTCCAACTAGTTTATTTTTTCACATCAAAAATAATAAAAAAAAAAACGTACCCACTCCGCGCCTTCCAAATTATAGGGGAGGCGGCGACGCATTAGACAAATTAAATTATGCTCTAGTAAATGGATAGAGAGATCTAATATACATGGTGGATATGCTTTTAGTTGAAAACCTACCGTATGTATAGTTTTGGAGTGAATATTTAGCATTTTATCAGGGTCCATAACCACAAATGACCTATGGAGCCGAATCGTGGACTCTCTCCACAAATTCAGAGTTGTTCTGCCGGTATACTTCTAAGAAAACTCACTCCCATTTGTAAGTGTCATTATTACCTTTTTAAGAGAGACTAAGAGTCACTCAACAAGCAATGGAAAGAGTTTGCTCGGAGTTTATTTGCGGGATAAAATCCGGAACATGGGTATTCGGCGAAGAACCAGAGTCACCGACATAGCTCATAAAATTTTTAAGTTTAAGGGCCTGTTTCACAATCGCTAAGTAAAGTTATAAGTAAGCTACTTTGAACATAACTGCTCAGTAAACAAGTAATTTGCGTTTCACAATCCCTCAGTAAAGTTAATCACCACAAAATCTGCTTAGTAAATTAATCATCAGATGGACTGCCAACGCCAAGTAGTCGTTTACTTGACAAGTAAATTTGCCAAATGTCATAAACCCAAGCGCCTATCAATATTTTTTCGTTTTAAAATGGATATTATTGAAGATGAATTTGATGAATTTTTTGATCGTGGGACCGCGTAGGGAACCAATATTTCGAAATCGTTCGAATAATATGACGATACTGAGTTTTTTATTCAAGTTTACTATGTACCTATTTTTATGGTTAAAAAAGGGTTTTTACCTTTTTCTGGTATTTGGTCAGAGTCAAATACGCTGTCCATTCCATCCACTGTTAGTAAAATCATGTCTTTTACTTTTTCTTCACTTGGTGATAATGTTAGAGCGGTACTTGGACCGCTTCCCGTACGATAGATACATTTCTGCCCGGATCGCCGCAGACTTCTTCCTCGTTTCCCGCTTTATTCCATCGTATTTTATCTTTAATGCTTTCGCACTACGAAATCGGACACTACTTTCAGTAAATTTCAACAAAGTTTTCGTAAAAACTCCATATCGCGGTATGACATTTGAATTTAACCGACTGAAACTTGACATTGACAAGACAATTCGCTGCGTTCCATTCCTACAGAAACATTGATTCATAAATATTGATAAAAAATGAAATGTCATATTATACGCCAATCTACTATTTTTACATCAAAATTATCTTATTTAATACTGGGTAAGTATAACGAGAAACATTTTTAATGATTATTCTGCGATTATTAAACATTTATAAGATACTTACATTTTGTCGTTCATTGAAACGAAACGTTAAACTCTAATGTTGCCAGCACACCCTTGAGTTAGTATTAATTAGTTACTCTTTACTTTAATTTACTGATTGGGTGATTGTGAAACGCAAAAAAAGTTAACCAAAGTATTTAACATTATAAGTAGTTTACTTGTTGAGTAACTACTTAAACCTTTACTTATTGATTGTGAAACAGACCCTAAGTGGCAATGGGCAGCCCACATCGCTCGTAGAACTGTCTACCGATGGGGAAGAGATGATGATGATGATGATTATTACCAAACGGGGTACATTTTTTCTGAAGTTGACTGTTGTACAATGGAGAGCAATGCTCGAGGTTCCTCTCGTGGATAGAATTCGCAACGAAGTCTTTCACCAGAGAGTTAGTTGCCGATATTGCGTGTAGAATTGGCATGCTGAAGTGGAAGTAGGCTGGCGATACTTCAGACAGACAGACAGGCGATAGACCAAACATGTGCTACAGTAGTAAACGCGTGTGGGCGACCTTAGTGCGAGACATCCTGCGGCACGATAAATCGGTGATTTAAAGAGGGCAGAGGATGGATGGGGACTGCCCAAGATCGGAAAGAGTTGCATTTTTTGGGGATGCTTACGTTAAACAGTATCTAAAAGGAATGGGCTGATATTATGCAATTATAATTATGAAGTAGAAGGTTTTTTATCGTGTTATAGAAATCAATATATGGTTGACCGAGCTTCGCTCGGTTTTTAAAATGTCTATATCTTGGGAACCGAGCTTTTCTCGAACCTGGGACCTTGATAAATCGATTCCTTGAGCCGAAAAACCCCTAATCTGTAACTTTCATGAAAATCCTCGGAGCCGTTTCCGAGATCCTGATTATCCTACTTCCTACTACTATTATAAAGGCGAAAGTTTGTAAGTATGGATGTATGGATGTTTGTTACTCTTTCACGCAAAAACCACTGAACGGATTTGGCTAAAATTTGGTACACAGATAGTTTATAACCTGGATTAACACATAGGATGGCTTTTATCCCGATTTTCTGTTCCCGTGGGATAATTTTCGAGTTGTAGCGGGTGAAGCCGCTGGCAACAGCTAGTATATAAATATACAAGAATTGCTCGTTAGATATTTAGCAATCATATTGTCGCTGTCTCCGAGTGTTTCCTGTGTCATTATGGTTACATTTTAGATGTATAAGTGTAGGTTAATTGAAATATTAGTATAGTTTTCATCAGGCATAGGTTTCTAAAGGTGACTATAATTTTTGTAATACCGTAAACACAGTGATTGAACAAAGACATCGGTCTTTGCATCTCATGCAACCGTGATGACGGTATTACTTAATACTGTATTGCAAGTCCAAATAGAAACTAGTGACCGACCGAAATTTCGGTTTCGGTTTCGGTTTCGGCCGGTTTCGGCCAAAAAATCTAGTTTCGGCCCTAGTTTCGATTTCGGCCAAAATATAGCCGAAACTTTGCCGAAACTGAAACCTGACGAAACTCAAGTGTTCGTGCATTTTCGTGCGTCGTTCGGTAACATTCGTAGCCAACACGTGCGTGCTTGCTTGATGGCGGGGCCCGGCGCTGTTCGCCACCGTTCATTTAATCGTGAGTTGAGGTTATGTTTTCGAGTTTACTGCCAAAAGTGAATCTTGTATATTTAAAATTATCAATTGTCAAGGCAGAAAATATAGATTATGGCTCAGTATAAGTTAAATAACATAGAAAAATTGCAATTTCTTAGAAACCTGTTTGTTCCATAAGTTTGCCGTACTTATAACATTAATATCCAGAATTTGATCCTTATTACCAACACTATCGAATGGTGTAATAATGTGTTTTTTTTTCAAAATCTGCGGTTTCGATTCCTGACCAGCACTATTGATTTTTCTAAAATCCAATGATGCAGTTTTCGTTTTCGCAAAATCGGTCTTCAGTCATCCTGTAATTCCTGTATAATTATACACTATTTCTTAAGTGTTAACAAAAGTAAAAAAATAACATAAAATTTTAGAAAATAATCGAAAATTTAAATATTTTAAAAAGTTTCGGTTTCGGTTTCGGTTCCGGCCGAAACTGAGAGCTAGGCCGAAAGTTCGGTTTCGGTTTCGGTTTCGGCTGAAAAATCAGTTTCGGTCGGACACTAATAGAAACGCACCACATTTATAAACCACCTGTCACCAAGCATTTGCTCAAACGTCACCCATCATTCCCTCCAGTCCAAAGTAATGCACAAAAAGCTTTAGTTAAAATTAATTAATAAGTTAAAAAGCCGACACGTGACCGTTAAAACAATAAACCAGTACTGACGTACTCTGTTGAAAGTTGACGGCAATGAGAGGAGCTGGGGTTGTGCGTTGTATGTTTTAATTGAATGCGATGGTTTTGAAATAGAAGTGTTGATTTTAGTGCAACTTTATTATAGAGAAGATTAATTTCAATTTGTGTAAGTAAAGACAGTTTTCTGGTAATCCGGCTCGAAGGACCATGTTCAACACGTTTCAAAATGCTGTGAGGAGTTGCTAATTCCAGTGTGGAAATGAGATGGCGCTAGACGACTTATACAGGGTCAATTTTTCAACTGGACGTGGATGGCTATTTTCGAAACAAAATGTCGAAAAACGTTAAAAGGCGTCTCCAGCCCGATTTTGACGTAAACTAAAACTGTATCGTTGGATTTTTGAAAGATCAATACACTATTCGATAGTGTTGCTAATATGGAACGAATTCTGCGAAGTAATCATTTACGGCAAACTTAAAAGTAATCATATATGGACACCAGGCGTCATCTAGAAATCGGGCAGAAAACATAACTTCCCTCTAATTCCACTCACTTTAATTAAACACAACGTCGTCTAACACAGTTGAGCTGACCCCACACAACATTGCAGTGCCTCTCAACAATAGTGCATGGCACTCCATTGTGTGCATATGTGCCGCGAATTCACTTGCTTCTCCGTATTAAGTATAAGGACACAGAGTAGAGAAGTGGTGAGAGTTGTCAGATTATTATTATAGATGGTGGTTGGTGTGTCCCAGGGTATATTTTGATGTAACCATGACCGGTCACACATTGACTAAATCAGCAAATCCTCCTAATATTATAAATGCGAAAGTTTGTGAAGATGTAGGTGTGTATGTGTATGTAGGTATGTTTGTTACTCTTTCACGCAAAAACCACTTAATGGATTTGGCTAAAATTTGGTACACAGATAGTTTGTAACCTGGATTAACACATAGGATAGTTTTATTCCCACGTCTTTATGTTCCTTTTCAACAAACAAACTTTACAAAAAATGTAGTTGTAGCGGGTGATGCCGCTGGCAACAGCTAGTAAAGGATAAAGGAAACGGAAGTCAAAATGTTGCAAAAAGGAATAGACATTACGGTGGCTTTTTATTTGTTTGATAATAAGTCTCTTTACAGTCGCAGACGATTATCAAAACTTCAAAAATGTGTGAGGATTGATAGATGTTTTCTTTCTTTCATACAAAAACTCCTGAGCGGATTTAGATAACAATGTATACTTACAGATATTTTTTTAACTTGAATAACACATAGGATACTCTTTATCTCGATATGATATTGGTGGAACACTTATTTCCACTACGTTTAAAAATATAGGTACGGTTTCTACAAAACGGAGGACTGGTTTTTCGTAAGAAAAAAAAAAATATAGTAGAAGACATCGATCTAACATAATCAGTTTACGCTTATAAAACCCAGGGGAATAAATCAGCTGGTCTTCCCAAACAACCCTGTGGTTGATCATATCAGAATAGCAACATAATTAAATTAAACTAAAATTACTGGCACGTGCACTCTGTCACACCCTGCTCTGTGGCGCTAGGGTGACATCGATACTCGGTAGATTACAGACGATTATCGATTAATTCGGATAAAGGTGGATTGTTTTTGCTCTTATCCTTAAACTTTTTATAAGGTCTTCAAGTGAGTCTTCCCGTCGCCTGGGTGGAGCGTCTGGTATTGTCAGTATAAGATCCACGGTGTTCCTTAAATAACCATGATCCTGTAACATTCTTTTGTGCCCAAATACGACCTCAGGCCGAGGGTTCACTGTCTTTTAGATGTTCCCCCTGCACGAACAGCCTCACACGCGAACTCTTCCCTGGTTCGCGCACTTTCTATGCTAAATGCTATGCTGACATCAACACCTGAGTTGGATTTGTTTGCGTCAAAATGGATGGAAGTATGTCGTGGAATTTTGAGCTTTTGTGAGAAGATGAATGTAAAATATACACATATCATAGTTTTTTTTTCGATTTTATGTTCCTGTGGGATAATTTTCGAGTTGTAGCGGGTGAAGCCGCTGGCCACAGCTATCCTACTATACTATTATAAAGGCGAAAGTTTGTAAGTATGGATGTATGGATGTTTGTTACTCTTTCACGTAAAAACCACTGAACGGATTTAGCTAAAATTTGGTACACAGATAGTTTATAACTGGATTAACACATAGGATAGTTTTTATCCCGATTTTATGTCCCCGTGGGATAATTTTCGAGTTGTAGCGGGTGAAGCCGCTGGCAACAGCTAGTTTATAATATTAGTAAGATACCTTTGTACTTTAGTTTTAATTATTATGTAATTTCCTGTAAATTTATTGTGTGTACATAAATAGTTATAAATAAAATAAATAGGATTAGAACAGTACTTTAGTGAAATTAAAGTAAAATTACTGCCACGCGCATTCCGTCTCTCCACCCTACATTGTCATCGATACTCGGTAGATTACAGACGATTATCGATTCAATCGGATACCAACTCACAGAGGGTTGCAAGATGTAATAAATTAGCGGTATTTGTTGCCATATGTGAGGATTGATAACGTTTGTTCGATGTGTTGTTATCTTGTTTTGTTTTCTTTGGGATTTAACTGTCTTTTAGATACAACAGGTTGGGAATCATTAATGTATTTTTTTTTTGTTTGTGATTGGCTTATAAGCTACTAGCAAACCCGGCGAACTCCGTTTCCCACACAAACCTCACGGAGCCCGAGACCTTTCCAACGAATGTAAAACCGTGGAAATCGGTCCGTGCGTTCTGGAGTTATAGAAAAAAGGATTTCTCGACGACGCCGACGACGCGCGACGCCTGGACCGATTTAGAAAAATCTTGGCGTACAAATGGTCCCATGTGGCAAGTCAGGACCTGATGACGGGATCTTGAAGAAATCAAGAGATCAAAAATATTAAGAATGATTTTTAAACCTGTAAACATTTGTATCGCGATAGTCGCCTGAATACCAAAGTCGTAAGGTATAGGATACTTGCGTAAAATAATGTACGACAGTACGAAAAGCCTAAATGTACAATCGACAAAGTTAAATCATTTCCCATTTTGACAATAAGTCGTTTGAGTCCGTCAAATTGACAAAGATCAAAGTCGTTGTTAGCATGTTTAAGTATGTTTACGCGAATGTGGACCTAATTGTATTTGAATGTCTGTAGGAAAATAAGCTTGTGGTGGTGGGTCATGATTCAACTTTGTCGATTGTACAACATTTCACCTTTTAAACTGAGTTCCCTTTCCCACTGGACTAAGTAACATCTTACAAAGGACCCCTTCACACCAATATTTGATACCCCATACCTTATACCCCAAATAAAATGGGGTTTCCCTCTAATCAAAGGGGTACTCCTATCGAGAACCATTTGTAAGTGAATCGAATCGAATTAAACTCTTCAGTAGCACTCGATAACGTTGTTATACTCTTCATTGGAATGCTGAGATTTTGATGGAGGCTCTGCGATTTTTAATGGATTTATTGTAAAGAAATTGGCTTGGTTTTCGAGTAGGTATTGCGCTTTTTAATCGACTTCAAACATGAGGACACAATTAGATCTTTTTTTTATTTTCATCGAATATTTCGTAGCTTCTAGTGCGATTTGTGTGATTCTTTTTTGTTCACGTGCAGTATATTTGCGATTTGTCCCATAGTATTTTTCATTCAGGTTCTTTTTTTGTGAGGTGCTCGTGGCTTAATAATTACAGCCGCACAGGTCTATCTTCCGGGTTAAGCCACGCTTGCTGAGGTTGCTGAGGTTGGGTGACCATCTGTCATAGCGAGTTTCCTCCGTGCCTCGGAAAGCACGTAAGCCGGTGGCCCTGGCTATCATTTGTAGATCTTTCTTTGGCAGTCGTTACTGTTAGTCAGAAGCTCTAAAAGTCTGACAACCAGTCTTACCATGGGGTATCGTATTACCCAGTTACTGGGTTGTGGAGGTCCGATAGGCAGTCGCTCCATCTAAAATACTGATATTCAGCTGCATCTGGTTCAATTGGAAGCTGACCACAATGTTGTTGGGACAAGGCAAGCAGATGATGATGTTCTTTTTTTTGTAACGTTGTCAGTTTTTCACACACTAGGAATCTTTTTTCTCCTGTATCGTGGGTGCGTTAATAAACATATAAATTCACATACACAAACGCCCAGACCCGGAACAAATACTTGTAGATGATACAAAAATATGTTTTGGGCGGGAATTACCAGCGCGGCTGTCCAATTGCTAGCTAGAAAAAAGTTACTTTCGAATTTACAATTTTAGTTAAGCTTACAATATCTTCAGTCACACTCCACACTAATAGCATACCAATCTAATTCCTTCCAACATTAATTAAACTAACCTTATAAATTCAAAAGCCAAGGCTAAACCACTCATTATAATTGCTCCCCAAATTAATTTGACGACAGTTTGCAAAGAGAACGCACTTCAATCTGGGCGATCTGCCAATAAGCTCGCTTTGTAATTAGACAGCATGTCGCCTACGACCAATCACTGAGCTCCGCCCACCAATTGGTATTAAAAAGTCGCCTTGTTACGTAAATGAAAACAGCCCTCGTGTCCCGTGGTGTTGGGTTGGGGTTGTAGTGTAAGCGGGCGCATGAGCGGAGCGAGAAAAAGTTTTTAACAAGATGTTAATACGACAAGTCTACCTCCATCTGGGTCTCTGCTTATTGAAGCAGGATGCGCGATGCTTCTCTATCTTAAGTTTCTTGTTCTCTCATTTTTGAAATAAATATGTCGTACTTTCGTACATGGGTCATCTTTTGGCGTCTCTCTTGCCAATTTTTCGACTATTATTTAATGATCACTTGAAGTAGTCAGCCACTTAATTAAGTGCTTTATCTACTTGGTTTTCATAAAGTATGATTTTCGATGCCTTTTTTTTAAAATCACGCAACATATTTGTCTATACAAGTATGCATTATTTGTTTCTTTCAGTTCCGCCCAGTATCTATAAAAGATTACTCAAGGAGAATAAGCAAGGCGACTAAAATTATATGATGATGTATTTGTTCCTCGCTCGCAATGTTACCTCGCCTCATGTCCTATAATTTCACAGGGACATTTTTAATTTATTAAAACGGAGCCCGATGATTATTTGATATTCAGAGTAAATATTTGTTTTTTATTACCGTCCATTTTGTTTGCATCTGGACGTCAAGTATCCGTCGGTCGTTGACTGTTTTCATGTAATATATTAGTTACTTACTGCTTATGTACTCCTGGTATTAAGGGCGAATTTAGTAGATTAGTTTTATCACTGACCTTTTGTATTTATGGCTTTATATATATTACCGTAATATATAGTCTTATTATATAAATTGTGTTGGACATGTCGTCTAGCTTCCTTGACATGACATTGACAAGAATTGGTAGATTGATATTATGTAGTTACTAGCACTTTGCCCGCGACTTCGTCTGCGCTTGTTTCTAATTTCGAACTCAGTGAATTTAATTTCCGCTCACCCTCCTAATAAGATAATCTAAAAACTCAATACAAACAAACAATCAATCGTAGTAGACAAACTGATTTTCCGATTTACACCCCGTTAGGGGTTGATTTATGAAATGTTAATAAAAATACGCATCCTTTATTCGATTGAGAGATAATTTATGCCCAGTTTAGAATTTATCGAAGTAAGCAGTAAATCCTTCCCTTACACTTAATCACCCCTTTTCAAAATTTAGGGGGTGATTTTCGAAAAACCCAAATATGGAGGGTAGTTTTGAAAAAAGAATAGTGTCCATCTTTTTTATTTACTTATACTCACATTCGTACCAAGTTTCAAGTTTATAAACCCAAAGAATAAGATTTTGCATACAAAGGTTTTCACCCCTTTTCACCCCCTTAGAGGTAGATTTTCGCAAAATCCTTTCTTAATGCTTATTTACATTATAAACTGCAACTATCATCCAAAATTCAGGTTTCTACGTTTAGTGGTTTAATATCCCCCCTTAAAACTTGAATACCCCTTTTCACCAACTTGGGGGGTGAATTTCGAAAAATACAAAAACACGTGTTTGATTAATTCTTCTCTAGTATATAAATACTGATTTTCAAATTCATCAGCTCGCGCGTTATGATTTTTCCATACAAACTTTAACAACCCCTAGATTACCAATGGAAGGTAGTTTTAAAAAAATAATGATGCTAATCTTATTTACTTACTTGTGTTCTCATTCGTGGTAAGTTTCAAGTTTATAAACCCAAGGAATAAGATTTTTCATACAAACGTTTTCACCCCTTTTCACCCCTTTAGAGGAGGATTTTCGCAAAATCCCGTCTTATTGCCAATCTACATGGTAGACTGCAAATCCTGTCCAAATTTCAAGTTTCTGCGTTAAGCGGTTTCGGCTGTAGTCGTGTCAAAAGAAAAACCCCTGTTCTTTTATATATATAGATAAGAGCGTATATTCCGAAAGTTGGCAACGTCGCAAATGGTTGTCAAATATTAACAAGTTTTGATTAATTTAGCATTGTTACTGTATGAAAATAAGAAATATGGCTCTGTGCCATATTTCTTCTAAAAAAATGATAAGGGAATGCAATAATTAATATCGTAACACCGAAAATATAGTTGTAGATGTAAAAAAAGCATTTGGAAGCTTTCCAAATACCTTTCATACACCTGAAACGGTTACAACATCAAATTCAGTGTTTTAATTGCATTCCTATATCATTTTTTGGTGCACTACAGAGTGATATTTCTTGTTTTCATACAGAAAATTTGCCAAATTAATTAAAACTTGTAAATATTTGACAGCTCTTTGCCACGTTGCCAACTTTCAGAATATGCGGCCTTAATAAATTAATTTTATGTTGTCAGCAGTAGACTCTTCCTTAGAATGTATACCCTTATAAAGAAGCAAGTTTTAACATGTGTCTATTACTTGCGAGCGAGAACGCTTTCACACTAGCGTTTATCTAGCGCAGCGTAGGCGTTCGATAAACGTAGGCACAGCCAGCGCGACGCAGACGCCACGACAACGCAGCGCAGGCGTCGCTTTGTTGCGGCGTGAATTCTCTAACTTAAATCCAGGGTGATCTTTTAATACCTGGGGCTGGTGGGTGACCTATCACTGTCATTGAGATCGCTCAGCCGTCGGATGGCGTTGCCAAGAGTTGACCTCTTGGAAGACCCCAAAAAACTGACACTTGAACAAACAACTGATTCACATACAGTTACTTTAAACACTACATAATATTGGCTCTCAAACTCCTCAAGAAAACAGACCATCTGCAAATGACCCGGCCATCCAACTGTCAACTACAACTCAATACTGCTAACAATATTTATTCAATAACGCGAAGGGGTGCAGGGGTGCCCCACACAAGGGTCGCATTCAATTTGTGTGTTGTCAATGATGCGCGCTCGATTTAATGGCAGGTGACGTTTATGATCGTGTGTTTGTACCCCCTGCTTTGTAATGGATGGGTAGTTGGTAGTTGTAATGTTGGTAGTAAGCGCATTTGGGACTGTAATCATGGGTTTAGTTTTTAAGTAACTGTGATTTTTATTGATCATCGTCATCCTGTGTTTCCTGATAATCAAATCAAAGCGTTTATTTCAATTAGGCCATTACAGGCACTTTTGAATTGTCAATACATAAAATAAAACTAGTACACAAATAGTTATGGTGCTACAGTCCTAGTCACAAAACATAAAAACTGTGAAAGTACCGTAGGTGCTCATTCCATAGATCTCCATGGAGAAGAATGAGCAAGAAACTCCATGGACACTCTTTTTCAATCGCCATAATTATTACTAACTTTTTTTACATCATTCATCATCGGATAGTACATTATGTGAGAACGATGTGGCAAGTTTTTAGTGTCCATGGTAAATATACAAAGAAATTCATAATAAAGTTAGGTATTAATAATTAAAATAGACCGATAACTATAACATTGGGGTCTTCAAGTCAAGAGTGAACAGGTTACTTCTAGCGTGCTTCACCGTCGACCACCTCTTCGCTTACCATCAGGCGATATCTTGGTCAAATAAAAACCAATCGTCTAACAATAAAAATACTACAATATTTTGCACACCATTTTATTATATTCTACACTAGCACTTTTCCCGCGACTTCGTCTGCGCGTGTTTCTAATTTCAAACTCAGTGAATTTGATTCCCGCTCACCCTCCTTATAAGAAAATCTAAAAACTCAATACAAACAAAAAATCAATTATATTAGACAAACTGATTTTCCGATTTTCACCCCGTTAGGGATTGATATATGAAATATAAATAAAAATACGTATCCTTTATTCGATTGAGAGATGATTAATATGTCAAGTTTTGAGTTTATCGAAGCAAGCAATAAAATCCTTCCCTTAAAACTTTATCATCCCTTTTCACCAGTTTAGGGAGTGATTTTCGGAAAACCTAAAAATGGAGGGTAGTTTTAAAAAAAGTAATAATGCCTATCTTTTTTAAATACTTATAGTCATATTCGTACCAAGTTTCAAGTTTATAAACCCAAGAAATAAGATTTTACATACAAAGGTTTTCACCCCTTTTCACCCCTTTAGAGGGAGATTTTCGCAAAATCCTTTCTTATTGTGCATCTACATTATAAATTGTAACTACCATCCAAAATTCAGGTTTCTACGTTTAGTGGTTTAATATCCTCCCCTTAAAACTTGAATACCCCTTTTCACCAACTTGGGGGGTGATTTTCGAAAAATCCAAAAACACGTGTTTGATTAATTCTTATCTACCCCTAGAATACCAATGGAGGGTAGTTTTAAAAAAATAGTGGTTCTGATCTTATTTATTTACTAATGTTCTTATTCGTGGTAAGTTTCAAGTTTATAAACCCAAGGAATAAGATTTTTCATACAAAAGTTTTCACCCCCTTAGAGGAGGATTTTCGCAAAATCCCGTCTTATTGCCAATCTACATGGTAGACTGCAAATGCTGTCCAAAATTCAAGTTTCTGCGTTAAGGGGTTTCGGCTGTAGTCGTGTCAAAAGAAAAACCCCTGTTCTTTTATATATATAGATAATTAAATTACTTTCCTACAACGTTTTGTTCAAAACATCTCCCTTACAATCAACCGATCCATCAAAAAAAACAAAACCTATTCAAAACTATACGGTACATGTAAAACAGCCCTCTACCCATCAGAATTACAGTTTAATAGACAGAACGTGACATACGGACAATGGACACAGATAATAATGTTGGACAAACACGGGCCAATACAGATGTAACGCTTGTATGTAACGCTACTGAAGGGGCAAGCTCAAAGTGGCAGCGAGTACTTAAAAAAACTGTTTAAATAATTTAAAATAAATGTTAATGAGAAAAATAACAACCGACTTTTAAAACAACAACATGAATAAGAAAAGAAGTCGGTGACTTTGTTTTTCACTTGATTTTTGGCACCGACTTCCGAAATCTTAAAGTTATTGGGCAGTTTTATATGTTACCTTTTGAAGTAGCTTTGAGGGTAGGCGACTGACTTACTCTTGACTTGTCTTGAGTTTACTCTTTCATTTTATATTATGTTTATAGTATGTTCCATTCCGCTAGTTCATTTTTTTATTTATATAATAATAATATTCCACAACTATCACACACGTCATCTAGTCCCAAGCTAAGCAGAGCTTGTGTTATGGGTACTAGACAACTGATAAACATCCTTATATATTTCTAAATACATACATATTATAGATAAATTACACCCAGACCCAGAACAAATGATCGTGCTCATCACACAAACATTTGTCCTGGGTAGGAATCGAACCCACGACCTCAGTCAGGGTCACTAACCATGAGACCAACAGGCCAGTCAAAGAATAGTGGAGGAGTTTGTTGAGGCATTTGCGATAAGCTGGGTTTTCTAAATAGGTAGGTACCTCTTGCCGAAAAAAAAAAGATCTCTTCCTGCCGATTATAATTTGGTAATTGGCTAATCCATCACAAAAGGCACCTTCTATTATCGTCAACCATTACGGTTACCCACAAAATAATTACCGAACCATATCTCTCACATAACTTAATACAATTATACAAATTCCCATAATTTTCTAACACGTGCCTGAACGATAACTAAAATTTATTCTCTACCACCGTTTTTATTTTACATTTTCAAAGCAATATCACCCTTATATCTGGGGAAATAAGGGTCTTTTGATAGGTAAATAATAAACTTTCGTAAATGCAACTGCAACTATCACTCCCATTGTTTAATAATTTGTTTTTTCAAAGCAATTTCACCCTTATGTAGTCACAAATAAGAGTCTTTTGATCTGCAAATGATTAACTTGTCTAAATGCATTCAATCCACCACAAAACACGAAAATAAACCTTATGTTCCTAAAAATAAGGTCCTTTCCAAGTGCATGAATAAAATTGTTCGATTCGTCTATTGCCACGTGTCTGTCGGTGACAATGTTTACTCTAGGGATTGAAACGGGAATCGAACCTGTGACCCAAGAGGATAGGCACGCGACTGGATGTAGTGTGACTGTTATGTTAGTATGTCTTTATTATACATTTCTAGGGAACTGTTTTTGTGAATGTTCTCTGGGAGTGACAGAAAAAGTGCTTTAAGGGCAAATACACACGGAGACGCGAAGCTCGGCACACATTTCAAGCGAGAGCGATTCACCAATCACATGTCTTGAAATCCATATCTCTTATCCACTCAAGCCGTGTGATTGACTAATCGCTCTCCGCTCCGCCTCAGTGGAAACGCAGCCTTACGCTTATTTTCAGCTGTAACTCAGAACAACCGCCTTTCTGTATTATTACATACTTTTTCCCTGCTTTGCCTATTCTAATTAGTATTTCAACAAAAAACTCTAATACTCACTCTATTCTAACATATTTTAACACCCTCTAAAAACACCGAGCACTTCCACTTGATTAAGCTTTTGATCCTAATAAAATAAAATGTCCTTTCGACGCCATATGCGCAAGCGCTGCGCGTGAAATTAAATCAAAACATCGGATGAAAGAAGTGCGTTCATTTTTGACGGTACATTGCGCAGCGCCCTTTAATTAGACTTGATGTTCATTGATAAAGAAAGGAAGCATGAAAATATGTTGGTTTGGCACATGTCACAAATGTCTATCTGTCTGTACCAACTTTAAGATAGTAGTGTTGGAAGCTGTAATATCTATAAAAAATTTACTTAATAGAAAAGACTTCCTGAATCATTTTTTATTTTTTATTTTGGTGTTTTAAAATCATTAAATGCGTCTCTCGTTTCGGGTAGAGCGAAAGAGACTGTCAGTTTGTTTGTGGATTTAACTGTCCTGTTTCTTCACAAACCTGCATTTCAGGGCTGTGCGACCCCAGTGGAGAATAAACTTGTAGTCCCTAAAAATCGAAGTACAGCTTCTTACACTTTCACAGTCGTAACTGGCAGCAGGATTAGTACCTATTTATCCTACAAAGAGCAACTGCTTATCGGGCTTCCTCAACCCAATGACTGTAAAACATAATACTTACTCTTTTATTATTGAGACATTCACTAGTTTCTATACAACATGGATGGTTACCCGAACAATAAATCTTAATAGACCAATTGCTAATATAGCATAAAAATAATTCTTAAACAACCAAACGTTTCTTTTTTTCCCTCTTTCCTGTCTAATTATATTAAATACTGGTAAAATTGAAATATCTACCGTGAAAAATGTGGACCTGTAGCATTAGCCCCTCTAATAACAAATGTCATATGAGTAGGCGTTGCCCGTGAAATTAAATCAAAACATCGGATGAAAGAAGTGCGTCCATTACTGACGGTACATTGCGCAATGCCCTTTGATTGGTTTAGATGGTCATTGAAGCAGGTTCTTTGTGTTGTAGTAATGTGTTCAACATGGACATTTGTCATAATAAAATCAGCTAGCTAGTGCCCCATATGGGTTCGATTTCAGGTATAAGTGCTTGCTAAGTTCTTAGAAAGTTCGGGCACGCCGCAATTGCGGCGGTAAGACCCCTCTTTGAGGAGTGGCTGGAGAGAAGTCATGGCGTCCTGACCTACCGCTTGACGCAGGTCCTCACCGGACACGGAAGTTTCGGGAGGTACCTGTGTCTGATGCGAAAGGAGGAGACGCCTGGGTGTCACCACTGCGAAGATCGCCCGGAGGACACGGTGGAGCATACGGTGCAAGACTGCCCAGCTTGGGCGGAGCACCGACGTGTCCTCACGGCTGCGATAGGCGGAGACCTCTCGCGCCCGGCATTGGTTGCGGCCATGCTGCGGGGCGAGACGGAGTGGGAAGCGGTCAGCTCCTTCTGCGAGGCAGTAATGCTCGTAAAGGAGGAGGCAGGCCGCGAGCGAGAGAGGACAGCGTCCTCCCTCCGCCCCAGCCGCAGTGGTAGGCGCCCACGGCGACGGACGTCGCTAGATGATCTCCGGTCACCGTAGGCGCGGGCATGCGGGCAGCGAGTAAAGGGCAACTCGCTGCCCGACCAAGGACCATGCCCGGGTCGACGGCGCGTTGTGTCCCACGCGCACCTCAAAGAGCGTCAGCATAATGACGGGGGCCCCCTCTCAGAGGGCCAAAGCCTGCCGGGGTCGCGGGATTATTCCCTTACCGTAACCCCGGAACTTAACAGGCTATGAAGGACACCGTGGATTTTAGTCAGTAGAAGTCTGACAGTCCCTCCCGCCCTGCCCGGGGTTGGAGGACTCATTTGATGATTTTACCACGCTAAAAAAAAAAAAAAAAAGTTCTTAGAAAGTTAGATGATATTCGGATTACCACAATCTTGTTCAAAATGTCATCAGACTAGACAACTCTTTCACTTCGGACCTTTCTTTTTATCGTAGTAAAATCATTAAGTGAGTCCTCCCAGGACAGGGCAGGAGGGATTGTCAGACTTGTACTGACTAAAATCCACGGTGTCCTTCGATAGCCCTTTACGTTACGGAGACACGGTAGCTCATTAGACCCTGCTGTCACCTGTGAACTAGATTAGAATAAGAAGAAAAGAATAAGAAAATAAACGTCAGAAGTAGAAAATTAAAATTGCTTTAAATTAAAATTACGTGGCAAGTTAATATAAATTATATCCTCTTAAGTGTCGTATGAAAAGTTTCTCACTATATTCTAGTTCTTCTGCACCGCGTAAAGCCCCTTCTAATTTAGATTTAGTCTCTCAAGAGCTAGTACTACTCAAACTAACAACATAACACAAAAATTACCAACTCCCATACTCATAACTATAAAGCGTGCCACAAATGCGGTTTCTATGTATGCTCGAGGGAGTGTGTTGAAACTCGTGCCGTTGTGAGTCCCAAGTGAGATATGACAGTGACACTGTCCGAGGGGTCGTGTCACATGCTGGTTGTAAATATGCGCGAAATTTTAAAAATAGAAAGGTTATTAACGGATGGGCTAGAGAAAAAAAAAGGAAATTGGTGAAACATTGGCTGATGATTTGGAGCAACATTATTCGCATATCACACGTTATCTAAAACGTGTAATGAAACTGCAGTGAACTAAAAAGATAGTAACGGTTTTAGGTGATAACATCGTCATCAATGAACCAAACAAATAAACAAAAGTTGATCAAGAATCTTTAGCAAATAAAGAAATCCTAGTAGCTAATGCTGGCGGAAGACAGATCCGCTTAAAAGACTGTAAGTACAAAATAATGATCATAACCAATGATGATTAAAATGATATCAACGACTTCTTGAATAGACAAGAAGCAAAAGTACATTACTTACTGCAAAAGATTTTGTTGAATTCTGGGAGTGTAGAAGACAAAAAGGATCCATTACACACCAAAAGAGACAGAGAAAGAAAAATGGCAATCCAGGATACTTTTGCTGATACAAAATAAGCTAGGTCACACTCGTGCCGCCGTTACCACAAAATCCTCAAGTGTAGACTGACAGTGACACAGCACAAAGGGACATGTGATCGTGTCACATGGTACTTTTTGTAAATATATGCGCAAAATTGTAAAAATAGAAAGTTTATTAACAGATGGGGTGTGGTTTGGGACTTTCTGTCCTGTTTTGTGATGGGCCAAAAGAATCCACGTGCGGGTTCAATCGAAATCTGTTGATATATCGGGTTTCCCTTTCTATTTATAGATTTTGCTCACGTCTGGTGTAAAACAAGCCATTTAACTAGTAATTCTTGGGGTGTTTTGTTAACAATAGACGAGTTGGTCTATTTCCTCACAGATCTTTTGTTGTTGTCTAGAAATTGTTTGTTCTTCTTTGTACTGGTTTTCCTCTTTGCCGTTGTATTCAAAGGCTTTGACAAAGTGGCTGATGAGTTGCTTCCAGAACAATCTGTCTTCAATTCGCCTTAGAGCAGTAGTGTTTCGTTTGTTATGTCTCTGTGCAAGAAAGATGTTCAAACAGTTACTAGAATGTCGTTACTTTCTATTGCAAACATGTATGTAAAAATGGATGTTCTGCGTGTCAAAATTTTAACTAGTACTGGTAACTAGTAACTGGAGAATCTATAATGGCGCTAGTATAGCTTGTCCCAAGCATCGCCATTGGTTCAAATCAGTTCAAATCTTAAAGGTACTTCAAAATAGTAACTTAGTACATTGGTCGGATTAGGACAAAGCTATGGTGGCGCCATCTTCAATTAGCTTTGACTTGCCTTCCCCATTTAATTTTCATATCTCTACCAGCTATCCACACGAAAGTTCATCATACCATTTCCAAAAATCGTTGGCTATGACAGTGACTCTGGGTCCCCAATGACGTCTGTCAGTCACGTGACATTGACACCGAGGGGCGTCACATGCTCGTCCCAACCGAATATACGCCAAAATTGTATAAATAGAAAGTTTATTAACATCTGGCCTGTTTAAGTGAATTTAATTCTATGTTCGTTTCTTTTAACTGGGTCATCGAATTCCCGATGGCTTTGAAGCATCGTTTTATAATGTTGATTGTGAAATTTTCTCTTTAGAAAGTACGTGTTTTTATTTCCTGCTGTTATTTTTTTATTTGTATTTCGCTCAGTATTTGTAACTCCCTATCGTTTCAGCCGGCCTGTGGGACTACGAGTGACTCATCTCGGGGCTATTATAACTGTGAAATCACTTCAGGCCTTCTTTGACTCATCTTGAAAATTAACCAGACTTTGTAAGTTTTTCATCATATATGTTTTTAGACTGACATGGTCACTAATACTACTCGTAATAATAAGATGTAAAGCGGGATATTTACCATGTTTATTATTTGTTTTAAGTTTCCGATATTTCAGCGCTACAGCACTCGTATCACTGATAGTTTTACTTCACCCATTTGAAGAAATTTATACAGTCGAACAGAATGAGACCAAGCAGGGTTCCCAGCTTAAAACTCACTTTTCCTCCCAGTAGCACAATTTCTCCTCATCCTACCATATCTCTTTAATCTAACAAAGCATAATCAACCAAAACACGCTAATAATACAATCGTCTAACATCTCAATTGACGCCCCGTTGCGCTGCCCGCTGTGCTGTTGTGCTTACGCCTACCGAACGCCTTTGACAGATCGCCCTGTGGGACACCGAATGTTGAATCAATGGAGTTTTTATTGTTGTGTTTCATTTCAATATTTTGCTTAGTAGAAATGGAAATTATTTTTGCATGTGAAATAAATGCAAGAAATTAAGTTATTTTTCGTAAGACTCGGTCTTTGGAACTAAATGGGTCATTGTTATCGACAAAAAAGGTGTTGGATGTCATACAAGTAGTAGTTGCTTCTGATCGTAGTTTGATAGTGATATAATTGTTTCTAACTTCGAAAGGAGGTTTTTCTTAGTCGGAATTGTGGTGAACCTATCGTGAATCGTTCTATAGTCGTTCCAGTTATTTTTCTGTTTAAAAATTCGAGATCTCTGATTATTCTTAAATGTCCTTCGAATTGCAACTTTTTTTTCGGCCTTCCATCTTGCATTCCCGATGCTTCAAATTTAATCAACCCTCCAAAATTCTTAGCCCGTCTTATCGACCCAGTGTTAAGTGCTGTGCGAATAGCCAGGTGTTCATCTCACCCTCTCCCACGTGAGATATGTCACACTTGCGAGAGTAAATTGGGGGTAAAATGAACACTGCTGTTTTGATTTTCAAGATTATTTCTCCGGGGGTCAGAAATAGGGAACAGTGGTCAGTGATTTTCAATTGTTATTTTGATTTTAACTGATTGCTTGATTAGTTCTGTTTGATTTAGATCTGTAGGTTATAAAGTGAAAGCGCGCATGCTGTTTTAATTTTTGAGATTATTTCTTAGGGGGTCACAAACATGGGGTCGCAGTGGTCAGTGATTTTCAATAGTTGGGTGGATTTTAGTTAAGTAATTAGTTTTGCGTTGATTTAGATCTCTGTAGTTGTTGACTAGGGTTATTATTTCTAAGGAGGTGATTTCTTACATACAAAAACAAAAGATATTTGGATTAAAATGTCTTTGACTTTAAAATCTAAGTTGTACTGTTTATAATCATTATATTAATTATCAACGTCACATTTCTTGACTGTTTCACTAGTCTGATAGTCTCTAGCGTTATTACTGATGCAGCATTTTTTTTAATTGCTCACGTCTGGATTCACAATTATTATTATCCCTGATGGAACACACGAACTAAAATTCCTAAATTTAATGATATTCCACATAATGATATTCCACAACTATCACACAACGCCATCTAGTCCCAAGCTAAGCAGAGCTTGTGTTATGGGTACTAAACAACTGATAAACATACTTATATATTTCTAAATACATACATAATATAGATAAATTACACCCAGACACAGAACAAATGATCGTGCTCATCACACAAACATTTGTTCTGAGTGGGAATCGAACCCACGACCTCCGGCATAGCAGTCAGGGTCACTAACCACTAGACCAACAGGCCAGTCATCTCATGATCACGAGTACAATTCAATGGGGAAGGCCGGTTAAAGCTAATTGTAGATGGCGCCACAATAGCTAGGTCCTAATCCCACCAATGAGGTAGTCCTATTTTGAAGTACTTACCTATAAGATTTGAGCCAATGACGATACTGGCAACTAGCTATGCTAGCGCCATTCGTTTCCTAGTTGCCATCCCCATTAACGATACTTTCTAAAATCATCTTTCATATTTCCTCTCCATCAAAAACTATAAAAATCAAAGCACGCCTTTCCAAAAGCTTCTGTAATCAAATCATCATAACGTAACTCGAGAACCTTGTTTTTTTTTTAACCGAATAATCGAAACGTACGGAACAATCCAATACATCGAAACAAGCGATTATCGCTCCGCCATCGCTAAGTAGTTGCGACAGCCGCGAATGGGGTCTACTTTTGATAAGGGAGTGTGAATGTGATGGCAATAGGAATTGTAGTGAGAGTGAGAGAGATGCATGATGTGCTTGAAGTGCATTCGCGTTACAGCGACAGATTGGCGCGCACATGTCGAGTTGCGATGTTCTTTTTGCAAAGTGTGTTTTAGTGTTGGGTTTCGTAGTCGATAGTTTGATTGATTGTTGTCGAAATTATTTAGCTATGACATAAGTTTAAAAAAAATGCATGACAACAACGGTCTGAGAAACAAAGAGTCTAAGTGCGGAAAATGTAGCGCAGACATATCTAAATGGTTTTAATAATGTTTGACAGTGAATAAATAAATACAATTGAGAATGAGTAGTCGGAATTGCTTGTACTTGCAAGACAAGCAAAATTCAGTTACTCCGATTAAATTAAATTTGTGTTTTTTTTTTAAATAACTGTTGATTTATATTGGAATCATAATTATAAACAGCTGATGTACAGCTTGACATAAAAATGTAGAAAACCGGAAGTCGCCACTGTCTTCGCGCTACCAGCACTGTTTTGAATGATTTCATATTTTTTTTCACTTATTACGTTAGTTTTATGGCACAATAATAATTCTAACAAACCTGCGGTCTTTATTTACATCAAATATCAAAGATTTTACAACGCTGTCAGAAATAAAAATTTTAGTTCCGTTTCAATCCGTTCTGGCCAAGCTGTAACAGAAAAACATATAATAGTTTAAGGCAATAGTCTATATTAATCTTTACGTAGTAGGAATAATACTTTAAGATACTAATTTACTTACAAATATTTTTTTCTACTCAAAATAACATTTATCGATAAATCCACGTTCTTCTAAACACATCCCTACGCAAGCTTTCAAGAGGACACATGAAAGGGGAGCGTCGGGTCGTACGGCAACGCTTGTTTGTGCGATTTAATTTCATTTATCAACGCATTACTTACCGGGAGGGAATTACTTATCCGGATTACCCTGATACCCCCGCCCTCCCCTCTACACTTTTCCTATGTAAATAAGCGACGCGGTCTGAATTTTTGAGTAGTATATGATAAGGAGGTATATGGGCTCTGTCGCAAAGTGTGTGAGCTTATATTTGGGACTGAATTAGGCTTTTTTCCTTCTAGGATTTTATACTTGCGAAAGGCAACGTATTGAATTTAAAAAAGGTTTATGAATTGAACTAACTTCTGCCCGCAGCATACCAAGGAGATGTCATACTGGGATGAAAAAGTACCCTAAATGTTGAAAAAAAATTGAAAAGAAAGTAACATTATTTCTAAAACCAAAAAGAGAGAAAAGGTTTAACAATTAATTTCATAAGTAAATAAGTAATTAGACAAAGCACAAGATCAATATTCTGAAACTCTAAACAATCTAGGACATCTGACCTAATCTACCTATCCCTAAATTATCTATGTACCGAATTTCACCCAAATCCGATAATTAGTTTTTGTGTGAAAGAGTAACAAACATCTATTCATTTAAACACTGTTTTAAGCCATCACGGTTTGTTTATAAAATTGAAAGGTCACTTACGGGATATCTTCCGTGATTACATAATTATATGTTTGAGTTTCTGATATTTCGACGCTACAAGTGCCACGATCGCGGAATGATGATTTCCCGCGATGATGATATGAAATCTTTCACAAATAGCGATTAAAGTTTTACGAAGGTTAATTTACGCATATCGACAATGTCCAGAAACAACACTAAATAAAATCCAAAAATATCAAAACAAATGCATCAGTCACAATTTGAACATTTGCCCAAATTAGAATGCCATACCGGTCCCAAAAATGCGTTAAAAGCATATCATTGGATCAAAACAATCACTCCTTAGCTTTTAATTGATAATTATAATTAGAAGTAGGCGATCACATAGTTATAATACTAAGCAAATGTAGAATAAATTGTTTGAAAAGGAATTTTTCTTACTTTTTATAGTTATTGTGGCTATAGTATTTAATGGAAATGTCTCATTAAGCGTGTTTGGCATTTGATTGTGAGTTTTATATCTTAAGTGGTTAGGAAAACTTTTGAGTGCCATTACTTGAGGTTCAGAGATGAGGATGGCAGTTTTTCTGTCGTTTGCAGAAAATTTGGAATCTCGTGAGACCAGACTGGACACTCTCATATTTGGCATAAAAACTTTTTCTAATAAAAATGTGACCGCCTTCAAAAACAACCACAAAAAAGGGTAAAATAACCTACAAAACTTTTCTTTCGGAAGTCGGTGACTTTTTTCTTAATTTCATTGTCTTTTTTGCCACCGACTTCCGAAAGAAAAGTTTTGTAGGTTATTTTACACTTTTTTGTGGTTGTTTTTGAAGGCGGTCACATTTTTATTAGAAAAAGTTTTTATTTTACTCTTTTTAGTTTAAATATTCAACCAACATTCTTGTCAAATACCTACATAATTTTCTTACATGTGCACTAGAATTTCGTAATCCGTAGCACCGGTAATAACATCGTTAACATCTCTTGCATTCATTCTATCTCAAAAACTACTGAACCGATTTTGATGAAATTTGCAGTATTCCCTAAGTTGAACAATACCTAGTACAACAAAAAAAGAATTACTTAAATCGGACTTGTAGTTCCGGAGATATGCGAACACGAACATAATTTTCTTACTTGAGGAGTTGTACCTTCCATCATCAGCTCAGCTACATGAGATGATGATTTCTATACGCAAATACTTGAATTACTTCATAAGATTTGCGAAAAACTGTGTGTCAGCTAATAAAATTTGAGGGTTGCCCTCGATTTCTCCAAGATCCAATCATCAGATCCTAAAATGGTGACAATGGGACCACACGGGAAGCACCAGCTTTCGATTGAAAAAAGAATTATGAAAATCGGTTCACCCAGTCGCAAGTTATGAGGTAACAAACATTAAAAAAAAAAAAAAAAAAAAAAAATACAGTCGAATTGATAACCTCCTCCTTTTTTGAAGTCGGTTAAAAAGCTAGGCAAATGGTGATGGTGGTTAAAGATGCTTTTGGGATTTCCAAACTAAGTAACTAAAGATCACATAGTAAAACAACTAGTATTGTACTATGCAATCAAAAGACACAGAAATAAAAAGATGCTCTTTTGGTGAAATACTGTAAACTGTACGGCCTTTCGTACACAAGGCGTCGCAAGTCTCCTATACCTTACGACTTTGGTATCCATTGTCGCGTGCCTGTGTAAGAACCTCTATGGATTTGTATTGTGATAGTCTTCTGGATACCAAAGTCTTAAGGTATCGGAAACTGTTGGGTACAAATTAGCTAAGTGGAATAACATGGGGTGCTATGACAGGAAACCTCCACGTGCGCCCGTGGACTGGAGTTCCCTCTCGGATACGTCCGGGGGGAAGACCAGTTTTTCAGGCCGGTGCACCCTGGGATGCGGGCAAAAACTCTTCCTTTAGGCACTGTGTGCCTAAGTGGTCTCTTTGCCCGTATGCGAATAGCCTGTCGTGTGGATGCTCCAACGCGTGTCCCTCTGATCAGCAGAGGGCACAGCGGCGGAGCGGGCTTGCGGACGGTGAGTGATGGGTAGCTCGCCGTCCGACCAAGGACCAAGCCCGGGTCGGTGGCGCGTCGTGTTTCGCGCCAAATGCCTGCTGGGGTCGCGGGTTTTTTCTTAACCCAGGTTACCGTGGCCCCGGAACGTAAAGGGCATAGAAAGGAACACGGGTAGATTATAGTCAGTAAGAGTCTGACAGTCCCTTCTTCTTCTTCTTCTCCCGCCCTGGGTGGGGCGCCCACCCAGGGCGGGAGGACTCATTTGATGATTTTACCAACTAAAAAAAAAAAAAAAGTGGAATAACATGCTATAACTTTCTACGCTCTACACGCTCAAAAGCAGGTTGGTACAATGAATAAAGAAGCAGTCAAAAGATGATGCTTTCCGAAAACTATACTCTTATTTTTAAGTCAGTTTAAAAAGCAGCTATCCATTGTAAAATCTAGATTAAAACTGTGTATATTAATGACAATAATGACAGTTGTCATGCTCTCCTGAGGGGTAAATAAATCGGCAATGATAATTACAATATAGAGTACTTCTAAGCCGCTCTCGACCCTGTTTGTTCAATTGTGCGTAAGTGTAGTGTCAGGTGGCCCTTTTGCTGCTTTCTGTTCAAAAGTGGATGATAGCAGATCATTATCGTCACAATAATGTTTCTTCTATAAGGGTTTTTCAAAGAAATCCATGTGACACTCATTTGGAATATTCAAAATTTCTGATGTCTTGGTAAGGAGGTAATAAGAAAAAGAAAAGGAAGAATGAAAAAATATTTAATTGACTGACTCAAGACAATACAATAAATAAGTGAAAATAATAAAACAAAATACAAAATTAAAAACGTAAACATAACAAAAATTTGTGCAGGAGAATTTGAGAGAGTGGTTTAAAGTTTGAAATAGTAGAAGATTTGACATGAATCCGCAGTATTTGTTCTTTTGCATCAAAGACATAGGAATAAGCGCATTTGAACAATAGATTTTTTTTTAAGTAAGATACGGAATATGATTCTCAAATTACGAGTATGTAACAAAATATCGCTCATACCATGTTGCCTAACCGTCCGTCGATGTAGTTTCACCAAGGCATTTTGTGACGTAGTTACTTGAAATGTGACCATGTTGATTATCATGTACAGATTGTTCTCCAGGCCTCAATTATAAAACAAGTTGTTAGACCATTTCATTTAGTTTAACCCTAGAGTACTAATATAAATTTATTACTGCTTAATACTAATTATCGCCTGGGAGGCTACTTTATAAATAAAGCAAAATTTTAGTACTAAACTTTTATTAAAATGTAACAAAATTTATAACAAATAACAGGCATACCTCTGCCTTTATGAAATGCAAAAAAATATATATCTGAGAAACTCTTATTTGTCTTAAAATCAGCCTTACACATAATACTTAACTTTCTAACACAGCCTTAAGGGATATTATATTTAAAAAAAAAATGTTGACATTGGACCACTGTTTTGGTATAAAAACTACAATATAATATATAAAGTATGAAAAGCATAACAAAAAACTAGTCACACAACAGGCGTAGAAGGCAAAACAATGAGCTCCTCCGTCGTCTGTGTTTCTGAAGTAGGTGATGTTTGTGGATTTGGTAAAGTGCTTCCGGATGATGACGGTATTGGGGAGCTTCGGTCTTGAGGATCAGGGTCATCTAACACAATATTTTACACACGGTATGGAACAAAAGTGGGATCAAGCACACTGTCATCAGAATCGTAATCCGCGACTTCTAAATTATCCTCGGTCTCACTATCAGAGGTGTCATCTTCCAAGCAATTTGCTATCTGCTGCTCGTTGAGATCCATCTATGAAATAAAACATGTATTTTATATCTTATAATAGTGAGTAAATAAAGAAACACTCAAAAATGTAAATTAAGTCAATAGTAAAAACCCTACCTTTAATACTAATGATCGCCTCCCAGGCGATCACTTAGGCAATATCTCGGGAACGCTGTATCCCCGCCGAGCGCGCAAGCTGTCCCCGCCGCGTCGTGGGCTACGCTGAGTTGGCGCGAAAGCACGGCGCGACACGTCCCCGCAATTTCAAAATAACCAGAAAAAACCGACGGCGGGCGGCCTCTCAGGCGATGATTAGTACTCTAGGGTTTTTTTTTTTTTTTTTTTTTTAGCGTGGTAAAATCATCAAATGAGTCCTCCAGCCCCGGGCAGGGCGGGAGGGACTGTCAGACTTGTACTGACTAAAATCCACGGTGTCCTTCAGTAGCCTGTTATGTTCCGGGGTCACGGTAAGGAATCCCGCGACCCCGGCAGGCTTTGGCCCTCTGAGAGGGGGGCCCCGTCATTATGCTGACGCTCTTTGAGGCGCGCGTGGGACACAACGCGCCGTCGACCCGGGCATGGTCCATGGTCGGGCTGCGAGTTGCCCTTTACTCGCTGCCCGCATGCCCGCGCCTACGGTGGCCGGAGATCGTCTGCTGACGTCCGACGCCGCGGGCGCCTACCACTGCGGTTGGGGCGGAGGGAGGACGCTGTCCTCTCTCTCTCGCGGCCCGCCTCCTCCTTCACGAGCATTACTGCTTCGCAGAAGGAGGCGACCGCTTCCCACTCCGTCTCGCCCCGCAGCATGGCCGCAACCAATGCCGGGCGCGAGAGGTCTCCGCCTATCGCCGCCGTGAGGACACGTCGGTGCACCGCCCAAGCTGGGCAGTCCTGCACCGTATGCTCTACTGTGTCCTCCGGGCGATCTTCACAGTGGTGGCACCCGGGCGTTTCCTCCTTCCCTATCAGACACAGGAACCTCCCGAAACATCCGTGTCCGGTGAGGACCTGCGTCATCCGATAGGTCAGGACGCCGTGACGTCTCTCCAGCCACTCCTCAAAGAGAGGTCTTACAGCCGCGATTGCGGCGTGCCCGGACCTCGGTTGCGACAGTCGTCCCCTCCATACTGCCCTGAGATCGCGCCGGAGCTCTTCCCTCCGCGCCTCGACTTCTCGAGGCAGCGGGGTTACACCCCGGCGCTGCGCCTCCACGCGCCACTCATAGACGCGCTGGAGGGCAGTCGCCTCCAGATCCCAGGGCAGCAATCCGGCAAGGAGGTTGGCCGATTCGCCGGCGATCGTGCGGTATCCCCGGATCATCCGGATAGCCATGACCCTCTGGCATGCGACCAACTTCAGTGGTCGCGTCCGGATGCTCAGGGCCCACACAGGGGCCCCGTAGAGGGCCATGGACCGCACGATACCGGCGTACAACCTCCGGCAGGAGGTGTTTGGCCCGCCGATATTGGGCAGGAGTCGCCTGAGGGCGCCTGCTGCCCGGTTCAGCCTTGGGGCCAAACTCAGGAAATGCTCCCTGAAGTTCCATCGGCTGTCGAGGACGAGTCCCAGGTACTTCATCGTCCTCCCGACGCCGATGCGAACCCCTCCCACCGTTATGTGGGACTCTGACCGCGGTGCATTCAGACGGCCATGAAAGCACATGGCCTCTGACTTGTGCAGCGCGACTTCGAGTCCCAACTGCCGGATCCTATCTACGACTGTCGCAACCGCCTCCGTCGCCACGTCGGCCGCCGCCTGGTGCGACTCTCCCTGTGCCAGGACGAGCGTGTCGTCAGCGTAACATATTACGCTGACGCCATCAGGGAGGTCGCTGCGCAGCACCCAGTCGTATCCGATGTTCCACAGGGGCGGTCCCAAGACCGATCCCTGTGGAACACCGCACGACATCTCTCGCCGGTTCCACTCTCCCCGGTGACCGGGGTAGATGACGGCTCTGTCCGTCAGGTAATCCTCGACTATACGACGGAGGTAGGTCGGCACCCGGTGATACCGGAGTGCCTCCCTGATGCAACTCCAGGGCAGGGTGTTAAAGGCATTGGAGATGTCCAAAGACACCGCCAAGACGACCCTGCCCCGGGCCACTGCATCCCCCGTCGTGAGGGCTCTAACGCGCATGATGGCGTCCACCGTCGAGCGCCCCCTGCGGAAGCCAAACTGGCTCTCCGACAGGTTCGGGCCCACCCGATTTAGGTGCCCGACGAGGCGGTCTGCAATGACTCTTTCCAAGAGCTTGCCCACCTCGTCGAGCAGCACGATGGGCCGGAATGCGGACGGAGAGTCCGCAGGGCGCCCGTGCTTCTGGATCAGGACCATTTTCCCCGTCTTCCAACGAAGCGGGAACTGGCCCCTCTCCAAGCATGCGCTAAAGAGCCCCCCCAGTCGAGGCCCGAGAGTCCCCGAGGCCAGGACCCAGGCTTTTCCTGGCAGGCCGTCGGGTCCCGGGGCGGTATTTTTGGCTTTGAGCCGCTGTACCGCCACTCTCAGGTCTACCTCGGTCACCTCTGGAGCGTCGTAGACGTCGTCGTCGCTGTGGTCCGCGTTTGCGTCAGCTTCGTCCTCAGATTCCGTCGAAGACGGAGCCATAGGCGGGGGGGTATGCTCCCCCCGCGATGGGAACAGGGCGCTCACCACATCCTCCACGAACTGAGGCTGGAGACTCTGCGTCAACGGGGGAGCCCAGGGGCGGAGCTTTTCTCGCACCCACTTGTAGGGGCGGCCCCATGGGTCCCCGTCCAGAGACTCCAGCATCTCCTTGCGGGCCAATTCCTTGGCCCGCCAGATCTCGTCGCGGAGGGCGGTCTTCGCTGCCCTGTAGCCCTCGTACAGCTCCGCCTCCACAGCCGCCGCGTCCGGAGGTCGGGTGCGGCGCCTGCGGAATCTGGTGTACCGGCGGCGCGCGGCAACGCACGCTTCGCGCAGCGCTGCTAACTCGCGCGACCACCAGTACAGCTGACGCCGGGCGCGTCCTTGCCGGACCCGGGGCATGGCCACGTCGCAGATCTCCGACATGGCCTCCCGGAACCACTCGGCCTCGTCGTTTATGTCGGCAGGCCTGTCCGGTGATGACACCCAGGCCTGCACGATCGAGGCTTCCAGGAATAGCTCCCGGTCCAGCTGCTTCAGCGCCCATCGCGGACCACTTGGGTTCCGTCCACTTGGGACCGGCGCGTCTGAGGTCTGGGCGGAGACGTCGAACCGGATATACCGGTGGTCGGAATAGGTCTCCACCTCCTCCACAACACGCCAGTCGGTGACGCGCGGCGACAGGTCGGAGGTGGCGAACGTAATGTCCACCACCGACTCGCCCCGCATCCGCACGCACGTGGGGACAGAACCCCGGTTCTCGATGACCAGGCCATGTGCCCGGGCCCAGTGCTCGAGCATCCTGCCCCGCGTGTAGTCCGTGTACCGGGAACCCCAAGCCACATTCTTGGCATTGAAGTCCCCGAGGACGAGCGCGGGGAGGGAACCAAGGGCGACGACGACGTCTCCCAGCTCCACTAGGGAGTCTTGGAACTCGGCGAGAGATCGGTTCGGGGAGAAGTAAACGCCTACCACGGCGATCTCCCCGAACCGGGCCGCGACTATCCCGCGCCCTCTCTGTACGCGATCGAGGGGCGGGGTACCAGCGGCGGCCGACGAAATTAGGGTCACCGAGCCGTCCAGGTCCGCTACCCAGTCGTTCCTGGGCGGGACAAAATACGGCTCGGCGACCACGGCGACGTTTATCAACCACTGCGCCATGCTCTGGAGCAAAAGATCCTGAGCAGCGGCGCAGTGGTTGATGTTCGCCTGGAGGAAGCGCAATGGAGACATTAATCTGAATCCATTGCAGCCTCCTCCAGGACCCTCTGCGAGGGCGTAGCCACGGCGGCATCGGCGGCGACGGCGGCGGCGGCGGCGGCAGCAGGAGCTGCGGCGGCGGCCGTAGTAGCGGGGACGGCGGCGGCAGAGGGCCTACCTCTGCTCCTGGTCTTGGCGGGCGGGGCACAGGTCTTTCCCCCTGCCCGGTGATCGGCCGGCTTACCAGCCGCCGCACATAGGTAACAGTGCGGCGGGGCAGTACATGAGCCGGCCTTGTGACCGGGCTGACCGCAGCGAAAGCAGTTATTGCTGCGGTCCACCTCCGAGGTGCACTTGCACGCCGTGTGGTTTCCCACTTGGCAGCGGAAGCACCTCAGAGGCCTGGGCTCCAGCAGTTTGACCTGCGCGGAAACCCAGCCGACCAGGAGCCTTCGGCCCTCTTCAATTTTCTTGGCCGCCGTCACGGGGCAGCTAACTGTGACTGTTAGCAGCCCCGCGAAGTCAGGGCGTAGGGTACCTGCCTTCACCAGGTCGGCAGGGCATTCCCCAGCCCTGGCAACGGCGGCCACCACGTCCCCCTCCGAGATCGAGTCGTCCAGGCCCATTATGCGCAGGTCAGCGCGCTTTACGGGCCTGGACACCCGGGCCTCCTCCGCATCCAGGGACGCTCTTAGCCGTTCGGCCAGAGCGTCAGCGGTAGGGCCGCTGGAGGCGCCGGGAATCGACAGCAGCCTGGCCCCCGTCGCGGTGACTTTCACCCGGAGGCCCCCGTCGATCCCCAGCTCCCGGAGGTTGACCGCCTCCTTTGCCTTCGCGAAAACGTCGCGGTACGTCACGCCCCTCTTGACCGCATCCGGCTGTAGTGTGATTACTACAGCCGCGGTCTTTGGGGCGTGCAGTTTCGCCGCGACGGTTTGTTTGCGCCGCCGCTGACGCCGTCGCCGCCTTCGCTTTCCCTCGGCCCTGTTCTCTCCCGCCACCTGCCATACGGCATCGGTTGGGGGAGGCTGCGAGGGCCGCGAGGCCGGGGCGGGTCGGGACGGCTGACTCGCCGCCGCCGCAGAGACACTACTCCTCTTATTCACCGCCGCCGCCGCCGGGGTCGTTCTCGCCGGCGCCGCCGCCGCCGGGGCAGCTCTTTTTGGAGCCTGTTTGGGCGGCACCGGCGGCCTCGCTGGCCTCGCCGTGGCCCGCGTCTCCGGAGCAGGCCCGGGCGACGTGGAGGCCGCTACTGCCGCGTATGATGTCGACGCGAGCGGGGGGCGCAGGATGCGGCTCTCCAGCACCGCAAACCGCCGGTTAAAGGCCGCCAGCTCCTGCCGCACCAGATCTAGGACAGCATTGCTGTCCTCTGTTGGTGCGGGTTTCGCCGGCGGCTGCTGTTCTTGGGCCTGCGCCTGCGGGGGCTCCTCTCGGCGGCCACCCTTCCGCAGCCCGGCCAGCTCCGTCTTTAATTGGATGTTCTCCTTTTGGAGAACATCTATCGCCGCCGTTAGTTTGGCGATCTCCTCCCGCATTTGGGACATTTCGTCCGACGCATTCGATGCGGGAGGAGGCCGACCAAGGCTGTCCGCCACCGCCGCCATGATGGTTTCCTTGGCCTTCATCATGGCCCGGTCTTTGGTGCCCTTTTTACCGGGCCCGCCATGTCGGCCAAGGGTGCGAATGGCATCCTGCACCCTCCTTTCCACCTCGACAGAGGGATCGAGCTCCCGCCCTCTGCCGCACGTCACACCTCGGCCTTTACCCCGCACACTGGTCGGGATCTTCCGGCCCGAGACAGGACCCTCCTCGGACGACGAAATGTTCTCCCGGGGGCGTTTGAGGAACTCGCTCCTCCTGCTCCTCGTATCTCTCCTCGGGACTGATGCCGAGTCGGAGTCCGACTCGAGCACCAGCGTATCCTCCATCGGAGCGGCACGTTGTGCCCGCTCTGTAGTCGGTGCCGGTGAGGCGGACGTGCTGGACAAGTCCAGCGACTCCTCCTCACAGGCACGTGAGCCACCCTGGCTCTCTGCGGCGACTGCCGGTGAATTGGGGTTTTCTTTAGTATGTCTTTCCATATTGTTCCCACGAGTATATAATATTATCCAACCAACCAACCAAAAATTACGGGGTTCGCACTAACGGCTGATTTTCCCCACAGCTACCCGTCAACCAAGCTGTCAACCTCCCTCGCGGTGCGCCGCCGCTTGGAGGTTCGGGGTAATTTTTTATAGAGGTTTTCTTCCTCGCGGCCCGGGCGGTTAAGCCGAGGCCCTCGACCCCCGTCGAAAGTCATAGACGTGATCATGACAATCTTCGGGGCTACGAGAATAACGGTGGCAAGAGGAGGCGGGAGTGCAAGACCTCCTCTTGCCTGCCCGGTGGCAGGGTTAGTGCACGCCGGGCCCGCTCTTACTCCAACCACTGTGCCCTCTGATAGACAGAGGAACACGTGGTGGAGCGGTGTATCCCTCTTGGTTGGTTTCTCCCTCTGAGCGCAGATGCCCAGAGATCATTGAAACCGCAAGCCCCACCACGACGGCAACGTGGAGATACGACGATGGGGAGTACTCTAGGGTTAACATAATATTCCCAAAAAAATTGTTCCAAAATTTTAAACAGCGTAATCATTTTGGGTTTTCGTTAGCCAGTTTTTCATTTAGTACATTGTTCCACTGGCCACCATTTTCTAAAACAGGTGATACACTCTTCCTCCTCGACAGACAGATACAATTACTGACAGCTACTTACGTCTTTATGCTACTGAACTCCACCAACTGATCTATTTCCCAACATCTGCGGCATAAATGACCGTTTTACTCCAAATGTAAAGTGGTATCTGTAAGTTACAACCATTTAATGTCCAACTGATTATCAGTCTAATTAGTAAGACTCGTATCTTCAACTAATTGGCATGTTGCATTTAAATACTGGCATTCTTATCTGTAATATCTTTTAGCACTAGAATTTTGTCTAGATGTAACATTAGTTTAGATATTCTAATGATGATTGTGTTTGCTCTTTAGCGTTGCTATTCCGTTTTTTTGTTTTACGCCCGTTTTGTATATGCATGTAATGTGGACGTATATTTGTACACGTTCTCGCGAAATAAAATTGTACCACGTCCTTTAGATTTTGTTTTTCCTTTTCAAGTCGTATCATCATCAAATGGTCTCTCTTTAGGTGGAGAAGAAGGGACTGGCAGACTCATTCTAAGGCCGAGACTTCACCAAAGCTGTGCGAGTCGAGATGTGTTTTGAACAACTAATAGAATTGCGTTGCCGGAGTTGAGCTGTGTCAATAACGCAATTCTATTGGTTGTTCAAAACACGTCTCCACTCGCATAGCTTTGGTGGAGTCTCAGCCTAACCAAAATAACCGTAGCTCATTTGGTACACAGGCGTGGTCCTATTCGGACGGTACTATTCGCGGACCGCATGGCCCAATACCACGTCCTAAGCAAGTCGCCATTCATCAAAATTTCTTCATTTACATGTTAAATGGTTACAATCAGAAATACATGTTTATTTCGCACAATTATTTTACTTGTCAGTTTTCAAATGAACCGTAGGCGTCTGAATCGTACAATTCTCTTCAATATTTCGATTAGAGCTTACCTGAAAAAAAAGTCAAACAAATCTGCCTTTCTTCTGTAACATTATTTCTTGAATTGTTCTAATACAGTCTATTCTAACTATTGTCTCTTCACTAGACACTTCAATTAGTTTAGCAATGTTAATGATAATTGCATTCGTTCTTTCGTTTGCATTCTTTTATAGTTTCAATTTATTTTTCTTTTATTTGCAAGCAGCCCCTGAATGTTCGTCAGTTTTTGAATAACTCCGAAGCTTTTGTATAGTAGGAATCTTTTCAATCCGATTAGGGCTCATCTCAAAAAAAATCTTTCTCCCTTCTGTGACTTTGTTTTTTGTATGGTCCTTTAATCGTATTTTATTGGACTCGAGTTTCTGCTTTCGTCTATTTTCTAGATTGTCTCTTTTTTTTCTAGTTCTTGAAGTCTTTTGAACTGCACCTCTATTGCTATCGTCATCTGACTCTGTATTTGTGTGTAACTTTAATTGTAGGTCAAGTGCATAATAATTAGCCTTTCGATCAGGTTAGTCTTCGTTCAAATACTCGATAGTACCAACATTTAAGATCCAGTTAATTTCAAAATCGTTTAAAAGGTCAAAGAGACTATTCATATTTTTGATTGCGCTAAAGTGGCATTTTTCGATTCCCTAGTTTCAAAGTTTTCTACGAATCTCATTCCATTTGTTAAATCATCTTACATATTTTATAGTTCCACAAATATGTTACTTGTATTTTTTTAGATATAATCAGTAGCATCATCATAGCACTCCAAAACACAAGTTGTGCTAAATCAGCGCGATGCTGACTTAATATTTTTATTAGCACACAGACCCTTTCAACTATTAATATCCATTCAAGCTCCACATTTCATTTCTATTCACGCACAACTAAACCAACATTCTGCCTGTTCAACTTTAAAATAACGTATGTAATATTACGCTTGCTGTTGCAATTTCAACTTTAGTCACTAAGCTTAACGTTGCAAATCGGAGAGTGTCTTCTATGTCAGGGTTTATGGTCGATTCGTTGGGGGGCACGCGAATTTGTTTAAACTGAATTTACATATTTATTTGCGTTTATTAAAGAGAAATAAATTTGATGTCTCAATGTGCCCCCTTTGCCCCTTCCACGTCAAATGAAACGCATATGGAATTATGGGATTTTATTTTTATGTTGGCAACACCTGTTAGTGTTGCTAGTTGAAAATATGGAGTTATTTAAATGGAGGATTAATTATTAGTGGCTTTTAATTCTGTATGAGGCAAGCACTTTTGAATTTTAATCGAATTTAGAGTAGTAAAATTAGGGAGGAATCGGATTGGGCATTAAAAAGTTGAACAAACATTAAAATAGTTATGTTCTTGTAATAAAGATTAGAAAATGGTCAAATAGTCTTAGCTAGGTCGTAAAAATACAATAATGAGCTTGTAATTTGTAGCAGGTTATGTTCGCTCAGATTGTAAGTTTATGAGCTTAGACGTAATCAGCTTAAAATGTTCCCACTTCTGTGTGTCCCAGGAGTGGGAACATTTTAAGCTGATGATGAAAAAAAGCCGGCCTAGAGTTGGTTGATGTCACATGTCTTTCTTTTTTACGTGGCAAAATCATCAAATGAGTCCTCCCACACCGGGCAGGGCGGGAGGGACTGTCAGACTTATACTGGCTAAAATCCACGGTGTCCTTCGGCAGCCCTTTGTGTGCCAGAGTCGCGGTATACGTATGTCCCGCAACCCAGGCAGGACTGTGGCCCTCTATAGGGGGCCCCGTCATTTATGTCACATGTCTTCGAATGTTAGATTCTAGGACATAGTAAAATCATTGACTATGTAGTTTCTTCATGTTGTCATCCACTACTGTTTATTCGGGCGTTGTATTACGTGTCGCTAACGACAGTCAATTAAATAAACTTCAATCGGTTGATGCTATTAAAACCGCCGGGCTAAGACTTGAAAAACCGAAAGGCCGCAGGCCACGTTTATTAATTAAAGACGTCCCATCCTCAATGGAAGACAAACCTTTTTTGCATGCGCTGTTCCGTCAAAATATAAAAGACGAATTGGCAATTAGTGAAGAAGAATTTATTAAGTCGACAAAAATTATACGTAGACGTGTATTAGATAATGGTCGGAAGTGGGTAGGCATCGAAATCGACAACGCCATTCGAAAGCATTTAGTTAGTACCAAAGAGAAGCTTTTTATTGACTTCGCGACTTGCCGCTTTTTTGATGATATCGATGTAGTTCGTTGTTTACATTGCCAGCAGTTCGGTCACGTGAAAAAATACTGCGTTAATAAATCGCCTACTTGTGCTAATTGCTCAGAAGCACATGAAACAAAAGAATGCCCGCATAAGGATAATTCTGATTTTACACCGGTATGTGTGGCGTGTAAACGTTTTAAAAAACCGTTTGACCATCGGTGTGGGTCGCAACAGTGTGCCACCTATAAAGTTAGGCTCGAACAATTAATACGCAACACTAATTACTAATATAATGGATAGTTTAACAATAGGTCAATTGAATCTACATAACGATAGGGTAGCGACTTCAGAACTGGACAAATTAATTATCGATTATAACTTAGATATTGTATTGGTTCAAGAACAATACCAAAACACGCGCTTACGTCACAAGGTAGTTCAGTTGGATAGCAAGGCACGAGCCGGAATTTACGTGTCGCGTTCTTCTAACTATACAGTAACGTCTTTACGTAATCTGATGACGCCTCACTGTGCAGTTGCGGAAGTCTCATCAGCTACTTTTAAAATTTACGTTGTGAGCTGCTACTTTCAATATTCAGACCCTGTTGCTCCTCACATACATAACCTCCGTCACGTCTTGCGGTCACTCGCGGGCTGCAAAGTTATCGTTGGCGCAGACGTTAATGCGTCTTCGTCCCTATGGTATGGCAAAGTCCGGTCCACGGATTACGTACGGCGTTGCGCTGTTGAAGACTTCATTGCTGAAATGAACTTAACCATTCATAACACCCCCGATGCACCACCAACTTTTTGCAGCCCAATGGGCGAATCTTGTATTGACGTCACACTTTCTAGTGCCGACGTACGCTTGGATAGGTGGCGTGTCCTACCGGACGCGTCTTGCAGTGATCATCGCTTGATTGTGTACGAATTTGTTCCGGTTTCTACTCATGGTTCTTCACATGTAATTGGTAACTTTAGGTATAAAAGTAAGGGTGCTAATTGGGAATTCTTTAGATCGCTTTTTGCGTGTCATGCCAAAGATTTCACTCGTGAAGGGCTGTCAGCTGAAGAAAGTGCTGAAATTATGTCAGACACCTTCACTTACTGTGCTGACATTGCTATTGGTCGCGGACCTATGACCAATGTACGTAGATGTGATTGGTGGTGTGACTACCTAACCGAACAGCGTAAAAGTTATCGTCGAGCGCGTAAACATCTCAATAAGCTTAAAAAACGTCAAGTCACCGGAGACTCACTAACCTCTGCTTTAAATACATTTAGAGTTGCCAGGTCCCGTTACAGAGCATCGGTTGAAAGGTCTAAGGGTAAATTGTTGCGCAAAGTAGTGGATAAATTAGAAAAGGAAGGTCCGTGGTCTCCTTTATATCATGAGTTTAAAGCCAATCGATCGGTCGACCTAGCGTATGTTCAGAATATTAAAGTAAATAATAAACACACCACCGGTATTGAAGAAACAACGGAAGTTTTATTAAATACTCTTATCCCTGATGATTCACCTGTTAATGATACTGACTACCACCAACAGATTAGAGCATGGGCTGCAGTCCCGCCTGAATCACCAGCGTCAGACCTTCCATCCACTGACGAATTCATTAATGTTGTCAGGAAGCTGCCCCTTAACAAATCATCAGGTGAAGATAAAATATCCAATCGTATGATAAAAGAAGCGTGTAAAACAGCGGCCGACGCGATATTAACTGTTTACAACCGGTGTATTGCTGAAGGTGTTTTTCCTCGTATATGGAGACATGGCTTTATACGAATAATACCTAAAAGCGGCGACAAACCACCAGATGACCCTAAGTCTTACCGGCCCATAACATTATTACCATCTTTGGGAAAGCTCTTGGAGCGTCTTATCGTCCCACGATTGTTACCGGACGGACCCAAATTCCATAAGAATCAATTCGGTTTTACTGTCGGCAAATCAACCGTTGACGCGGCACTTTCTGTTAGAAAAATGGTTAATAAGTCCGAGCACAAGTACGTGTTAGGAATCTTTCTAGACATTTCCGGGGCTTTTGATAACGCATGGTGGCCAATGCTACTACTTAAGATAAAAGCTCGTGGTTGCTATAAAAATATATTTAGTCTTCTTTATTCGTACTTTTCTAATGGATACGCTAAACTTAAGCTCGGACATCATTCCGTATCGAAACCTCTTACTATGGGCTGTCCTCAAGGTTCGGTTATCGGTCCTCATTTATGGAATCTAGGCTTCGATGATTTCCTCGCGATTCCTCTTCCAAGTGGTTGTTCTTTAACTGGTTATGCGGACGATGCCCTTCTGCTCATACAGTCGAGTACTCGTGCTGGACTCGAGAATTTGGCTGACACTTGCCTACGATTAATATCTCAGTGGGGCGATCGAAACCGTCTGACCTTTGCACCGCAAAAAACCTATCAACTAATTTTAAAGGGTGACCTTAAATCGTGGCCTAGTATTAAATTCAATAATGTTGCCGTTAAGAGAAAACAATCAGTGTGCTATCTTGGTTTAGTCTTGGAGAGGAATTTCACATTCATAGAACATATAAAAACGGTTGGTGAAAAAGCTAAAAATAACTTTTATGCCCTAACGAGAATATCTAAATCTACTTGGGGTTTGTCATTTTTAACCTTAAAAACTATTTATGCGGCTACTTACTTGGGCTGTGTGTGCTACGGGGCACCTGTTTGGGCCGATAGAGCCACCATAGGTGCGGCACGACGTAAATTGCTTCAAAGTCAGCGCTTGGCTCTGTTATTCTTAAGTAAAGCGTATAGGACCGTCAGTACTGAAGCTTTACCGGTACTGGCTGGTGTTCTACCAGTAGATCTTGAAGTGCAACGACGCGCTGCAATGTACTTTTCCGCACGGGAGACCACTGACGCTGATTTTCTACCGCAACGTGACCGTGATAAGATATCTCGATTATTCAAACCCCAGAGCGACGTCTGGGAGGACCTTTTATCCGAATGGCAAAATAGGTGGGATAATTCTATCAAGGGACGGCACCTCTACCAGTTCTTTCCATCCGTTCGTGAGCGGCTGGCTAGGACGTGGCTGGAGGTGGATCACTGTGTTGCCCAATTTCTCACTGGACATGGTAACTTTAAAAGTAAATTGTTTTCCTTCAAGCTTGTTCCCTCGCCTTTTTGTCAATGTTCAACACCTGACTGTGAATATGAACAATCAGCACATCATATTCTTTGGGAGTGTATTCTTTGGCAAAACGAACGCAATATTATGTTGGATGCTGTTCAGACTACATCTGGAGTCATTTATTATACGGACCTTGTCGAAACTCGAACAAACTTCCGTGCGTTCAAGCGTTTTTGCCATACCTATTATTGGAATCAAATATAGCAGCTCACAATTTAGGACCCATTAATATTAGTAATCATTTTTACCCGTGGTTCTAGGCAACTGGGCTTCTCCCAGTTGTAATGTCCCTTTGAGCCTATTGGCCTTGTTCTGTTCTGTCTCCTGCTTGCATGGAGGGAAGTGGAAACATATTTTTCCTACTCCTCCACTATTCTTTTCTGATTAATTTCGTGCAGGATCCAAGACAGGTAAATTCATTCTCCGGGACACGTCGAGACTTCATTGTCTCGGCGCTTTTCTGGTGGTTGCCACTGTTGATTCTGGCTTTCAGGAGTTGCAGTGGTTTGGGAATAGTGTGGTGGGTTTGTCCCAATAAAAAAAAAATCCACTACTGTTTTTGAATTCATTGGTGATGTTAGAAATACAAAGAGTGTCATTTTAATAAATAAAATATAGTAAATGAATTTGACTATTATATTTTTGTCTAATTCAGTTGTTTGTGGACTATTTATTATTCTGGGCATTCTTCTGAAATTTCCTCATATCTGCATAATTATACAAAATATAGGACATTCACATTTAAAAACAATTTTGTTGTTATGAGCAAAGTAATCAAGGCGTTCTGAAACCTGGAGTTGATCTAAATAAATATTAAATAATGAATTTAACATTTAATGAATTATGATAATTTTCATGTCAGAAATACTTGTAATAAATAAGAATACTTACATAACAATCCACGGTACGCATAAAAATAAATCGCTCAAAGATTAAAGCTCCTGAAATTTCAGCTGCCACAGCTTGTAATATTCCGCAAGAATTATTACGAAATGTACTTAGTCTTATCGTACATGCAATATATTAAAACAATAATTCACACATCAAACCCGATCAAAATCAAAACATACATAAATCTAAACAGCCATTCCAGATCTAGTCAATATTATTAATTGCGAAAGTGAGTTTGTTTGTTTCTCGTGTCTTTACTCTTTAATACCTGTTTGTTTTTTGGCTCGTCCCCTATTATTTTCAAGTTAATTAAACTGGCGAAACGGAATGGGAAGCTGTCGCCTCCTGCAACGCAGTCATGCTAGCTGGACGCGTGAGGGAGAGGACAGTGTCCACTTCACGATCCAGCTGCCGCGGCGCGAGACGCCCACTGCAACAGACGTCGAGACGAAAAAGCCTGGTTCTGAGACGCGCTTGCAAAATGATACCTAGGGCGTCTGCAACCAGGCTTTTTGAGAATTGGATGTTTAGAGAATTTGTCTTTTTGTGAATTAGCCTTTTTGCGCCGATATTTAGATTGCATATAGTCTGAAATAACACAAAGGATACGCCTTATCCTGGTTTTACGTTCCCGTTGTATAATTTTGAAGATAAAGTCGCTGGTAACAGCTAGTAAAGTAAAAATAACTTGGCTGGCCACACTCTCGCGTACCTAGATTTTCATACAAAAAACCTCACAATAAAATACTCGAACGTATTGGAGCGGCTAACTGAAGTTTCCTTTCATTACCAACTTCCTTCAATTAAAATAAATCCACACACAAAATTAACATACCTCACACACTTAAAATGCCACAGTATGTCCAAAAATCCCTGACCTCCCCTGCCGTACCCTCCAAACAAAACTTCTCACTAAATGAAGATGTCTGACAGATCATAGAGTTCATTTTACATTGGACGTTTTAACTCTGGAAGAATATCAAAGGCGACATAGTGTCTTTAATGGGTATACGTATTTCACCTTGTAAAAGGCGCCGAAATGCGCCGGAGTCGTTTATCAAACTGAAATTAAGAACGAAAACATTTTAAACGAGCCATAAATTTTTCTTTGGTGAGTGCTTTCTTTTGGTGTTGCCAGATGTCGTGTTTTGATTTGCGCGGTTTATTAGGTGGTTAAAAGGTTTTTTTTTTCTAAATGTGGTTTATTTATGTTTATGTGCAATTTGTTTTTGAACAACTACATACTAAAATTAATAGACTGATGTTCTACAAGTTTTTATTTTCAGCTAGGTACAGGTAGTAAAAAGTTATCTTGAAAGCTTTTTGGATTATGACTTTGAGACCCGCATTGTCGGTAAATTGCAATAATACTATTTCATGTTCTTAAAGTAAAAAAAACTATATTACTTAAATTCTAAAATAGGTTATGTATTTTCTGTACTTTAAAAATGACATGCATTAAAAATCCTAACAGATGATTCTAAAAAAATATTACCCCTGAAACGAATAAATCAATCTGCTTCTAATGCACCTGGCAACACTGCTCCGGATAGATGCGCAGGCGCCTCTCGTATGCTCGCCTTCCATTAGCGCGTTTGAATTTAGAACGCGCCGCGATTGGCCGGCGGAGGCGATGAATCATGGCGCCGGCGCTGAGACGGTTTACAGGATGCTGTCTTTTGAATTGTAGACTCTACATTAAATATTTTGTTTCATGTTTTAATTATGGGAATTGTTTTGGTAATGGGGTTGTATTCGACTGCCTGTTGGTCAAGTGCTTCTGATTGATATTCTAGAAAGTTTTGTTTTAATTTGACATGCTCTTGACTTTTAATCTGGATTAGAGGTGAGAGAGACAAAGTATACTATGAAGAGAGCTCACCCAGATGAAGCTGTTCAATCTAACTTTGAAGAGATTCGGAATGTATGCGTAAGGGATAACAGACGTAGGTAATGAGTTCAACTCTTTTGCTGTGCGAAATTATGAAGGACTAGCTGTTTCCAGCGGCTTCACCCGCTACAACTCGAAAATTATCCTACGGGAACATAAAACCGGTATGAAAACTATCCTATGTGTTAATCCAGGTTATAAACTATCTGTATACCAAATTTTCGCCAAATCCGTTCAGTGGTTTTTACGTGAAAGAGTAACAAACATACCCACATACACATACATACATCCTCACAAGCTTTCGCATTTATAATATTAGTAGGAAAATTTGAAGCGCTTAATGTGGATTGGTAGAATGGCAACTAAGTATAGATGGTATTGGTATTAGCAGTACATCTAGATGTTTGATGAAATAAGGGAGCCAGCAAGAGGTTAAAGAGTTCATGCGTATAATCTCCGAAGAAATTGTTACCGTTCAGTAGGGGTTAGTTTCCGATCCGACATGTAGAGTAATTTTATTGACAGAATTGATATCAAACTTGAATTTTGTACAGGCCAAAACCGGACATATTCTATGTCTTTAGCTCTTTTTTATTGGTTTTAACTCAAGAATTGAAAATCATTTATTCCAAAAATGCTGATATCAGCACCTTTTGTAGGTTAATTTTCCCACGCCCTTCGACACTTCCTAGTGTTTTGGCTGGGAAGAAGAAGTAGCGGAACAAACTCCCCAGCAACCCATGTCTACAAAAGTGTTTTTATATCTGACGCTGTCATTATTCACTTTGAGCTACCGTAACAGTAGCATACCCCGCCACCCTGTATATTCGGTATGAAAATAACAGTTCCCTTGTAGTACACTGACATGTCACTATATCATACTCGTTGAAATGTAACATCCATCACTCATAGAACAGAACTATTTGTTTCATACATCACGGAGAGCTTCTATCACTAGCTGTACGAATAAGTAGGTTGACTTATGTCGCTATTGGATATTCAACTCTCGACGTTAAGCCGAGAGTTGTAAGTTGTAAATCATCGTCAGCCGGAAGACTTTCACTACTGAGAAAAGGCCTCCACCTTTTTATTATGGTAAAATTATCAAATGAGTCCTACCCTGAGTTAAGTGGCAGAGATTGTCAGTTTCGTACTGATTAAAATTCACTGTGTTTCTAAACTAGTCTTTTACATTCAAGGATAACAGTTACCTGATACTACAGTTCCATGGATCCGGAGATATACCCACGATCCCGGACATAGTCCCGCGACCACGGAGACTTTTTCTTTTTTTTTTGGGGCAAACCCACCACGCTATTCCCAAACCATTCCAACACCAGAAAAGCGCCGAGACAAAGAAGCTCGACGTGTCCCGGAGAATGAATTTACCTGTCTTGGTCCTGCAACGAAATTAATTAGAAAAGAATAGTGTAGGAGTAGGCAAAATATGTTTCCACTTCCCTCCATGCAAGCAGGAGACAGAAAAAAACAAGGCCAATAGCCACAAAGGGACATTTCAACTGGGAGAAGACCAGTTGCCTAGCACCACGGGTAAAAATGACTACTAATATTAATGGGTCTGGAGTCATTTACTATACGGACCTTGTGGAAACTCGAACAAACTTCCGTGCGTTCAAGCGTTTTTGCCATACCTATTATTGGAATCAAATATAAATAGATAGGTTCGCGTTTGACCACTATCTCGCCTGATGGTAAGCGAAGATGTGGTCGACGATGAAGCACGCTTGCCTAGAAGTAACCTCTTCACTCTTGACTTGAAGACCCCAAGGTTATAGCTGTCGGGAAATACAGATGGCGGCAGGGAATTCCACTCTTTAGCTGTGCGTACAATAAAGGTATTGGCAAAACGCTTTGTACGCACCGGTGGGATGTCCACCATATTATATCGATGTCTGATCTGTCTGTGTTGATCTGGCATAATTATGACCGTATATCAGCCGTAGAATGTCCGGTTGGAGCTGACTTGCATCCAGCGCGATTCTGCATGGTCTTCATTATATCGTCTGTCCACCTTCTAGATGGACTTCCTACCAGAAAACCAGCGCTGTGACAATTAAATGTCGCAGCAAATGCTGAGGTAGGAGCCTTTTGGCCTCGCACAGGACTAAATTGTTTTATGTTTTGTTTTACCTTTTAAACGTTGTTTTTTTTTAATATTTTTTTTCGTTGTTTTTATTGATGTAATTTTGTTTGTTCTGTCCTGTGTGTCCCAATAAATCTCTTTTATGTCTTTCTTTTCTTCTTTCTTACGCTGCGCTTGCCGCTTCATGGTCTTCTTTCGCGCCATTGGCTATCAGTTTTGCTTGCTTTATGGTCTACCCGTGACTGTAATCTGTACTTTTGAAATACTCATCGTTTACCAATCAATACCTAAATTGCAATACCATATCGCTATGTCTCATAAAATAAAACGTACGAGGCCGATAACACGCTTACAATTGAGTTTATTTTCCTCAATCCAGTTTGTTACCATCAGTCTGTGGTCGTTTACCATAACAGCCATACTTTGTGACCTTTAAAGTCTCACAAATATTTAAGATTACGCTATCTGAAGCCGTCTCTACAAGGAGGTCTGACATTATCAAGAGGTTTTACAAAAACTTATTCACTTACATTGAACTTTATTCCAAAGCTGTAAAGTCTAAAATGAAATAAACGAACCCTAAAGTAGATTTGGTATAAAATACATCGACGTAAACAGTCACGTCAATCGCTAAAACAAAGACGTAAAGTCTAAAATCCAATAAACACACAGTAAAAAAGAATTGTTATAAAACAAATCGTTGCGCGTGAGTGACCAATCACAAGACGAAGCTCGGATTCCTAATTTGAAATTCTTGACGTACCAATGGCGCCATCTTTTTTTCGGTTATTTTTTTAATTGATTTTCTGGTTCGGATGAAATGTTTGTTAGTAGTATTTATTGATTTTATGAGCCTTGTAAAGTTTTATTTGGTACTGCTAATTAGATACGTTAATGACCGTATCCTAATATAAAGTAAGTCAGTCACCTCTGATTGTAGTACCAAATAAGGATTGCTTTCTTTTTTTGCTATTTTGGTAAAATCTCCAAATGAGTCCTAAAACCCGCCGTCTCACACTGATAAAATGAAAATAGAGTGGTAAAAAAGCCTAAACATTTTCTGAAGAACTTGCTTAGAAATTCAGTTTTATTATTTGCTATATCAATAAAAATATGTTTTATCTAGTTAATAGTAGCCTTTGTTTGGGATAGTGGCTACATCTCCTTTACTCATATTGAAAAATCCTATGTCTTTTTCAACATATTATTCAGAATAATCCCAGCATAATTATTCATTTATAACATGATAGCGAAGCATTCAATCTCAATTGCTGGTAAGCTTCCAATTTTACACCGATTACAACGAAGATTAAATCTGTACTCGAAGAAATCTGCGAATTCAAATCAAACGTAGTAGTTACCCTAGCCAGATTTGATACGGACTGGCTTTCCCAAAGTTTTGAAACATCAATAGCTTTAGTATTTAACGTTATGTGTGCGATGTCCGGGGACGCCGCAACCGCGGCGTTAAGACCTCTCTTTGAGGAGTGGCTGGATAGGCGTCACGGCGTCCTGACCTACCGCATGACGCAGGTCAGTTTCGGGAGGTATCTGTGTCTGATGAGGAAGGAGGAAACGCCTGGGCGCCGCCGTGTCCTCACGACGGTGATAGGCGGAGACCTCTCGCGCCCGGCATTGGTCGAGGCCAGTGAAGCGGACGCTTCCTTCTGTTAAGCAGTCATGCTCGCGAAGGAGGTGTTCCACGCGCGCCTCAAAGAGCGTCAGCAAGATGATGGGGCCCCAAATGTATGCGATGTACACTTAACGCTTTTGGCGAAAATAATCCACAGACACAAACTAACTACTACTGGGATATTTTGATATGTTTAAACGCATTTATCAAATTGCCAAACACATATTCCTTTGTATTGGATTTCAAAGACTTAAATTTTGTTTTACCTTTCCTTATATCCTTCAAATCAGCAACCTAATAGCCAATAGCAGCCCTTAAGGCTGTTTTACATTGATCCAGTGTCACTGAGTGATTCCACCGCTGTATTGGCACTGGATACAGAACAGCGTGCAATAATCCAGCACTGGATCGGAATACAGTACGTTCCGATTTTTCAATCCTGTGACTGGATAAATCTAAATCAGCTAGATAGGGGTCTCTACAAAGCTGCGTTGGTTTTTTTTAAATCCAGTCTGTCCCACCCATATTTTCGATCAATACGGTTAAAAAAAAATCCTCCACAAAAACTGATGATCAACTTTGAGCATCGCATTTCGCCGTGGTTACAAGCAACGCAAATATTGACGCCGTTCATAATTGGATGTACAGCGAAGATGCTTGCAGAAGCGAGATTTTTAATTTTTTCCTCTCTCCCCTTTTAGTTGAGGTATACAGGCGAGATGATTGGTAATATCCATTGTTGGTTTAAAATATTATCAGGTTTTTTAAATCTGCGAAAATGTTTGTTCCTGATGAAACCTACCTTCTTTACCGTTTCCAGATTTATGAACTTGAGAAAATTTGCATGTATTAGTAGCTTTGTATTTCTCTATGTTTAAGCCGCGGTTGTCAAGGTCGTTCTATGGATGGGTGACTGTCAGAACAAGTTTTCTCCGCGCAGCGGCTGTCCTTTGTAGATTTACAACAAACGTTACTGTTAATCAAAAGCTCGAATGCCATCAGTCTTACCAAGAGATATCGCATTACTCAGTTACTGGGATATAGAGGTTAGATAGTCGATCTATCTAAAATACTGATATTCAGCTACATTCGGTTTCACTGGAAACCAACCCCAATTTAGTTGGGAAAAGTCTAGGCAGACGATAATGTAGGTGAACGGACATAAAAGTTGTTTCCCTCACTTAATTACACAAATATTCAAACACGCCCACATAAATCAGGCGCCATTTTGAAATCCTAACACAACAATCATGTACCGCCCCGAGGTGCGCTTGACCATCAAAACATTCCACCTTCAAAGCTTAATGTTATTGTTGAAACACATAACATACTACTGTTTGTGTTCAATAAGGATTTACATGTACCTTGATGGCCTTTTGTGTTGGTGTTGGACGGAAAATGTTGGAGTGTTGAAGGACGGTTGTTGAAAGTTTAATTTTGTTTTGGTCATTTATCTATAGTTCCTGCGCATGGAATTTAGAGAGCCTTTGTACTCTGATTGTTTGATTCCGAAGTTTTCATATAATAACCAAAATATAAATTACAATTTCTGCAACATTACTGTGACGTTTTTAAAGTTAAATTGACATGTAATTATATAATGACACGGTGTCAATTTCAGGTCTAAATGTTGCCTTTACATTAATATTCTTGCCCGTTCTTCTCCATAGAGATCTATGCTTTGGAGCATCTACAGTTCTTTCACAGTTATATGTCTTGTGACTGGCACCAGACATAATAACTGTGAAAGTATGACACCATAATTTTGTAGTGTTGTTTTTTTTTTCTCTGTGACCCTTCAAGTGCCTGTAATGGCCTACTTGAAATCAGTGCTTTGATTATCACTAACTTCAGGACGTATTCTTAAAAAAAATCTGTCTTTGTCAGTCCGTTGTAACCATAATCTCTTTGTTCCAGTTACATATGCCTGACGGGGTGTATCACTCGTGCTGAGAAAGCTGGCTCCGCTCGTGAGAGCATCCAGACCCTGCTGACAGTCGCCGCAGACCTCTGCCATCCGTGCGAGGTTGATACAGTAAGTATATTTCTTGAATAGGGAAGGCAAGTTAAAGCCAATTGTAGATGGCGCCACCATAGCTAATCCGACCGATGACGAAGTACTATTTTGCTTTTGCTTTTACCAATGACGATGCTTGGAACAAGCTATACTAGCGCCGTTAGTTCCTCAGTTGGCATCCCCATTAGAGACTCTCTTTGCTTGAAGATTAGTTACAATTTTGTCTGAACGACTATCAATTTGAATACAACTTGCTATGCTTCATTTCTTTTGAGTAAAAAGGACAAGGTTTTATTTGAGATGTGTTTGCTTTAGACTCTAAAGGAACAAACCAATGCAGGATCATTTGCATTAACACTGTACATTTTCCATTCGTTTCGTCAGCTTTATCAGTCATATATGTAGAATTATCAATATTACAATGTTAATTCTATTTGTCTTCAACAGGGCTCCGAACGCATATGCGCGATCCAGTCCCTCCGCTGTGCCCTCGGCACCAGCGTCGTGGGTTCTCGCGCAGAATTCTGCATGCTCTTCGCTCAAGGAGCGGGATTGGAGCACAGTGGAGGCTTCGTGCGGGCTGCCCGCACCGCTCATTTGTTGCGGGCGTTGGCTGAGCTGGATCATATGATTGTTCAGGTAAGGGTCTTCTGATTGAGGAAGTAAGCTTCCAAGCTGGATCTTTGCATGTTATTCGCTCCAGGAGCGGGATTGGAGCACAGTGGAGTCTTCGTGCGGGCTGCCCGCACCGCGTATTTGTTGCGGGCGTTGGCTGAGCTGGATCATAATGATTGTTCAGGAAAATGTGTAATCTTTAACCAGTGTAAAAGTTGTTCTCACAAACAAAGAAAACGTTACGGAATGTAATTCAATTTGATTTTGTATTAACTTTGGTGGACACACTCGCGTGTTCTGAGCGTTCTATCTGGTTATTTCTTTGATCTGAGTTAATGTGTAAAAAAAAACTTCGTCAGTACAAGTATTCTCGATGACTGAAAAATAATCATCATCATCAACTTATGTTCCCGCTGCTGAGACAGGCCTCTCTATGAGAGGGAGTTGGCCATAATCCACCAGGGCCCAGTGCGGGTTAGTCAAAAATCATTAATCGAATCAAGAATCGAAAAATCATCAATCGTTAAATATTCTTAGAAAAAATCCATTCATAACATAATCCCCACAAAATAATGCTAACACACACTAGATACCGAAAACAAACAGATTACTCATTACAATCGGCATGCAGTTGAATATCATAACAAACAAAGCGATGCGGTTCCATATCAAAGTGCGTGCGTTCGGCGAAGAGTCCGGTAGCTTGGAGTAGATGGTAACGTGAAACGATGCCACGAGTACTTTGTGGACAGAGCACTGGTCGATAGTGTAAGAATGAAGAGGATGGATGTGGCATTTAAAAAGAAAAGAAAGTTTTTAAAAATGGAATAGGTTTTCATCGTCATTTTAGCTCAGAAGACGAGGCTTCGGCCTTACTTATTTATAAAATAAGGAGAAAATACTCAAGACGAGGCGGTATGCCTGCCCAAAAAGGGCGAAGGACTAAAAAAACAGACATCTGCTTGCCCTTTCATACGCATCGCTTCTCCGATCAGTGCGTCGCAAATCTGTTTAAAAAAAAATGACCTCCAAAAATATTTTTTTAATCCTTCAGTCATTAAATTATTTCGTCATACTGAAAGGAAATATGATCTTTAGGTAGAAACACCATAAAATACTGCAGAAGACGTTAACCAAAAAAAATCCCACAAAAAAACAGGGAGATTTTAATTAGGGAGTTGCCTGCAATTTTCAACAGTCACAAAAAAAAAAAGACTTTAGGAAAATTAAATACATTTGTGTTGAACCCAAGACACCCAGTAACTTGCATACTTCCTATCAAAGCCATTTCGAATTTCACGATTGATTTTTTTTCTAATTCAAAAACCTCAATTCCCTGTCCATCCAACATAATTGACAATCGATTTGAAAACCTCAATCCCCTGTCCATTTCTCACATCGTACCTCCTATAGCTACCGCACCGCGCACTCATCGTTTACTCTGTGTGGTCGGCAAACAGCACAATGATACTCCAGTTAATTAAGGAGCGAACAAATATGCTTTCTAACAGATGCGGCTGGAATATTTTATTACCTCCACTCATTTGTTGGACCGCCTTTTTATATTGAGTTTACTCTGTGGAGGTGATTTGGTAATGAATTGACTTGATTTGTTCGAGTGTCAGTTTGGAAACTTTGTTCATTTACTGTCGGAAAGTTACTAACAGGATAATTTTGTATGAAGTTTTTTAGCGTGGTAAAAGAACCCATTGAGCGGGCATTGGGAAAATTGTCATAGGTACAAAATTGTTGATGCTGTGCGTCAGTAGCACTATCTAGCGTTGCATAGCAACGCGACTACTAGACTGAGCGACTTTTTACCTATTGGTAAAAAGTTTTGGATCACAACTTTCTTCGTGATGTCCCGTCTATTGCTAGTATATACTTTAATGTATTTCAGCTAAAAGAAGCATTAGCATCAGTAAAGACATGGGACTTTTGAATGCTTTCTAACTGGGCATGCATTCAACGCAAATTGTAATTTAACCTCTTCAAATAAAATTTGTCTTCACCAATAACGGTAAATATGTCATTATTTAGAAACCGTGGGTGAATAAGCCCAACGAATTTTAACCCTATAAAGCTTGCAGATAATCGCAATTGACATAGTCACGTGTCGGTATTATGTCCCGCTTCTATAAATATTGATGGACACGCGTTGTGACAGAACGTGACAAGTGATGACGGGACACACGTGTGTTTTTTGTGTTTGATAGTCCATTTATCGACGAAGGCTTTATGCATCACGCTTTGACTGATGGAAGCTGAAATCCATTTTGGGTGAAAATAACACAAAATGTACAACACAATGAAAATGTTGCTATGAAAAACTTTGACACACCTTTGACAGCTACGACTGTTAGACCATGGTTTACCGCAAAACCACGATTTGTGTAGAGTTGTTGACCTTAGTTTTTACTTTAATCCCATTTTGTAATAAGACTGTGTAGGTTTAACCCTTACAGTTTTGTAGTCCATTTTGTTGTTGCTGTCCATCTTGCAGATAATCGCAAGTGACACAAAGTCGCGTGTCAGCATTGTGAAAGTTCTGCTTCGACAAATATTGATGGTCACGCATTGTGACAGGACACGCGTCAGTAGCTATTTAGATAATTGTCCATATTGTTACTTTTAATAGTAATGCTCCACGTCTTGATGGCTTTAGGGTCAATGACAGTTTTCAGTTTGAAAGCATCACAATTTCCAAATGTATTCCGTTGTTTTCATTGCAGATAATGCCCCTAGATTACTACCATTATTATTACCATGTGCTCCTATCATTTCCTTCTTTCCAAAGTATAGTCATTTAAGAAAATATGACAAAAACCCAAATAAATGGTCCGTTCTTACCACCATATACAGATGCTTCTCAGAGAAACTCAATAACAAAAAAAAGACAATAATAGAAGTTAAGATAATTATCATCATCATCAGCCTATTAATGTTCCCACTGCTGGGACACAGGATTCCTCTCTGTGACAGAGAGAGGGCCATAATCCACTACGCGGGCCCAGTGCGGGTTTAAATTTTGATATCAGATTTATTAAGATTAGTCCAGTTTTGAAGAAGAAAACATTGGAACACGACACGCCTTTTGGTGAACGATTTTATAGGTAAAATTAGCCTGAGCTGCAGTTGTCCCTTTCGTACACAACCCAGTCGCTTTCGTAGCAGCGCGACAGCAACATTTCTAATAAGTATTTTTCAAATTCCGTAAGGTACTGATACACATGCTTTAAACTAGCATGCTTCTGAGCATGCTTCATTCGAGCATGCTTATAAATAGTTTACATTTTGCTATAGCGTTTGCTACTGTATAAGCATGCTCTCTCGCTCTCAGTTCTAACAAAGTCACGGACAATCAAACAGCTATCCGTACGGAGCTAAATAATATCATCCTTTTGCTGGCGATGCAATGCGTCCAGAAGATAATATCAGCTCGGCAAAAAAAGAAAAGAAAAATCGAACGACCTTGATTTTTAAGCATGCTCATTATTAGCAAATGATTTCGATACACGATGACAATCATGTGACTAAGAGAGTGATGAGTATGAATGTTGACGGATGGAAAGGAAGAGGAAGGCCAAAGAAGAGATGGATGGATTGTCTAAGGAATGATATGAAAGAAAAAGGAGTAGATGATACTATGACGTGTGATAGGGGAGAATGGAAGAAAAAAACGTGTTGCGCCGACCCCAAGTAAAATGGGATAAGGGCAGGAAGATGATGATGATGGTTTCGATACACATGCTACTATGTAGCATTTGCTTAAAAGGAGCATGCTCTCGTGCTTTAGCATGCTAGTTTAAAGCATGTGTATTTGTACCTTTTTAGGTCTACCGGCTCCAGAGACTATGCAATTCTTACTAGGGCATATCCCTAGGGGATATAACATCTTCCCTAAAAACATAGTTCTCGTAGCCACGTGCGGTACCCCTAGATCCCTCAACAATAGTTTAAACAAATTGTTTGTCTTGTATTACTGTAGTAATTGTTTACTCAGTGCAGTCTCCACTGTCAACAGTCTTAGTTCCTTGTTCATGAAGCTGTCTCTTAGAGGGAATGCTGTTTGTTTTTAATTAGATGTTATGTGGTAGTTATTAAGATGTTGTATGGATAAATTAGGTTGTCTTTATTGAGAGATTCGGTGGCCCAATATTAAGTTTCATGAACTCTCAAAAACATGAAAGGCGCAACGTATTTCTCATAATTGTGAAGACAAAGGCGCGGGCATGCCGTTTACGAGTACCTAACGGACGAGGTAAGATTCACACCAACCGGCCGGACTCGGCGACATTTTACAATGCCGTAAAGAACATTGAAATCTATCAACAGTAAATACAGTTCATATTTGTATGCAACTTCGGGACACGTCGCTACGCGGTTATGGGCCCAGCACGCTTCCACTGCGCCAGGATAATTTTAAAGGGTTTCATTGTTTAAACGTCCTTTTGTAGCTGGCCGTTTAAAATCAGTAAGAAAAAGTAAATTGTCTTTATGACGCTCTTTTTATGATAACCGAATTCTCCCAAACTGAAACGACGTTAGACGAGTGTTAGGTTATTTTCGTTAGGGAATTTCTGGATTCGGACGCCGCCCTCAGAGCCCGCAATAAAAGCTATGCAATAGATCAAAAATGCATCAAAAACAGACCGGTAGTTATTAAGAACGTGCGAAGAACGGACCTGCGACACGAAATGAAACGCTCAGCCGAACGCCAACCGTGCCGTAAGTTTACTCCCTACCTCGATAGATGGCGTTGTTGTCGAGTTAGAAGTCGCAAGCGTTTGCCTCACCGCCGATGTATAAGACTCACTGGTTTCAATTTTCTCGTTGAACTTTTGCCCATAGCTGAATGATCAAGTTCTTGTAGCTTGTTCTGAAGGCTAATAAGTTCTGGAACGTAAAGGGAATTTTTTTATATATCGGCCTAGGTCAAACTAGGTCCGATATCGTAAACTATAAAATAATGCTATTGCTCCAGTATGTAATACTGACAGTTTTGTCCATGTCTATTGTTTTTTTAACATTCGAAATCTCTAAGGCCCGTATTATAGAACGAAACTCAAGCACTGATCTCTATTTAAATCTAGATTTCAACCAATCAAATGCCTTGAATCTAGTTTTAAGTAATACTTGAGTATTGAGTGACGTTCTGTAATACGGGCCTAAATGTATGAATAAATAAAATAATTAGAAAATAAATTTACAAGATAATAAATTATTTAAAAAATACGTGTGGCACTCTGAGGCTGCCGCGGTAAAACTATTGTACAGCATTATAAAAAAATCGTCTACCGCGGATATTTAAACGAGAATAATATCATTTATTTAAAATGTTTGTGATGCACTATTGTAAAGAAAAATAATTATAATGAAGATATGTGTGTATTTTATATAGGTACCTACAGGATTTCCAGGTCTCACAAACTGGGTCAAAATTTTCAACAGGCTATGGGCCCAGCACGCTTCCTCTGCGTTCCTCTGCTTTCTTGTAGGAGAAATTTATGAGTAAGTTTCATTGTGAAAACGCCGTTTAGAATCAGTAAGAAAAAGTAAATTGTCTTTCTGACGGATGTTTTTATGATTTCTGAAGTTTCCCGAACTGAAACGACGTTAGACGATGCAGGGTGTTAGGTATTTTTGTCAGGTTTGTTAGGGAATTTCTTGATTCGGACACCGCGCTCAGAGCCAGCGATAAAAGCTATACTTAAAAACTGACTTTTAATATTTACTACCAACAACACTATATTTCACACTCAAATCATACCAGATTTGCTACTACAGTTGAATCCGTTTATTATGACATCGAAGGGAAATAATAAACACGTCATACTAAGCGGACGCCATACAAAGCATTTTGTACAAAATAAATAACCTCCTGTTTTTGTCAGTATGTAAGTATTTATTTTAATAGAGAGAGACAAAACAGAACTAAGTTAAAATTATCAAATTCAACTATCTACACTGTGACTAAATTAAAAAAAAAACATGCATGCACCAAACGTGACGCTCCCGAAAACTTTGTCGAAGATGTTATGAATCACGTCGATAACTGCATCAACTCGACATAATTTATTAAAAAAATGGGTCATAATAAGCGGTATGTCTCTAAACAAGAAGTCATTATATCCGACTTTCTTTAAAGAATTTTGTATGAAAACCAAACTTCTCTGTGTGATATGTCATAATAAGCGGTTGGTCATTATAAGCGGAGTCATAATAAACGGATTCTACTGTACTTTAAACACTTAAACAAGACGCGACCAGTAATAAAATTCATCAACAATTCGCACACATTCACGATTGGCACAATTTCAAGTGATTTCGTACACAAGGCGACACGTGGCGTCGTAACGAGCGTAAATTACGAATAAGGGTACAAATAAATGTTTATTTTAAGGGTATCACTTGTGCAAACTAAAGTATCATAGTACTCCCTGAAGGGTATGTGGCTGAGTTGGCGAAAATTTGTGGTTATTTTTAGGGAGGCGTATTAAACAAATAATGGGTTTTTGTGTAAAAGTACCTATGGCATTTGGCTTACGGGAGTGTCCACACAAATTATGTTTTTTCGGTGTGGGGATGGAACTAGTGGCAGACAGTTCAGTCTGATCGCTCAGCGACTGCGCTAACCGGGCTGCCAAATAAAAAGTATAGTATAGTATACATAGATATAATTAAAGTATATAATATTACCATGGGGTATCGTCAACAACGTATAACGATGCCCCATGGTAAGACTGCTTGTCAGACTTTAGAGCTTCTGACTAGTTACTACTATCAAAGATCTACAAATGACAGCCGGGACCAACGGCTTTACGTGCTTTCCGAGGCACGGAGGAAACTCGCTATGACAGATGGTCACCCATCCACAGACTAAACAAGCGTGGCTTAACCCGGAAGATCGACCAGCCAAGCCAAGCCTCCTCGTCATTCTCTTTCATCATCAGCCTATAATGTTCCCACTGCTGGAACACAGGCCTCCTCTCTGTGAGAGGGAATGGGCCATAATCCACCTCGCGGGCCCAGTGCGGGTTGGTGGATGTCACATGTCGTCGAATTTTTGGTTCTAGGACATGCCGGTTTCCTCACGATGCTTTCCTTCACCGTTTTGAGAGCAGTGGTGATGAAATAAATTACACAAAGTAATGCGCCTGGCGGGGTTCGAACCCACGACCTACAACTCGTAAGTCGGGACCGATACCACTGAGCCACCACTGCTCCCATTCTCATTCACTACCAATCATTTCTTTAGATCATCAAATCGCCATAAACAGAAACTTATTCAACCTCCAAAGGCTCTCCCTTCACCGAGGAAACCCGACCCCCCTCTAAAAGCGTGCGCTATAAATGTTTATATAGCCATCCACTGCTGGTCGTGCGTCCCTAATGGCTGCTCCCTTGAGGTGTAGCCGAGTAATCGATACTGCTAGACCGTTAATGGATTGGGTTGCCGCGCCTATGGACGGTGATTTTTTGATATTATGATATTTTGGCTTGAAATTGTTGCGTAAATGGGTACAGGAACGCGTTTTTTGGATGTCCAGGAAGTTTTGGTTATACTGCTTACCAACACACTTGATTAAAAAAAATCTTATCTTAGATTATAAAATGTCTAGATTCTGTTTGTCGTGAAGCCACTTTTTCACAAACTTTTATTTACTTTAGCAGGTTCTTCTAAATGTCCTCGGTGCAAAGAATCCAGCTCGAAGGACCACTGTTCGGGCTGTGATCTCGTCCCTTTTTTGCACCGAGGACATTTATTAGAACCTGCTGTGTTCATCTAAATGTAATGCAGAGTATGTTCTTGACCTGTCCCGTTGTCTGTGATAAAGTCTTGCAAGTTAAATTTAATCCACTTTCCGGTTTCCAATTGAGCTGAAAAGCACATATTATAATATGTTTAACTGATCTGACGATCGAGCTGGAAGATGGCCATAGGATCTGTAATGAATCGCCGCAAATTTTTCGAATTTAGACTTATGTAACTCGTCTTGACGAGCACCTTGTCTGTCGTAAGTACTTACTATAAATTATTGTTTTATAAATGACTTATTAATTTCTCGCCAATTTTTTTCATTCTTCAGTAACAATTGCATCACTGAGATAAACAAAACATTCCAAAGAGTAAATAAGAACAGATAACCCTGCCTACTAACACACAAAACACTAGTGATTTATTAATTAACTCTCTCTTTTCAATCCACTCATCCCTCTTCCCCTCTGCCAGTCCCTAGTCCCCTCCGTCAGTCCCTCGTCCCGGAGGAGACTAAACTTTGATGTCCGCAAACGATGCGCCCTGGGACCGCTGTTTGTAATGCTACGGTATTAGATAAACATCATTATTAGTTTATTACGCACATGGCCGAATTTTTGATTATTATTTGCGGTTTTTATGTTATTGAAAAGATAATCTAATTTTATTTTACAAGGGTGTACTACCGTCTTCAATATTTAAAAAAAAGGAAAATTATACAACATTATTTTCAGTATATACGGAACCCGGTACACCTGTATAGTATTTTAGTATAAAACGCGCCTCCTGTGTCGTATACACTCATTGATAATTTAATAGGTAGACAATAGGTACCTTGCCGAACGGCGTTGTATTGTAATAATTGGTTATAAAACTTTAACTAAAGTATTTTTGGGACAAAATATTAAATGGTCTAAAATTATTGGAATCGATATTTACAGTTACTGATTCTGAAAAAACTACATATTAAATATACCTATCCCTTTATCTTGCCATGTGATCCTTAAACCTGCGTATCCTTATACATTTTTTCTTTGATCTTCGATTTAATAAATAACAGGATTTTTCTGCTCTTTAAAAGTAATCCCAGGATTTAGGGATTATTCATTCATATTCACTTTATTTATTATACTTTGATTCACTTAATTCTTTCGCTGTATGAAATCAGTGTAAAGTACGTGAATAGCGGGCCATCCACCAACGTTTATTCCTTCTGACTTGTCCCGTTGTGCACACTGTACAGAAAAGCGACGGGATAAAATAAGAACGTTAAAGTCACTAATTAAACCCCAAAATCTACCTTGTTTCTCTTGACTGTATCATAACACACCAGGAAAAACAATCCTTCAGTGACTAAACACACATTTAGGCACATCGTCGTTCGCGACGGGAGAGGTGGCGGGGTTTTAATACCGTCATTCTTTCTCGCTCTTGCAACCACAGGTGTTCATTCAATAAGGATACAATCCTTATTGAATGAACACCTGTGGTTGCATTCTGGCAGGAATGAACGTTAGTGGATGGCCCGCTAATAACTTCACCTAATTCCAACCTCTGCTGATCGGTTTCTTTAAGATTAAATTACTGGCAACAACGTTAGTCTCACCGAATCAGTTCTAACAAAGTTCCATTTCGAATAGACCGCAACTTTACTACCACACCATTTTCTCCAGAAACAAATCCACGAACCGTCACTAAAACACCCAAGTTAAACGAAGGATGACCCTCAGACCACTGACCGTTGAATCCGTGCGGTAAGTGCAGAGGTCACGCGACTTCTGATTGAGTTACACCATCTTCCCAGATGTACCCAGGTCACGCGATAGTAGTTTGAGGGTACATAATAAAAGAGTGGTCAGACCGAGATTGCAAGGAAAGTTGGTAAGTGAATCTGGTTGAGCGTGATTGAGGTAGTTTTGTCTAACAGAATTCAAACTTGCCAGAACATTTTTTTTTAAATGTTGCCTTCTACTCTAGAGATTTTTTCCCGTGTTGTAGGTGCGTTAAGAAAATTTAAACTCATATGCACAAACATCAACATCTATTCAGCAGTCGATCGGTCAACCACTGCGCCAACCGAGTCATCAGTTCCAGTTATTGTAGATTATAGGAGCTTTATGTCCAGTAAAAATATTTTAAGTAATTCAGCATTGTTGAGTTCCTTGTGTTATGAGTTGAGCTACACGATAACTGATACATGCTTGCACTGACTGAACAGGTCCACTCAAATTGTGCGCTTCTTTCTTCAAAAGACCACCCTTGACACCTGCATGGTTCTCATAAAACTTTCCGAATACAAAATTGTCTGGACTTTAAAAGAGACTGTGACCTTTGAGTTAGTTTCGGATGTTTGTTCTCAGAGTAGTCAGATACGAAACACCGACCACATCTAGTTTAAAAATAGTGTCTTTTTGACGTGTAAAAGAGTTTCCCAAAACCAGTTTGCTAAATAAAGATCAGTTATCATTGCCAATAAGATTTTGAACCGACTGGGCTCTGTTCTTCACCTTACGTGGCAATGTCCTCTATTTAAAAACACACTTTCGTCAATATTCGTTTATTTCTATTGTCTTTGTCAACAGGATGCCTTCGGTGAAGGAGGTTGGCCATTAGAGTTCAGAGCTGCTGTAGCGAGACTACTGTCACAACATGCACCAAATGATAAGGAGGCACCGAGGACCACTATATTGCGTAAGTAAACTCAACAGCGCATTTGATACTGTGACACATTTAACGTCCAGTGTGCTTATTGCGAGTTTTTTTTTACGTTTACGCGATAGTAACGTTTCACCGCGTTTGGCGTTCCTATTGGCCCGCGCTGCAAGGTCGTGAGAACTCTCAACCAATGAGAACACCAAACGCGGTTAAACGTTACTATCGCGTCAACGTAAAAAAACTCGCACTAAGCACACAGTACAGTAATAGAATAAGGAACTATTGCAACAACAGTATCCTTATCACGAGTTTTCACTATTTTACTTAACAGTGTCTTTCCAGTATTTCAGCGCCACTGGTATGCGAAGAAGGAACTAATCTTTTCCTTGTTTGTCAGTTTGAAAATGTCAAAGTTCCAGTTTAATTTACTTCAGAACACCTGAAAACTCATGATAAGGCGTCTACACATAGAATGATCTCTTTTCCCATGTTCAACTTCAATTCTATGGAATGACCAAAACTGCATCATTTTGAATTGAAACTAGATTTACGTATTCATTTATGTGTGCAGCATGCACTGATTAACTCTTTTATAGGATTTTTTTGTACCTACTTAACTCATCAATAGAATCCTCTCGCAATGTGTGGCAAGGAAAGAACTGTCAGATTCTTACTGACTAAAAATGGACCTTGTTCCTTCAGTTGCTCTTTATGTTCCAAAGTCACAGTTACCTTTAAAAACGGTCTTACGACCCTGGTTAGCGTTTGTTTCCATATAAGCCTATACGCCCCGTCCGTTTTGCTTTGAAAATAAAGTTGTATGTTTGTCATCAGGTCTCAGCAATCAACGCTTAGATCAAACCCTATCAGAGACCATGGTGTTGGATCTCATTGTTCTAGTCGGATACGTGGTCGTCAACAATCCGCAATTACAGGTAAGTTTTATGTTTCTCTACACTACGCTATCTAGATAGGTCAGAATCACTTTCGACTTCGTCTTAAAGTATTTTAGTTGCAATATTTTTAACGTCTTGTCGTGTTAATAAAGTTCTTAGAAGATAGTCCGATAATCACTTTAAAGTATCAAAATCAAATATTTTTATTTCACATAGGACCATGAAGACACTTATAAAACGTCGATAACAGGTGCTCGGTTCGAGTTGGTCGATTCCATGGAGAAGAACCGCAAGAAACTCCATGGTATAAGTCGACAACCAGTTTAGACATAATTATTCTCAAAGCAAAGGCGAGAGATGAACGCGTCGAAACAAAAGAAGTATCTATGTGTTTACGTGAACGGTTTTTGCGTGGAAGGCTATGCAAACTTTAAAGTTTTTACTATTCGGCCTCCACATTATTTTAGATTTCGTATGCACAAAACTTCGCTTCGTCACATTCATGAAATTATCAATGGCAGTGCGATAATGGGGAAGGCAAGTCAAAGCTTATTGTAGATGGCGCCACCATAGCTTAGTCCTAATCCGACCAATAACGTAGTACTATTTTGAAGTACTTTTAAGATTTGAACTGATTTGAACAAAATGACGATACTTGGAACAAGCTATACTGGCGCCATTAGTTCCCCAGTTGCCACCACCATTGTTTAAACTGTTTTTTTTCAATGAATACATTTATAGACTACCATCAAGATATTCTAATGTCTAACGTCTTAAGTACAAGTTCCATGGCCGGCCGTTTAACTCCTTGGTTCCCATGCGGGTGGCACCTGCACCTAACACGTGTTTCCACCCCATCGGTTACCTATTAGTATGTTGACATGGTCTGCTTAATTGATTCTTTGGTCATCCTTTATTTTTAGGGTTCCGTAGTCAACAAGGAACCCTTATAGTTTCGCCATGTCCGTCCGTCCGTCCGTCCGCAGTTTAGCTCAGAGACGCACAGTACTAGAGAGCTGTAATTTGGTGTAAATATACGGATTTGTTGTGCTGAAAAAGTGGTAAAATAAAATCTCGTAAAATATTTTTTTTTAGGGTACCTCCAGTACTTACACGTAAAGTGAGGATTTTTTTTTTCTCGCGTACCCCTTAGTGTGGGGTATCATTAAATAGGCCTTTAAAACATAATGATAGTTTCCACTAACAATTTTTTGATAAAAAAATTCGTTTGTGAAATATTAAGCTTTAAAGTGCTAAATTTTGCTCGATTCGAGTGTCCCCCCCCTCTACCAGCTAAACGGTTAAGTTTGGGGGTGTGAAAAAATTCACAATAGTAGTACATATAACGAAGTTTAAAAGAAAATTATCATGACTAAGTAGGCTTTACAACTTTACGAGTAATAGTCGACCAACTTATAAAATGTACTTGATATCACATTTTCTTAAACAAAATGTATCGGAGACAACTGCAAATGTAAGTTTGTCAACTTTATTTTTACAGCTTTTATAGGTATGTTTTTACGGTATGTTTTTTGGGGATAGGTAGGTTTTTATCGTCAACTATTTTTAACTAAATTCAAAAAAAGGAGGAGGTTCTAAATTCGTTGTAATCTTTTTTCTTATGTACTCGTATTTTCCCCGATTTTAGCGAATCAGTTTAGTCAGTTCGCATAAGTATTTTGATGGGCAACTACGGAACCCTACACTGTGCGTGGCCCGACACGCACTTGGCCGGTTTTTTTTATGGTAAATAGGTTCTTAGGATATTTTCTATGATAACATTTGGAGAAGTATTCATTGCAACTGTTTTTTAATGTTTTGTAGTTTATTTGAAATTATGAGTGTCGATGATAAGATTTCTCTAAAACTATGTGGGTTTATGTAAGCTTTTTTTTTGTCTTTGTCGCACAAGTATTAAACTACAAGACAAATACAAAAATAGGATCATGTCCAAGTCCTTAATTTTTATTTATGTCACAAAATATTTTTCGATCTAACTAAAGCATTCGACACTATCACTCACTTAAACTCATCCAAACTTTGTTTCCAAACTCATAATTAACGTGCTCGGCTCCTTTTAAATTATTCTACTGACTCATTACATCACTTTTACCGCTTTTACCGGTCCCTAGTTCTCACGGACACAGGTGTCCGTTCAATATCGGACACACTTGTTCAAGGAAGTGTTCTAGGTCCATTACTAAAATTTATGCGAAGCTTTTTTTTACTTGGGCATAATTGATTTTATTGCATTTGTTTGCGAGCGCAAAGTTTGCTCTCTATATCACATAGGTGTAGGTCTTTTTTGGTATAGATGTATGCATTTGAGTTTAACCAGAAAACAAATGTTACGAATTTTCCTAGTCAGTGCTTCTTAATTGATTGAATAATAATCGTTCTATGTTTGCTGTTTCTGGTAGTATTAATTAGGACCACTGAAAAAACAACTGGAACTACTGCATTTTCTTACAATACAAGATGTCAAGGTATACTCAAATTTTGTTAAGATTTGTGGTAAGAATGCAAATTTTGATATGCTAAAATAAGTGGTAAACTATGTGATTCGTAGTCATTTTAATATCAATTGTAAAGGCTAAAATAGTAAAACTATCTTGTCTTATAACAAATGTTCATAAATTAAAAATTAAGAAGGACTCAGGTGCTAGCTCGAGTCACATTTGTTCTGGCAAGTGCCCTCCGTCCATTACCGTACACTTTGTACTGGTGTCACCATTACTATAAATTGTTGTTGTTCCATTATTGACTTGATGGCTTTTTGTCTTTTAGAGGGAAGTTTGTTTGCTTAAAACAATGTGTTTTGTAGTTAGAAGTTATTATGTTATCTAAAAGTTTTGATTTGAATCTCGTTCATAAAGATACTTCAACATTAAATATTTATTCAATAAATAAGTATATAAACAAAACGCTTCCTGTTACATTACTTCATACTCCTTTAGTAAACCAGCGGGCACATACCGAGGGGCGGGCGAGGTATCGGGCACAGCCCGATTTCGCTAAAAGAAGCCCGTGAAACTTTCAGGAGACTTCTGAACTTCTAGAAGGAGCTGGGTTGGCTCAACAGTATAATGGAACGCCTTAGCCCCTTCGTACACAAGGCGACGCAATTCTCCGATACCTTACGACTTCGGTATTCAGGCGACTATCGCAATACAAATCCATAGAGGTTCGTACAGGCACGCGTCAATGGATATCAAAGTCGTAAGGTATCGGAGGCTTACGTCGCGATGTAAACAAAGGAGCCAAGAGTCTAGATACTGAAAAGGGAATTTATAACAGTACAATATTCCTCTGCTTCATAAATTTTCAAACATGCATGTAACCTTTTTGAAAATATCAATCACCATTCTTCCTTAGGAGACAATCTGCGACGGCTGGGGCGTGATCAAGACCCTCTGCACCTTGCCCGCCAACTGGCTGGTATCGAAGACTCATAGCCACTGCTTGCTACCGACATTGGTGGCGTTGGCCGAACTTCCATCTGCGGCCGCTGCTATTGCTACTGAGCTTAGCATGACTGTAAGTACTGGTTTATTACTTTGAGTATTTGTATTTTTGTAACTCACTATCTGTTGTCCTTCGTCATGTTCTAGGGTTTCACTAGCTGCTTAGCTTCTATTGGTCTTCCTCGATACATATACTACACATTAAACAAAAAAAAAAAAAAATACAATTCGAACTCCGATTCAGTAGTTCCTGAATTTGGCGCGTTTTAATAAACGAACAAAATTCATAATATTAGTAGAGAAAGGAGGATTTAATCCACCTGATTGTAAAAGAGGGTTTTCAATATAGAGAATTGTATGTTTCGTAAAGTGTAATAGAAATAAAATGTCTCGTGTCATCATGCTGCAGAAATCTATATCTAAATTATAAAAAACATTCAAGAGTTTTGACATTTGGTATAGTTACTTTGCCAAAATATCTTGTAAGACCCTCAAAAACGTGAACAAAAACCGCTTAAACAAATTAATTAGCGCCGGCAGTTCTGACCGCAAACTGGTGACTTTGTTCCCTAATAACATACAAAATGTAATCCTACACTACACATGTAGATTTATTTCGTAGTTTAACCAATCATTGATCTATTTCTAAACAAACAACTAACAAGACAAAGTCTTAAATAATTTCCTCAACAACAGTATAGCAGGCACTCCTAGTAATAGCGAATGGCAAGACCCCAATTTGTACGACTGAATATTTGATGGAATTACACTTGTTCGCAACTCGGACACAGCTGCACTTCCTACTTTATTAACTGAAATAACTTTTAGTGTAGGCGATGATACAGAAGGGACACAATGAAATGTAGACGGATGAACAGAGCCTGGCAAAAGTCACTTGAAAAATATCAACACTTAACAAAGAATGGTTGAAGTAAATGTACATGCGTAATCTAAATGTGCATAACTTTTTTACTCTCTGGCTGATCGTGTTTTAAAATTTGTTGAGCATGGTCTATTAACGTTTTTTTAACATGAAATCTGTTAAACAATGTAACTAAATAACAAAAGCTTATTAGTATAAAGACTTATTCAGCGGACTGCTCTTATTATTCATTAAAATCAATAGAACAGTCTCTTTAATAGTCTACTAGCTGATTCACTCAACTTCGATCGCATGAAGCAGTCGTTAGAATTTTGTTTTTAGGCACTCAGCAATAGCGCAACACTGTATGTTTTTTTTTTTTTAAATTATGCTTCTAGTAACAGCGACTACGTGTTATTTAATTCCTTTTTATTCTAAACGCCTAAATTCTCATTTTTTTTTCAATAGCTATGTGGACTGATCCTTCTGTATCAACTTCTATAACATGTAAAGTAGAAACAGGTGTCAACAAGCTTTACGACTCGTCCCCAATACACGGCTATATGTTAATATTTTCAATGATTATGATGATGCTCATCATCGTGTCATTAACTTGCTCCGCTATTGAAGTTCGCTTTGACGGCATCGTCAACTGTATTATTTATTCATCTTTTATCTGTTCACTTTTAGTAAGTGTCCCTTTTTGTATTAACAACTAACTAATTTTTAACCGTGGCTTCTCTCGTTTGTAGGTTGTCATTTAACCTTCATACGGCCTTCGGGTCAATTTTGACCCATTTAAGGAATGAAACTTAGTTTTCTCTACACCGTGACTTTTTAGTCGTCTTACAAAAGCAGCCCAGTTCATGTACCCAATGACTAGAACACGTTTATAATAAAAAAAATAGGTATTTAAGAGATTTGAAAATTTTTAAAATAAAATTTTAATTCGTTATTATGACGCAAGGTGTAGTTAGAAACACCCTTGTCTCATAGAAAATGGAGATAGAATGATCTGCCCGACTATTGCGCTGGGTAGGTATACTTTACAGCTAGATACGTAAACATTTAACAGGGTGTTTCATATTTCTAATGCACCTATTTATTAAAAATAAAAATTATTATTAACGATTAAAAAAAAAATAACTTGCCTAGAGGTATTTTAGGTCGGATACATTAAGTGGACCCTTTTTGTAAGACGACTAAAAAGTCACGGTGTATAGCTAATTTTCTTTGATATTTGATATTTCATGACTTTTTACAAAGTTTTAAACTGAATATAATAAGTATATTATTTTTTCTAAATATCTCATATATTTCGACCTACAACTTTTTTTACGTGCACGGTCTTCGGGTCAAATTTGACCCTACGTAGTAAAAAAATGTTGGTGGATGTCAAATTTCTTCGACTTTTTAGTTCTGGGACATTCCGGTTTCCTCACGATGTTTTCCTTCACCGTTTTGAGGGTAGTGGTGATGAAATAAATTACGAAAAGTAATGCGATTGACCAACCCTCACTGGGCCCCCGTGGTGAATTACGGCCCACTCCCTCTCTCAGAGAGGAGGCCTGAGTCCCAGCATTTATAGGCTGATGATGATGATGCGGCTGGCTGGGTTCAAACCCACGACTTACAAACGAGAAAAAAAAACATTTCACTAAAAATTGCCAAAAGATATGAGGTACATCTGAAAATAATTCAATATCATCATAATCTTTCAGACCAAAAACGATACAGGATAAAAAAACAACCAAGAGAATTCTATCAATTATGCCAAAAAACACAGACAAGAAACAGCTTTCTAAAACGATTACTTTTGTGTGCTAACTGTAAAAACCTATCACATTTTGAAATTACGTTATTCCTGCAAAGTTTTAGACTAAGTATAAAAAAATTAAGAATTGTAATAAATTCCAAAAAATATACATTTCGGTAGCTGTCCTAATTATATTATTTATTAAAATGTAAGACCTAATAACGGTTATTTCATGAAACATTACTTTTATCTTCCTGAAATTTGTCCTGGGTCAAATCAGACCCGAAGACTGTCTACGTCAGTAACTTTGAAGACCGTATGAAGGTTAAACTATCGGATCGTACCAGCATTTCTTCTCACTTCTAAATTATCTCGTTATACTTGGGTTCGACGCAAGATTATTTTTTCTTCCATTATGACAGACATCACATCAAAATTTACTTCATTTTCTTTTTTATGTAGTTTATCATTATAAATCCTATCTATTTTCAGTTCATTTTTGTGCCAAATTTTATCGAAATCTATTAAACTTAGGTAATTTACGGTCAGACAAAGTTACTTTCTCACTAATACGTTTTGGTGTTTCAATGGACTTTCAATTCAACAGTTTCTATAGATACATAAAATTATGACTGGTGCATTTAATTATTAGTAGTAAGTAACATAATTCTTAAGTATTAATATTAATTGTGATAATGAGAACATGTGTTCGTTGAAAGTCCTTTTTCTCTGTTTCTCTTTTAAAGATCGTTTACTGAACAATCGAAGAGGCAATAATAAAGTTTTTAGCCTGAAGAACGAATAAAAAACAGATAAATCTAGTATTAATGTTGATAGATCATAATTATGAATATCTGCTTAGTATTAAAAGAATATCATTCTTGCCTCTTTAACAAGCTTTCACACACTGCCAATGTCGATATAAAATCCCATAAAGAAATTGAAGACCATACTGAATAGCGATGAAATATTAATGAATCTATTTCTCCAACAGATGTTAGACGAATACATGAAAAGCCCGGACGCACAAAAAGTGAAACTGGTACAAGTGATAAAACAAGGACGAGTGAAGAAAGGTAAGAATAAGGAGAAGTAGACTGAAACGAGATTGATTTAAATATAAGTCGAGCACATTCAGGATAGGACACACATTGACATGACAAAATAACCGATTAATGACGACAAACATTTAACCAAAAAGAAGACAACTAAAACCTGAAGATATTAAGGCTAGTACATATTACAGCAAGCAACACAATTCTAAAATTCCTTCTATATCATCACTTTCATATAAACCTAACATCGATGATACTTACAAAATTTTCGATTCTGTGAACAATTTCAATAGGACCTAGTATATCTCCCTGCGTAAGCTTAAAATACGATGAGCCTGCTCTATGCCAGTCTTCTAGTATATCAGTTTATGTTAGCTAGCTTTAGAAACCGAAGTGTTTTAGCTGGTTATATGCACTAGCCCCAAATCGATTATTCTATTGAGAATCTCAATTCCAAATTGTAGAAAGGTGCAACTTGTCGAATGCAAGTCTTAAAATTTAACTTGATATATGATTTAAAAGCAAACTTAATTGGCAAGGAGTCGGTTTACAGGCTTACTGATGTTGAACTATCAATCGATATAGACTTTTCAAAGCATGGTTTGGTATCGCAAGTATTATTATTGTATACAATCAGTAATGTCACTGTTTCTGGGACCCAGTCTTCTTTTCGTGAGGGAATGGGCTGTACCACACCACGCGAGCCCAGTTCTGTTCTTATTGGTAGAAAAAACAATTCAACACCATTGGTTGCCTTCCAATTCCAGTTGTCAGTAACCATACTGGAGCCCATTTGAAAGATAATAATTCATTCGGACATAGTTGCACCTTTTGCGAATCATGTAGAATGCAACATGGATTTAAAAGGACGTAAAATAAAAACTCAATGTTCATTGCACAGTCTCTTCACAGACCTCTAATTTGTATCACTGTCAATATAAAATTGAACTTTACCAATGTTACAATAAGGTTTGCTATCCGGTTGATGTCACTGGCAAGTCTGTTTAATTAAGACTAGTCTTTATGTTCTTTAAAATAAAGTCGCTGTTGCAAAAGACAGTACTGAGTTAAACTGGTTTTTGACATCTTGACAAGCTATTCACGTTCATTTACATCCATGTCTGACGGTATTGACTGATTAAGTTTTTCACCCACTAGAACGGACGGTACTCGACTCGCAGCGCTCGGAAAATATGCAACCACAATGTGCTTGTTTTGAATGTCATTTCTTATGAGTTCATAAGAGTTAGCAAAGCAGGAATGAGCGAATTAAAATCGCAACTAAAATGGATTCAAAATTAGGTTGCAAGAGCCAAAATAACTAAAAATCTGTCTAAATTACTATGATCTCAAAATTAGGTAGCTCATAGGTTGTTGCTGTGATAAAGACTAGTTTTGAATGAAAATACACATTTTCATTCAAAACTTGACAGCGAAAAAAAAAGAATCGGCCATGCTGTTCCTTTCGGCGCTTGCACAGTCATCGTATGTTACGTTCTACTGGGTGAAGATCTCAAAAGAAGGCCTAAGTTAATATTAGAAATTTTGATGTTGATGTTTCTCTCATATAACTATATCAATCATATGGTGACGTAAAGGTTTTGCTAATCAATAGAGATTTTGATTTGAAATTATGATTACGATTTGTACGTTTTTGTTAAGAATTTCATTACGTATTTGATTCTACATGAAGTTTAAGTTTCTCGTGCTCTTCGAATTGATCGATGACAGCTGTCATTAATCAATTATTGTCTATCAATACGTATCTCAAATTGAGGATAGGAGATCAATAAATCACGTACTCTTGGCATCTGGAGATTCATAACAATATTCATGACATGAATTTACCAAAATGCTCATACTGCTGGTTCATAGACCTCAGTTTGAAAGGATGTTAGCAGTCCACTAAATATTTGGTATATTTTGGTAACTGATGCAAGTCTGAAAATTGTTGGTACAGTGAGTTTGTTTGACAACACTAAAAAGGAGATTTATGATATCATCTTAAAGTCTAATTTCAATTGTTTTGTTGTTTAAATTGATATTTTATTTGAATGATTATTACGTACTTATTCTATAGCAGAATCATCATCATAAGCTTTTCATCCATTCAGGGTATTTGTACTCCCTATTGTGCCATTCATGTGTGTGCCAATTCTTATTCATTCATATCCTTCACTTGAATCAATTCCATCTATTTTATATTCTTGTAGGTTTTCTGTGTTGACATGTTTTATCAGTAATAACTACTTTGTTAAATTGGTGTATTTTAGATTTTCTTCACTTTTCATTTACAATATTTTTTCTTTGGAGATTTATTTCGTTCGTGTTTCTTTACCGCTCTTTCAGCATTTTTGAAATAATTGTATTTAAATAATTAAACTATTGTGCTGTTTTTATTTCCTTATTTCGTAAGACATTCCTAAGTATTCATTTCATTCCATTCATTTCTTTTTCAATGCACAATTTTTGGAATTAAGCTCAATTTCCTTATAATTATTAAGTCAAAATTAAAATACATCATAAAACGAACTAGTCACATACTTTGTAATTCGCAGTATTTTAGAGTTTTACCTCAATTGATTAGCATTACCAATAATCTTATAGTAGCACAGTCGTTAAAGGCAAACCCCATCCTGTAGTGAATAAAAAAATGTAGTCGGCTTTTACTAAAACATTATAGACACTTGGTACGTATAATAATATGTGAAGAATCGTAATTTTATATAAATTGCTGTTTTGAACCTGCTTCAAAATGCGTCATATCAACATTGAGTTGGCCCAGAATATGGTACAAGTTTAAGTCTAAGCTTCTGAAAGCCTCCATCACTTACTATGACGTGCAGACACCATTACATTCATGACACTTTGTTTTGGAACAACACCACAATACATACAACGCCATAGTTACCTCAAATCAAATTAAATCTTCACCTAAAGAAACTTTCCTTACTTTGGCCAACCTGGGGCCAGAAAGTTTTAAGAGTTCCAGGTTAGCCAAGGCAACTCGTGTCTAGGTGGGAGATAAAAATGAATAGGTAGATATGCAATGACTTGTGACAGCGTCTTTTGTTTGACCGTTTGCCAGTTCATCAAGTCATTCTAGCATTTGTGGAACGAGGATAGTATTGGTGTATAGAACATCAAAAAGGTTCTACCACAAAAGCCTCTTGTGGCATTTCTGGTGATACTATTCCAACGACGCAACCACTTGATGAACGGGGTGACGGTGAGATTCTACCAGATCCAAAACTCATTCCAATTATTGTCCCACTGAAAAATTTCAACTTTTTCCACGCCAGTGCTCGCACGCGTTTACTAGCAACAAATCAAGAAGGTTACATTAACAGAGACACATTTTGATTTCTACTAGCTTCTTCACGTATTGATATTCGTATTGAAAAGTTTCTCTAGTGTTTCAGTAAACGCTTTAGAAGACCATTATTAAATGTAGTAGTTGATAATAATATATTGTACACTTTTTGATGTGAGTCTATTTATCTATTTTTCTATGGTTGTAGACTAGAACTAGACAGAAAGAAAATGTATTTCAACTAACATTGTTACGCATTGGATTTTATAAGTTGTGGTTTTAAATCGTGGACGTCGTTCATAGAAATGTTTCTCTTCTTTTTAAATGCATTTAGTTTTACATTCATTATGGTTAGTGATGTTACTTAATTATGCAAAAATATTGTGTTCTTATTCATGTTAATTTAACGTTTTATGCTAGTCAATGTCTGGGTTTGCTCCAGTCTCTTTTAATGCTTTAATATAATTATGAAAGTAGTTCATAAATGACTGAGCTCTCTTAGTTGATCTTATTTTTTCTTTTATAATTACACAATGACCTATACATTGTTAAATATTGTCACAGAGTTTCTTAGCCTTGCCTGAATTATATCTTTTTCCCATCACATTTTAATTTCATATAGATCTGAACTTATTATGCAAGATCTCTTTTCCAATGTTAAAGTTAAATTATGGATTTTCTTAGTGTAACAACTTCCGTTATTATACTTTTATTTCTATGTAAATGATTTTTTGTGCAGCCACGATTTAAAACCTCACTTTACTATACAAAATTATGCTCTGTAAAATTTTCTTCATAGGAAAGAGTTAAAGTAATGTGTGTGCTAACAGAGTGCCTTGCGGGACTCTTCTAGAATGTTCGCAAACAAGGTATTTTAACGAATCGAGTTTATTATACGATTCGAATACTGTGATATAGAAACGAACGGAATTTATTCCTTCGAGAAAAAAAAAATGTTTTGTAAATGAAAACGGTGGAAAGTTAATGTCAATGCTATCAAATGCTTATGTCAGTTCGACATCTAATGTTTTTTTTTCTATTTTTCCGACTTTTATTTTTGTGATAAATTTATTTTATTAACAGCCCGTTTGCATGTGTTATTAGGGTTAAAATATACCTAACACTAATTATTGTAAGGAATTCGTGAACTAACATAAAAATCTTTGATGTTAAAAATGTATTATTCATCTCGTCTCTTGTGGAAACAGTTTATCAATATTGATGTTAGATGCCATAATGCTACTACCTGTAAAAAGGTATTAATTGATCACCAAAAATCCGAATATTTTCATGTTAAGACCAGGGCAAAATGTATCATTATGGTACTTGTAGATTTAAGTGAATCAATTCATTAATTGTTAGTGTAGTATATGTGTCTAAAATATCTGTTTTGAACACAAGAGACGGGTCTTATCTTCAAGTTTTCTGATCCAAATGCAAACGGGTGCGAAACTGTGATTTTATATACAAATTGTATTGAAAATTTATTTTTATCACTTGCAAATGTAATATATGATTTTTTGTATGTTTAGTTAGCTACTCGTGTTTAGTCTAATGTACTTTATCTGTGATTCCTTTTGTTTAGCGTAACTTTCGTGTAACTCAATGTGTACGTGGAAATAAATATTTGTGTAACAATGGATTCTTGTTTTCTTAACTAATTCGCTTTAGATTCCTATGGTTGGATTCATCAACTAATGATGTCTTCGTCACGGATCGACCGATTTTAATGTTTTCTTTTTTTGGATTTGGTTGGTATAAGAATATAGGTCATAAAGTGTTGATAACCTTCCTACCCCCTATCCCCCACTTTTTTAAATATAATAATATGATTTGAAGCCCAGAAAAACGGATACGGGGTTTGCAAGTGGCTTTGGATTTCTTAGCGTCGAACGTAAGTTCACTTATTAAAGCATCGATGATTATTCTTTTCTGATTAATTTCGTTGCAGGATCCAAGACAGGTAAATTCACTGTCCGGGACACGTCGAGCTTCATTGTCTCGGCGCTTTCCTGGTGGTTGCCACTGTTGATTCTGGCTTTCAGGTGTTGCGGTGGTTTGAGAATAGTGTGGTGGGTTAGTCCCAATTAAAAAAAGTCCTTCAGCAAAATAATTTTGGTAACAGCGATATCTACAAAAAGGCTTACACCGAACCTACACCAATACCCAACAAAAATAAATTAATCTAAAAATATAATCCATTTCAAGCAGACGCTATGAAATTTATTTTTAACACCAAACTGAATGAGAAGCATTTGTTTTGATCGTAAACTATTAAATTGTGTTCTCCTGAAAGCTTTTTATATTTATCCTGAAGATTTATTTAAAGGTATTGCAAATGAAGAGTGCTATCTTATTGTGATTCTTATTTCCACAGCCATAAACTTCAATTCTCTTTTGATTGCTATGTAGGTCTGGTATAACTACCGCAAATCATAAAGCATGTCGTAATGTAAGTCTTATATCGATTCTCATAAAGTTTAAACTGCAATGATTAACAAGGGCTTGTAGAATACAGCAACTGTAACAACGGAACGGGACGTCAAGTGTGGTATTCAATATTCAACTTTCTGTGCTAAGCTTAAAGTTGCAATTTCAACAGCAGGTTAATAGATCCTTAAGGCATTTTCATCATCAGTACGTTCGCGTTGGTTAAATATGGTTGATGAGTGATTGACTTCTCATAAAGTATTGTATCCTTTTTTCGGGTGGCCAGGATTTGTGATAGGATGTTATTTGGTTGTTTCCGTGTTTTGTATTGTCTTGTCCATTATTTTGTTAACTTCCTGAATCTATGAATGATTCGATAGCTAAGAAAAATGTTGTTAACAGGAAAATAAATAAAAAGTAACAAGTAGTTTTTTACGTGGTAAAATTATCAAATGAGTCCTCCCACTCAGGTCAGGGCTGGAGGGACTGTCAGACTTGTACTGAAAATCCACGGTAGGTAATCGGAAAAGTCCCGCGACTTTTATGATGACACTTGAAATGAATTTCCTATTTAATCACAACAAATTGACGTTAAAATCACTTCATTCTTCAACCCCACTGATTTCTTACAATTCTTTTTAAAATCGCAAATCTGCATTAAGAAAAGAATTGCTTTCCCCATTACAGTATTATGCATACATGACTACCCAACAAAGAGGATATAGGAATCTAAATTGTTAGAAAAATGATGTAGGATCAATTGTGTGGAAAAGTACTTCCGATTGCAAAGGGGCTGGGGTTTTGTTCCGTGATTGTTGCCACTTTTGTGTATGATTATGCGATTATGTTTTGGGGGATCGTAGAATTTTGGGTTAACTTCTAGACAAGCGTGTTTTACTGTCGACCACAGACGAAAAAGCGGTCAAACGCGAGATTATCGCAAAATAGGCTTAAAGCTCGAAAAAACGACTTCTAGTCCGTCAATTAGATTATCAAAACATATTATTTTAACCTTTTAATCGCGCGAGTCGCATGCGACAAAGCCCGTGTTCGCCGTGTATCGCCCGTGTCGTATTTATGCGACAGAGAATATTGCGATTTTTGTTGTTTTCTTCGATTTTATTGCATCTATTCTATATCTCTCTTGTTATTGTACACCATGATATTTAGCAAATTCGGGCTTAAAAGGAGCAGAAAGAGAGGAGAAGAGAAAAGGGCGATTCATAGCCGCGCGCTAGGCATGCACGGCAACTGATATACCTTGTTTTTACCCGACTGCCAAAGAAGGGCTATATTTTTTTTTCCTACGTTATGTGTTCTGATGCCACACCTAATGCATTTTATCTTTAGACTCTACTTACATAAAGAGCACACAGCCCAGCCAAGCGCATTACTTGATTTAATTTATTTCATCTCACTAGTCTCAAAACGGTGAACTAAAACATCGTGAGGAACTAGACTCGTAGGGATTGGTCCCGTGTGGGGGATGACGACTCACTCCTTCTCAAAGAGGCCTTTGTCCCAGCAGTTGCGTGAGCAAAGCTGCGAGCAACAGATAATTAGGCGTGGTGTTATAATATCATCATCATCATATCAGCCGTAAGACGTCCACTGCTGAACATAGGCCTCCCCTTTAGACTTCCAGTAGGACCGGTTGTAGGTAAGCGGCTTGCATCCAGCGTGATCCTGTGGTCTTCATAAGATCGTCTGCCCACCTAGTGGGTGGACGTCCTACGCTGCGCTTGCCGGTGCGTGGTGTGCATTCGAGAACCTTACGGCCCCATCGGCCATCAGTTCAGCGTGCTATATGGACTGCCCACTGCCATTTCAACTTGCTGATTCGTTGGACTATATCGGTTACTTTGGTTCGTCTACGAATCTCCTCATTTCTTAGTCGATCGCGCAAAGAGACTCCGAGCATAGCCTTCTCCATAGGCCGTTGGACTATACTTACTAATGAGTAAAGGACCACGTTAAGCGTTACGCGAAGCGCATTACTTGGTTTATTTTTCATCTCACTGGGCTTGAAACGGTGAACTAAAAGATCGTGAGGTACTAAAGACTCGAAAGGACTAGGCCCGCGTGAAGGATGAGGGCGCACTTCCTCTCAAAGAGAGGAAGCCTGTGTCCCAGTAGTTAGAACATTATAACCTAATGATGAGCGAAGCCGTAAGCAACAGATTATTGGGCGTGTTATTAAACTGCACAATTTTGGTTTCACAAACAAACAACAAAACAAGTCTACAGCTTGGCAAAAAACTGTAGAAAACCGGAAGTCGCCACTGTCTTATCGCTACCATATCACTTTGAATGATTTTTTTTATTTTTTTCACTTATTACGTTAGTTTTATGACACAATAATAAATCTAACAAACCTGCGGTCTTTGTTTACATCAAATATCAAAGATTTTAAAACGTTGTCGGAAACAAAAAGATTAGTTCCGTTTCAATTCGTTCTGGCCAAGCTGTACAGTACCTACAAAGGACCCAAAATATTCTTGAATCTTTTCTAAATTTAGAAATTCTAAACCCAAGGACAAAAACATTTCAACTATATTTATAAACACAATTTTACCAGTCTACATTCTCTATTGAGGAGCAAGGCCACTTTTCACGCGCAGCGTTAGGAGATACAAAAATACATGGAGTGGCTCTTAGATATATTTATATTGTTAATGGAACTCTTATTATTGTTTGTTTTTGTTGGAAATGTGTTGCTGTTTATAGTGACTGTGATGGATTTGATTGTGAAAAGTATGCGTAAGTAAGTTGAATATTTGGAAATGTATTTTTAGGAAGAAGTTTCTCAGAAATGTTTTGTAAAGATCGGGCAAAAAGGTTCTTGGGTTTTTCCTTTACAAGCTTACGTTTCTTACTCGGTGGATGGCAATATAAGTAGGTAAGTTAAGTATATGTGAATGCGATATTCTTTCATGTTCAGTTTTTTTTTTTATAATTATTCATATTCATATTCATTTATTTGCATTCCACAAGGTACAAAAAAGATGTTACAAAGAGCTTAGAGCTAAGATCCGTTGTAGACCCTGTCAGGGCACAGCAAAATATTGAGATACATAATATCTATTACCTATATCTAAGTACTGCAAACAGTTAAAATTCGTACAAAACTAATATTAAATAAAATATAATTTTACATGAAACCAAATTAAACATTTTGCAAAAGGGAAAAATAATAGTAACAATAAATAATTTATAATTGTGTTATTCGTTAACTTATGTACTAGTTAGTAGATTTATTTAAAGCTTTAGTTTTAACGTGAGATCATAGATGCATGCATGCTATCAAGTTATGAGGTGCACAGAGTACATTACATATTATATAATTCAGAATTATACATACTATATTGAAAATTAAGTGTGTTTACATGTATAACCCACTTTTGACAATTTAGATAGATGGTATCATCTGTTTAGGACTGTGTTTATGTACATATTATTTAATGAAATTAATTATAGTTTTTCAGCCAAGAATTCGTTCACATTGTAATAACATTTGTCTAACAGAAATGACTTTAATTTATTAATAAAGCTGTTAATTAAATACCCTTAAAGATTCTTCACCCTTTCTACAGCAATTGTTCCTGTATTGATAGATATCGTTTTAAGCTCCAACAAATCAGAAAAAAATGTCGATCATGTGCCGTTTACATACGAAGGAAGCTAACTCATGCCAACTCCTCTGAGAAAAACATTTTGTTTTACATCGAAAAACCTATAGAGTACTAAAATCTCATTGAAATAATTAGCCTCTCTCTTCATATTCAAAATCAATAGACCGAACCCTCTCCACTCCTTCCTATAGTCATCCATTAGCGGCTCGATTGACGTCGGTATCGCCTCATAATAAACCAGTAGTGGAACAACTCACGAGTTCGCCGCACGACTGTGAAAGCTAAAAACTGTTCACGAGGAAACTGATCACGAGCTGGTATTATGGCCAGATAGTTGGGGTTGGTAAAATTAATACCTTGCACCACTTCGAACACATTGATTCTTTTATGGATGTCTAATTAATAAATAGGGTTTATTCATTGATATTTACATTTATGTTTTACTTTTGTCCTTTAAAGTAAAGGCCTCCCCTAAGTTTTTCCATGTGTTCTTTTTCTCGCCTCCTGCGAAGCAGTAATATCCAGCTCGTGAAGGAGGAGGCGGGCCGCGAGAGGGAGAGGACAGCGTCCTCCCTCAGCCCCAACCACAGTGTTAGACGCCCGCGGCGTCGGACGTCGGCAGACGATTTCCGGCCACCGTAGGCGCGGGCATGCGGACAGCGAGTAAGGGTGCTCCCACATCTAACGACGCGGATTCGGATTTTTCCCTCGCCCTTTCTCTTTCTTTCGCTTAGAACTGCCATTTGCTAGACCGAGACAGAAAGCATAATGCGATCGCATGCGACGGAATCTTCAAGGCGGCCGCATGCTATCGCATTGTCTCGCTCTAGCAAATGGCATTTCTAAGCGACAGAAAGAGAAAGGGCGACGGAAAAATCCGAATCCGCGTCGTTAGATGTGGGAGCACCCTAAAGGGCAATTCGCTGTCCGACCATGGACCATGCCCTGGTCGACGGCGCGTCGTGTTCAAAGAGCTTCAGCAAAAATGACGGGGAACCCTCTCAGAGGGCCAAAGGCCGGGATCGCGGGATTTTATTTCCTCACCGTGACCCCGGAACATAAAGGGCTATTGAAGGACACCGTGGATTTTAGTCAGTACAAGTCTGACAGTCCCTCCCGCCCTGACCGGGGTGGGAGGACTCATTTGATGATTTTGCCTACTTGAAATAAACGATTTGATTTTGATTTAACTCAATTTATTCTATTTTAACCGACTTCAAAAAGGAGGTTATCAATAAGGTCGGTATTTTTTGGAATCGGTGGCAAAATAAAAATAGACGAAATAAAAACAAAACAAACTAATTCGTCAGAAAACTCACTTTTCTGTTTTTTGAAGTTAGATAAAAAAAAAAACTGTCATTTTGTCCTTTACCTAGGCTCCCTTAAGGTAATGCCAATTTTCCGATGCTCTGCCAATCACCACCTGTAGGAGATGTCCTTACACCTTTAGACTGAACAAATATGTGCCGCACACATATTCTGGTGGAATCATAGGGGTAAGTAATATATGATATAACTACAAAATCTCTAAAACTTACAAGAGATAACAACTGAACATATAATTTTATTTGATACTAGTGTTTGCCCGCGGCTTCGCTTGCGTTATTTTAGAATTTGAGAAACAATACGGATCGTGTGGCGCCATCTGGAATATGAACGTAATTGTTTTCTCGGAAACAGCTCTCTTCTTTTATTCGGGATGTAAGATACCTTATATCCGTGTCTATACTCCTGACAACGTATATGCTAAATTTTGGGACGATCGATTCAGTAGGTAGTAATGCGTGAAAAGGTAAAAAACAAACATACTTGCATTTTTATTATTAGTTTAGATCAATAATGTTAATCTAGGTACATAGTTTGCATAGGAAACGTCCTTGAGCGACATTAATTTCAAAGAACCGTGTTTATTTTAAACTTAGACTATCATTTTTGGGTCGATTTACAGTATCGCTGCAAATTGAACGTACCATAGCATTGCTCTTCTCCCTTTAGCATATCGCGTGATACCTAAAAAATAACTTATTATCTGACTCGATGAGTACAACTTGTCGTCGTTTAAAACAGAATCTATGCACTGGTTTGAGCACCAATTCAAAACATAAATAAACACAAAATAGAAACCCTGATTTTTTTCTAATCTTTAAAATTCCACACCTTGAAACAATTAGGTACAATTAAAAAAAATATCCAACTTACTACCTACAATTTAAATCGGTGTAGATTAAATTTATATCCTAAAGAAGTATTGAAAAAAAATATAATTATTTAAAACCGCGAATAATATTGAAACAAAAGTATGCACATTTTTTTTTTAATTATTTAATACTCTAAGGACAAATAAAAAAAAACTCAAAAAGAAAAAAAAAAACTGCGAGATTCGATCCAGAGACCCCTTGCACGAAAGTCAAGCAGGTTACCGACCGGACTGGCTAGTACGCTGACAATGACTTTCAAATAGCGGTTCTTGTACAAATGCCAACAATAACTGAAAATCAACATATTATAAAATTGCTAATCCCCCAAGGGGAATAGCGTAATTATACATATCCTATTAATAGAACAGCAGTTTAAGGAATATTTGAGGAAAAATTGACTAAATAATATCCAGTGGTTTAGCTTCCAATAATCAACAAACATCTAAAAACAACAAAATTCAAAATTGCTCATCTCCGAGGAAAAATAGCGTAATAATACATAGCATATTAAGAGAAGCATATTATTAGGAATATTTGAGGAAAATTTGATCGACAACTTTACAGTAGTTTCGGAGATAGATCAAATCAAAAAAACATAAAAAATTTCGAAAAAAAATAAAAGTTGATCTGGCATCAGAATCGATCCCTTATCTCGAAAAAAATACAAAAAGAAAAAAATATTCAATGTACAGGAATGACAGCTCTACGATTTTATTATATGTAAAGATAAAGATAAAGAAGATAAAGATAACGATCTGTTAATATAATAAACGATTGACATAATTTTATAATGACTAATTTCTATAAGCATAACAATCAATGAATATAAAATCGTTTTGTATACCGCTCAAAAGACATAAAACTTATTTGGTCTAATTCTTTTTTCTTCCTGACAAGTAATCTAACACTGATGTACCTATTAATAGTACCACCTGCCGTGAATCTTCGACGGAGCCCCGCTTCGCGGGGCTCCTATTTCTGCGTACAGGGTTTAAAGTAACCTAACAGACCCCGCCATCCCCTTCGAACCTAACCTGTCCGTGTCGGGGTGCCCCAAGTCCCGAGCTCGCTTCGCTCGCTCTTGCATCCTAGGTCAAATAACTGAAAAATTATACGTTTCAAACGTTACATTTAATGATTTTCGCTTTATTAAACGTTATATCAAATAAAATTATATAAAATGAGTTTTAGAGTAACACAAACATTATGTGTGGAGAAATTATATCAACCGTTGGTATATCTCACGTTGATTATATCATGTGAACGTTATTGAAATGAAAATATATCAAATAACTTTATATGAAATGAGACGCACCCGAATCATAGAATATATAATAGTTGGTGGAATCAGACCATACTTAAAAAATAAAATTAATTATCATGGACCACCGAACTCCAAGAATGTACGTATCGATCGATAAATTTTACCATAAACTTTCCAACTTAAATTATTTTGTACCAATTACAACCTAACACCCATATACAACGTAATACATCGCCTTTTACACCGTAAAGATTACAATAATTTACATGAACGTAAAGGTTTCGAAGCCACCTACAACTAACTGATAACATTATCAGTACATTTTGTTCGGCGCTATCTTCAGAACTGTAAAACTAACGCTCCGTGTTTGTTTGGAGATTATTTTGTGGTGTTTGTAAAGTGTATTGATGGAAAATTCATGAACATTTACTAAAGTTGTTCCTCTAAAATTGATGTTAGTTGAACTGGTTTTTTTTTACGACCTAAGTTTTTGATATCGAGGATTGGGTATGGTATGGTATCTAATCTAATATCTTTAAACGAGCAATTCTTGTATATTTATTTATAATCAGGATCTCGGAAACGGCTCCAAGGATTTTCATGAAAGTTACAGATTAGGGGTTTTTCGGCTCAAGAAATCGATTTATCAAGGTCCGAGGTTCGAGAAAAGCTCGGTTTCCAAGATATAGACATTTTAAAAACCGAGCGATGCTCGGTCAACCAGATATTGATAATAATTATATGTGACACTGGTTGGGTTCAAACTCACTACCTACAACTTGCAAGTTGTAGTCGATATGCCACTGAATCATCATTGCTCTCCCAGTCGTCATAAAACGTTTATTTTAACCAAATCTTACTAATATTATAAATGCGAAAGTTTTTGAGTATGTAGGTATGTGTACACATATATGTATGTAGGTATGTTTGTTACTCTTTCACGCAAAAACCACTTAACGGATTTGGCTAAAATTTGGTACACAGATAATTTATAACCTGGATTAACACATAGGATAGTTTTTATCCCGATTTTATGTTCCCGTGGGATAATTTTCGAGTTGTAGCGGTTGAAGCCGCTGACAACAGCTAGCATTCTTATAAAACAAAAATGGAAACAATACTTCACATCTCTGAGTGATGCGCAAGCTTTTAGCGGCGCGTGCGCAGGACGGGAGTGATTCCAGCAGTTGTAGCGTTTGATGTGCCGCTAGATTTTATATTGGTAAGATGATGCATGCGTTATTGTGCATACCATTGGCGGAATGTAATTCGATGAAAAATGTGTGTTTTCGTTGACGTACCAAAGTTACCGACATAGCCCAACGAATTAGCAAGTTGAAATGGTAGTGTGCAGGCCATATAGCACGCAGAACTGATGGCCAATGGGGCCGTAAGGTTCTCGAATGGAGACCACCCACGCATGCGCAGTGCAGGACGTCCACGCACTAAGTGGGCAGACGATCTTATGAAGGCCACAGGATCACGCTGGATGCAGGCCGCTTACAACCGGTCCTATTGGAAGTCTATAGGGGAGGCCTATGTTTAGCAGTGGACGTCTTACGGCTGATATCATGATGATGATGAATTCGGCGATTTATGATCGACTCGCTTATGGACCGATCGTCGACGGCACATCGTGTTTCACACGCGCCTACAGGAGCTGTCAACAACATGACGGAGCCCCTTAGAGGGACAACACCTGACGAGCGGGACCGTGAGTTTAACGAGCTACCATGACCCCGGAACGTAAAGGGCTATTGAAGGACATCGCTGACTTTTAGTCAGTACAAGTCTAACAGTCCCTCCTGCTGTGCCCTGAGTGCGAGGACTATTTGATGATTTATAACGTAATAAAAAAAAATAGTACATCTCTCTCAGTATAAAACCATAACATTTTTATAATCACCCATACGTCCAAAAGATGAAGAGATTACACACCCCACGATGTAACCAATGATTTTATTACTATATCATCTAATTACCTATATATATAATGTAGATTCTTATCAGTCACACATATGGCGTGCCTGATCTAGGGTAGTGATAACAGGACCAGTAGTAAAGACCTCTGTTGGCTAACTGGTGCAAGGAAGAGGGAGGTCATGTGAAATTGGTGAGGTTGCAGCCTGTTTTGTAGACCTGATGGCATTGGGTAGCTGTTAGAAGATAGAGTTCTAGTTAATTTGGGCTGGTTTAGTAAAAAAGTCAAATAAGGTGTGTTTCTTGATGAATTAGGGTGCTTGTACACGGCGCATGTAACCCGCGCAAGTGCCTCAACATGCTCAAGCTACATGCACCGTGTACACGCACCACGCGAGTAGCTTGATCAAGTAGCTTGCGCATGTTACTCGCGCGAGTAAACCCGCAAACCCGCACCTTTACTTGCGCGAGTTACATGCGCCGTGTACAAGCACCCCGCAGGTAACTTGATCAAGGAGCTTGCGCATGTTACTGGCGCGGGTACCCCGCATCTTTACTTGCCCGGGTTACATGCGCCGTGTACAAGCACCCTTAGGTACCTAAATCGTTATGTTCACGATAAAAATAAGTTTTAAAGTTCAGTATCAAAACGGTAAAACGGAAACTCATTACTAAGACTCCGCTATCCGTCTGGAAGTTCCGAAGAAATGCCTAGGGGTGTCAATACTGTGAGGATCGCCGGGAGGGTACGGTGGAGCTTAAGGAGATCTGCCCTGCTTGGTCAGAGCACCGCCATGTCCTCACTGAGGCGATAGGTCCTCACGTCCGACACTGTTTTAGAAAGACCTCATCTTTAAGTACCTCTGGGTTACATTTAGGTCACAAGAAAACATAATATTACGAACCATCACGCCATCCCTGTGAGGTGATCAGCGACTTCGCGATGAGTCAGTCATTACATTCAATTTGAACCCCACGGCAAGTCAAATAGATTACCGTACGATTATGCGTGTGTCGGACACCCCTCTATAATTAACTAAATGTATGTGCAGTGGACGGTACAGGACGATGTTTTGAAGTTTTTTTAAAGAGCAAGCTCAAACTCAAACTCAAATATTTATTGCATTCGTGAGGTGTTACAAGATGTTAAATAGTTTTGCCAGAACCTGTCATGAACCCTGCAAGGGCACAGCAACTTATATACCTAATACAAGTATTGAATATAATATCTGGTTGGTTTTTAAAATGTCTATATCTTGGGAACCGAGCTTTTCTCGAACCTGGTACCTTGATAAATCGATTCCTTGAGCCGAAAAACCCCTAATCTGTAACTTTCATGAAAATCCTTGGAGCCGTTTCCGAGATCCTGATTATATATTAATAAATATACAAGAATTGCTCGTATAAATATATCTTCTTTACATATAATAAAATCGTAGAGCTGTCATTCCTGTACATTGAATATTTTTTTCTTTTTGTATTTTCTTCGAGATAAGGGATCGATTCTGATGCCAAATCAACTTTTTTTTTCTTTCGATTTTTTTTATGTTTTTTTGACTTGATCTATCTCTTAAACTACTGTAAAGTTGTCGATCAAATTTTCCTCAAATATTCCTAATAATATGCTTCTGTTGATAGGCTATGTATCATTACGCTATTTTTCCTGGGAGATAAGCAATTTTAAATTTTGTTGTTTTTATCTGTTTGTTTTTAGTTGGAAGCTAAACCACTGGATATTATTTAGTCAATTTTTCCCCTAAATATTCCTTAAACTGCTCTTCTATTAATAGGATATGTATAATTACGCTATTCCCTTTGGGGGATTAGCAATTTTATAATATGTTGATTTTCAGTCATTGTTGACATTTGCATAATAACCGCTATTTGAAAACACTGTCAGCGTACTAGCCAGTCTGGTTGGTATCCTGCTTGACTTTCGTGCAAGGGGTCTCTGGATCAAATCTCGCTGTTTCTGTTTTTCACTTTTTGAGTTTTCTTATATTTGTCCTGAGAGTTTCAAATAATCAAAAAAAATGTGTATACTTTTATTTCAATATTATTCGCGATTTTAAATTATTACTATTTTTTTTTTCAATAGTTTTCTAGGATATAAATATACACTGATTTAAATTGTAGGTAGTAAGTTGGATATTTTTTTAAATTGTAATTGTTTCGAGGTGTGCAATTTTAAAGATTAGAAAAAATTGTGTTTATTTATGTTTTGAATTGGTATTCAAACCAGTGCATAGATTCTGTTTTAAAAGACGACAAGTTGTACTCATCGAGTCAGATAATTAGTTATTTTTTAGGTATCACGCGGAATGCAAGGGAGAAGAGCAATGCTATCGTACGTTCAATTTGCAGCGATACTGTAAATCAACCCAAAAATGATAGTCTAATGTTTAAAATAAACACGGTTCTTTGAAATTAATGTCGCTCAAATAAGGACGTTTCCTATGCAAACTATGTAGGTACCTAGATATAACATTATTGATCTAAACTAATAATAAAAATGCAAGTATGTTTGTTTTTTACCTTTTCACGCATTACTACCTACTGAATCGATCGTCCCAAAATTTAGCATATACGTTGTCAGGAGTATAGACACGGATATAAGGTATCTTACATCCCGAATAACAGAAGAGAGCTGTTGCCGAGAAAACAATTACGTTCATATTCCAGATGGCGCCACACGATCCGTATTGTTTCTCAAATTCTAAAATAACGCAAGCGAAGCCGCGGGCAAACACTAGTTAGATAGATAAAATAACAATCATAAACATTTGTTATTTGCAATTAGTTGCAACAACGACTGAAATGAGTTAAGTCTAAGCCCCAACTACATTGTGATCGGCTTTCAGTCGAACCAGATGCAGCTGAATATCAATATTTTACATAGAGCGACTGCCTATCGGACCTCCACAACCCAGTAACTGGGTAAAAAATACCCCTTGGTAAGACTCGTCAGACTTTAGAGCTACTGATTAATAGTAACGACTGTTAAATATCTGCAAATGGCAGCCGGGACCAACGGTTTTACGTCCTTTCCGAGGCACGGAGGAAACTCGCTATGACATGGTCACCCATCTATAGACCAACCTTGGTAAACCTGGCTTAACTAGGAAGATCGGCCTGTGTTTCTGTAATTATTTAGTCAAGAGCTCCTACTTTCTCCTTTCATTGAATACAACATTAGCATTAATCATCAAGTCCGTTTCTAGCCGTATCAAACATACCATAATAAATATCTTTTGTCTAGCATTTACCTATTTTGTTAGCGAAACTTAGAGTAGGTGTTTTTAAATATTACCAAGTACTAGCGTTCCCCACTACACGTCATTCTCATTTATTTGCTGTCTACATCTCAATAGTCCTATGAGGTTGTCACATCCACGCATATCAATGCCAGAGAACCAACAACATAGGTAAACAGTTGACGATCGACAGTATCGCAAACATAGTTACTATGTCTCCATTGAAGAAGGGTACATAGATACCCTACTGTTAGGTTTTTTTTTTTTTTTTTTTAACGTGGTAAAATCATCAAATGAGTCCTCCCACCCCGGGCAGGGCGGGAGGGACTGTCAGACTTGTACTGACTAAAATCCACGGTGTCCTTCAGTAGCCCTTTATGTACCGGGGTCACGGTGAGGAAATAATCCCGCAACCCCGGCAGGCTTTGGCCCTCTGAGAGGGGGGCCCCGTCATTATGCTGACGCTCTTTGAGGCGCGCGTGGGACACAACGCGCCGTCGACCCGGGCATGGTCCTTGGTCGGGCAGCGAGTTGCCCTTTACTCGCTGCCCGCATGCCCGCGCCTACGGTGGCCGGAGATCATCAAGCGACGTCCGTCGCCGTGGGCGCCTACCACTGCGGCTGGGGCGGAGGGAGGACGCTGTCCTCTCTCGCTCGCGGCCTGCCTCCTCCTTGACGAGCATTACTGCCTCGCAGAAGGAGCTGACCGCTTCCCACTCCGTCTCGCCCCGCAGCATGGCCGCAACCAATGCCGGGCGCGAGAGGTCTCCGCCTATCGCCACAGATTACCAGATATTGCACTCCATGTACTTACACGCGCTAACTACCTACTGGCCGCCGGTCCGTAGAAAGACCTTAGCGCAGCGGGTTGTCAATAGTCGCGCGACGCGCACGTACGCATATTTCGGTCGAATTGATGTTAGTTTTTAAATATTATGATATGATTGAAGAGATAAAACTATTTTTACAGTTTTCCTCGTGATGCAGAGGTTTTTATTTGTTATAAAAAAATGTACGCGAAAAGGTAATTAATTTTAAAACGTAATGTAACAACAGTATTAATTATTTAATACTGTCGTTTATAAAGTGTGTAGGTAGGTACATTTTTCATCGACGATTTTACGTTTCGATTATTTTAAACGTACCCACGACACACGGAGTTTCTGGTGTAGGACAATTTTAAAAAACTTTTTACAAGTGTATATTTTTAATTTTCACTTGTTCCGTTGGCGGTCTGTAATAAAATCTTGATAAGTTGATAATTAATTATATTTGACTTACTTCCCGGCTTCCGACTGAGCAGATGAACTCGTAATAATAGGTAAAGCCGAGTATCGTTAACTCTCGCTATTACGAATTATCGAATGTTTAATATCAAAACGAAAAAAAAATAGAGAAAAAGAAACTCTGAATTATTAAATGTTGATAAACAAACAAATTCGTACGAAAGTAAGTGTACTGTGTCTAAAAAAAAAACCCTAGGTACTAACATCATTGTCGACAGAGGCAGCCCTCGTATTTAGAATCTCCACGCGGCGGCGCGCATCTTCAAAGCGAAATTTACTTTACGTTTGTATGGTTAAGGCTCATTTTCGTTCGCAGCGTCTATCGACTTGAAAGTGTAGGCTATTATAGCGGTAGGTATTGAACATTTTGTATGGAGTGCGTTATATGTAATATGTGCTATCGCAGCCGTGAGGACACGTCGGTGCTCCGCCCAAGCTGGGCAGTCTTGCACCGTATGCTCCACCGTGTCCTCCGGGCGATCTTCGCAGTGGTGACACCCAGGCGTCTCCTCCTTTCGCATCAGCCACAGGTACCTCCCGAAACTTCCGTGTCCGGTGAGGACCTGCGTCAAGCGGTAGGTCAGGACGCCATGACTTCTCTCCAGCCACTCCTCAAAGAGGGGTCTTACCGCCGCAATTGCGGCGTGCCCGACCCTACTGTTAGGTTTGACATAATTTTAATAAATCTTGAATTAACTTAGTCGATTAGTTGGACATTTTATTTCTTATTCTGGCAACACTTGGGGACAGGCTCAGCCTATTTAGTTCGGAACCAGCATCGAATACGGACGTATTACGAAGTGTACAAAGGAGAAAATACAACTACCCTTCTAATAATTAATGTGAGTCTTATTAAACTTTATTATTCTATATTTGGTGTAAGTGTTATTACACTACTTTATCAGGTACAAAAGGCAAACCAATTTTTTATTATACAACTATTGTTCGGAGCTGTTAACATTGTATTAGCTCACCATATTGTTTATCTTAAAAGTATTTTCGAAATTTAACTGTACTATTTTCTGTAATAATAAAAAAACGACCTAGGCAGGGTCGACGAAGCTCCGCTTCGCAGGGCTTCTAATTCTCTGTGCCTTCCCGCCAAGCGGGGCTTCTAATTCTGTTTGCAGGGTTTAAAGGAACCTAACCAAACCGAACTTCGGGGTGTCTCTGAAATCTTGGAAAAGTGATTTGATTTGGTTAGTATTTAAATATCCATTTTGGCATACAAAAATAATTTATTATTGATGAGCATTTAAATTTTAGCCGAATTATATTCTGAACGATTTTTCTTTTTTTTAGCGTGGTAAAATCATCAAACGAGTCCTCCAACCCCGGGCAGGGTGGGAGGGACTGTCAGACTTATACTGACTAAATTCCATGGTGTCCTTCAATAGCCCTTTATGTTCCGGGGTCACGGTAAGGAAATAATCCCGCGACCCCAGCAGGTTGTGGCCCTCTGAGAGGGGGCCCCGTCAGTAGGTATATTCTGGACGATAACGACGACAATTTTTTTTTGTCTTCTCGCATAGAAGACAAAAAAAAATTGTTATTCAACTGCATTCTGTAAGACTATCAATTCTAACAAAACTTATAAATTAAGTATCACAAAAAACACATCGTTTCAACCGCTTTCAAAAAAGAAAGGGATTCTCAATTCGCCAGTATTTTTTTTACAATATGGTAAAGTTTTCTTAACTTTACCACTAAAATTAACTCTCTGAACTGGAAATCGAATTCCGCATTTCAGAAATCACAGCCGCAGATACCCCAGCTAACACAGTGTTTGACAGATGCGAGCAAAACAAACATCATCAGTAAACAGTAACGCTATACGTCGCACAGTATCGTGTGTTACTGTGTACAGATAAACACAACACCCTGTAGCGAGCTGGACGATGGTAATGGGTGAGACATACGGACGGGAAGGATGGGTGACTTGTTGGCTTGTGGTGTCGTTCCCCGGGGTAGAAAGCTAGAATGAGCTGAAAAATCTAGTTTTGTATAGCTTGATGCGTAGCCGTGTGTACAAAAGGCATGAATACATAAAACCCCCTTTTTTTTGTAAATCAATGAGGTGTCATTGATATACAAAAATCGAAAAGATTTTTTTCAAGGTGTTTCTTATCTGACTACGGCAAAGTTTAAAGTAAGGTGATGGTATGATTAAAATGTCATCAATACCGAATCTTTGAAATTCTTCTTTTGAGATGAAATGAGACAAAGATAGAGAACCTACAGGAACTATGTCATGTTCTTAAAAATCAAGTTAAGTGACATAATAATGTACTATATCGAAGAAAAAAAGAATCATCAAAATAGAATCACCCAGTCGTCAGCCAGCCTTTGAAACGACAATAAGTTTGCATATATTAATCGACTTGAAAAACTCCTGTTTTTCAAATATGTTGCAAACTTATTGTAGTTTCAAAGGCTCCCACTCTGTATACTATACCAACACACCAAGAAAATCCCAAGTAAAGTCACATATTGCTCGTTACTATTATAAAGTTACACAGAAAATCATTTCAACCCCTCGAATCACCCTTTACTCGTCATCCTTCAACCCCGTGTGTCACACAGCACACCTGGTGTGCGCGTCCTCCCCTGGACAATCACAATTATATGAAGATTAACTTCTGCGCGTCACTATGAACATTATGGCTGTTAGGTGTGGCGTGATTACCGCTTGTTAGTTAGTAACTTTTTGATGGTTATGATATTATATGGATGGCAGCAGGAAATTGGAAAGAAAAAAGATATAAAACGGATATAATTTTTACCTAGGATTGCCTGGTGGTTTTGCAGGACTATCTAAGTAGGAGGTGGTGGCTCAGTGGTATCGGTCCCGACTTACGAGTTGTAGGTCGTGGGTTCGAACCCCGCCAGGCGCATTACTTTGTGTAATTTATTACATCACCACTGCTCTCAAAACAGTGACGGAAAACATCGTGAGGAAACCGGTATGTCCTAGAATCAAAAATTCGAAGACATATGACATCCATCAATCTGCACTGGGCCCGCATGGTGGATTATGGCACATTCCCTCTCACGCAGAGGAGGCCTGTGTCCCAGAAGTGGGAACAATATAGGCCGATGATGATCTAAGCAGGATACTGTGGCCCTAGAACGCAAATAACCGAGATACCTATGTAGTAATGGAGAGAGAAATGCTTGGGGTTTTTCTGGTGGATATACACCGTGACTTTTTAGTCGTCTTACAAAAGCAGCCCAGTTCATGTATCCAATGACTAGAACACGTTTATAAAAAAAAAATAGGTTTTTAAGAATTTGAAAATTTTAAAAACATAATTTTAATTCATTATTGTGACGCAAGGCGTAGTTAGAAACACCCTTGTCTCATAGAAAATGGAGATGGAATGATCTGCCCGACTATTGCATTGGGTAGGTATACACTATAGCTTGATATGTAAACATTTTAACAGGATGTTTCATATTTATAATGTACCTATTTATTAAAAAAAAAAATTATTGTTAACGATAACAACAAAAAAAAACTTACCTAGAGGTATTTTAGGTCGGATACATTAAGTGGACCCCTTTTGTAAGACGACTAAAAAGTCACGGTGTATAATTGGAAACGAAATCCTTCGTCGGAGAACCAAAGTTACCGAATATCTGTAAGTGTGATGGAAAAAATTTGTTCCTCTTTCGTTAACCAAAGTCCCTATTTTATTTTCCATGCAATAAACGCAGTAAATACTTCAAGTATGCAGTAAATAAAATACAGAAACCTTGTGATCGGCCCGTTGTGGTGCGGACTGTAATTGTAACGATTGTCAAAATCTAAAAATGACCGCCCGCGCCGCGACAGACTGTTAAATGTTTCTAACAATAAACAAAGACACACGAAAAGAAAAACATTACCTACATAATAATTAATCCCGAAAAATTCACACAATCCAAGAGTGCGTTACGCCGGGTCCCTCACAGTAGGTCCTCTCTCGGAGGGAGAGGGAAAGAGGGCGGTAAAAGCATATTTATGTTAGTTCCTGATTGACGATGATGGCTTCCCCTTGGTTAGAGTCGGTGCGGGGACGGTACGGCGAATGATATAGAACATAAAAAGAGAAAGTTGTCTGTGGAACTAAAATAAAAAGAATCGTGAAGGTGTGATATCCGTAAAAAAATATACTTGACTATTCTACTCCTGCATTGCAGCGGCTATCTAAATGGAGTCGGCCAAGAACTGAGTGACGAGTTGGGCAGTTTCAGAAGCGTCCATTACTCGTACCTACTTGTTTGAACAATCGACAGCCAGGTTAGGTACATTATTTCCCGAAACTAAATCGGCAGTAGCAATCTAATACATTCACATTTTTTTTAAATATTAAAATTGTTTTTTTCTGGCTAAAATGTCAGGAGTTAGTCATTGGCCTTCCTATTCCCAAACCTGTGCTTGCAAAGCCATTTACCATAAAAACAATAAACGTATACATACTTTTAAAAACAACTCATTTAATCCTTAGTTAGATTTCTTTTAAAAATAAGCAGTGTCTTTGTATTTATTTTCCTTTTAAAATGTTTCCCTGTCTATATCTGTGTGTGTGTACATAAATAAATAGATCAACATTTCTTTGTATCAAAATATTGATACGTTTTTTATAGTTGTGAAATCATGGTGAAATCATCCAAGGTAGGACGGGAGGAAATATGGATACGTTAATATAAGAATATTCGTCGTATACAAGCCGCACCGGACTCACTTAACGCACTCGACACTCCGCAGATTTTCTACTGGGGACATAATGGCAACATTTTACATCTGCACTGTATGAGAATGAGTGTATGAATGTATGAATATCACTGTACTTACTCAGGAAGAATAATATCACTGTATGTATGGGATAGTTCTTCGGTAGAATACAAATATTTTAGACGAAAGTAAAACACAGATGACTGTTCAGTCTTCTCTGCCATAGCCATATCCTGACGGGGTTCGTGGGACTATTTTTAAAGGACACCGTGGTCCTAGAATGCCAAGGGCAACTGAAGGACACAGTGTGGATTTTTCGTCAGTACGAATACTTTCCGTTTTACTCAGGGCGGCTGAAATCATTTGATGATTATAACACTTAAAAAAAGGGTCCTATTAGCTGTAGGGATCGCAGGACTGTTCTAAAAGGACTCCATGGTCCTAGAACATAAAGGACAACTAAAAGAAAAACGCTGGATTTTTTTGTCTGTAAAACAATTACCGTTCGACCTGTTCAAGAGGGGACCGTTTGAGGTAGATATTGGTAAACCGGGTCAGGTGTCGGGGTCGCAGGACTGATCTTATAGAACACTACGGTCCTAGAACGCAAAGGATAACTGAAGGAAATATGGTGGATTTTTGTTAGTCTGACACCGTACCTTCCGCTCTACCCAGGGGCGGGCTCAAAAAAAAGATGGCCCCATTAGCAGAATAATTTAAATTAGCAACAGAATTCATTTTAACATCAAAAAACATGCAATATTTTACAATAAAGTCGCCCAACGAGCAGTAAAGGGTTGAATCGTAACCAGGCAATTAGCTAATGGCGATCTAATCCAGCACTGAAGGGTTAACGTTGACAAAACAACGGGCAAATTATTTAGATTGCTATTATATACCCTACAGCTACGAGTATACTTTAGTAATGACTGTTAATTTCAATGATCTATGTTTCAAAGAGAAACTTGATGTACCTATACAACGCGTAAAACCTCTCGTGGTACCCCGCAGCACACAGCAAAATTATACAACGTGTAACGCTAAAAGCGCAAAACCTTTCGTGGGGTAACTCAGCCCATGTTACTGAACAATTTTTTGTTCTACGACTTTTGGAAATTCGCAAAAAAAGAAGGTTTTTCATGCAAAACGAGAAATTGGTCGGACACATCTGTATGAAAAACCATTTTTTTTTGCGATTTTCTAAAAGTCTTAAAGTTCAGCCCATGTTACTGAACAAAACTTGTTCAGTAACATGGGCTGAGTTACCCCACGAGAGGTTTTGCGTATTTGGTATTACACGTTGTATAATTTTGCTGTGTGCTGTGGTTCTGTAAAAGAGGTAAAAAAAACTGTTCTCTAATACTCAGTTAATGACAAAGCTAAGGATTAAATCGATGCTAATTTAATAATTGAAAATGTACGTCTCATCACCTGCCTGCCTTTTCCCAACTATACTGAGGTCGGCTTCCAGTCGAACCAGATGCAGCTGAATATCAATATTTTACATAGAGCGACTGCCTTTCGGACCTTCACAACCTAGTAACTTGGTACTACAATACCACATGTTAAAATTGGTTGTGAGACTTTAGAGCTTCTGACTAACAGTAACGTCTATCAAAGATCTACAGCCGGGACCAACGGCTTTACGTGTTTTCCGAGGCACAAAGCGACATCGAGATGAATAAGCAAATTACCGACTATTAGCCTGTTGGTCTAGTGGTTAGTGACCCTGACTGCTATGCCGGAGGTTGTGGGTTCGATTCACCAAATACGACAAATGTTTGTGTGATGAGCACGATCATTTGTTCTGTGTCTGGGTGTAATTTATCTATAATATGTATGTATTTAGAAATATATAAGTATGTTTATCAGTTGTCTAGTACCCATAACACATGCTCTGCTTAGCTTGGGACTAGATGACGTTGTGTGATAGTTGCGGAATAATATTATAATTCCTGTAAAACACATTATTATGAACAATTGTAATTGCTCTAATAATTATTACCTATCCATTGTCACCATACATCATCAATCGACCTCAAAACTAATGCATGACAAATACATAATAACATGAGGTTGTAGATCAAACAATATGGCCGTGTGACCCCGTGTGTCGATAATGAGGGAGCATCATTAATATTATGTCACGGTTGATGATTGATTGGGCATTCTGACACTGTTGACGCTTTTTTCTCTTGATGTACCTAATAGACTTTTTGTCTATACTTTTTTACATAAGATGACTGAAAAAGACTCAAGGGCTTCACACACAGCAGCTATAATGTAAAGATGTACATTATAGCACGCTCATTACATCTTTCCATAGAGATTCGAAGATGTAAAAATATACATTATAGCTGTCGTGTGTGGTCTCCTGACGATTTCTATGGAAAGATGTACCTATTGAGATGTATCGTGCTATAATGTACTTCTTTACATTATAGCTGCTGTGTGTGAAGCCCTTTAGGTACAGCCTTACTACAAAAACTTAAACCTCTGAGTTGAACATTTGCAAAAAAAAAGTGTGACTGCAAAACGGACCTTCTTTCAACGTCATAATCTGACATGTTTTTAGACAAGTGTTCAACAGACGTTTAAAAGTTTTTGTGGTACCACGGTTAACGTTTATCAGACGTTTTAATCATTAAAAATTATTGCCAACAGCCAAGAACCTATAATTAGATATTGCCACTGGCTTCGCCCGCTACAACTCGAAAATTATCCCTCGGAAACATTATTTAAACAAAAATAGATAAAAAGTACCTTTATCCTATGTGTTAATCCAGGTAATAAAACATATGTGTACCAAAATTCATCTAAATTGGTTAAGTAGTTTTGCGTGAAAAAGTAACATAATGACATAATTTAGCTGTTCTCAAAAAACATTTCCAATTTTTTTTCATTTTTTTTTATTTCTCATCCAATCACTTACCGCGCCAGTACTCAGCTCGTCACAATACTAATCTTCGTCTACACGCGTCACTGCCGACCCCCGCACACCCAAGCGTGATAGTGTCAATATAAATACCACCCCGTGTTAATATCGAGTAGTGGATGGAAGTGCATCTGACTTTCATTTGTTTTTTAACCGACCTCCAAAAGGAGGAGATTCTCAATTCGGATGTTTGTATTTTTTTTTATGCAGGGAAAGTATACCGTGGTACCACAAAAACTTTTAAAACCATAGTACCATACCGTGGTACCACAAAAACTTTTAAAACCACAAAAACTTTTAAAACCATTTTAAAACCATAGACCGTGGTACCACAAAAACTTTTAAAAGTCTGTTGAACACTTGTCAAAAAAAATTGCTGATTGCAACGTTGAAATAAGGTCCGTTTTGCAGTCACACTTTTTTTAGACAAGTGTTTAACAGATGTTTAAGCTTATTCAATCTATAATGTTCCCACTACTGGGACACTGCCTTAATAAATTAGAAACAGTGGTAAATTATAGAACCAGGTGTTACTTAGCGGAAATCCATGACTTTAAATGTTATAAAATATCTAGCTATTACAACAATTTAGGTATGGATGCAAGGACCTTTTTCTGCATGTGCATGAGGGCGGGAGGCCGGGATTGCATCTTGCATCCAAAACCTGGATATTTGTCGCGAAATTAAAAAAAGATATTTTCAGAAAGAGTGGTGGCTACGCTCGGAAGTCGAGGCCGATACACCTTGTATCGGCCTCGACTTACGAGCGTAGGTCGTGGTTTTGAATCAATCCAGGCGTATTACTTTGTGTAATTTATTTCATTACCACTACTCTCAAGACGGTGAAGTAAAAACATCGTGAGGAAATCGGCATGTCCTAGAACCAAAAGATTAGAAGACATATTATGTGACATCTACCAATCCGCCCATGGCTCGTGTGGAGGGTTGTCGCCCAATCCGGCTCAAAGAGAGGAGGCTTTTCCCAGTTGTGGGAACCATTAAAATCTAATGATGATGATGAATAATTACTATCTAACCGTGTTACTAATAAAAAGATAAACGTCTGTTGAACACTTTTCTAAAAGAACTGTCAATGTCAAAACAACATTTCTCGCTGATAAAATGTCCGTTTTTCAGTTCCACGTTTTTTTAGAGACGCGTTCAGCAGTTGTTTATTTTTTGTGGTAGGTAAGGCCGTAAATGTTTATACTGGAAATAGGATAATGCACCAAAAAAAAAATCAATTGCAAGATATAGCACAGTTCCAATTTTCAATTTGAGACAACAAAATCGCAAAATAACTTCACCGGAACATAACAAAACGTGACGACATTTTCGTCCAATATCCACTCATAAAAAAAACACCGTTCATTCGCCATTGTCTCTTAGTCAGTAATCACCTCGATTGCTGCTGAGGACAATGTGGATCAGTGAACCGTATGCCGTGAGGATACCAATCATAATGGAAGATGATTGCTGCGATATTTTTATTTTTTGTATGATTGGTATGAATATTGGGTCGTGATTTGTGTCAGGGATTTTTTAAAGACACCCGTTTTATTGTAGGACTAGTTGTTGCCCGCGACTTCGTTTTAGTATTTGGTTTTATGGCACCTACCTATATCAATGGGTACATATTTCAATATCAAAGATGGCACCTACCTAGGTACATAATTGAATATCGAAGATTAAAATATCTACGCTTAAAATATCGATGTTCAAAATATCGAAAATTAAAATATCGAATGACCATAAAATCGAAACTTAATATATCGAAAGTTTAGAATATCGAATGATTATATGATCGACGTCCAATATATCTAAAATCTAAATATCTACAAAAGTTACATCGAAAGATCTAAACATCGAAATACAGATTATCTAATGTCCTAAATATGGAAGTACCTACAGATTATCGAATGTCCGAAATATCGAACCTAACAAGGTAAGTCGACGGAGCCCCGCTTCGCGTCGACTTACGTTGTTAGGTTCGATATTTCGGACATTCGATAACCTGTACTTCGATATTTAGGACAATAGATAATCTATATTTCGATATTTAGATCTTTCGATGTAACTTTTGTAGATATTTAGATTTTAGATATAGTGGACGTAAATCATTTAATCATTCGATATTTTAAACTTTCGATATTTTAATTTTCGATTTTAAGGTCATTCGATATTTTCATTTTCGATATTTTGAACATCGATATTTTAAGCGTAGATATTTTAATCTTCGATATTCAAATATGTACCCATATCAATTTTCTCTTTTTTAAGTGAAAACATGAAAGCAGACCGATGTATAATGTTTCAGACCAATAGTCCATTTTTTAACCATGTAGGGAATGAACCTGTGACACGAAATGATTCGCTAAGCCACAACGCCAACAGTACCGTAAGTTTACCCCTACCTCGATAGATGGCGTTGTTGTCGAGTTAGAAGTCGCAAGCGTTTGCCTCACCGCCAGAGTATAAAATTCGCCGGTTTCAATTTTCTACATGTTTTTATACACTCAACTTTTCTTTCGTAGAACTTTCACCCTAAGCTGGATGATCAAGTTCCTGTAACTTGTTCTGAAGGTTAAGTTCTACGTAAAGGGAATTTTTAAGTATGTCGGCCTAGATCAAACTAGGTTCGATATAGTCTTGGGCATTCTAGTTCACTACTGAGAGCGCTCAATCTAGTTCGGCTCTCTTAAACGAACTAGTTCGCTCTTCTAGTTCGTTAGTTCCTAGCTCGTAATAGAGACCGACCGATCAAGAGCGATCAAATCGTTCGCTCGCAAAGAGATGTCAGATTTAGTTTGTCTTTGTCCGCTCGTTTTAATACGGTTCCTGCTGCATGCGACAATTTGTGTAAAATGTACGAAACGGGATGCGCGCATGATCGGTGAGCGAATGGGAGTATTATAGAGTAGTGCTGTCCCGCTCCCGTGCAACGATCTTAGATCAGTCGATCTCTTTCATTCTGTCCGAACTAGTGAACTAGGGAGCGGAAAATGTGGGAGCTAGATCACTAGTTCATCTGTGGGAGCAGTTCTTTCGAACTAGTTCGTTCGCGAACTACACAAGACTAGTTCGATATTATATATAATAACTAGCTGTTGCCAGCGGCTTCACCCGCTACAACTCGAAAATTATCCCGCGGGAACATAAAATCGGGATAAAAACTATCCTATATGTTAATCCAGGTTATAAACTATCTGTGTACCAAGTTTTAGCCAAATCCGTTCGGTGATTTTTGCGTGAAAGAGTAACAAACATCCATAGATCCATACTTACAAACTTTCGCCTTTATAATAGTAGTAGGATAATAACATTCTAAAGGGTGACTTTTACCAACGGTTAAACATATTGTTTAAAATTTTATTTAGGCACAAAATATTATTGAATTTTTTTTTTAAATAAAATTTTAAACATGTTTAACCTAACCGTTGGTAAAAGTCACCCTAAGGCTCACTTGCAGGAACCCGAGTTATCTTTTAAACTCAGAGTTAAGGTACATATACACATGCTTTAAACCTGCATACTAAAGCACGAGATCATGTTACTTTTAAGCAAATGCTACTTAGTAGCCATGTGTATCGAAACCATTTGCTAATAATGAGCATGCTAATTTAAATGTAAATTTTAGCATGCTCATAAGCGCATGCTCTTTTAGCATGTTAGTTTAAACCTTAAACGTGAACGTTTGTTTGAATGGATGGATGTTTGTTATTGTTACTCTTTCACACATAACCTGGATTACTAAACACATTCATAATAAATATTTTATGCCGATTTTCCTTTTTTTTTAGCTTGGTAAAATTATCAAATGAGTCCTTCCTCCACCCAGGGCAGAGCGGGAGGGAGTGTCAGACTCGTACTGACTAAAATCCAAGGTGTCCTTCAATAGCCTTTTACGTTCCGGGGTCACGGTAATTTGTTAGTCCCGCGATCCCGACAGGCTTTGGCCCTCTATAGAGGGCCCCGTCATATTACCGACACTCATGACGCGCCTCAAAGAAAAAAATCTTAGAATCCTTTGCTCGCTCAGTTTTCAATTCAGGTACTCACGCCAAAAAAAAAACAACAATTAAATCAACTTTGCAGCCTTGCATAACAAATAACTATTGTTGAGTGCCGACATCCACGCGAACGAAGTCGCGGGCACAGCTAGTATATCATAAATGACATGATAAACTAATGAAGAATACCTACATAAGTCATGAATTGAACTTGACGACAATAGGGGCAATTACAATTTCCTGAATTCAGGATCTGATATTCAGGACCTTAATTCAGCAGTAGCATGGCGCCGTAGAAAAAGGTTTTTTCAACGCAAGAATAGACAAAATGACAGAACGTGAAATAATGTTAGCGTATTAAGCATGGTAAAGTAAAAAATATGGAAAATAAACGTTCTTCTCTTCAATAGTGTACGAATGGTGTCTTATGTGTGCAAAATAACAGTCGGTTTGTATAGAAATAACGATGAAATAACTATGTCTTTTCTTGGTAGAATAGAGATAGAATCGCCATGCTACGCGTGCAGGACGTAAGTGTAATTGCATTTAGGATGTGTAATACAAAAGATGGCCGATCATATAGCTGAAAGCTATGTTAAATTTAATAAGGTATTGATAAAAAATTAATCCCAAAAAACATATCGTGGTTCTTGCCAAAATTAACACCTCATTACCAGCCAACCCCATCACGTTAGCTAGCATGATGCTCCTAATTATCACGAAGCGACAGTTGCCGGTCAATGGCGCGTGCATGCTATCACGCTACCATATGGTACTGGGGTCAGCAGGGAAGTATTTATGGGGTATATTAATGCTGTTTTTTATGATTAGGATGGTAATGATTGGTGATTAGTTTTTGTTGTGTGTTTTCTAGATTAATCGACCGCCGTAGTATGTAATTAAGTACTTAGTTTCTTGCCCGTTCTTCTCCATAGAGATCTACGTTTTGGAATGGGCATCTACAGTACTTTCACAGTTATTAGGGACAGTAGCACCATAACTATTTATAATTAAAGTTTTTTTTTCTCTTTGGACGATTCAAAAATGCCTATTAATGGCCTACTTGAAGTAAATGCTTTGATTTTGATTTCTTCAATTAATATTTGTATGACCTACAAGTAGGTGTTCCGGATCGCGTATTTCCAAAGACTATATAGGTTTGTTCCGTGCATTTTCTTTGGAAATATCAAAACAAAAATCAAACCGACGAAACATCGAACTGAAAAGCAAATTATAAATTTTGAGGCGGCGCCAAACAAACAAACATAAGATAAATTAACTATTTGAAGAGCAGAATAGCTCGTTGTATAGCTTGTAGTGGTTGATTAGCTCGTCGTAGCTATTCGTTGATTGTTTCTTTGGCGCCGCCTCAAAATTTATTTTTTGCTTTTCAGTTCGATGTTTCGTCGGTTTGATTTTTTTTTAAAAAGTTTTATTTTTTACTTTTGAGTTTCCTATCTCGTGTAAATTTCTGTAACTAAAAAAAATACAAGTTTTTTAATATGATTTCTTTTTGTTAACTATTGACGACCTGCTTTCTGTCTTCATTCTCAAACTCTCAACGATTGTCATACCCCAGCTACGTTTAAAGTTCTCATCAAGATGAGTGAAATGAGCCCAAATACGATATAGTTATAGTTCACAGTTAAGGATCTCTTGCTACTGCCCTCTGTCACCATCCTCAGGCCCGACGCTGCGTTACGCGGATGCACGCGCGGTTCTATACAAAAGTGCTCCGTCGCGGGGACCCGTGCGGGGACCCGCGCGGAGCCACGTGCGGAGACCCGCGCGGACGTCCGTCGCGGGGGCACGCGCGGTGCCACGCACGGGGCCACGCGCGGGGCCACGCGCGGGACCACGCGCGGGGCCACGTGCGGAGCCACGCGCGTGGCTACGCGCGGTTCAGTCAATAAGGGTGCTTATACACGGTTCATGTAACTGGAGCAAACAGAGAGCAAATTTTTTTTTATGAAGACTTTCGAAAAATTCCTCCGGTGCTGAAATTTGGAATATGGTGAGAGTAGGTGATACAGATTATACATGCACAATAATGCAATTTTTTTTAGCCGAGAAGTTCGGTTTTTTTACCAAAACATGAAAATTGCTTATTTATTTAACTCTCTGCGAAAAATCCCTCAGTCTCAAATTTTTTTGTAGTTAAAGGTTTTGTAGGTTTAAATGAAATAATAGGAAGAAAAAAAGTTAGAATAGTAATAGTAGAAGTTATAAACATCCAACTCGACTTCAGTGTCTCTTCTAGTGAGAATCTAGTGAAAAATTGCTCTGCCGATTTTTTTTTATGTGATTTCTTATCCTTAAACACATAGGTTTGTTACGTAATCAGAAACTTTTTCCTTTTTATACAACACTAGCTGTTGCCAGCGGCTTCACCCGCTACAACTCGAAAATTATCCCACGGGAACATAAAATCGGGATAAAAACTATCCTATATGTTAATCCAGGTTATAAACTATCTGTGTACCAAATTTTAGCCAAATCCGTTCGGTGGTTTTTGCGTGAAAGAGTAACAAACATCCATACATCCATACATCTATACATCCATACATCCATACTTACAAACTTTCGCCTTTATAATAGTAGTAGGATTATTTGATGTCAAATCAGTCAACAAAGACTATACAAGCACACCGTTCAAATGAACTAGCGACACTGCGTAAATCGGTCGCGTGTAGACGCGCGTGGCCACGTGCGGGGCCCCGCGCGGGTCCACGCGCGGCAACCCGGACGGGACCACGCGCGGGGCCACGCGCGGGGCCACGGACGGGGCCACGGACGGGGCCACGGACGGGGCCACGGACGGGGCCACGCGCGGGACCACGGACGTGGAACCGCGACGGTTGCCCGTCGCGGGGACCCGTTTAACGCAGCGTCGGGCCTCAGACCCTCGATGAGAATTATACCCCAGCTAGGTATAAAGTTTTCATCAAGACTAGTGAAATTAGGCCAAACACGATAAAGGTGCTGTTAATTGTTGAGGACCCTGCTATCCGTCACCATCCTCAAATCCTCGATGGCAATGATACCTCAGCAAGGTCTAAAGTTCTCATCAAGCTGAGTGAAATGAGCCCCAACACGATATAGCTGTTGTTAACTGTTAAGGAACTCTTGGGACTGACTTCACAATATAACAGGGATCTGGAGTTGATCTGATGATGGTGACGCCATCATGTAATGTTCTCCACATCTCTGCTATATTATAATGTCCTCAGAACTACAATTGTTAACCTTATTTCAACAGAATCGGTTCATAATTGAAAATTCTGTAGGAAAATTGACACTTAATTCCTTTTTTTCTACCCTTGGAAACCGATTTTAGTTTTGAACTTAAAATGGGACCAACTTTGAGATATACTCTTTCCAACAAAAAAAGAATTTTTGAAATCGGACCACGTTAGGAAAAGTTATGCGTGGTCATACATAAAAAAAAAAACAAATATACATGTCGAATTGAGAACCTCCTCCTTTTTTTTTCGTCGGTTAAAAAGCTAATCTATTTGAGTCAAGTTTTTTACTGAGATAGATTAGGTATTGTTGAGAAATATGCACAAACAAAAGCTCATCGATTATAGTCTGACTCGTGACTGAAATAGGCTTTGGAAATAGGCTTCCGGGTCTGGGATTTTGTGCATGTGAGTTTATATGTTTGTAAACGCACCCACGATACAGTAGAAATTCCTAGTGCGGGACTGGGACTGGAAACGGGAACTGCCCGTGACCATGTGACCCTGCCCTGCAAATTAAAGTGATATCGAAGTATAATTGTGGGTTTTAGGGCAGCACAAGTCTAACAGTAGGAGAGGACTCATTTGATGATTAAATTTCGATAAATAAAAAGGTTACAGGTAAGTTTCCCTGGGTGGACGGCTAGGAGGTAGAACCCGGCCACTCCAAGCCCATCTTCATCCATCTTATATCTCTTATCCAACACAATCTTCACACCTAAATATAAAAAGCTCTGACAAACGCGAACAAGAAGGTATTTCGAGGGTATTTTCCTCGAGTTTAGCGCTATAAGTATAGCTTGTAGCGATGTACAGCGCTGTATAGCATCGATGCAGCGCTTTTAATCCTCTTAATGGAAGCGGGGTTGAAGAGGGCACAGGAAAAACTATGGAGACGATAAAGGTAACATTCTAGGTTACTCAATGCTCAACTTTTTATTGCATTTCATATGTTACAGAATTCATTCTCCGGGACACGTGTTTTGTTTTTATCTACCCGTACACAACCACGCATTTTATGAATGGTAAGGTTGATTTTCACTTGTAGTTGCAATCGGTCGGATTGCAATCGCATCGCGCCATGGGTAAGCTTCCATACTTGTTCTGATCTGCTCCCAACTTTCAGATTTGTGAATCTTTTTACAAAGTACTGTCTAACGAAAAAACTTATTATTAGTCCAAACTAATCCTGAAAGCTTGAAAGCAAAGTTTCAATCCACTATAACTATAATAATGATTGATTGATGAGGATTGACATTGACATAAACCACGCTATTTTCATCAAAGTATACGAAAGAAAAAAAATCGTTTGCCTCTCAAACCTCTACAATGTCATACTTCAAAAGCTTTCTTTTTTTCATTATTTAACTGTAGGTTCGCTTTGGACCAATATCTCGTCTATGGTAAGCGAAGATGTGGTCGACGATGAAGCACGCTTGCCTAGAAGTAACCTGTTCAGTCTTGACTTGAAAACCACAAGGTTATAGCTAGTCAGGAAACACAGAACCAGACAGGGAATTCCACTCCTTAGCTGTGCGTACAACAAAAGTACTTATTGGCAAATTGTCCACCATGTGACGATATGGCTCATTGTCATCGTGTAGTCCGAAGATAGAAAGGGCCAGGCGGAATCAAGTTGTGTAGTTCTATCGCACACTAACCGAAATGTAACCGATAAAACACAGGCTAGCAACTCGGCGTCGATATTCAAGGCTCTGCAGCTTTGAATCAACCAGAGCATTGTTGACTCGTTTTTCAATAGATTTAAAGCATCGATCTGGTATTTGGCAGATCCGTCCCTAAGGTGAGAGCAGTACTCCATGAATGACCGAACTTGCGCTTTTCCTATGCAGCTTAACAGCTGCTTACATTGTACACATATGTAAAGTGCAAGTTGCAAGAAGCGTGAAGTAGCTTCTCACCTTGGAGAGGATCCCTAAATCTTTAGCAGTGAACTGAGCCCTTGCCTCAATGAATGCATCAAAATTGAAGTTTGAAACGAACCCCAAAGTCAAGATGGTCCGTTATTGGTACGGGCACACCTTGGAAATATGGGAAAAGGCTTGGCAGATGGTGAGTCGACTCCACCGCCTCCCCTGTTCTCCTCAAGTGGCGTGCCCCATGTTTTTGTTTCGGTAGCTCCGCGGGCGCTAGCCGGCGATGGCGACACTTACCGCTCTTCACGTTACCAACAGAATATTTTTATGTTACGGCTATGGAATTATTGTTTAGAAGTATGTATTTGTTTTGTTTTTGGTGCACTTATCATCCGTTCCATATGGCAGTACTGCTTGTTCGGATTTCGGATCCCAACTTCATGGAATCATACCATGTTTTGATATCTACATTTGAAATGAGACCAGTACGCGTAGCATGACCATTTGAGCAATTCTATCATCATTCTTACAAGAATAGACAAAGTTTATTAGTCTACATTTAAGTATCGCCTTGCTGAGGACTTTTATAAACCTATCTACATTCTGTTATTGTATAGCAGGCCACTGGTAGCTACAATCAAAAAATCGATCTGTTTTAAGGGGTCGATTTGCCATAAAAACTAAATCATTTATTTTAAAGTAAGCCAGTAGAGCAAGTCAGTGTACAAAAATAAACCTATCTACATTCTGTTATTGCATAGCAGGCCACTGGTAGCTACGATTGAAAAATGGATCTGTTTTAAGGGGTCGATTTGCCATAAAACAAAACTAAATCATTTATTTTAAAGTAACCCAGTAGCGTCGGGCGTCCACCCACTAGGTGGGCAGACGATTTTATTGAAGACCACGGGATCACGCTGGATGCAAGCCGCTCACAACCGGTCCTATTGGAAGTCTAAAGAGGAGACCTATGTTCAGCAGTGGACTTCTTACGGCTGATATGATGATGATGATGAAGCCAGTAATAGGTACTTTTGAAATGTCAAAAGACAAAAATAAAATAAAATAGTATAAAAAATAGTTATGGTGCAGTCCCAGTCACAAGACATAATAACTGTGAAAGTAGGTGCCCCATTCCAAAGCGTAGATCTCTATGGAGAAGAATGAGCAAGAAACTCCATGGACACTTCTCTTTTTAATCGCCAAGAGTATTACAGAATCTTTTTTACATAATTCATTTTAATCCTGTCCCTTAAATAATTAAATCAAAATAATGTTTGTATCGTCTAAACTCATTTCAAAAACAATACCAATTGAAGAGCAGTTGAAATGCTAATACAATGCGTCAGTGGCGGCCTCTGCAGCGGATATGAACGCCAATTTGAATGCTATTACTTCCGGCGCCACTGTTTGACCTCTTCACTTAATATTGGGAGGTTGGCTTTAAAGATATTGGATTCTAAACCTCATTTCAATTGGTTTGCGATGTGCTTAAAGTGTTGATATTGGAAATTGAATTGGATTCTTGGTGATAGATGCTGACTCCTGACTTACTCATATTAAAAGCCATGAAAACTTTAAACCGTTTTAAAAAACAAGCACAATAAAATGAAAAATACCTTTTCTCTAGGAAGTCGGTCTTATTCACATGAGTAACAGCAAAAAATACTGGTTGATATTCATCTGTAACTAGTTGGACTGGAAGCCGACCCAAGACAGTTGGGAAAAGCTAGCCAAATGATAAATGGTAATAATTACACTAAAAATATAATTACAGTAGAATCCGTTTATAATGACCAGCCGCTTATTATGACGTGTTACACAGAGAAGTTTGGTTTTCATACAAAATTCGATAAACAAAGTCGGATATAATGACTTCGCATTTAGAGAAATACCGCTTAATATGATCTATTTTTAATAAATTGTGTCCAGTTCACGCAGTTACCGACGTGATTCATAACAACTTCGACAATTTTTTTGGGAGCATCATGTGATATCTGACGATGTTCGGTGCATGCATGGTTTTTTTTGAGTCTCCGTGGGTAATAGTTAGTTAAATTATTAGATATTATTGGATTAGCTCTATTTTGTATACTTACATACTGACAGAAACAGGAGGATATTTATTTTTTGAACAAAATGCTTTGTATGACGTCCGCTTAGTATGACGTATTTATTATTTCCCTTCGATGTCATAATAAGCGGATTCAACTGTATTATTATGTTGCTACCAAGTTGCTACAGTCCCTCCCAGTCACAAGAAAATAACTGAGAAAGTGCTGTAGTTGCCCATTTCAATGCATGGTAACCTAAGTTCACAACAACACTTGAGTCCTTTACGTCATGCCGCTTCACTGTCAAGCACTAGGCGGCACGCATCAAAGCGCGTCTGCCAGATAACAAAGTCGCCGCTCTCGAGTACCACACAAATACGTTCAAGTATTTTTAGCTACCGTCCGTGAGTGGCTGTGTTGGTATGATGGTTATTTTATGGTGCTGTGGTGGGAGTTAATGTAATTTATGGTTGTTTTATGGGATTTATGAGGTTAAAGTAAGATTTGGTGGTTTTGGTTTCAGTGGTTTTCAGTAATTTGTGAGAGCTCTTCGTCTTTCATAAAACACATAACACACACCTGTTAGACCATGAGTAAAATCACGATTTGTATCTAATGACGATTGTGTAAACCGTAGTTTTACGACAGTTTAACCTGGGTTTTTGATAAAATCCCATTTTGTAATAAGACGGAGTTAGTCTATTCTAGGATACCATGAACCGAACGGTTATGTACTTTCAATTAGCAGTCAACTTGTTGTTTAGCAAAGCTGTAGAAATAGCTATTATCATCATAATCTTTACATTTTCCCACTGCTGTGTCCAATATAAACGAGATTATATCTTCATTACTAGAATACGTCAATAATATTTGGTGCATTGAATTAAACGTACAGACGCCAGCATATAAAGCTACCATAAACTGTTAAATTTCTGTATAAGATTTTCAACTTTTCACAAATCAAGAAGCTTTACGTTCGATTGGCATATTTTACAGATTCGCATAGGTTGATGTGCTTGTTTCTAAGGGGATCCATACATTACTTCGTTATCAAGAATTACTGTTTAAAAAAAACACAGAAGAGAAGGAAAGTCAAGGACATTATTAAATTTCTAACAACCCTTATATTTTCAATGGTAAACACTGGTAAGTAAATGAGAAAGATGGAAATCAAAATATTAGCAATAACGGTCCTTAAAACCACTATAACCATATTTCTAATGATTCACTTCGTTCGTGCAATAACCATGAACGAACCATAATTATATTTCTAATGATTCACTTCATACATTTCCATCAACGCCATTGGCTATTGATTCACGAGACGAATCATTTGGGATATTGCTAAGTGGCCGTATTAGACCCGAAATGCGATACTTTTGTAAATGACGTGACGGACGAGATGCACCTTGGCCATACATTTAAGAAAGTTATGAGTAACGGGCAATCTTTCATCGTAGCTCAAAATTGACTGCAGTTTAGAAATTACAACTTACACAAAAAAATAAACACGTAAAACACTCAGCTGATGTTAATGCAACAATAACTCAATCTTGTAGAAAAACATTGATCAAAACAAACAAATCAGAGAGCCACTTTAAATCCAAAAATATTCCTTAAAAGCCACCAGGTATTATTTATTTGAAGTAATATTTCAATGTTTTAAAAGCTTAATGTGAGCCGACGAGAGATCTACTCAGAAAATTACGCGTGTCGATAAATTTATAAACTATAAACATTTTAGGACTTTTTCGCTGCGCACGCGACGCTTGGCCGACCAATGGGAGAGCGCGGTGGAGTTACAAAGCGAGGGGGGCGTGGCCTAAGGTACGTTGATCGGGTCCAAGATTGTATGGTGCTAAGTCATGCTTTCTGGAAAGCGTTTCTGTCAAAATATTGAGGGTTCCGTGTGAGGTGAAGGGACTTTTGGCCTTGAAGTATGGAATAGTTTTTTTTAGAATAATTGGACGACGAATACTGGTCTAATCTAAAACGTTGAAAAGAATTGCTCGTTCGTATTGTTTTGTGCCTTCAAAACTAGATTGATTTTTCTCAATTTGTGACTTCAAAACTATTTGATAAAAAAAAAATTGAATCAATAAGATTACAAAGTACTACTTGGTAGTTAAGATGAGGGAGTTTTATCCACCGGCTGTTTTTTTTTTAATAAAATCAAAATTACACTATTTTTTTTTTCTGTTGGAGTTTACTTTGTTATAAGCACCAAGATTTATTGGAAGTAATGGTTAAACTAAAGAGAATTCTGTTTTAGCACAAATAGTAGATTTCTTTTTTAGTATTTCAGTTTCTTACTTTCGCGCTTTGACTAATTTATAGTAGTGTACTTTCAATGCCAACACATGGGGCCACCATACATAGAACGCATTAAAATGCCTGCTTTCCAATTTTTGTCCCAAATAGGTACATCGCGGTCTGTCAACCTTATGAATTAATCAGAAAAAATATTTATGGGTTCTCTGAAACAGTGCCTGAAGCTTAAGATTCCAACAAAATAATTTAACGAAAAACAAAAAACCCGACTGCGTTAAAAATACACTAAAAAGAAAGAAACAAGCCCAATAGTTTAGAATTCAAATTATACCTACCAATCAAATCTTCCCAAGGGGCCCCGACTGTGAGTGTGAATGAGTGAATTCTAAACTATTGGGCTTGTTTCTTTCTTTTTAGTGTATTTTTAACGCAGTCGGGTTTTTTGTTTTTCGTTAAATTATTTTTTTTATTTCATAGTTTTTAGTTTATAATATTAGTGTGAATTAGTCTCTCTAGAGACCTAACTCGGCTCAAAGCTACATAATTATGCTTGATATGACCTTTAGCAAAAATGCGTGAACTTAGGTCAACCACAGCTCGGTCCAAAGTAGTTCCTTGGTGCTTGTGTATACTTAGATTATTTTTACCAAATATATTTGTTCGTCATGCTTATTCACTGTTTCTTTTTTGGTTGGAAAACCGTTTATTTACGAGTACTAGAAATAAAAACTTAAATCAATAAGTAAGAAAATGAGCGAAAATTATTGTTTTGTTAAAACTTTAAATCGTCATATATCCTAAACTATTATTTAAAATGAAAAACGATTAAGGGAACCTAAAGATGATTTTAAAATACCTATTCAACGATACCCCACATGACATAGTTCATCGACTTTTTTTTTTCATTTTGACAATATGGCGTCTGGCTGTCGCTGTGGTGAATATTGATTACTGTCATGTCTTTAGTGACACTCGCAAGGTTAAGACGAATCGATTGACGTAAGAATTATCAAAATCGGCCCACGCGTTTGGTCTCTAGAACGCCACATAGAAACAAACATACATACATACATACATACATACATACATACATACTTACATACATACATAGACTGATAAACACATTACCCTCCTTTGCGTCGCGCAGTCGGGTAAAAAGCTTACATTTTGAAGTTTTATTTAACGGTCTATTTTAATTGGAAAGGCAATCAAAAATAACTCAGGTTAAAAAAAGTTGCTAACCTTGACATTCTCTTGAGGACTCATATAATGAGCAATCTGATAGCGTGGGTGTAAGACAAAGACATTAAACTACAGCTTGACAAAAAACTGTAGAAAACCGGAAGTTGCCACTGTCTTCGCGCTGCCTTGCCTGCTTATTTCACTTATAACGTTAGTTTTGTGGCACAATAACAAATCTAACAAACCTGTGGTCTTTGTTTACAACAAATATCAAAGTTTTTAAAACGTTGTTAGAAACAAAAAGATTAGTTCCGTTTCAATCCGTTCTGGCCAAGCTGTATGTATACGAGTGTAAGAATTTTTTTATAAGTATTTCTACTGCTAAACGGAACCCATATTCAGCCTAATCTTAAAATAAAACCTAAAAACAATCGTATCTTTCTTAGGGTAGAGTTTAAAATGGAATAAAGACAATTTTCAGACCTGACTTACATTATTGTATGAGTAATATACCCAATCGACAACTTGTGTTTTCGTTTTCTTGAAGACAAAATTGGTTTCCACTTATAAATTGGCCATTTTAGACCATTATGTCTGAAATGAGCAGTGGTGTCCGAATGGTATCGGCCCCGACTTACGAGTTGACTTACTTACAGGTATAAAACTTTTCTACCCTAGAAAACCCTGTTCATGTTAGGTAAAACAAGACGGAACCTTTGGAGAGTATTAACAAATCCAGCGAGAGGTCAAAAAGTTACAAAAGTTATAGAAAGGCCTTATGAATAATTTTGTTGTTGTAAAAAGGATGCTTCGCATGTCAAAAGAAATTGCCACAACGTTGTCTACAAAGGTGTAAAACGAGTCTTACAACATGCCAAAACAACTTATTTTGTAGCTACTGTATATTTAATCTCATAATTTAACAATATCAAACGTGTACATCTTTGCTAAAACACGCCACGTCCAAACAGGTTGACGGATCTGACCTTTGCGTTGAAACTTTTGTTATAACCTTATCTTTACCTTTAACAAAGTCAATTCACGATATAAAAGCAACTGTAGGTCTATACATAATTACAACACTCATTTGTTTCACACAAAAAGAAAGAAAGTAAGGGAACGTTTAAAAACTTTATCATCTGTCAAATCTGACGTTTCGGCGGCAGCCATTGTGCTAGCATTACTGGCCAATAGCGGCGCTTTGAATTTGGAATGTTTTCTTTTTCGAATTCAACTGTCTATTGTTTTCGTGTTGTATTTTTAAATGATCTTTTTTAGGTTATTTTGGGAATAGTTCTTTGCCCTTAGGATAGTGGGACAGTGCGAAAAATTACCAAGTTTTTTTGTGATAAAATCATCAAATGAGTCCTCCCACCTCCCAGGGCAGGACGGCAGGGACTGTCAGACTTGTACTGACCATAATATATCGTCGGTGTCACGGTAATTTGTTAGTCTCGCGACCCCGGCAGGCTTTGGCCCTCTAAAGGTGCCCCGCCATGTCCCAATTTTTTTTCTAAAGTGCCACTTTTACTATTACACTGCAGTTTAAGACCCCATAAAAATGACCAGCTCTCTTAAAAATCTACCCTTTTAAGGACGCAATGTCAAAGAATAGACACATTTTCCCATTGAGCCAATTTCATCGAAAATCACTACTATTACATCTAAAATTGGTCAATATTTTTACTAAAATAAAATAAAAAAGTAAGAAAAAAATCCTCTTTTCACATTTTTTGATGTTACAAAATTAGCCATTGGAACGAAATAGGTCTAATTTAGAGTTGAAATGTATTGTGAGGGTTAAAAGCTTTTTATGCCATCTCACCCTTCGGAGGAAACGCGGGGCAATTTTAAAACGTGGGTACAGTTGGGTACAAAAGTACCCAACTGTTTTGCCTTGTAGCGTTTCTCAAGATATGTGAACTTATTTTGCTGTTTGAACATGCCTTTTTTTTAGCGTGGTAAAATTATCAAATGAGTCCTCCCACCCCGGGCAGGGCGGGAGAGACTGTCAGACTTCTACTGACTAAAATCCACGGTGTCCTTCAATAGCCCTTTATGTTCCGGGGTCACGGTAAGGAAATAATCCCGCGACCCCGGCAGGCTCTGGCCCTCTGAGAGGGGGCCCCGTCATAATGCTGCGTCATAATGCTTACTGCAATAAAATTATTGAAGTAAACTAAACAAAAGTTACAATGTAATTTTAGCAAGTAAAATTGACCAACTCATTTATTTACTACACTATTAGAAAATAGTATACCTACTTTAACTCAAACACTTTTCTGAAAACCGCATCAAAATGGGTTTGCCAAATGCGAGATAATCGCGGATAAACAAACATATAGGTTGAACCGAGTACCCCCTTTGTTTTGAAGTCGGTTAAAATATGAAACTTATTGTCCCTTATTTTAACCGACTTCAAGAAAAAGGAGGTTTCATTGTTAAAAAAAAAGTATATTGTAAAGCAACCCCAAAATAGAGGCAGTTCTTAAAAATACACTTCCAAAAACTTAAACCAATATTTTCGTCCGACTGTACATCCTTTCCCTTGATGTAACCGACAATATTTTGACAGGCGATTTTTGGGGTACCTCACTGTCAAGTTAAAAGCTTTTTTTGAGAAACGGCGGCAAAAACATACACACTACAATTTTGCATAACGTTGAGTTGCAAGATTTTTTTAACTGATAGAGGAAATTGGCCCTTGACTGGCTAAATGGCCCTTTAATTAGGGTACTTGGCATGATATGGAATATTTTAGTGGTTTTAAAAGTCATGTTTTCTTGCGTAGGACATGCTATAAGTAAGCGGGGCATTCAAACCTTTTTTTTTGAGTGTTAAAATCGAGACTGGCCGCATACACACGTTTTCCGTATTCGATTTCCGAATTCGTTTTCCATTTTCGCGCAATGTGGCGCACACGTTCGTATACATATTTTCCAAATAGAAAAAAAAAACTGACGTTCGTTACGAAACTCAGCAGCGCTAATACAAAAAAAAAACTTGATCTGGTCTAGTCTCACGGAATTCGGAATCCGAATTTTACATTATGAAAACGAATTCGGAAAACGTGTGTATGGGGCCAGCCTAATTAAGTCTTCCCACGAAAGTGACTGTCAATACCCTGGCTGAAAAAAAATCCACCCTGTTCCTTCGATAGCCCTTTACGTTCAAAGGCCACGGTAACCTGCTTGGAGGGTCCCAGTATTATTAGCTTTTTCTTAGCGTGGTAAAATCTTCAAATGAGTCTTCCTACCCCGGGCAGGGCGGGGAGGGACTGTCAGACTCGTACTGGCTAAAATCCACGGTGTCCTTTAATAGCCCTTTATGTTCCGGGGTCACGTAATGAGATAAGTCCTGTGACCCCGGCAGGCTTTGGCCCTCTAGAGGGGGCCCCGTCATCAAGTAACTAAAGGTAGCTTGAAATGTTTTACAAGCTACGTATTTGTGTGAGCTATAATCCACAACGCGATCCCAATGCGAGTTGGAGATGTCACATTTCTTAAAATTTTTGGATCTAGTCATCTACGACATGCCGATATGACCGTTTTTAGAGCAGTGGTGATGAAACAAATTAGACAAAGTTATACGTATAGCTGGGTTTGTCACCCAAGACCTACAACTTTTAAGACGGGGTCCATAATTATCACTGGCGCACTGCTGCTCTTGTGTCTCTCATACCCCTATTCTACGACTATTTCATTCATACTTCCACGGATTGTAACGACAAGACATCGAACTGATGAGCTTTCTCTTTCCATTCCACACCTTTAGGCTACTAACTAAGAATCAAACTGAGAATAATTTCGATTGTATCATTATGGGAACGATGATTCAACTTAGATAACAAGAAAAAAGTATATTTAATCGAGCTGTTTCACACAATAAGATAGTCGGGAAACATTTAAAACTTTATCATCCGTCAAATCTGACAGTTCTTCGGCCATTGTTGCAGCATTACTGGCCAATGGCGGCGCCGGCTTTGAATTTAGAATGTTTTCTTTTTCGAATTCAATTGGCTATTGTTTTCGGTCAGTATCTTTTTAATCGTCTATTTTTTATTGACCAGCCAGTTTTAGCAGGTTATGTATAGATAAAGTTTTAGTTTTTTCGAGTACTGGGTGACCCAATTCAATGTAAATGAATGTAATGTTTACATTATGTAAAGTGTAGTCATTTATTTTGCAGTGTCATGGTTAAGAATAATTTCTAGAGCAGTGAAAAACCGGCAAGATTTTTCTTTAGTTATTTTTTATGTCTTCATCCTCATTTCGCATATTGCGTATAAACTATTGCCAGGCGTCAGACTATGAGATTTAGAAAAAACAAATGTCAGTTTCATTTTAATTTTCTAAAATAAATGATTCTCTCTTCTTCTCTCATCTAAACTTACTTTAACATTTAAGCTCCAGAAGCACAAAAGCAAGAAATATGAATTGCGACTACATAAATTCATAGTTTTTTTATTATTTCAATTCATGTTAAAATTATTTTTAAGCGGATATTTATATAATCCTCCTTGTCTGGGATCTCAGATAATCTTTTCTTGTCCGTCGTATAAATCTCTCCCAAGAAAAATTTTGACAAACCTACCCCAATTATTTTCACTCCCAAATCACCGTGGAAATTGAACGAGCTATATGAACTGATCCTGAACTCGATGTAGCTCATCGAAGATCGTGAGAACTCAATTACAAAGCATATTGTGATACTACCCTTGCTTTTGAGTTAATACAGTGGGGAGGGTGCTCTACTTGGAAAAAAAATCTGTTGGAATTTAGCAGTTCGTGTTTGAATCCCAACTACTAAACTGGTTCGAACTGTTAAATAATTATTAGATTAGTAAAAAAAAATTGTTTAGTGAACACGTAGCGTCACTTATGAAACGAAAAAAATTTAAGTCAAAAAGTCGTGGAATTATAAGGGTCTCAGCACACATATGGGATCGGAAAGGGATCGTCACCGTATCGCCTCGAGCCGTTCAGAATGGTTTGTATTAGGGCGGCCGCATACATCAGTTTTTTTTCCGTTCGGAATTCGAAATGATGAATGAAATTGAACAACACACACAAAACATGCACACACATTTGTATGAATTCACTGTGTACGGATAGAAAACGAATTCGGAAATCAAATACGTAAAACGTGTGTATGCGGCCAGCCTTAAACTCCCTACTGCAACGCACACTAATCGGAAACATAACGTAATCGCCTCGCCTCAGAACAGGCTCCGAACTTGAATTCCCGCGCTTACGGCTCATCGTCCCCGCGCGTACGTTTCTCCGTCCCCGCGCTTACGTCTCTCCGTACCCGAGCTCACATCTCTTCGTCCACCCTTTCCCCTTTCCCCTCCCGCGACTTGTTAACGTTTGGATTCAAAGTGATCTGGTGCCAACCAGGTCAGCCAGGGGGCGGCGAGCCGTAAGCGCGGTGTCGCCTAGCCGTAGCCGAGTTGACGTACAGGCGCTGCTGATACGCTTTCGTTACGTGCATACGGTAGGTTGACGCCTGGTTGACAGCGAGGCGAAAGGCGTTACGGTTACGATCCCTTTCCGATCCCATATGTGTGCTGAGACCTTAAACAGGATTACAAGCCTCTGGAACAGAGAGCGCATGTGAAGGATTAGGTTACTTTTTATTAAGTAGTCCTATTAGTAGACAGGAAGAGAGGACACATTTAATGACTTTTACAACTAAACAAAAAGACAAACAGCAAAGTGATCATGTAATGTTCTGGCTTTTCTTTTGAAGGAAAACCAGAACATTACAGGATTACAGGTACGGAACTCTATAAAGGGGTCCGAAATAGATGGATAGAATGTAGGTATTCCTTCCACTTAAAGTTAAAACAAAATAATTTGCTAGTTATTATGGAATAATTATTAAAAATAATACTTACTGAGGCAAAAGGGAAAATAACTGAAACACTAAGAGAAGTTATCAATTTAAGTGCTTTCAGAATTTCCTTTATTCAGAATTCACTTTTGTTTATATTTTGTGAATGTTATTTTCAAAAAAAGCAGTAAAAAAATATGCAGCATAAATTAAAATACAATAAATAGAGCATATTGCCCTCCGTACTCCCCATATCGTATCGTCACCGTGTCGGATCGCGGACGTGGGAACTACCGCCGGAACGAATCGGACACGTGTCGCGACCGTCACGTTGTAATATACCTACTAATGAACTTTTATTGAGTGTTGATTATGGAATTGTTAATTTTTTTTTTAAATGGACGTTGAAGTGAAAAAAAAATATAATTCAGGTGCAAATTATCAAAGCATTCGCTCATGTTTTGATAATTTTTGTATTAAAAATTATACTTGTTAGTACCGCAATTTATATTTTGATAAAGTTACAATATGTCACTGGCTTGCAAATTGCAAAAAACGTAAGAAATTTGAATTTCGCGGGCTACATCGACGAAAAAATTATGTCTCTACTTAGTCCCATCAAGGATATATTTCGTCCCAGTCTCCATGACCCTATTGGTCATATAGTAGTCAAGTCAACACATTGTTTCACTCACTCAACACGAAACAATGGACGGTAGTTTTTGTTGCACTACAGTGTAGTAACAAGTGAATACTTTTAACTTGAGTAGGTAATTATATCGTACATACAGTGTAAGGAAGTAACTGGTTATAGTTTGGGTTGTAAGGTCAAATAATTTGGGTCGGTTAATTGTCTAAGAGTGTACAATAATATTAAAAAAATATCTGGTTGACCGAGCTTCGCTCGGATTTTAAAATGTCTATATCTTGGGAACCGAGGTTTTCACGAACCTGGGACCTTGGTAAATCGATTCCTTGAGCCGATAAACCCCTAATCTATAACTTTCATGAAAATCCTTGGAGCCGTTTCCGAGATCCTGATTATATATAAATAATTATACAAGAATTGCTCGTTTAAATATATTAGATAAATAGATAATAGCACACGGTTGGCGCAGTCGCTGAGTGATCTAGAACTGCGCAGCGCGTCGAGCGTTCGATTCCCGTACGCAACAAATATTTGCATGATCTGCAAGTGCCGGGTCTGGGTGTTTGTGTATGTGAGTTTCTATGTTTTTAAACGCACCCACGATACAGAAAGAAATTATGAGTGTAGATAAAGAAACGTTCTTCAAAAAAAAAATTCTTGAAAATCGACGCCGTGTTGCCAGCCTGTCGGTTTTTCATTGGATACATTTCGGAGAGTGTGCGATGGAACTGCACAATTTGATTCCGCCTGACCCTATCCATCGTCGGACTACAAGAATTACGGCAATGCGCCATTGTCGTTACATGGTGGAAATCCTTCCGGTATGTACAAAGCGTTTTGCAAATACTTTTATTGTGTGCACAGATAAGTTGTGGATTTTATTAGAAACTAGCTGCGCCCGCGACTTCGTTCGCGTGGATGTCGGAACTTAACAATGTATTTTTTATCAAATTGACAAAGTTTCATACAAACTTTCATCCCCTATTTTATGCCCTTGGGGGTAGCGTCATAACATCTACCTGCCGTCCGTACCATCTAGCATGATGCAGTCCGATCCGTCCAGTGGTTTAGGCTGTACGTTGATAGATCACTATGTCAGTCAGTCAGCTTTGAGTTATATAGATAAAACATCGTCAGATTTGTATGTATAACGTTCGCTATTAAAGCTGTGAACTAACTTTCCTGACGTCATCATCGTCGCCCCAAAACAAAAGAACACAAAGCTACAATCAGATATGATGACTCATTACGATGTACCTCCTCAACAGAGAATGTACTTCGGAGGTTACACTAACTTAGTTGTGAACCCCACCTTCACTAGAACATCAGTACAGTGGCGGACAAGTTTAAAGGAACGCTACTGAAGTTTTTTTTTTAAGCTATTGCACAGCTTTTATCGCGGGCTTTGAGCGCGGCCGACGAACGAATCAAGAATTTTTCCAAAAACCTAACGAAAAAACCTAACATCACGCATCGTCTAACGTCGTTTCAGTTCGGGAGACTTGGACAATGATAAAAACAGTCCAAATGGTTTGAGCTGATGGCAGTATTTTTTCAAGCGAGTACTTATCGGGCAAAGCTGTTAATGCTCCTAAAATCAAAAAGTAAGATTACACAGCAACATAATCAGCATCCCCCGACGACGTTCACTGCTGAACATAGGCCTCCCCCTTAGACCGCCACGCCGAACGACAATTCGCCACTTGCATCCATCGGTTGCCCGCGACCCTCACGATGTCGTCGGTCCACCTAGTGGGAGGCCTGCCTACGCTGCGTCTTCCGGTTCGTGGTCACCACTCGAGAACTTTTCTTCTCCATCAGTTGTCAGTTCTACGAGCGATGTGGCCTGCCCATTGCCACTTCAACTTGTAAATTTTATGAGCTATGTCGGTGACTCTGGTTCCGGATTTTATCTCGCAAAGAAACTCCGAACATAGCTCTTCCCATTGCTCGTTGAGAGACTCTTTCTAAAAGGCCAGCAGTGAAAGACTACACAACTACACAATACACATCCAATCAATATATTGACCCACTAACGCAACAATTCAACAGTGTTCCGTTCACATTGCACGCCAGTGTACGGAAGGGGCGCACCTCCAATTTCCCTAAAAGCATGGCGGGCGCCGGGCGAAGCGCTAGTGTAATAAATTGAATAATAACTATGTAGTTTGATGTATTGTTGCGTTCTGCTACTATTACTATCTACCTAATAGTATGATGTAATTTTTGTGTCCCTACTTGTAATTTTTTTTTTTATATATATAATTATGTAACATCTTTCTCAAATACAGATCTTTTTGTCGAAAGTTATTGGAATTTATCTGCCTTCAACTTTTTGGTAGTAAAAATTCTGGAAGAATTCTGGAGCGCAGTGGAGGCGAAGTGGTATCGGCTCCGACTTAGGTACGAGATGTAGGACGTGTGTTCGAACCCCGCCAGGCGCTTTACTTTGTGTATTTTTTATCACCACTGCTCTCAAAACGGTGAAGGAAAACATCGTGAGAAACAAATTCGAAGACATGTGACATCTACCAACCCGCGCTGGAAACGCGTGGTGGTTTGTGGCCCACTCCCTCTCACAGAGAGGAGGCCTGTCTCCCAGGCAGTGGGAATTTTAAAGGCTGATGATGATGATGAAAAATTATTTTGGTGTGCACGAGGCTATGCCAGGCTTCCAACTCCCAAGAGTGGGGCAGAATAAGATTTAAAAAAAACGAAGTGCCAGTGGACACCAATAGCCACTTCCTACTTTAGTCAATTTTAAATGTAGGTATACTAAAATAAATTCTTCCAAAACTTTCATCAATTTTTGCAATGGTATCCCTTATAGAAAATTAATGATAATCCCCAAATTGAAAACTGCAAGACGGTAACCAAACATGATTAATGTAAATACCCAAAGAAAACAAGATTGTTGTATTAGTATGTATAGCTGGGGTGTGGGGTGTCCAGGAGTTCAGTCAGCGTGGGGTGTCCACGGTATGGGTGCGTGTAATCTTGTCGGTGCATTTATAATCTTGTGTTGGTTTACTGTGTGGCCACCCTAAAGGCGCATCCACGCATGCCGCCGGCTTATGCCGCCGGGTTTCAGACCGCCTTGCCGCTGAATGCAGGCCGCCGGCTTTACCGGTTGCCGGCGGCCTGCAGATGCGGTTGCAATTTTCGCAGTAGTGTTGTGACTTTCGTCGAAGTTAGTCGTGTACGTAGGATTGAAAGATGTTGGACTATGAACATAACATTACATTAATAATTACATAATTAACATTACATTAATAATTATTTAACAAATAATGTAACGAACACTACCACTCCGTATCGAAGCCGCAAGCAAACTGCCGCCGGCAACCAAAAGCCGCGCGTGCCGCGGCTGAGATGCGGCAAATGCCGGCGGCACGGCCGCTGGCCATGCCGCCGGCCGTGCCGCTGGGCATGTGTGGATGCGCGTTAAGGATGGGCGGACTTGGGTGGCGCTTTTTTTTCATTGAATTCTTTTTGGACTTGCGTGGTTTTACTTAGTTGTTTTTGTTTTAATGTTCTCTATGCAGAAATAGCCTTTGATAATCTTCATTTTATATTTCAAGGCTAGATTCCTGTAGAATTATAGAAAAGTTCCAGAAATCATTTTCAGCTTTGAAATCAATAGCCACTATCCTACTAATTTTGTAAATGCTAAAATATATAGTTTTTTGTGACTGTGTATGTTCCGTTTTTACAACAAAACGAACGATTGAATCGATTTTGAATTTCGATACGAAACAAGATGGAACCCATGAGACGGTCATAGACAATACGAAGGTGAAGGGGACAAAACCACGGGCAGCAACTGTATCAAAGTCAAATCAGTTAAAAGAGGCACTTTTGAACGTCTATTATTATTAAAATTGGATTGATTCTACACCCATTCGCAAGGGTTGGTTTTGTATGGAGAAGAATGGGCAAGAAACTCCATATACAGTAAGCAATAATAAAGTCTAGATTTGTCAACCTAACTTATACATCACCACTTAAGGCGCATACCCAGAAAGTTGGCAACGTCGCTAATAGCTGTCAAATATTTACAAGTTTTTAATTTGGCAATATTACTGTATGGAAATACTATGGCTCTGTAGCGTACTAGAAAATTGATATTGGAATGCAATTAAAACATTGAATTTGATGTTGTAACCGTTTCAGGTATATAAAAGGCATTTGGAAAGTCTCCATATGCTTTTTTACAAAACTATATATTCGGTGTAACGATATTAATTATTGCATTCCCTAATCAATTTTTTAGTGTGCTACAGAGCCATATTTCTTATTTTCTTTCAGTTTTATAAAATTAATTAAAACTTGTTATTTGACAACTACACTCGGTTCCAAAAATAACGGGTCAGTCACATAAACCCGAATATCTCCCGAACTACGTATGCCATCCTAATGAAACGAAGACTGTTCAATTGAGAATTTAATTATACAGATAAAAAATAAAATAAAACTTAGTTGCACCCACAATATCAATCTCTAAATTAAAAAAAAACGAAAGTAGTCATATTTTTCTTAAGATTACATTTGTTTAAGATTGTTTTTTTGGTGTTTTTCATCACTTTCTTCATATTTTAATACTTTGTATTGCTTCCACGAGCTCTTCTGACAGCTTCCAGGCGATTAGGCATGCTGTACACCAAATTTCGGAGCCGGTGCTGAGGAATACCTCCCCATTCCTTGTTTGAGCTCGGGAAGCGTGATTGGTGGGGGGTTTCGACCTTTCACGCATCTCTGAAGCTCGTCCCAGGCGTGCTCGATGGGGTTTAAGTCCGGGCTTCGCGCTGGCCACTGCATGAGTTCTATAACGACCTCTTCAAGGTAGTCATGTACAATTCTGGCGGTATGGGGACGCGCATTATCATGAATTAATATGCCAAGCCGGTCCATCCTGGCCATGAAAGGACCTACATGTTCATTGAGGATCTCTTCCACGTACCTCTCTGCATTTAGAGTTCCATTTTGAATGAGTACCAGCTCGGTGCGGGCCTCAGCAGAAATCCCAGCCCAAACTTGTACGGAGCCCCCACCGTACGACACTTTTTACTCCACACACGCTTGATGGAAGCGCTCCCCAGGTCTTCTGTACACCAACTGCTTACCATCATGCTTATAAAGCATGAATTTAGACTCGTCCGTGAACATTACCCTACCAATCGTCTAGTGTCCAGTTTAGGTGCTCGCGCACGTATCTCTGGCTTGCAATTCGATGTCCCCGTTCCAGTTTGAGGCCATTTGCGGGCCTCAATGGTTTCAAATTTGCTTCAGCAAGACGTCTTCTTACTGTTTCAGCGCTTAAATTGCCACCTCTAAAGCGAATAAAGTGAGTTTTTAGACCAACAGCAGTTTGAAAACGATTTCGGAGCATTGTAGCCACCAGTTGTCTACCTTCCCTACAGCATGCCTAATCGCCTGGAAGCTGTCAGAAGAGCTCGTGGAGGCAATGCAAAGTATTAAATGAAGAAAGTGGTGAAAAAAAGCAAAAAAAACAATCATAAAAAAAATGTAATCTTAAGAAAAATATGACTACTTTAGTTTTTTTTAATTTAGTGATTGATATTGTGGGTGCAACTAAGTTTTATTTTATTTTTTATCTGTATAATTAAATTCTCAATTAAACAGTCTTCGTTTCATTAGGATGGCATAAGTAGTTCGGGAGATATTCGGGTTTGTGTGACTGACCCGTTATTTTTGGAACCGAGTGTATTTATGATGTTGCCAACTTTTTGAATAAGCTCTCTTAAACATCGTTTATACTAATATCTTTCTATCTTTTCCTTCCTAATATACTTAAAATAACCCTGCTACGTCCGTCCCTGCCCTCTAATGCCAGTTCACAATTAATTTCCGTAATGCACGTTGCACATTCTGTGTAATGCAGTTTTTCCGCGCCACCGCGCCGCGGACCACAGAGCGCGGCGTAGATGCAACTCTGTAGAACTTCAATGGTGGAATGTATTAGTGGCTGGATGGCATGAGAAAGAGGGAACAAGTAATGTGAAGATGCAAAGCCAAGTGAAACAGTAAAGGGATGGTTGGCGCATATGACATAGCGATTGACTACTTCCCTACCGTTGACCCGGGCATGGTTCATGATTGGACGGCGAGTCACTCAATAGTTGCCAGCCGCATACGCTCAAGACACGTAGAGTTTGATTCCTGCACAGAACAAATATCTGTTCTATCTCTGTCATTCTGTCAGGCCTATTGGTCTAGGGGTTAGTGACCCTGACTGCTATGCCGGAGTTCGTGGGATCAATTATTCTCATTTCCACCCAGAACAAATGTTTGTGTGATGAGCACGATCATTTGTTCTGTATCTGGGTGTAATTTATCTGTAATATTTATGTATTTAATCCCCCCTTTTATCTAGTACCCATAACACAAGCTCTGCTTAGCTTGGGACTAGATGGCGTTGTGTGATAGTTGTGGAATATATTATTATTTATTTACAAGTAGTTGTTCTGGGTCTGGCTGAATATGTGATTCTAAAGGTTTGTAAATGCACCCATAAATTCGGAGTTTCCTTCGTGCCTCGGAAGGAACGTAAAGCCGTTGTTCCCGGCTGTCATTTGTAGATCTTTGACAGTCGTTAGTCATAGTCACAGGCAGAAGCTTGAAAGTTTGACAACCAGACTTATCATGGGTTATCGTATTACCCCGTTAATGGGTTGTGGAGGTCCGATAGACATCCTATCCATTTAAAATAGAAGAAAGCCGACCACAATATATTTGGGAAAAGGCAAATTATAAATCAGTATTAGCACGAGTTTTCAGTATTTGAGAGGTAAAGTAAACTGGAAATTTGACACTTTCAAATTGACAACTTTCAAGGAAAAAATTAGTTCCCTCTTCGCACACCAGAGGCGCTGTTCCATATTTTCATACAAGAAACGCTGTAAATACTGGAAAGACGCTGTAAAGTAAAAGAGTGAAAACTCGTGCTAAGGGTACTGATCAGAAAAATACAGAAATATTTTCTAGTAAGATTCTTGCTTCACTCTCACATTACCCAACAACAATTCCTCCTAGTTCCACCGCACATATCATAATAAATCGGCTCAAACCGCTGACAGATCGGCGGCTAATCCGCGGGCAGGGGTTCGATCCCCGGCGCGGTTATAACTAATAGTCATACATATTTATCAATTTCTATAAGTAGCATTACAAACTATTAATGGTATTAAGCAATATGGTTAAGTTTTAGAAGTTAAATAAACGAAGAATTTGATGCATTTGGGTTTTGGTTTATGCGTTTAAAGTTTAAGGGCGACTTTTACCAAAAGTTAAACATGTTTAAAATTTTATTTAAGCACAAAATTCTATTGTTTTTTGTGCTTAAATAAAATTTTAAACATGTTTGTTAAAAGTCGCCCTAAATCTATTTTGTTTTATAAATGTAGGTAGCTTTTTTATAGTTAAATAATTTAAATTCCGTCTGATTAAAATTTTAACTCTTATACACAAACATCCAAACCTGAACCAACTAAGTATTTTGTAGATCACACAAATATCATGTCAGATGGCGCTGCCGTCAAGTAAACATTTAGCTCCGCTATTTTATTTCGTTTAAAATGTTATAATTAGTTTTTTCATCTTCATTGTATTGTGACTATGATCTATCTAGTGCAATAAACCATATCCATCGTTATCTAAAGTCAAATATCAGTGTGGACTAAGTTAAAGTGAAAATAACAATCTCAGTGCAAAAGTTACCCGCTTGCATCAATAAATAGTGTTTGTGCTACAATAGTGACTTGAAACAATAATATTAACTCAGTATTCTCCTAAAGGCCATAAATAAACATGTTTTTAATAGTTTACCACCAAGTATTAACTCAAATAAATAGTGAATAAAATTTTCAAATTGTGTGACAAATTTTGAATTGAAAGCGTCGTAACAGACTTTTAACGAACTCTAAAAATAATAACATTACGAACTGTAATTTCGACCTGTTTCGTAAATCTGCCGTGGCTGTTCTCGGAAAAGAGCGCCTGCCGCGTACGTGGACACGAGTTCAAATCTCAGTTATTGTGTTCTCTTTTTGGAAAAAATAATTTTGCTGCAGAATATTTTTTATATCATTGTTGGTGTTAATTGATTCCACAAAAATGCTTGATAATAATTGCGGAGCGTGTGGCTCAACAATAACAGATTTCTATATGGAATGTACTGATGAAAAGTGCAAGAAAAAGTATGACTTAGCGTGTTTAGAAATAAATATTGACGCGTTTAAGGCTTATACTCAGACGTACAAGAGAAAATGGGTGTGCCCGGAATGTATTTGTGCAAAACCTAAGAGAGGGAACAGTGAAACCCCAGTCAACATTAAGACACCGAAGATCTCAGACACCACGCCGATGAGTAATGTCAACACTCAGCGAGGCAGTCAGGCAAAGTTTTCACCCACATTAACTATGGAGTCTACATTGCTCGATGAATTGAGGGAATTTAGATCCGAGGTGGTAGCTCGCATGGACAGCCAGGCCAATGCTATAGCACTCTTAATGAACCAATTTACTGAAACCAAAACCGAGTTGAACGAAATAATCAATAAAATAAGGATTCTCGAAGAAAAAATACTTGCTAAGTCAATCCAGGTTGGGCAATCGGGAGACGTAATAGGTGTATCTCAGACACTTGACTGTCCTCCTTCTACCTCTACTTATGCGGAAGTCGTTAGTCATCAGAACACTTCGCCTCAGACTTCACCTTCTAAACCTAAGAAAGGGCTTTGTACCAACGTAAAAACACAAAACGTAAACAAAGGTGGGGCCACAAAATCGGCGGTTTTACCGGATGAGATGAAGAACGTAACTAGCTTACGACCAGTCAGCGAACCAAGCAGTCAAGATTTGGAGGATGAGGAATCGGGCTGGTCAACTGTTCGAAACAAAAAAGATAAGAAGCAATTTCAAAATGTAAGCGTAGGTACTAATTCTGAGTTAAAGGCAATCCAAGCGACTGAGCGGAAAAGACACCTACATGTTTGGCGTTTACATCCAGAAACCACTCCCGAAGCTATAACCGATCACGTACAAAAGGTATGCGGCTCAGATAATATATTTATTAAAGTTAATAAAATTAAACATAAAACAGAGAGAAATTATTCCTCGTTTATTATTGGAGTTCCTGAACGTTGCTATGATAATTTGAACCGTTCAGAATGTTGGCCCATTAACGCGGAATTTAATGAGTGGATTTGGTTTCGGAAGTCAACCAAAAAAACACCAAATGAATAGCATCGACATTTTCTATCAGAACGTGCGAGGTCTTCGAACCAAGTTGGATGACTTTAGAAATAATATTGAATCATTAAATTATGATTTATACGCAATCACTGAATCGGGTTGTAACGATTCTATTGGAGATTCGGAAGTTATCCCACCAGGGTATCAAATTCTTCGTTGTGATCGAGCGGATGGTCGAAAGCAGGGAGGCGCGTTACTAGTGGCCACACACCGGTTCGAGCTACGACAAGTGCATGTCGCGGACGTATCGATAGATGCGTGCGTGTTTGAAATGGTTAGTGCGACAGTTCACTGTAATAACAGATTTTTGTTTTTGTGCTCGGTAATATATATTCCACCTAGTAGTTCAGAGTGTGATTACATGATTTTGTTTAGTTTACTAGAAAAACTGTGCCTCAGGTACAAAGAAATTATTGTGATAGGAGATTTTAATTTACATTCGTGCCCTTTGAATGTCAAAAATTACTATGAATATTTCTTGTCCTTTTGCGAATTCACTCAAAATAATAACGTACCTAACTCTTTAAATAGGCAGCTAGATTTAGTATTAAGTTCAGGCTTTCGCGGAGAGGTGTCGGTAGTGGCTGCGGACGAGCCGCTTGTGCCCGTTGACGCGCATCACCCGCCGCTCGCGGTAAGCGTGAGCCTCGCGGCCGCAGCTGCACCCGACCCCGCCACCTCGGCCCCCGCTACCTCCCCCGCCGTCGCCGTCGATTCGCGCGCTCCCGGTACTCATGCACGCAACATTAGACCACAGTGGAATTTTTACAAGGCAAATTATGAACTGCTTTATTCAAAGTTGGCTTCAATAGACTGGAATAGTATGTATAAGACTACTGACTTGGAAGAAGTGTTGGATTTGTTCTATAGTAATATTAATAATATTTTAGATGAATGTGTTCCTCGGAAAAAACCTTGTGCAAAATCACGGTTTATTTATCCGGAATGGTATACAACCGAAATAATAAAAAACTTACGAACTAAAGCTAAACTCCATAAGATATTTAAATCAACTAAAAGAAGTAGTGATTATGAAGAATATTCCAGGTACAGAGCCATTATCAAAAAATCTATAAAAACTGCTCACAAACTTCATCAAAATAAAATTCAGTTTCAATTTTCCAAAGATCCGAAGTCGTTCTGGCAATACATACGATCAAAGAAGAGTGCAGTAAGCCGGCAAATTATTAAAAAAGATGGTGTGCCTTTGTCAGATGACGAGTGTGCTACACAATTCGCGAAATTTTTTGAATCGGTATACAGCAGTCAACCGCCGCGATTAGACCCACAAGCAGCGGCGGAGGCGGGAGCGGGGAACAGTGCGCGAGTCCAACTGAATTGTCTGAGTCTTAAGGACGTTACAGGGGCACTTGAGCGCCTGAAACCGAAGCGTTCAGCAGGTCCGGATGGTTTACCAGCATTTTTATTTAGAGACTGTGGTAGGGTACTTGCTGAACCTTTACTTTACATCTTTAACGGTATTCTTCATTCAGCAACTTTTCCAACTCAATGGAAGATCACGCGAGTTATTCCGGTCCCTAAAGGTAAAGCAGGATCGGAGATTGGTGGATATAGACCGGTGGCCGTGCTGTCGACGCCAGCGAAGGTATTCGAGTCTGCTATCCAGCGTAGTATGCAGGAGCAAATACGTGGACAGCTATCAGACGCGCAGCATGGATTCCGGCCGGCGCGCAGTACTGCCACCAATCTTCTCAATTTTATGGCACAAGTGGTGCCGGCGGTAGATGCTGGAGTGCAAGTCGACGCTGCCTATTTTGATTTCCGGAAAGCTTTCGACACAGTCGACAATGATATTCTATTAAATAAGCTAGCAGAATTTGGTTGCACGCCGCATCTATTGCAGTTTTTTGCTAACTATATGAAAGATAGACAGCAGTATGTGGACTACAATGGGTGTGAATCCGAGCCATATTACACCTGGTCGGGTGTGAGTCAAGGCAGCAACTTGGGGCCTCTCGAATTTATTATAATGGTAAACGATTTGCCGGAAGTCGTCCGACATGGCACTTGTTTACTGTTTGCAGATGACCTCAAGTTGCTACTCGAGGTTAAGGGTGTATCTGATTGCGAACGCTTACAAGAGGATATAGATAGGATAGTGGAATGGAGTCACAAGAACAAGCTCCATTTCAACGTATCAAAATGCTCGGTGATGAGTTTCACGCGCGCGCGTACTCCTCTACTTCACGAGTATGTGGTGGACGCAGCGCCTATGGAAAGAGTCACACAAGTACGAGATCTAGGCGTTTCTGTGACTCCTGATTTGCTATTCCGTGATCATATATCTAATATATGCAAAAAGGCATTCAGAAATTTAGGGTTTGTCTTGAGACAGACGCAAAATTTCACCAACATTGCGACAGTCAGGGTCCTGTATGACGCACTAGTCAGGAGCCATCTTGAACATAGTGCGGTCATATGGAGTCCACATGAGGCTAAATACTCAGTGATGATAGAACGTGTACAGAACAAGTTTACTCGCTGTTTGTACAAAAAACTTTACGGGGTGTATCCGTATTACCCGTTAATGTACCCAAGTCTATTTGTGCTGGGTATGGTCGGGTATAACCAAGTGAAGGTAAGACGGGAATTCACACTTGTAGCGTATCTAGTTAAACTGTTGCGTGGTATTGAGCATAACCCAGGAGTACTACAGCGCTTAAATTTGTGTGTACCGGACCGTTACGTGTGGAGGCGGCGGCGGCCACCACTGCTGGTCGTGCCAACAGCTAGGACCAACCTGCTAGCTAAGACACCTCTTACCCGTGCAATTCGTCTCATAAATGAACTTCACATCAAAATTGACATATACACCTGTCATTTGAGTGAATTCGCAAAGACTTTGTTGTTTATTTTATGTTATAATAATGAGTAGAAGATTGTTTTTATTTTATTTTTGTATTGTTGTTATATTGTTTTGTAAATTGTAACTTGTGTTTTATAGGTATGTCCTATTAGTGTTAAACTTATGGTAAAGTTCCTGTTGTTATGTTTTTTATATTGTTTATTTTCTGGTATTTTACTGTAATTAATTTAAGAATAAGTAGATATAAGCCTCACTATCGAATTAGGTACCTAACGAACCTGTAATGATAGTGGTAAGGAAGATTTTAAATAAATAAATAAATAAATAAATAAATAAATAAATATTTATACCATACGGCATGTCCCGTTATAGGAGATAAATTTTGTTAGTTAAGAGACCCAAAAATTCTAATAAGAAAAATAATTATAATATTTCACTTCTCAGAATACCCGGGCAGTATAATCCTTATTGCGAAACTATTATTTTTACTAATAAAATACAATGACCTCTCAACAGTTTCCCAAAAATGGCGACACGTTAGGATCATCCCCCACTTACCCTAAAAGGTTGCCCCTAAAACATCCCTTTTAAACAAAGATTTGATCCGGAACATCGATCATCCCCGACCAGGAAACGGAAGTATTCCCGGATAGATTTATCATCCAGAAAAAATACGCTTGTCAAGTATAACCACCATTTTGGTAATGGCGGAAACTCCCGCCAATTTTAATTCAATATGGCGCCGGCGGGAAAGTGGAAATATTATTTTATTTATGTTTTTTTTTTGGTAAAATGTTTTGATTTTGCAACGATTTATTATTGTACGGAGTTCTTATCTGTGTATTTAAAATCTATGTCTTCCTTTGAACAAAGTAAACCACTGAAAATGCTACTTTCTTTGAGCTCATTTTAAACGTTTTATGAGCAGATAGCGGGTTTGTTATGTTTTTTTTTTCTGTCTAGAAAGTTATAAGGGATCCAGTGTCCACTTAAATTCATGGGAGTCAAGACTGGACTAAACGGGTTTTAGTAAGCATTAAATCAATTCATTACAATAGGTTTTCATATCTCTCAATTTCTTCATCGTATGGGACCTTTTACTTTACAGTATTTTTACAGCGTTTCTTGTTTAAAAAAAAGGTTGCACTCCAGGAGTGCCGGTAGAAGTGAAAACTTTTTTGTTACTATGTTTTATTTTTAATTTGAATGACGTCTTACTCATTTTCGATCAGGGTCACGTGACCCTGACGCGAGTTTTGGTCACGTGACCCTGACGCGAGTTTTAAATTTTTTACCCATTACAGAAAAAGTGTACAACGCCGCTAAAGAAGTTTTCACTTCAAAAATGGAACAGCACCTCTGGTGTGCGAAGCGGGAACTAATTTTTTCCTTGAAAATTGTCTATTTGAAAGTTCCAGTTTACTTTACGTCTAAATACTGAAAATTCATGCTAAGGACCTAAAAATACTGGAAAGAAAACTTGACGAACATTTTGAAGCTCTACTTAGAACGTATCTAAAAGGAAAAGAAGAAAGAACAGAACGATTCGATACCGATCATATTTTACTGAATTTAGTGCTATCTAGAAATAAAAACATTTGTCTTATAGGACAATTAATAACCATCAGCATTGACTCTTATTTGCACGATTGCGCTAAAGGCATTTCAAAATTGCCACAGTTCCTCCAAAACGATCACCAGAATTTTCAAAAAGCATCCAAACAGAAACCGCTTCCCCACCCATTCGTAACATCAACAATAGCCCACATTAGGACGCACGCGCCGACCGACGTCCGCGCCGCGTCCTCCATGCCGTGCCGACCCGTGCCGCGTGTCGCCCGTCCACTCATTACGGTGTTTTGTGTTGATTAGATTAATGTCCCGACCGGCTTTTAGGGTAGATATGAAAGGCTGGAATGTGGAGTATTCGATGGCGAAGGAATAGATCGTGGAGTTGGTGTAAATCATGTGTGTGATAGGGTTAAAGGTTTTGAGGTGATTAATCTAGGATAAGCTTTTGATGGGTGAGCTTGAGTGGTCTTGGGACCTTGCATAGATGGTCATAATTAGGAATTCGAAGTATTTAAAGGTTCACACAATCAATGCCTCAAGATTTATGGCGCCAGCGAAACTGACGTAGAAAGAGATATCCACGAAAGACCACGAAAAAATAAATTGAGATGGCGTGATTAAAGAGACTCTAGTATTAGAACACGTAATCAGTGTCTGAACATAGAAAGCGCCACAGAGCACTTGAGGTGGCCCGGAAAAGAGATTTTGGAGTGAAGAAGACATAGGTATTAAAATATATTGATAGCACCTACGAAGCATAAAAGGGGAAGAGGCATGAATATTCAGGATTCCGGAAAACTTAGTGCCTGTGATGATGATGATGATGATGAAATGTATTGAAAGAACACAAAAAAGTCTCCAATAGGTTATCTAAGATCATAGGTAATGAGATTCAGAGATATAAAAACTTTTGATAAAGTTTATAAGCTAGCAAGGTTGGTTGGTTGATTGCCTTGACAGTGACCGTTAGTTCACTTACTGCATAATTTAAAACTGTTTATATGTGTATATTTGTGTAAACGAAATCGTATTTTAATCGATTTTCATAATTATCGAGAATAGACGAATTTGGTTGGGACTGTCTTTGCAAGATTTAAATGCCCAGCAGTTAATGTTCGGCTATGAAATAATTTTCCTTTTTGCTTAATTGACCAAATCATTAATAACATCTGCCATAATTCCTAAAAAATCTTTCAATAAACGGAAATCATTCAACCAAAAGACCAATATCCCCCACCAATTTCACTAAAACCCAGAACCCTCATTTTCAAACCCTAAAACTGACTTCGGAAGCGTCGAGGCGTGTTCCAATGTTCCAAAAAGTTATTTTATTTCATTTTCTGATGACAATATGTCACCGCACGCGTTTGGTAATGTTTCCGTTACGGATGAGCTATTGGCTAATTGTATGGATATTGTGTTTTTTTTTTATTATTTATGTGAAAGATTTATTAATGTCGTCGAGGCGAGTGTAGGGTTAATTTTTATGGAATTGTGTTTTGGAGTTTATGCAAATTAAGTTATGTTGGGAAAGTTTTAGTAGAAATATATTCTAACGGTAAACGATTTAGTCGTTACTTTATTTTGCTGATCGCACTTTGCCCAAAATAAAGGTTAGGTATATTATGTTATAATATTTTTTTCTGGTTAACAACCAACCGTTAGAGAAGAAGGAAAAAACATATACTGATAATTAAATACTGATTTGTTTAATTTATTTGAAAGTAATATATAACTACTATAAATAAAAACTTACTAGCAATATGTACAGGAAAAATTAAAATAAATAAATAAAAGAGAAAATTCATAGGGCGTCAAAAAATACGTCCACATCGCTGTCAACGGGAACAGTGCCCAGAACGCTGGCAACATTGCCACGTTGTATGGCAATGCTAAATACTTGAATGTTTTCGGATATTCCTCTTATCATCATAATCAGCCTATAATTTTCCCACTGCTGGGACACAGGCCATAATCCACCACGCAGGCCCAGTGTGGGTTGGCAGATGTCACATGTCTTCGAATTTTTGGTTCTAGGACATGCCGGTTTCCTCACGATGTTTTCCTTCACCGTTTTGAGAGCAGTGGTGATGAAATAAATTACACAAAGTAATGCACCTCGCTCTATAAGCTCATAATGGTTAGTATTACCATGTTTTTACACCCTTTACCCATTTCTGAAAAATTATCTATAGACTTGCGTGTCATAGCAAGCAGGTGCTTTTTTATGCCCTAAAAAACAAACCCTACCTTTAGTAATTATTACTAAAATACAAAAAGCAATCACTTCCCAGATTTTAGTGATAAACGAAACTAAACCTTGGACAATGAAACGGAAGCGACCTAAGATTCACCCCTGTGGTACACCCTACCATTACACTACATTTTAATCAAAAAATCCTACGGGTGTGAAGCCCAAATAAACAGGGGAATACTTTCCCATAACGATAATGAAAACAACGGGAAAATATAACAAAAAACATGATTTTTTTGTATACATTTAACGTGTGCGAGTTAATCAAACGCTGATCAGGATATTGTTTGTACAAACAATTACTGTGATTGTCGCGGTGATTTTTATGATGACTTTAGAAAATTATATTTTAGGGGTGCGGCGTCGTGTCATCGGTTTGTTATGATTTTTGTGTGAAATCAACCTGTTCTATAGTTCTCTTTGCCTTTCCAAATTTATTGAATAAATCCACTAGAAACTCATCTAAATATGATTTGACGGTACGGTTGGCCCAGTGGCTGAGTGATCGACTGCTGTGCAGCGTGTCGCGGGTTCGATCCCAAACAAATTTTGTATGACCCACAAGTAGTTGTTCAGGGTCTGGGTGTTTGTGTATGTGAGTTTGTATATTTTTTCACGATACAAGAGTTATTCCTAGTGTTGGGCATTGTTTTTTAGGGTTCCGTAGTCAACAAGGAACCCTTATAGTTTCGCCATGTCCGTCCGTCCGTCCGTCCGTCCGTCTGTCCGCAGTTTAGCTCAGAGACGCACAGTACTAGAGAGCTGTAATTTGGTGTAAATATACGGATTTGTTGTGCCGAAAAAGTGGTAAAATAAAATCTCGTAAAATATTTTTTTTTAGGGTACCTCCAGTACTTACACGTAAAGTGAGGATTTTTTTTTCTCGCGTACCCCTTATTGTGGGGTATCATTAAATAGACCTTTAAAAAATAATGATAGTTTCCATTAACAATTTTTTGATAAAAAAATTCTTTTGTGAAATATTAAGCTTTAAAGTGCTAAATTTTGCTCGATTCGAGTGTCCCCCCCCCCCTCTACCAGCTAAACGGTTATGTTTGGGGGTGTGAAAAAATTCACAATAGTAGTATATATAACGAAGTTTAAAAGAAAATTATCATGACTAAGTAGGCTTTACAACTTTACGAGTAATATTCAACCAACTTATAAAATGTACTTGATATCATATTTTCTTAAACAAAATGTATCGGAGACAACTGCAAATGTAAGTTTGTCAACTTTATTTTTACAGCTTTTATAGGTATGTTTTTTGAGGATAGGTAGGTTTTTATCGTCAACTATTTTTAACTAAATTCAAAAAAAGGAAGGGGTTCTAAATTCGTTGTAATCTTTTTTCTTATGTATTTTCCCCGATTTCTCAAAGACTCCTGGACCGATTTTGAAAATTCTTCTTTTTAAAATTAAATTCAGCGAAACAGTTTAGTTAGTTCGCATAAGTATTTTGATAGACAACTACGGAACCCTACACTGTGCGTGGCCCGACACGCACTTGGCCGGTTTTTTTTTAAATCAGTATTCTGGAAATGGCTACAACTACCTGTGATTTTGTAAAATGATAAGTAACTCTGTTGGACAGGTCCAGTTGACAAATCCACATTTGGATGATACGGTATCCACTATAAAATAAAATATGTTGACAATTAACTCTCTCCTACAAAAACATTTTAATTCAATGAAAACTTTCAAAATAATTTGAATAATGAAACCGAATGAATCGTAATATAATGACGTGCGCTCACAATGAGCGCAATGAGCCGAGCTGAGCGAGCGATCGTGCATATGGCAAGTACTTTTTTATTTTAGAGTTATAATGTATCTTGATACTTGAAGCAGGTATGGGTGTATGTTAGGAAAAATCCTGTTTTGTTTACTTTTCCTTTCAGAAAGGCATCGAGTTTTTGTTTTATATTTAAAGTTGCTATTTTGCGGGTCTGTCTAAGCAGGACACCGAACACGAAGAGTATATAAAGGACCAAGGTGTTTTTTTTGTCAGTAACTGTTTCAATGACAATACTCTCCAAGCTAGCCAGGATTTTTTATAAAAATCTGCTACGGTTATTTCTATGTTTATTTAAGATTGTTTTAAAAAAAGCTGCCATTTCCTTAAGCAGTCTCAAATAACACATAATTAAGCCATAAAACAAATGTTCGTATTTTATTTCATAAACTATTTATGTATATTTTATAAGCATATTATACCTTTACTGAATATTAATAAAGCTTCATTCAATTACAGTTTTGTCAAAAGAAGTTGTTGTCGAGAATTGAATAGATCAAAACCTCTTAGTCCCACTATACACACCCCGCTACAATGAAGGGGTACATTTGACTGACAACTAAATGAATATTTTTTAACACATTTAAATATTAATTATATTATAATCCATTCAAAACATTATGTCCTAATTCGTGTAATATGCACCATTGTGCAAAATGTTGTGCATTTTGAGATCTATTCAAATTATTTTATAAAAAGAGGTGTAAGGGTGAAAACAAGTGCTTTGTTGTAAATCTATTATCTAATAGAATGCAGATTTATGAATTTATCAAATAGCTTTCATAAATTAAAAACATACTCGTAGAATGAACACCTACGAAAACTATAGTACATTGTATTAGGATAAAACAATAGACAATCTTTATTCTAGTGTAGAATCCTAGTTTTTTCATTTGATATTTTTTTTCTCTTGATTCTATTACAGTCCAAAGGTGACTGAGACAAACGCTACGATGGCGCGGGCTTACCCAGAAGAAGCCTGTTTACTCTAACTTTGAAGAGATTCGAGTTGTATACGTTCGGGAACACCGACGTAGGAAGTAAGTTCCACTCCTTTGCTGTGCACATTATGAAGCAAGATTCAAAGCGCTTGGAACAAATGAATGTCAAAATATACACTGTTTATTAATTATGTAGGTACATTATCTACTCCGTGATGATCAAGAACAGCTGATTTTAAACTTGTATTGATACTAAAGAGCTCATGACCAAGTAATAGCAACAGCAAGTAACACTTGCCTAAGTCTGTCGGTGGTTGGGTGAAAATCAATAGATACCGAGTTTTCTCAATGATTCAGAAAGCACTAGAAGCAGTTGGGCTGTTTACAAGTAGACCGATAGCTGACATAGTTGTAAAAGGTATTACACAGATGACTAATTGGTACTACTCGTAATATCTTCTTATTAGAATTGACCACAGTCCTGATGATCATATAAGCAATAATGTAGATAATACTGATACAACAACACAATGACTGTTCCACATTCATAACTAGATCAGCAATCATTAATATCAATATACTGTTGAAATGTAACGTTTTTTAGCAATCTATACGCGCATATGCGATGATACTGCGATTTTTAACGAGGGAGGGTTGGTGTTAGTAACGTTGAAAGCGGCTTTATTGGTATTGAATATTGTGTAGATTGTAATGAACATTTTGATTGTGTAGTCGAAAAAAATGATGAAGTATCAACATTAATTGGAGTAAAGCAAGAACAGAATAGCCGGTCGAAAGATGACTGGAAAAGAGAAAGAGTATACTAATAATATTCCACTACTATCACACAACGACATCTAGTCCCAAGCTTTAAGCAGAGCTTGTGTTATGGGTACTAGACAACTGATAAACAATATTAAATATTTCTAAATACATACAATCGTATTAAGGATTCAATAAATTACACCCAGACACAGAACAAATTTAATGATCATGCTCATCACACAAACATTTGTCCTGGGTGGGAATCGAACCCACGACCCGCGACAGCAGTCAGGGTCATAACCACTAGACCTCTATAAAGAAGAAAATTAAATTGAGTACTCCAATTGAATCTTCTATCGTGATTATAATGTCATAAGCCCAGCGGATTAGGAAGTTAAAATGGCAGTGGCCATGAATGACGCAGAACTTACAGCTGGTGATGCCGTAAGGTTCTCGAATTATATACACCGGTAAACGCGGCATAGGACGTCCACCTACAAGGTGGAAAAACTATCTAGTGAAGACCACAGAATCGTATTAGATGCAAGGTGCTTCAAACAGGTCTTATTAGAAAGATATAGGGAAGCTTATGTTCAGTAGTAGACATTCTACGGCTGGTATGATGATGATACCAATTGGGTTTCGGAGACCTTATAAAAAATGAAGAGGAAAATAATCAAAGACCACTGCATGCCTTTGTTAAGGTAGAAAGTATAAGGATCATCTGTTACTTAACATTGCAATATTGTACCTACTTTCTGTGCAATTAAAAAATTATTCTATTCTACACATATTCTATTCTGGGAAAGATAGAAATAAAGACAGAGAGAGAGCGGTAGAAAGAAGAAATTAAGAAAGGACAACAAGAAAATCTTATCAGTACGTTTCTTTTAAAATCATCTGCCTAGCCTATTTCCAACTACATATATTGGGGTCGGCATCAAGTCGAACTGAACGCAGCTGAATACCAGTAATTGGTAATTGGAGCGACTTCCTATCTGACACAATACAACAATTGAAAGCCGGTGGGGCTTTACGTGCTTTCCGAGCAACTTTGGAAGCCGCTATGATTCCTAGATGGCCACCCATCCACAGACCAACCTCGGCAAGCCCGTTTAACCTGGAATATCGGACTGTTCAGCTGTAATTATTTAACTAAGAGCACCTCCAGCTTATTCCTTTAAGAGCTCTTCCATTTCTCTTAAAATATGCTTAAAAATAGGCCCAAATCATAGAATCAAGCAAACAGGAGCTCGCGTTTGTCTGTTTTTGCCAAACAAAAAATAGTTAGTTTATTAAACAACCAAAGATCATTAAAATCAACAACAGGATCTAGAATCCGTCTTCTATTTTAAGGAGAACACTCAAGTACTTAAAAATCTTAAGTTTCCGGTTACGAAAAAACCAGGTTGCGATATTTTTTGTGTCGACATCTCTTGTCTTAAGTATGGCGGCGTTTCGGTAGACGTTGAAAAAACTGTCGCGCGTGTCTTGAAGATTTATGGTTTTTGGTTCGAAATGAGCTTTAAAGGGTCCATCTTGGGTATTTTGATTTGACCATGTGTCTATCTGAGTTGCGGTCTTCATTTATTTTAATTGAGATGTTGATTCTTGAAGATTTTTTGGCACATTATCTGTGTCTACACATTTTGAAAAATGGTGCAATTGATGGATAGTTCTTTTTTTATGATTGTTTCAGATTTTGTAACCATGATAGTTTAATTTTCCCAGAAAACCAGTGGCGATTGGACTGCAGCGCAGCGTGTTCGATTTCCACGCGGAGCAAATGTATGATCTACAAGTAGGTGTTCTGGCTCTGGGTGATTGTGTATGTGAGTTTTTATATTTGTAAAGACACCCACGATACGAGAGAAATTCTTAGTGGCAACGTTTAAAAAACGAAAGAGATAACTATAGGTGAGTAGTAACTGGTGGACGCCCACGGCGACGCGCGTCGCTAGACGATCTCCGGCCACCGTAGACGCGGTCATTCGGGCAACTCGCTGCCCGACCATGGACCATGCCCGGGTCGATGTGTTCCACGCGCGCCTCAAAGAGCGTCAGCATAATGACGAGGCCCCCTCTCAGAAGGTCAAAGCCTGCCGTGGTCGCGGGACTTATTCCATCACCGTGACCCCGGAGCATAAAGGGTTATTGAAGGACACCGTGGATTTTAGTCAGTACAAGTCTGACAGTAGGGGGTGGGAGGACTCATTTGATGATTTTACCAAGCTAAAAAAAAGGAGAGTAGTAATTTAAGTGATACTGTTACTTTATAGCAGAAAAAAATACCATTCCTTTTTTCTAGAAAAAACAAAGCTTTTTCCTCCCCGACCTTATCATAATGGAAAGCCACACATCGAATGATAACGCAGTTTTATAGATGAGTGTACAAATACGGCGAACAAGTTTATCGGGCTACGTAATTGTGGGCCAGTTATCTAAATAAAGCAAATATTGATGGAGCCACTACATTACCGATAGCTACCTAGTAAAGAGCGACATATGGCTTGCGTGTTCTGGCTTTTATGACTAGTGGAAGTTACCGCGAATTTCAAAACATTAACCAGTAGGGGAAAAGTGTATAAGACGGGGACGCAAGGTTTAATGGGGACATACACTCTTTAGGCTTAATGCAATACGAACGTAGCGCTGGCGCTTGCGCTACGTATGTATTGCATCAAGACGTAATTTTCAAGCGGCCATTAACAAATGGAGTCCTGTTAGCGCTTGCGCTACGTTAGTATTGTGTTAAGTTTGCCTTAAGTGTGTGATTTCCCATAATACCTTGCGTCCTCGATGTATTGGTCTTGGGATCATTAATATTCAAATGATACATGTGGTACACTGTAGAACAGTACCCTTAGCACGAGTTTTCAGTATTTGAGACGTAAAGTTAACTGAAACTTTGAAATTTTTAAATTGTCAATTATTTTCAAGGAAAAAATTAGTTCCTTCTTCGCACACCAGAGGCGCTGTTCCATTTTTTTTCATACAAGAAACGCTGTAAATACTTAAAAGACGCTGTAAAGTAAAAGAGTGAAAACTCAAGCTAAGGGTACAGGACGTCATTTGCAAGCGGACATTAACAATTAATGGCGTCCTTTAGCGCTTGCGCTACGTTGGTGTTGTGTTAAGTTGGCCTTAAGTGTGTGATTTCCTATCATACCTTGCGTCCCCTACTTATACACTGCTCCTTACTGTTTTGTTTTTAGCGATTATCTTCAAATCATAATAAATATGGTGTTCTGTCTATATGTCAGGGTGTTAAATAAGTTAACTACTTTATTATGAATTTTATATGATTTATTTGATTAGCCATTTCTTCATGGCGTCCATGACATCATGTCGTGTCCGGGAATACAGTGTTGCCACGTGCAACTGAACTAGTTGTGTTGCCACAAATATATCTAAGTTTAACAATAAATCTTATATCAAACATCCCCCGTAAAGCTAAACAGTTTACATAATTGAGCATTTAACTTAACTCATAATCTCTTAAATACAATGGCACTTTAGTGACCCTACCTGATCTCATTCTCCTCTCAGGAATAGCTTCTGTGTGATCAGTGTTTGTTACATTATCATTTGTACTATCCGACTCATTATGTTGATGTCCCTGCCCAATATCCTCTGACTGGCTTTCAAGCAGCATATCAGGCTCACTGTTTTGTCTTACAATAAACTTATTTTTACTAGGTCTAATATGTCTTTCATTTCTCCTAACCACATTACCTTTTTCATTTTTTACAATGAAAGATCTAGGACCATCGGCTTCACCAATAAGTTTCCCTGCGCACCATTCCTTATTGGGTGCATTTTGTATCATTACATTATCCCCCAAAGTAAAAGATTTCCTTTCCTTTGCAGTTTTATTATATATGGTCCTAGATTTTTCTTTGGTTAACATCAATTGCTCTCTAACATTTAGTGGTACTTTTGGTTTTAATAATTCTTGTGTACAAGGTAAATTAGTTCTTAACAACCTACTCATCAACAATTCAGATGGACTATACTCCAACCCTGCTACTGGGGTTGTTCTGTAATGCAACAAGGCAATTTCAAAATCAGAATGGTCCTCTAAACACTTTTTTAACATGCCCTTTACTATACCCACTGCTTTTTCTGATAACCCATTTGATTGAGGGTATCGGGGGCTGGACTTTATCAACTCAATATCGAATTTTCGAGAAAACTTTACGAATTCAAAGCTACCAAAAGGCACATTGTCACTTACTATATACCTGGGAACACCATGAGTACAAAAAATTGACAGTAACTTTTTAATTATATAGCCAGCTGTTTTGTTCCTTAAATACTTTACTTCTATCCACTTTGAATAATAATCGACCAGAACTAAATAGTCTCTCCCAGCAAAATGAGCAATATCCATACCAACTTTATTGAAAGGTAGGTCAGGTATTTCATGAGACATTAAGGGTTGTCTAGGATTTGATGGCCTATACTTTTCACAAGCTTTACATTTTGACACAAACTCTTCTATGTCTCTTGACATTCCTGGCCAATACAACACCTTTCTGGCACGTTTTTTACATTTTACAATTCCAGCATGCCCTGAATGAATTATTGACATTATCTCTTTTCTTGTATCTTTAGGTACAAGTATTTTATTTTCATAAAATATAAGTTGGTCTTTCACTACTAAATAATCTTTTAATTTGTACAACTTTTTCAGCTCAATACCTTGTATATTTTTATCATTTTTAGGCCATTCTGAATTATACCATAACATTATTTGTTGAAGATTGGGATCTTTTGCTGTCTCTTGTTTTAATTCCAGTAACTTATTATTTGAAACTTGCAAATCAGTTTCTAAACCATATACAACTCTTCTTCAATTTATACTATGTACTAACTCTCTTAGCACTGGATCTAACTGAGCATTATTTGTGTCATAATGTCTTGATAAATAATCTGCTATATACATTTTTGAACCAGGGACATACCTTATTTCAAAATTATATTTTAACAATTTGAGAACCATGCGTTGCAATCGAGCAGAAATTTTATTTATATCTTTATTCATTATTGCTACAAGAGGTTTGTGATCACTTTCTACTATAATATGACGCCCATAAACAAACTGATGATACTTATCCATAGCACAACAGATGGCAAACAACTCTTTCTCTATGGGAGCCCATCTTTGTTGACATTCCGTATAACATCTTGAATAAAAAGACAATGGCTTTCCTTCTTGTAACAAGCATGCTCCCATGCCACTTTTAGAACTGTCAGTTTGTAATACTATATTCCCATTTTTTTTTAAGACTGATAAGGTGGGAGCTGAACTAATTCTCCTTTTTATTTCCTCAAAGGCTTTAACTTGAGTTGTGCCCCAGTCCCACACAACTTCTTTTTTCAATAATTCTCTAAGAGGTTCAGTAGTTTTTGAATATTGTGGTATAAATTTACTTAGATAGTTGGACATGCCTAAAAATTTTTGCAATTCCTTTACACTTCTGGGTTGCTTTAACTCCTCTATAGCCCTAACATGTTCAGGATCTGGTTTTATACCTGATTTTGACAACATTAATCCTACATACTTAACAGTCTCACATCTATATGGTATTTTATTTTCATTAAATTTTACATTGTGTTTTTTTGCTCTGTCTATTACCTTACTCAAAATTTTGTCATGTTCTATTAAACTGTCCCCAGCCACAATTAAATCATCAAAATAAACATAGACTCCCTGTATATCACTAAAAATGGTAGTATTTATTCTTTGCATTACCTCTGGTGCTGAAGAAATACCAAATGGCATTCTCCTGAAGCAATACCTGCCAAAAGGTGTTCCAAATGTGCACAGCTTATCCTTATCATCCAACATAACTTGAAAAAAACCATCTTTCATGTCTAATACTGTGAAGATCTGCTTACCTGCAAGAGAATTATAAATTTCCTCAGGAGATGGTATTTGATAGTTCTCTCTAAGGATGCATTTGTTTAACTCTTTTGGGTCTAAGCACAGTCGAAGGGACTTATTTGGCTTCTCAACGATTACAAGATTATTACACCATGCTGTCGGTCCCTGTACCTTTTCTATTATACCTCTACTTTCATAGCTTGCTAAAGTATTTTTTAACCTCTCTTTAATTGCCTGTGGAACTCTTCGAATAGGTTTCACAACAGGTAACACTGATTCCTTTAATTTTATACTGTAAGTCCCTATATTTCCTAAGCCTGAAAATACCTCTATGTTTGCTTTCACAAAATTTTCTTTATCATTTGTTACAATAGCATCCAATCTTTTCAATAATTTCAATTCTATACAAGCTGGCAACCCTATCACCGGCTGAATTAGTAAATCAACTATGCAAAATTTTAATTTTACCCGTTTGCCTTTGACCATGCAGTTTAATTTAACAGTACCTACAGTTTTAATTTCTTGATTATTATAAGCCAACAACACAGTTGAATTCTTTAACAAACAATTGGTATTATCTTTAACTTTATCATATAGCTTTAATGGTAAAGTATTACAGTCAGCCCCTGAGTCTAATTTGAACTTTATGTTAATTCCGTTGATGTTCACAATTTCATTCCATTGAAGATTTCCACTAAAGTTACTTACTGAATCCACTACAAAGTCTTCCGAGCAATCACTGTCACTCTCTCCCTTTTGAACAGAGTCAACTTTTTTTCTTTCTTCTTAGGTGCTTCATTTCTTATTGATTTAGTACGACACACAGCAGCAAAATGATTGTAGTTGTTACAATTTGCACACTTTTTTCCAAACGCTGGACATTTTCTCGCTGGGTGCCTTTTGCCGCAGTAAGTACATGTAAGTATCTTGGACCCCCCTGCTTGTCCTATGTCTACTTTCTTGATGACATCTACTTCCTGCTTTATTTGCATTGACATTTCAAGAGTCCTTGATTTTCCTGCCTCCGCTGCACGGCATTGGTTGATAACCTGGTCTAGTCCAATATCGGCCTCCCTTAACAATCTCTCCTGCACTCCCTTATCTCTAATTCCAATGACGATCATATCTCTCACAAGCCTATCCTCTTGATCTTTGAAGTCGCATTGCTTAGCTTGAACCTTTAGCTTCGTGATGAATCTGTCTACTTGCTCACCCTCTTCCTGTTTTAAGTTAAAGAATTTGAAACTACTTGTTATTATATTCTTCCTCGGCTCCACATAGGTATCAAATTGTTTTAATAAATTGTCCAAGGTTTTAACCTCGTTCGGTTTCATGTGTGAATTATACACATCGACTGCGTCCTCTCCTGCAACATTTAGAAAAACAGCCACTTTTCGTTCTTCTTTGGCGTCAGACAGTCCCACTGCTTCCAGATACAGCTGGAATTGCTGTTTAAATCTGGACCAGTTTGCCCCATCGCCCGACAAAACCAACCCAGTTGGCGGTTTTATTCCCTCCATTTTGTGCTCAGAATGTCTTTCACTAAAGTTTCTTCCACTAAGGTTTAATAAGTTTTAACCTGACACCATGTTCTGTCTATATGTCAGGGTGTTAAATAAGTTAACTACTTTATTATGAATTTTATATGATTTATTTGATTAGCCATTTCTTCATGGCGTCCATGACATCATGTCGTGTCCGGGAATACAGTGTTGCCACGTGCAACTGAACTAGTTGTGTTGCCACAAATATATCTAAGTTTAACAATAAATCTTATATCAAACATATGGATACCGGAAATCTGACGATCCTTTCATTATTGAACTTCAGCAATGCTTTTAACACCGTCGATTTTGATGTCCTGCTCGGCATACTCTGCTCTCTTAACATATCTCTAACAGTAATTGATCGGTTTCGAAGTTACCTGTGCAACTGCCTACTACGTGTTTGCTTGCAGGTGTGTCATCTTCATGGCGCGTAATACTTCTGCCGGCGTACCGCAGGGGAGCGTTCTATCTCCTCTTCTTTTTGCAATATTTATTAACTCTATTTTTTATGAACTTCTCTCATCCTACCATCTATTTTGCTGAAGATCTGCAAATTCATTCACAAGCTCCCTTAGATAAATTGTCAGAGGCTGTGAATGTGGTTAATGCGGACTAGCACGTATTCTGGAAAGGAGTTTGGCACACGGTTTAAAGGTTAACCCTACGAAGACTCAAGTCATTGTTGTTGGCAGCTCTAGGCTGCGTTCTAGAATTGACTGGACAAAGCTTCTTCAGATTATTTTTGATAGAGTTACAATTCCAACAGTGTTTCTGTTAAGAATCTAGGCATTTTCAAATTTTATAAAACAGGTGTGTAATGATTTAGGTGTGCAATAAAGTATATTCTATTCTAAAAAGGAATTAATCGCTTAAACAGCAGTTTTCTTAGTCAGTGTCCATAGTTTCTCACGCTCAGTTAGTGTTTCTCATAATCTCAATCACAAGGGCACATGTTGTACCGAACAAAGGTTCCTTACATTTTGTCAAGTGCTTGAGTGTGAACGACACTTGAATTACAACAGCTACTGTACTTACTTGTTGTGATTAAAGAGACATTAATTTATGAGTTTGATGTATTTTATAACTGTACCCTTAGCCCGCATTTTCAGTATTTGAGACGTAAAGTAAACTGGAACTTTGACAATTTCAAATTGACAATTTTTAAAGAAAAAATTTGTTCCTTCTTCGCACACCAGAGGCTCTGTTCCATTTTTTCATACAAGATGTAATGTTCGACGGGTCGGAAGGGGTTCTTTATCAATAATACAACACCAGCGAAGATTATAAGTACTTTTAATGTGCTTACGTGTTTAACAATGTTGCAGACGTAACCGAGATGATTGTCTTACGACAGACCAGGCAGGACTCTCATTTGATGGGAGAGAGGACCCTTTATATACTATTACTTTATCTTACATTCATTAAGGACGCCAAATACACAACTCAAAGGTCACAATAACATCGTTTGAAAATAACATCATTTAGCATCATTTAAGAATCAACAAATCATTACCATACTCTAATTGATGGGAAATATAAATAAATCATTAGTAATGGAAACTTACACTGGCGCGCTTATGGTAGCATGTACATTACAATCCTCCCCCATTAAGAAAGACAACGGGTTGTCTTTTAACAATATTTTCTAGTTTCTTAACACATTTAAACTTAAACATTAAACATATTATTGTTAATTACATAACTTAATTTCTAGTTAAACACTATTTAGTTAGTTAGTTTTTAATTGAGCAATTCGACTACTTCTACGTAATGGTGCTGTAATTACATTATTATCTGAACTAGTTGATGGCATTTCTTCTAGCTCTATATCATTCTTATTATTAACCTTAAACGTTATACAATTTGTAATTCTAGAACAACAAGTTTTCGAATCTTCTAGTGCTAACATTCTACTTCGACTTGTACAAAAGAATTTACGATTGTAAATATATTTTCCCAGACGATACAATAGATAAAATCCCAATACTTTTACAATTGACATAAAAATATACACAAAATAAACATTATTAACAACTTTGTTAAATATTGAGTCGTCTTCCATTTCATTAATTAACTTATCAATTTGATCAATTTTCGTACTAGCTAAATTTAAACTTTCAATATCGAGTTTTTTATGTGCTTTTAGGGGTATAAATTCTATCTTTGTTATATTCCTATCTTTGATTTTTCTACAACAATCATCATTAATTATATCTATTGCAGGTAAAAATGAATTCCTTTCACTGAACAATCCTTTAGTTTCACTTTGTAATATAATATTTCCAGTATATAACTTACAATTATTAGCAATCAATAGTATTCCAGTGTCAGTTAAATCAAAATCAACTGGCTCTTGATTTTTACAACTTAATGTAGCTACTGTTTTATCTGGTACAACAAACAACCAACTGTTACCATTGTGTAATTTATGCCATTGTTCATGGTTTATATATGACATTCTAGTATCACATTCTAGAGGTATTTTGGATTTTTCCAATATTAATTCAGTTTCACAGGTGGGGTTACCATGTACAGAATATAAAGGTGAATTTAATTTACAAAGATAATCATGTGACAATTTTTTACAATCATCTAAATTTTCAAGATAAGTATAGTGCATTTTGTTCATTGACAACATAAAATATTTTTCTTTTGGTAATATAAATATAAAAGTATTATCCTTATTTCTTAAAGGTACAGGCAAAATGTTATACAATTCATAATTAGATTGAGTAATTAAAGGTGTCTTAATAACAAAAACAAGTTTATCATTCATATAGTAAGATGCGAGGTTTACAAGTGACAATAATTCTGGTGCATCATTAATCGTCAAACTTAATGGATATTTGGTTTGTAAAGGTAAATATGACATTGTCTTCTTGAGTTCACCAATATATTGTTCAGGAGTTATAATAATTGGATGTAAAGCATTATTTTTCGTAAATAATATCGCATTTATAATAGTTGAAATTTCGTTATTGACTTCTGATGTAATTAACGTTAACAAAGATAAATGTTCATCAATATCCTGCTTAATATTTATATCAAATAGAATTGCATCAGTGCTTTTGGTATAATTTGATAAAATTTCTAAATTTTTACTAAATATCTTTTCGTTGTTGTTAAGATCAGTGATGGTATTATTAAAATTCGAGATTGTTGTTTTAACAATATTAGTTTGAGTTTTCAACAAGGACAATATATCGTGTTCATGTGAATCTAACTTATTAATCGCGTCGTCATAACGTTGTGCATCTTCTACGTCTAGAGTACCGAATAAAACCTTAAATAACTTTCCTATGCCATCAATATAAGATCTCTTAAATCTACGAACGTTATCGGTTCTACCTGTTAATTCTTTTAAAACATTATTTTCAGTAAATAATTGAGGAACAATTTGATCGAGTATAGTGACTGATGTGTCACAAAGTGAAAACTTACTAAACTTGCTATGATTACATATTTCTTTAGTTCTACTAAAAGTATTACTTATAAAATCAATTTTTCTTTCTATTTCTGAAATATCTAGATAACTAATTAAAGTCCATTCGCTATCGTAATGGTTAACCTTACCTAAGTTTTCAAAATATATACCTCCTCTATCTATCTTAGTAATATTATAATATGAACCTAAACTAATTGCTTCCGCACTATGTAATATCATTAATGTCTTCAGAACGACGATCATCACGATCATTCTGAAACAAAAGCATGTTTCAACCGGTTAGTATGAACCCTTTGTTTCTTTTTCTTAATCTGTATAGTCACATTAACTGAAGAATTGACTTCTATGATTTTATAAGGTCCCGACCAATATAGTGATAGTTTCTTCGATTTCCCAGGTTTTATTTGTTCATTACTTAAATAGACTAAATCGCCAACATTATACTGAACTTCTTTACTCTTTTTATCGTATGATTGTTTATTTGTTACTTTTGATTCGATTAATTTATTACGTGCTAATTCTCTGGACTTCCTAAGTTTTAACTCAAGTTCCTCTAAATAATCATTATAACAATATTTAAACTCTGGTGGTTTCGTAATAGATGTTGGTAATTTTGCTTTTTTACCAAATATTAATTCGAAAGGAGTAAATTGGGTTGAGCTATGAACGCTTGTATTGTAAGAAAACATAGCAAAATCTAACCATTTGTCCCAATTAGATTGATCTTCATTCACATAATGTTTTAAATAATCTGCCAATGTTAAATGGCTTCTTTCTAAAGCTCCGTTTGACTGTGGATGATATGAAGTTGTATTAATCTTTTTCATTTTAAGAAGTTTGGACATTTCTTTAATTAAAGATGATGTAAAATCTGCACCTTTATCTGATAGTAAAATATCAGGTATACCAAATCTACAAACAAAGTTTCTCACGAAATAATCTGCTATTGTCGTTGCGTCATGTTGCGGTATAGCATAAGCTTGCGAAAATTTAGTCAAATCATCTTGAAGCGTTAATATATATTTATTTCCGCTTTCTGTAACGGGTAATGGTCCTACGATATCTAATGAAACCTTTTCAAATGCATCTGTCGATGTAGTTGTAATTTCCATCGGCTGTTTGCATTTTTTTCTATCCAGTTTATTTTCTTGACATGATTTACAATTCTGGATAAAATTTTTAATATCACTTTTCATTGATTCCCAATAATATTTAGACTTAATTTTCTTGTAAGTTTTATGAAAGCCTATATGTCCTGAGATTGGATTCGAATGATTTTCCTCTAAAATTAATGGTATATCCTCCCTCTTTGGAGACATGACACTGTCATGAAAGATTTTGATCTTTATATCTGTGTCTCTAAATAAATATCTAATGATTGTTCTAATTTTATGCCACTTTAAATGAAATCTACAAAAACCTCCCATACTGATTTCGTTAATTTTATTTTGAGACAATAAAACTTTTAATTCTTTAAATGTTTCAAATATGTCCTCATAAGTTACACTATCCCAATAGTTTATTTTTACGAATGCAAAAAATAAGTTATTTTCCTCCGAGTCGTTTATCTTTAGAATTTTGTATTGCTTAGGACTTTTTGATTTTAATTCTTCGATTAAGTTTTCATATTCAACGAGTTGCTTATCATTTACAAAATCTAAATCACACGATGTAAAAATGACTTTATTTGTCTTTTTAGGTATTGGATCACTATGTTCTTCTATATTATTCGATAATATAGGTCTTCTTTCTATTTCCTTTAAAAACGATGAGTAACTTTCTCCACTTCTTGTAACTACACACAATTCTTTTTCTTCGTTACAATCAGGCTTAATTCTACTTAATGCATCTGCGTTTTGATTTAGTTTACCTTGTTTGTATATAATTTCATAATCATATTCTTCTAAGCGTAGCCTCCACCTAGCTAATCGAGATCCCGGGTCTTTAACATTCATCAACCAAGTTAGTGGTTTATGATCTGTAATGATCCTAAATTTTCTCCCGTAGAGATATGGTCTATAATGTCCAACAGACCATACGATTGCTAGCAGCTCTTTTTCAGTTGTTGAATAATTAATTTCACTTTTATTTAAAATTCTGCTCGCATATGCAATCGGAAGATCATTTGGTATTTGACCTTGTGATAAGACACTACCTATTGCGAAATTACTGGCATCTGTAGTTAAATTAAAAGTTTCTGTAAAATCCGGATATTGTAAGATAGGTTGTTCGCATAATTTTGATTTTAATATTTCAAATGCTTCTTGTTGTAAACTCGTCCAAATAAATGGTTCATTCTTTTTCAGTAATTTTGTTAATGGTTGACTATAATTACTAAAGTTTTCAATGAATCTCCTGTAGTAGCCTGCTAACCCTAAGAAACCTTTTATTTCTTTTGGATTTTTAGGAACCGGGTAATTTATTACTGCTTCTATTTTCTTTGGATCTGGTTTTACACCGTCCCGCGTTATTAAATGACCTAAGTACATAACTTCAGTTTTTAAAAATTCGCATTTATCTGGCTGTAATTTTAATTTATGTTCTGACAATCTATCAAATACTTCTTTCAATTTTATATTATGATCTTGCAATGAACTCCCATAAACGACTATATCGTCTAAATATACAAAACATTTAATTCCTTGTAATCCAGTTAATACGTTATTCATCAGTCTTTGAAAAGTTGCTGGGGCATTTTTTAAACCGAAAGGCATACGATTGAATTCGTAATGTCCTAGAGGAACACTAAATGCTGTTTTCATCTGATCCTTTGGATCCATTTTTATTTGATGAAATCCTGACGCTAAGTCTAGTGTTGTGAAGTATTTACTATGTCCTAATTGATCTAAAATATCATTTATTTGTGGTAAAGGATACACGTCACCTACACTAATTTCATTCAGTTTTCTGTAATCTATTACAAGCCGCCATTTTTTTTTTCCAGATGCGTCCATCTTTTTAGGTACTACCCATACCGGAGAGTTCCATGGGCTATTAGATGGTTTTATAATATTATCTTTTAAAAGCTTGTTAATTTGATCATTAACCTCACTTTTCAATGCTTCGGGATATCTATACGTTTTTACATTAATTGGTGTATTATTATTTGTTACTATTTCATGCATGACAGTATCAGTCGCCGTTAATGCATCACCATCTAAATGAAAAATATGATTATATTCCATACATAATTTTAACAAAGATTCTTTTTCTTCTTTGTTCAAATGATCAGTCCTGAGAGTTTTCTCTAACTTATTCAAACGATTACTATCACATTTATTAACTTGATTGATCTTTACGCATTCCTCATCCGCTTCCTTTTTATGCTTAAAGGGATCTATTTTTATTTTTACTTTATTTACCTCGACGCTTTTATCAGTTGTATTCAAACACACCGTTAACGCTTTGTTATTATTTATTTTGACGATACTTGGACACAAATATACTCCTTCTGATAAAGTTACGGTTTCTGGAATTATTCCTTCTTTCACATTTTTATCACATTCTACGTTAATCATAACAATCTTTTCACACCTAGGCTCTATTTTAAAATTTGAGCATTCATAATTATCTTCTATTTCATTAATAAAATCATCGTCCCTCCTGACATCTACTATGTCATAATTTTCGTATTCAGTATCACTTTTTTCATATTCCGTACCGTTATCTTCCGTATTATCAAAATTATTCTCTCCATTGTTTTTATGATTATCCTCTTCGTTCTCTATTTTTAATTTCAACTCATAAATTTCTATCGTATTTTCCTTATAATTTATTATCGCATTGAATTTTGACATAAAATCACCACCAATAACTCCATCGCATTCTATAGGAAAGCTGTCAGGTATCACGTGAAGTGTATGACTAACTCTGTTATGTCCTATTAGAAATGACATATGGACGTAACCAATCGTATCTGTTGGTTTGGCATCTTTATCTATCCCTTTCAATTTTATTATTTTATCTTCATTTATTAAAACACCTTCATGCAAAGCATTAACTTTAATTAGACTTACTTCTGCTCCCGTATCAATAAGAAATTTCTTTTCTCTTTTTAATCCTAATGCATTTAACCTAACATAAATTGATGTTTTAGTATTGATAAATCTTACTCGGCCTGTACTATATCTATTGTCCTTGGATCGGCCATCATCCTCAGACCATTTTAGTTTAAATTATCACAATTGGGTTTGTTATCCTCAGAACGAGAATGTTTGTTTTTATAATTGTGATTGTTATTTCTATTACCAAATCGACCATTGTTGTTGGTATTATCGTTATTCGAGAAATTGGGTCTGTTGCCATGATTTGATCTGTTTGACTGTTGTTTATTTTTAAACCAACAATCTTTTTCTAAATGACCCTTCTTTTTGCAATTGTAACAGGTTACTAAGTTTATTCGGTTATTAGTATGCATTCTTCTAACATTGTTATTTTGGTATCTACTTTGATTTTGTTTGCTCATTTCAAATCTGGATTTTATTTCTTGTTCTTCGGAGACTGCTATTGAAACTGCCTCTTCAAAGTTGCTAGGTTTTTGTGATTTTAGCAAGATGTGCAATTGTGGTATAAGACCGCTAATAAAAATATTTAATGCTTGATTCTTTAGTAATTCTATGTTTGCTTCCCGGGCACTGTTAGAAAGTTTTGGATCTAAAGATTTAATTAATTTTATTAAACAACTTTCCACACGATTAGAATAGCTTACTACAGGCTCATGATTGCCTTGCCTACACGAATTTAGTTCCAGTTGCCACTGTGCAAACGTTCGTTTCTCAGAATAATTTTCTAATAAGTGATCTTTTAGTTCGTTCCACGATTCGAATGATCTATTCAACAAAGTCGACCTAATATTACCATCAATTTTCGATAGCACTATGGACACAAATGCAATTCCATGTGCAGGATTAAGAAACTTGTATGCATTATTACAGTTGTCTATGAATACATGTAAATTAGCCTTATCACCATTATATCTATTTATCATTCTTTCCGCCAATGCGATATCTATGAAACAGTTGCTTTCTGCTTTTGCCATTATAACTGCTATTCTACTTAGTTTGAAGTAAGTACCTTTGAGAGTTTTCTGCTGCTCGGGGAACGCTGAACACTATCGCGAAGATAGAGACTGCACGGAGGTAGTAACGCGAAGTTACCGAAGAACCGCTGATACAGCCTTGTTGACCACGCCGTTCAATCTTCCGAAGCGTCTCGAGTATAGTACACCTCGACTATAGACTTGACCTTCGTTGTTGCTGATGTAGTTAGTATTGAAACGCCTTTCCTTGATGCTGTGCTAGATCAGCACTCAATGGCTATCGCTTTTAACACGATAACACTGGAGACTGGATACCACAAAGAGTATTCGTAAGCTCTTGAAACTTACTACTCGCACTTCTTGGGTTTCACTTAAGCACGCACTTTCCCGACACTATCAACTTTAACCGATCCCACTTCTGACACCAAAATGTAATGTTCGACGGGTCGGAAGGGGTTCTTTATCAATAATACAACACCAGCGAAGATTATAAGTACTTTTAATGTGCTTACGTGTTTAACAATGTTGCAGACGTAACCGAGATGATTGTCTTACGACAGACCAGGCAGGACTCTCATTTGATGGGAGAGAGGACCCTTTATATACTATTACTTTATCTTACATTCATTAAGGACGCCAAATACACAACTCAAAGGTCACAATAACATCGTTTGAAAATAACATCATTTAGCATCATTTAAGAATCAACAAATCATTACCATACTCTAATTGATGGGAAATATAAATAAATCATTAGTAATGGAAACTTACACTGGCGCGCTTATGGTAGCATGTACATTACAAAGAGACGCTGTAAATACTGGAAAGTAAAAGAGTGAAAATTCGTGCTAAGGGTACTGCTAACTCTCAAAAACATTAAACAAAAACATAGCGAACAAATTGACAGTCGTAAGTAGAACTGAAGTAATTTCCACCTGTCTGGATGGACCTATTTCAAGGATTATTTAGATGTTTTTCATAATTATTTAGCGGTAGTTACAATGATTTCGACATTAGGTTAGTATAAGCTAATTTTAATGTAGTTGAAGAGTTATAAATAATGATATAGAGACGTACAGAGATGGTCACGTCTTTAACCTCAACGCTCCCGCCTTCTCCCTTGCTGGCATGACTGTTTCGCAGAAGGAGGTGACCGCTTCCCATTCCGTCTTGCCCCGCAGCAAGGCCTCGACCAATGCCGGGCGCGAGAGGTCGCCGCCTCTTGTCTTGCAAGCGGAACATTCCTGCTCCGTATGCTCCACCGTGTCCTCTGGGCGATCCTCGCCGTTTCGTTTAGCCCTGGATAGGGGAAACTGGAAGTCATGTCTTTGCCCAGCTGTGGGATGACTGTATCAGTTTGACGGTATTTTTGGCGCAGTGACTTAGCCATTGACTGCTGACTCTGCGTGGCGGTGGTCGAATCCCGCACGGAACAAATAAATATTCAAGAGAAATACTTTTTATGGGACTTCGTTACTTTTAAAGAAAAGTATGAGAAATTGTGACTTATTTTATTACGAAATATAAAAACGTGGGTTTTTAGATTTTTAAATCTTTTAATTATTTTATAATTTATTCGTATCCCATTCAGCAAACCTTTTCATTTGATACCCTTATCATATATGGTGAATTTCAAACAGCCAATCTGCCATCTTGGGCAGGCCGCCATATTGAATTTGTTATGTCGTTTCTTAGCTAATCATGTATATTGTCATCAGATCAATTTAATTCAGCCTGCTAGCTTATCGGGAAGTGCCTCAAAATTGAGTTGCAAAAGTACAACCGGAACGACAAACAAACAAATAAACAAACAAGAAAAGTGAGTTTATAAAAACGTGGGAAAAACTTGAGAAAAATCGATCGTTTGGTCGGGCCGTCTAGCATAATTCCTAAAGCAAATTGAATTCTTTAGTGATGCAGATTGCGAAAGTCCTCAGGCAAATCTCACATGATTTGATTGATCGATGTTGGTTCAAGTTCAAGTTGAGAAAGATTAGTTAGAAATTGTCGGTCAACCTAATGCCTCATTTAAATATGGCAATGCCCTGTTCAAGTGTTCGTAGTTATTGTAACGGTAGTTTTTAAGGCTTGGCTAGGCTTGGGTCCTCTTTCTTAGGGGTATTGGGTTTTAACCCACTACGCTGGCCCAGAGATTTGACAGATGTCTGGTTTTTCCCTTTTTGGACTAGGACTTTCACAATTTAGGACTCATTAATATTAGTCATTTTACCCGCGGCGCTAGGCAACTGGGCCTCTCCTAGATATGAGCGCCGCGCCGGCGCGCCGCCGCCGCCGTGATTTTCCCCGCGCCGCCGCCGCTGTCGACAGGCGTCGGCGCGCCGAACCCAAGCGGGCGGCGTTCAGTTTAATCTAACACGCTGATCAAACCGAACGCACGATAATAAATGCTGGCAAAATGGCGGCACTAGACGTAGACGTTTATAAAATGATACTCTTTGACATTACAATTTCTGTGTTGTCCAAGTTATCAGCAAACAAATACAGTTTTTGTAGAACCTATTTTGGTCAGTTGGTTGTTAATATTAGGGAAAAAAGCGAACAGATGATGAGCACTCATCAAGGCTTCTTTTTTTTTAGCGTGGTAAAATCATCAAATGAGTCTTCCCACCCCGGGCAGGGTGGGAGGGACTCTCAGACTCATACTGACTTCCACGGTGTCCTTCAATAGCCCTTTATATCCCGACAGGCTTTGGCCTTCTAGAGGGGGGCCCCGTCATCATACTGATGCTCTTTGAGACGCGCGTGGAACACAACGCGCCGACGACCCGGGCATGGTCCGTGGTCGGACAGCGAGTTGCCCTGTACTCGCCGCCCTCGCCTACGGTGGCCGAAGATCGTCTTGCGATGTCCGTTGCCGTGGGCGTCCACCACTGCGGCTGGGACGGAGAGGACGCTGTCTTCTCCCTCACGCGGCCCGCCTCCGCTTTCGCGAGCATGACTGCCTCGCAGATGCAGCATGGCCGCGACCAATGCCGGGGTGCGAGAGGTCTCCGCCTATCGCCGCCGTGAGGACACGTAGGTGCTCTGCCCAAGCGAGGTAGTTTTGCACCGTATGCTCTACAGTGTCCTCCAGGCGATCCTCGTAGCGGTGACACCCAGGCGTTTCCTCCTTCCTCATCAGACACAGGTTCCTCCCGAAACTTCCGTTTCCGGTGAGGACCTGCGTCTGCGGTAGGTCAGGACGCCGTGACGCCTATCCAGCCACTCCCCCAAGAGGGGTCTTACTGCCACGATTGCGGCGTGCCCGGACGTCGGTTTCGACAGTCGTCCCTCCATACTGCCCTGAGATCGCGCCGGAGCTCGCTTCCCTCCGCGCCTCGACTTCTCGAGCCAGGGGGTTTACGACCCGGCGCTACGCCACCAGGCGCCATTCTAAAGGCGCTGGAAGGTAGTCGCCTCCAGATCCCAGGACAGCAATCGGGCAGATCCGGAGATTGACCGATTCGCCGGCGATCATACGGTATCCCCGAATCATACGGACAGTCATGACCCTCTGGCATACTCATCAAGGCTTACAGTAAAAATATAGCCACCAGCAATTTTTAATGTTAATTTGGTTTTTTTTTTTAGTTTATCTTGCCAATTCAATTTGTCTCGTCAAAATTATAATAAATCTTTAATTATACGTAAAACATTGTTCTATTTCTTCTCTTAAATTAATTAATTATAGTAGTTAAATAAAAGTCACGCCGCGCCGCCGACGCCGCCGCCGCCGGCTCCAAAAAGTCGGCGCGCCGCCGCCGACTGATTGACCATCGGCGCTCATATCTAGCCTCTCCCAGTTGTAATGTCCCTTTGTGCCTATTGGCCCTGTTTTGTTCTGTCTCCTGCTTGCATGGAGGGAAGTGGGAACATATATTTTTTCCTACTCCTCCACTATTCTTTTCTGATTGATTTCGTTGCAGGATCCAAGACAGGTAAATTCATTCTCGGGACACGTCGAGCTTAATTGTCTCGGCGCTTTTCTGGTGGTTGCCACTGTTGATTCTGGCTTTCAGGAGTTGCAGTGGTTGGGAATAGTGTGGTAGGTTTGTCCCACATAAAAAAGGACTTTCTAGTATCCTCACAATTTTTGCCGTAGCTGTTCTAAAATTGAAAAAAAAAAACACAAAATAATTCGTCTCCTTGCGTTCGACACACCATTGAACCACTGCTTTTATATTCTCGAATTCAAAACTTACATGATAAAAATCGAATACCTAATCCCGAGATCGGGAACCAAACCCACCACAAAGCAAAATCACATAAACTAAGAATATCTCAAAAACAAGTATCGGGAGAACAGCAAACATATTAGTAATAATAACCATATTATCTCTATTAAAATAATGACCAAACTCGCTTAGCAAATACCTGCCTTCACCTACAACACATATTAGTAAAAGAATAACCAACATATCATGCACTTATTAAACACTCTATCTCTTCAAAATTAAAGTTTTAAATCGCTTGGCAAGTACAAGTTTAACCTGGTTTCATATATCAGTGTGATAAGAAAGGCCGCACATTACACGATCGGTGATAACGCTAGGCGCACACTTAGTCGGACGTTTTGTAAACATACCTTTATCTTTACGCTTTGATAATACTTATCCGATTGTTCGGAGAGAGGTTATGATGGCTGTTTTGAATGCAGAAATGATTGGTGAAATTATTTGAGTGGGTTCAAGGTTGGTTCTGGTTTAAACTGGATTTTAACGAGGTCTAGATTCATACTTAAATAATAAACATCCTATTTTTTAGCGTGCTAAATCATCAAATGAGTCCTCTCAACCCGGGCAACTGTCAGACTTGTACTGACTAAAATCCACGGTGTCTTTCAATAGCTCTTTATGTTCCGGGGACGACGCGCCGTCGTTCCGGGAAATAATAAGCATCCTACTATGTAATATTATAAATGCTAAAGTTTGTGAGGATGTACTCGTAGGTATGTTTGTTACTCTTTCACGCAAAAACCACTGAACGGATTTGGCTAAAATTTGGTACACAGATAGTTTGTAACCTGGATTAACACATAGGATAGTTTTTATCACGATTTTATGTTCCCGTGGGATAATTTTCGAGTTGTAGCGGGTGAAGCCGCTGGCAACAGCTAGTATTTGATAATATTCATCTTCATTTAATCCATTTTTGAGGTGGATGGGATTCACTTCTTAGCGGTCCACCCTTGACAACGGTACCTTGGGATGGTGGGACTGTCTCATAAGGTAGCCATGACCCTGGAACGTAAAGGGCTATTGAAGGATCACTGTGGTTTTTGTCAGTGCCCTTAGCACGAGTTTTCACTCTTTTACTTTACAGTGTCTTTCCACTATACAACGTTTCTTGTATGAAAAAATAGAACAGCGCCTCTGGTGTGCGAAGAAGGAACTATTTTTTTCAGTGAAAATTGTCAATTTGAAATTGTCAAAGTTCCAGTTTACTTTACGTCTCAAATACTGAAAACTCGTATTAAGCGTACAGTACGAGTCTGACAGTACCTCCCGTTCAGCCCTGAGCGGAAGGACTCATTTGATGATTTTACCCCATGATTTACCACGATAAATGGCCTTCGAGGTCGACCGCAGCGAAGGTGGTGTGACAATCTGATGATCATGTTCGTGGGGCAGACTTGGCCAGAAGTTGCCCAAAATAAAGAGGTTTGGAAGGAAAAAGGGGAGGCTTTTTCCCAGCTGTGGGACACAGTATAGCTTATAAAAAAATACTCTTTACATTGCATAAAACATAAATTTAAAAAAAATAAAATAAAAAAAAATCGCGTTAATCTGTCTGTACGCGCATGAATTCTAATCGAAAGCAGCTTATTAGGATATTGTTTATTTTGTTATTATTAGTTATTGTTAGTGACTAAGAGAGTGATGAGTATGAATGTTGATAGATGGAGAGGAAGAGGAAGGCTAAAGAAAAGATGGATAAATTGTAGGTATACAAAATGATATGAATGAAAAAGGAATATAATATGATACGATGACGTCTGATAGGGGAGAATGGAGAAAAACACGTGTTGTGCCGACCACGAGTAAAAAGGGATAAGGGCAGGAAGAAGAAAAAGTTATAGTTAGTAAGGTTTGTTAGTAAGAAACTTCGCAAAATCCATAGAGCACTTCGTAGAACGTACAAAGTCGAAGCAGACACTTAGTGGTCAATAAATAAAAACAAAAAAAAAATCACTGACATTTTATTCCACCACAAATCCATCAGATCATTATTCAACTTAAACTCTTGAGCAACAATTAAACAAAATCACGAGACAAAGCCTTCAACCTCAAGACAATAAAACTACCGCGCGACAGACGGACGGACGGACGACATTCCAACATGGCGTCGGAGTTATCTGCCAAATAAATTTAGTCTGTGGTCCGGTACCCGACCGTATCTATGTATAATAAAACTAAAGGTTTGTCCGTGAGATATATACCTAATATGTATAAATGCTGGATTGTTTGGTGATGAGAATTGTATTTATTCATTTTGATGACAACCACAAGTCTGCTCACGGTTTCCTTAGGCGCGGACGACGAGTAATGGGTGACTTGCCGTCCAATTACGAAGTATGATGCCTGAGTCGACAGCAAGTCCGTGTACCACGCGAGCCTCAAAGAACTGACGGCAATCTAAAGGTGTCCTAAAAGGCCAAGGTCTGGTAAAGGACTGTCTTATCAAGTGACCTCCCATGAACTCTTATTGCGATCCAGTTTAGACTGTGGGAAAGAGATGGCGCTAGACGACGTGTATAGTTCTGTCTCTGCCCACAGCCTCAACTGGATCGCGTTAAGACCTCGTGGTAAGACTTCAGGTTACCTTAGCCTTGCCTTGGCCTACATTTCGTAATTTTTTCTGATCAATAAATTATTTCATTCGTGGCTGACTTAGTAATTTTCCGTCTTACCACAAAAAAATTTAACACTTGTCTAAAAAGACAAAACAACATTTCTCCTTGATATAAGGGTCGTTTTGCAGTTACACTTTTTTTAGACAAGCGTTCAACGGGTGTTTATCTATTTGTGGTAAGGCGGTATGTGTCAAATTCAGTTTTTAGTGGGTAATACGAGTAATGCTATAAATAAAATAGAAGCCGCTTTAAATAGCACCCAATTTAATTTAAGAGCTGTCCCACTAGTAATGTTATGGTTTTTTAAGTCAATTTTATAGTTTCCGCAAGAATAGGCAACTCTCTGTACATCTTACTTAAAGAAGACCAAAGAACACTGATGTATCATCATCATCATCAGCCTGTATTCGTCCACTGCTGGACATAGGCCTCTCCCAATGTACGCCACTGAGCTCTGTCTTGAGCTTTCCTCAACCAGTCTCTGCCGGCCGCCTTTCGTAGGTCGTCACTCTATGAACACTTATGCTACCTACTTAAAATTCTATCCCACTCTCCGAAGTAAAAGGCACAACTGACCCAAACTCATAGCCTCTCTAATCCCGAGAAAATCCTTCAGATTCAACCATTACTGTCCAAATAAATAAAGATTACATTACAAACACATTGTTCAATGCCGGGATTATCACAGAAAAAGTAGTGTGTATAAAAAAAATGGGCGGGAAGGGTCTGGTCAGACTTGTACTGAATAAATCCACGGTGTCCTTTAATAGACCTTTATGTTCCGGGGCCACGGATATCCGATGGTCCCGGGACCCTGGTAGGCTTTGGTCCTCTAATGGAGACCCCAATCGACTTCGCCGAAATCGCCCCGCAGCATCGCAAGAAAATCTTTTCCCAACTAGACTGGGGTCCAGGAGCCAATTACATCTGAATATCAGTATTTTACATGGAGCGACTGCCTGTCAGACCTCCACAACCCAGTAACTGGGTAATGCGATACCCCGTGGTAATACTGGTTGTCAGACTTTTATATAATTATAGCTTCTGACTAACAGTAACGACTGTCAAAGATCTACAAATGACAGCCGGGAGCAACGGCTTTACGTGCTTTCAGAAGCACGGAGGAACCTCGCTATGACAGATGGTCACCCATCCATAGACCAACCTCGGCAAGCGCTACTTAACCCGGAAGATCGTCCTGTGCGGCTGTAATTATTTAGCCACGAGCTCTTCCTTACAAGCAACCAAGTAACTTACAAATAAAGCTTCGGTCGCCAGCCATCTCATTTTTCCTCAATTTTTAGACACATACCCGTTTCCAAGGTCCTATTCACCTCTGTACTAAATTTCATCGAAATCAGTTAAGCCGTTTAGGAGTGAAAGCGTAAAAACAAACTCAACTTTTGCATTTATAATATTAGAAAAGATTAGATTATAAAAATTAGGATTATAAAACATCGTCTATGTATACAATTGCCATTGCATCATTAATATGGGAAACCTTCTTTAAGCCTCAAATAAAACCCACAATGTATGTACATCAAAAATATTTGGATGTTGGCATTATCGGATCCGCCATTATGATTTTCTGCTCCACCGAATTTAAACGCACATAGGAATTCCACACACGAATTAACAATAAAAAAAGAAGTAGAAGCAAAGGCGATTATCACTTACAGCCACAGTGGCGGGTCGGGTGCGTAATCCTCTTTGGAAACGCACTGGGTAAGAGAAACGCTGTAGTTTTTGTGGTATACTTGTTTGACCGTGGCGTTGTAGCATTTATTAATAGTCAATAGAGGTATTTTTTTTTATTGTCATTTTTTTTTCAACGAAATGACGTATACCAAAAGAGTACATATTACAAAGTTTAAGTTATAATGTTTTGATCGGGTTTCGATGATAAGTTTCTCAGCAGCATTTCGAATTCTGAATCTTTCTTGACTCTGGGATCTATTAGGTAGGCACACTTCTACTTACCGCTTCCAGACTAAACCTACTTACAGGTTAAATAATTATAATCATGCCTCTTGTACAATAATTGACTATGCAGTTATTATTTTAAGCATCAATAACATTGAGGATGCACCACTATTAAAAACAAATTCGCTAAAGAAAGCACGCAGCGGTTGGCGTTTTGATTAATTTTATTTCAATATGTATGTTAATATATTATGTGACTGATATGTTAAGAAATCTTTTGGTGGTAAAAGATTTCTTAACAAATCAGTCACACAAAAGTAAATTAGTCATTGAAAAGTTCACTGTAAAAACCTACTGGTAGTAGGTTTTTACAGTGAGGTTGGATGCACTAAAAGCTGCGTCCTATTAATATTTTTGAGGTATCATTTTTCAGTTTTTTCGTACGTGCTCAGCCTAAGTAGTTCACTCCGTTGATGATTTTTACTGAATCTTGTTTACATCATACAATTTATTACCCTTTTAATCCAAATTCTTCTAGAAATGCCGCGTCCAAACAGCCCAGTGCGTACAAAAGCGGCTACCGAACTAAAGAGCTTACGCCTCACTGCGCGCGACGCGACGCGCGACATAATCTCCACAACTGAAGCGTGACGTGATGATAGTATACGACAGTTCTCTGTCACACTATACGATGTACCAGTTTTGTGTGAAAATGTATTAAAAAGACAGTCTTTTGGGTGAAAAGACGTCTTTTTTGCGGACAAATAGGTGTCTTTTGAAGTATATTATGATGTTGTCCACAAAGCCGTGTGTAGAACGTCATTTGTTTCGTAAAGTTTTCAGTGTTGATTTTTTATAAAATCTGTATTAAAAATTAAAAGTTGTCCACACCAAGAATTTCTACTGTGTCGTGGGTGTGTTTTTAAAACTTATAAATTAAAAAACACCCAGACCCGAAACAACTACTTGTAGATCACACACTCGGACTGGCCTGTTGGTCTAGTGGTTAGTGACCCTGACTGCTATGCCGGAGGTCGTGGGTTCGATTCCCACCCAGGACAAATGTTTGTGTGATGAGCACGATCATTTGTTCTGTGTCTGGGTGTAATTTATCTATAATTATGTATGTATTTAGAAATATATAAGTATGTTTATCAGTTGTCTAGTACCCATAACACAAACTCTGCTTATCTTGGGACTAGATGGCGTTGTGTGATAGTTGTGGAATATTATATTATTATTAAACAAATATTTTTTCCGTGCGAGAGTCGAACAGCAGTCCAATCGCACAGCCACTGCGCTAACCCGCGTGCCGTGCATTGATGGAATGGAATACATTTCAGCGCATTCCATTTGCAGTGATGTGTATAAGTACGGTCGAGTACATCATGCAAAGTAAAACAAACATTGTTTCCACTTTCAAACATATCTATTACCTTTTGAGTATCAGATGTCTCTCAAAAACATACAGAAAAGAAGAAAAAAATGACGCAAATACATTTAAAAAAAAAATTGGTCGTCGTATTCAAAAATCTATTTAAAACTTGACACAACTGCCGCCAAATACAACAACAAAATGAGCAACAATAAACAATGTTTTTTGTTATACGCAACAATGTAAGGGCGGCAACAGATTTGCGGCTAATCGCATCAGCGGTGAGCGTGAAATCCGCACCTTTGTAGCGGGCCTAATGCGCGACGCGTACCGACTTCCAACTTTAAAACCTTCGGGGAAAATCGGTCGACCCGAAATTTGACGGAAATTTACGAAGTTTGACGTATGCTGGTTTGACAGCAGTTTCCAAAGATGTTTTAGGATATTTTGACACTTGGCGAAATTGGAAAATTATCTCTCCTTGTTTCCAAGACTTCAAAACAATTTTACAATCGTTTATAAACTGCTTACTAGATACTAGCTACGAAAATCAAGTGCCAAAAACCAAGTGTCTTTGTCGGTTTATAAACTTTGTGATTCCTTGCCACTTTTGCCTTATTTAATTAAATTAAGAAAAAATATTAAGATGACGGTGTTTAATTTTTTAACGATGAAACTTAAAACAAAACTTTTTCCCAATAGTAAAAAGTCGCTCAGTCTAGTAGTCGCGTTGCTATGCAACGCTAGATAGTGCTACTGAAGTACTGACGCACGGCATCAACAATTTTGTATGACAATGTTCCCAATGCCCGCTTTATAGGTTTCTTTTAAATCTCTTTGGTTGTCAATAACAGGTGCTCTATGGATAGGGATAAGTGAAAGGGAGGCATTCGTCTTGCAACTAATTTCTGGACAAAAATTGCCAATAAAGTAGATCGCAAGCCTTTTTGAACAGAAGAGAGTCTCCGTAACTACACTATTGCAAATACCACCTCCATTTTATAAAGACCTTTCAAAACTTTTCAACCGATATTTGACATAATTTCACATCTTTATAATCCTTTTGCCAGTTATTATGTAGATATGAACCTTATTAGAAGTAAGATAAAACTGTTTTTACATTAAAATCAGCTACTACTCCCAAAAAGCGCAAATCACAAAGAGGTTTTCAATAAAAACTACAAATTACATCGATTTTAGAAAAAGTTTGTCGAAAAAAGTTTATAATATAAAATGACATAATAATGCGTCACCGACAAAGCAGAATGCGAAGATACCTTTGTCATCGAAAAAAAAAAAACTTTAAAACCTCTTTTGTCAAAATATGGGGCACGTTTAACACTTCGATTGGCGCCATTAGAGGTTCGAGTGAGATGTTTCAGATTATCATTTAGATTCGAGATAGATATTGTGTCGTTTTTGTATTAAAATATTCGTCTTTGTGTAAAAGCTGCGTCATTTTGTCTTTCTTTCGGATTTTGGTTCGCCATTTATTTGGCGCCATTTTTTTTTTTTTTTATAAGTTTTGTAAATCTTGAAATAGATAGTGTTCTTTGCAGTTTGATAAAAAGCTAATATAAAATAATTTTATTAATGTCATCATTTGCCTAGCCTTAGCACCGGATGCAGCTGAATATCAGTATTTTACATAAAACGACTGAAAATTTAACCCATATAACCCAGTAACTGGGCAATACGATACTGCATGGTAAGACTGGTTGTCAGACTTTAGAGTTTCTGACTGTGATTTACAACTGACATAAGAGCTTCTGACTAACAGTAACGACTGTCAAAGATCTACAAATGACAGCCGGGACCAACGGCTTTACATGATTTCCGAGACACGGAGGAAAATCGCTATGACATGATGGTTACCTATACACAAACCAGAGATGAAACCTTGCGTAACCCACGAGCTCAGTACCCTTAGCACGAGTTTTCACTATTTTACTTTACAGCGTCTTTCCATTATTTACAGCGTTTCTTGTATGAAAAAATGGAACAGCGCCTCTGGTGTGCGAAGAAAGAACTAATTTTTTCATTGAAAATCGTCAATTTGAAATTGTCAAAATTCCACACACATTTTACTTTACAACTCAAATACTGAAAAACTCGTGCTAAGAGTACTTTCTTAGCACGAGTTTACTTACTTCTCTTTCTCTCTTTTCTTCTCTTCTGTCTTATTTTGTGAATGTACTACTGAATGAAGGTTTCGGCGAACAAAAACATAATATACACAAGTCGAAAAGGAGTGTGAGTTTAATAATAAACCCGTTAATTTTAGAAACATGACCATTTGATCTTCTCGCGGGACTTGTATGAAAATATTGACTACAGTTGTTAACAAAATCGTTTAAAATAGACCGAACATTGTCTTTCTAATTAACGTATTATGTTGGAAAAGAATGGTTTTAGAGTGAGACGAGCATTTTATATGAAAGTTCCGTACCTTTTAAAATCGTACAAGACTTTGACATTGTGAATTTATTAACATTATAGTTACATAGCTAATATCTTTGAACGAGCAATTCTTGTGTATTTATATTAGTCCGGTCAATTTAGACATTCGAAATTTAGACATTCGAAATTTCACTCACATTTTTTTGTCTAAATTGACCGGACTATATGTATATATAGTCCAGTCATTAAAGCCCAAACCCGAAAATAATTAGTAACTTGCTGAAATTTTAGGGGGTTCTTAAGGAAGGTAAAATAACATACCGGGTGATTTTGCAGCGTTCTGGGGTGTACGGGAAGGGTTGAAAAGGGGTGAAAAGGTGTTTTTTGCTAATAACATTGCCAAAAAAATTAGTAACACGCTGCAAATTTGGAATAAGGTTGTTCTTACGGTTTTGTAACGTGTATTAAATTTGCAGCGTTTTGCAACACACGGAACATTGTTTTTTTTTTAAAACAGTGCAATTAGTTAAAAACAGGGGTAAGAAAATTAGTAACACGCTGCAAATTTGGAATAAGGTTGTTCTTACCGGTTTGTAACGTGTATCAAATTTGCAGCGTTTTACAACATACGAAACATTGTCTATTATTAAAAAAACAATGAAATTATTTAATCACACGGGTGATTAAAAATTGTAACTCGCTGTAAATTTGTAATTAAGTTGTTTTAACAGTTTCGTAACGTATATCGCACTGTTTTTTTTAATAATAAACAATGTTCAATTTGTTGTAAAACGCTGCAAATTTGATATACCTTACGAAACGGTAAAAAACAACTTAATTACAAATTTTTAGCGAGTTACAATTTTTTTTCACCCGTGTGATTAAATAATTTCATTGTTTTTTTTAATAATAGTCAATGTTCCGTATGTTGCAAAACGCTGCAAATTTCATACACGTTACAAAACGGTAAGAACAACCTAATTTCAAATTTGCAGCGTGTTACTAATTTTCTTACCCCTGTTTTTAACTAATTGAACTGTTTAAAAAAAAAACAATGTTCCGTATGTTGCAAAACGCTGCAAGTTTAATATACGTTACAAAACCGTAAGAACAACCTTATTCCAAATTTGCAGCGTGTTACTAATTTTTTTGGCAATGTTATTAGCAAAAAAACACCTTTTCACCCCTTTTCAACCCTTTCCGTACACCCCAGAACGCTGCAAAATCACCCGGTATGTTATTTTACCTTCCTTAAGAACCCCCTAAAATTTCAGCAAGTAACTAATTATTTTCGGGTTTGGGCTTTAATGACTGGACTAATAATCAGGATCTCGGAAACGGCTTCAAGGATTTTCATGAAAGTTACAGATTAGGGGTTTTTCGGCTCAAGGAATCGATTTATCAAGGTTCCCAAGATATAGACATTTTAAAAACCGAGCGAAGCTCGGTCAACCAGATATTATAACATTATGCGTCCTCAATCTCATTGCTGATGTCATTGGTATATTCTTGCCTGCAGAATTTTCTACGCTTAAAATAGAAAGAGAATGCAATTTTAAGTGTGCTTATAGTGTATATTTAAAGTGAATATTTTTTAAAGTCTATTTTGTGTCCCAAAGTTGAGGTTTTGACGGTTGGTAAGTTATTTTTAAATTAATTAGATAGACCACAGAACTCTTTCAAGGTGCTGTGGTCTGTTTTTAAAGACGGACTACTGCCCTTAGTGAAGACCCATGGTCCAACTAGTTGGACAGAGTAGTTGGACCACTGCCCTGGACTGTAAAAATGGTCTCTCAGACGTTAGAAAATAGCTGAATTAGATGTTGTGTCCCCCTAAGCCGATCGTTTCTATGGTAGAGACGATGGCAGACTATAACCGTCTCTACATCTAGGGTAGACCAATATCTATCTCAGTCCAAAAAAAACATCAAAATCAGTTCTGCCGTTGTGACGTGCAAAAACGGAACACACAAACAAACATACACACTCGCATTTATAATTTACTAGCTGTTGCCACCGGCTTCACCCGCTACAACTCGAAAAATATCCCACGGGAACATAAAATCGGGATAAAAACTATCCTATGTGTTAATCCTGGTTATAAACTATGTGTGTACCAAATTTTAGCGAAATCCGTTCAGTGGTTTTTGCGTGAAAGAGTAACGAACATACCCAGTCCTACATACACATCATACATACATCCTCACAAACTTTCGCATTTATAATATTTGTAGGAATTATTCGTTTCTCCTAAAGGACTTTTCCACCTCACTACGGAACTCCAAACCGTTAAACATCTTTCTTTCGGAGCAGTACGTCAAATTGTACTAATTAAATTAGTTCCTACTACAGACAAATAAAGTCGCACACACACACACACAAACACACATATACACACACACACTCAACGTCAGCGTGAGTGTGTGTGTACTCCCGTTTTTATCAACAGTAAGTGACACCTTGTCTGCCTCGATGGTTGTAAGTGAGACTGCTGAATATGGGGTGCGGGGTTTGAATTCCGGGTAAGACAAAATTATAATTACCTACCTAATAGGTTTTTCCACTGAGAATTTCTCAGTAACAGTCACGGCGTTTGGATTGCACCGATGTAAAGCAATAAACAATATTTATTTATTCTTTTATTCTTTTTTATTTAATTTTATTACCCGACTGCGCCAGAAGGAGGGTTATGTTTTTATCCTTTATTTCAGGCAACTCACGCATGGCACAGTTAGCACAGTGGCTGAACGATAGGACTACAGCGCTGCGTGTCGCGGTTTCATTACCCGCACGGAGCAAATATTTGTAAGATCTACAAATTACTTGTTCAGGGTCTGGGCTGTGGTCTGGGCGTTTGTTAAGGTATGTGAGTTTTTATGTTTTAATACGCACCAACGACATTGGAGAAATTCCTAGTGTCCCGGCAACGTTTTTTAAATAAATAAAAAACATAATTATGACAAATGATTTTGATAACAAATGATTTTTTTCTTAATTTTTATTTCGATTTCTTATTATTTATTTATTTTCTTTTTTATTAGTACAAACTTATAAATTAAGCCCCACAAAATCGTTGTAATGGTTTGACTGTGGGATCGGTAAATCTTTGTAAACACTCGTTATAATTTTCTTAATTAAGTCTGATTATTGACTAATGGTAACAATTTCACACATTTCTAAATAATGTGTTTTGAATTTATTTTTATTCTTTTCACTCCTTATTTCTTAATTTGTATTTGTTCACATTTTCTGACTTTATCCCATTATTGAACTTAGTATCCACCAATAATATACTTACCTACTTACAAACTCATTGATGGACAATTACCAAAAACGACCTTCAAAATCAAACAAAAGATCTTTAAAAAAATCGCAGCATCCGAACTAAGATGTCACCAACCAATTAGCATTATCACCACATTGGAATGTGCAGCATTTACGAGCAAAAAACTATTAGGGCGACCTCACAAGCGGCGCCGGCGTCTACGGAAATATGTCACCGTAATAGTGTGATGTATTAAGAAGAAAGGGAGATTTGTATAGAGAAACTGTTATTTTAAAGCGCGTATGCCATGTACAACATGTATGCTGAACGGCACTGAAATTAATTTTAGGTTTATTTTATTTATTATCGTCCTTAATATGTAAATAAATGATTGAACCTTATGTAAATTATGATTAAGAAGCAAGAAAAATTCTATGAAACAAAAAAGTTTCTGTAAAACAAAATTCAAGACCACTTCATCCCAAATCTCGAAGACAATAAAATGAATTAGCCGCAATCAATAAGACGTCTACGTCACTTCCGGCCGGTCAGCCGCGTCCGGACCGTTTCCGTTTCCTCCCCGTATCCGGTTCCGGTGGAAAAGTATCGAGAATAGGGAATATTAATTCTCTTTGTGTAAGCATGTTAATGTATTTGTGTTGTGAAGTCATCTCGGGAATTGCTGTATCGATTTTTGTGATTGCGTTTTTGGGGTTTAGGGAGAGTTTGTGAAATGAATGAAGTGTGTTTCGTTAAACTGTAGTTTAATTTTGATTCATAATTTTATAATGAGTGTGATTCGACATAATATATAGGTTAAACGAAACGGGATTTTTCAAAAATATATTGATACATAATCATGTTTTCAAAACAAAAATCAGCATCAGACACTGATCATGCTTTTATGTTGTTTTATTCCGCGTTCAACCCCTAAGATTTTCTACCCTCTTCCGCGTTCGACCCTTAAACGTTTCCACATTCAACCCTCAAGGGTTGAACGTGGAACTCAGTACATTGGTAATCTTTTCTTTGTCCAGATTCAATCCCTAGTTTTTATGTCAATGAGCTGAGGCATTTGACACAAAAACTTCTTTTTAAAGGAAAAGTCTTCAGACTGCATTTTTGAAAACTCATTTTGTTTAATTTTAATTTTTATCTCATATCATATCTTTCTATCGTATTTATTTTTTTTCATTTTTTTTTCTTTACATTTCTAATGGATAAATTAAACAAGAAGAAAAAACACGGGAAATCAAAATTGAAGCTAAGAACTATTGCGCAATCCATACATTATCTACATAAAAAAAGATACATAAAAAATAAATCCCACCAAGAATAGAAAAAGGAAATGCCAAAAATAACTTCTTTTAAAAAATCCATTCAGCCTAACATCTGCTTCAAGATAAGAAGTTATCTGTGGCACTATTTTATCTGTGCTTAACGACTTTTTGGCGCGAACTTTCGGCGCCATTTTTTTTGCGTCACCTCACACATCGTTGATGAAGAGATCTAGAAGAGTAATTAGGAGAAAATTGGTGTTTTTTTGTTAAAAAGATGATAGTTTTTTTGCAAAAGGTGTGTTTTCGCCTTTTAGGCAAGTGAGAAGCTTGTTAGCAAAATAATGGCCACTAAAAAGAACTTTGATGACATTCGCTGTCAAAATTTTACAATAAAATACCTGACGTCGTAAAAAATAATACAGCCGTATGGAAATTTAAGAAAACCCCCTACTCACTATTAACTGAAAAATGTTATTAAACTGTTGAAGAAATGATAATTTTTAATATTTATTGTGCAGTATTGTAGACTGGGAAGTATGTGGTATAGTGGGTATAATTATAAATACTGTTATGAAATAATTTTTACGCCTTAATTTATGAGAATATGATGTAAAAATAATATACAGGATGAATTTTCCAACTGCGCGTGGATGGCTACATCCGAATATCGAAAATATATCACATAATGTAATAATAATAGGTGATATTTTTTTCCAAAATAAGCGAGTTCGATTCCTGGCCAGGATTATTGATTTTTCTAAAATCCAATGATGCAGTTTTAGTTTTTGTCAGAACCGGCTTCGAGGTTCCTTTCAGCAGTTTTTGATATTCTTCATAGTTTCGGATATAGCCATCCACGCCCTGTTGGAAAATTCACCCTTTATAGGTAATACTAGCTGTTGCCAGCGGCTTCACCCGCTACAACTCGAAAATTATCCCACGGGAACATAAAACTGGGATAAAAACTATCCTGTGTTAATCCAGGTTATAAACTATCTGTGTACCAAATTTTTGCCAAATCCGCTCAGTGGTTTTTGCGTGAAAGAGTAACAAACATATCTACATACACATACATACATCCTCACAAACTTTCGCATTTATAATATTAGTAGGATTCAATTATTAAATAGTGACCTATTTATTAAACACAAAAAAAAACACTAAAATCGATCGAGGCGTTTCGGTAGAGTGCAAGTTACAAACACAGTGTTTTACATTATTAGAAATGTTAACAAAGTGGCCGGTAATCTATCAATGTTTATCTAAAAGACATTTTGTTAAAGTCATAAATTATTGTCGCTTGTCCCTTTATAAATAGAACGTTAAGTGCGCGAGTGTTAATGTGCCCTAAATATAAAATAGACTTAACTAAAAATAAATCGCTATCCTTAACTAAAATAAAATATTAATTTGAGTCGTAGTCGTAGAAATCGAACAGAGCATTTTAAGTGTTCTAAATATAAAATAAATTTAATTAAAAATAAATCTTTATTATGACTTAAAATAAAATTTGATCATACCCAAATTAAACATATTATTATTTGAAGCAAAAAAAAGAATTTACAAGTTATAAATAAGTACCATCGTGATTAATAAGCGTCTAAGCGTTATACTTAGATTAAATGTCAAAATAAACTTGGTAACAAATATTTGCTTGAATTATTAGCGGTTGAAGAAAAATTTAAAGTACTAATAGGTACCTACCTATTAGTAGATAATATAACAGTAGGCGGAAAAGAAATAGTGTCACAGTTTATTATTTTGATAAATAAAAACCGGAATGCTGATTTGAAATAAGTATCGAATTTTTTCACTAATTATCCATCTGGACGTAATATAATAAAAGTGGGACAGCTTAATAAATAGATAAAACAAATAAATATCCGTTTTGATTAGCCTAAAAATTTAATAGAAAACAAACAAAACCAAAACAATATCAGTTCGCGGGTATATTTTTGACATCAAATAGATATAATGGCTGAATACGTAATAAAATAACTTGAGGAAGAGAATAGACGGTCTTAGTTGTAACCCATTTCAACAATTCACACTGACGAACAGCTGTTTTCCACCCTAGACTCATCCCCGTCCAACACAGCGAAACACGATCAATAAGTTGCACGTCCCATCTACCTACACGAAGTCTATTCTATACATCTCTGCTTATTCCAACAAGAAACGTTAGCTTAACGACGCGCGACGTTTTTAAAATTCACAGAAACGCACAAGCAAAACACAAATAATACCTTTTACACACGGACCGGATCAAATAAAAATTGGCTCACGATTAATCAAAAACAAAACACGAAACACCAAAGATTAACATGGCAAGATTATAAAAAAAAAACGTAAAAGAACAAAAAAAAGCGAAATAACCAAGTCCACGGATCAAAATCATAAATCATGCTCATTATATCCGAACCGGATTATTTTTTACCGAATAAAATGTTCAAAAAAGCATCAAAAGGCTATAGGGAACGCCATTTTGTAAGGGCACCGTCGATTTGGGCGGGAAAATGGGAAGCTATCAGCCAATCAGTGTGGCGGTAACCGATAGGCGTTCTGGAAACCCACCAATGGGAGACGAGGACGGTCTGATCATGCGCTTTCGAGTCGATCCATAGAATTATAGATATAATACGGCAGTGTGGGCTTGGCCGGCGCGGTGACACGACGTGCGTGATAGCGAACATTTTTTTTTGTAGAAATAAATATGTCGAAGTGCCTAACCGTAATTAGTGGAATTTTTATTTAAGCCTAAACAACTTTTTTGGTGTATTCCGTTTGTGATAGAAACTATAGTGAAAAATTAGAAAAAAAACTTTAGCGTGTGTAACATAGACTTTTAAATAAAAAATACATTTATATTCATAAAGTGTGATGTCATTGCAGTAAATAAACAACTGGAACCAGTTTTTAAACCACACGGTTCGGATAAAGTTAAAAAACAAAAGATTATTTGGAAGTAATTTGAAAAAAATTGGAATTTTGTAAGGGACTTTTGGTTTTAAAGTATTAAAAGTGATCACCGGTGAAGATATAACTGCGTCAGTGATGGTGATGGCCAGTGGGGGCGGTGGTGGACTGGTGCAGTCCCCACCCGACATGTTGCATCACCACAATATCATGGACACATCATCACACGTTGAAATGATGCCCAGTGAGTCTCTTTCTTTTCATTTGTTTTTATTTAAAAAAAAGGAGTAAATGATGTAGTGACGTCAGACAAGAGAGAATGAAAGAAAAAACCATGAGGGTTTAAAAAAATAACGAAACACTTCGAGAAAAGGTAGATAGTGCCCTTGCGCTTCGCTTGGCTCATCTTGGCGGGGGCACTGCCGTGCCTCCAGATGTTGTGTCAACCCCAATTATAATGGGTTAAAGTCACGAATTTGATGATGATATTTATAAATTTATTTATGATGATATTTTTTAATATGTTTTCTAACTGGTTTTAAAATTTCGCTCATACCGTTCCGGTAACTCGGGCGCAGATCCGGCCACCACAAAGATGAGAAACTTAAATATTTGACAGTTTGTGAAATCCACAGTCAGTTAGCAATCTGTCATTACTGGTTTTACAAAAAATTTGCGAAAAATTTGATGGAGGAACAGTTGACATAATTATTTAAAGGACACGAAAGAAATTGGCCTAACTGCAAACGTTATAATTTATTGAATATATTATAACATCGATTCCTATTTGCCAGGTCGCGACCCGGTACCGGGCCAACAAAATTAAATACCGGGTCGCATGTCTTTTTACTATTAAACTTGTATTATTTTACTTAATGGGTTAAATAACTTTTAAGCCCAGAATTTATAAGTAAGTATTTAGTGAGTCATGAAGAGGTAGTGTGAAAATTGCCGGGTCATGGTAGAACAATGTTTGGAAAACACTGTCTTTTAATGAAGATAATGAATTACAGTAGTTAACAAATTTACATTAGTTAAAATAGGATAGCATTAAGGAATTTCTTAAAATGTTTGCTTTTGCAACATGTGGTCAGGTTTTACAATAAAATGCCAAGAAGACACAAAAATACACATGTTTATGTTTATGCATAACATTCTGTCTCAGAAAAAGCTCTATTATTATAATTTATTACGGAAAGACCGTATTTTATATCGGTAGCTTGTAAATTTTTGATATTTTAGCGTAGAACATAGTAAAAAATATAATTTCTAACCGGATCTTAATAATTAAATATATATACAAAAAAAATGTTTTGTTTTGTTTTTTATAATTGGCATCTTATATCTCTCTCTATCTCATTTTATCGAGTTTTTTTTTCTTACTTGTCTTTCTGGCTAGAAAACAAAAAAAAAAAAGAAAGAATACAAACCAGTTACTTACAAAAAGAAAACGCCTCAGATATTTTAATATGATTGAAAAGCGATTTTTATTAGGAGTGTGCGAAACAAAACATGAAAAAAAAAAATTTCACTTATGAACATGCCTAGGTAGTATGTTTTAAGCCAGCCACTTTTATACAACCGATTTTTATGAAACCTTCCATACACAATAGTTTCCCCCTATGACAATAAAACATAATAGTAGTTTCAAATAGGTACTTAATTAAGTCGATGAAAATTTAAGTTTTTATTTTAGTATTATTTTTTTGTGGTCCTTCAATATTTACTCCATTATAATATCAATTAAACTATAGAAATATAAAAATACTAAAATTAGTATTGCTTTTTAAAATTTAGGACTTAAATAAATTTATGATTTGACATTGACAGCAAAAAATACACGAACTGCCAAGCGGTCTAACCTGTCAGTACCTATTTTATAAAAAATTCTCAGCGCAGTGTTAGTTCTTTAAGTGATAATGTAATTATTAGTCACCGTATGTGGCCTTCTTCACCCGTTTCCATACCGGTTCGTTTCCGATCAGGCTTTAAGAGAAAGGTGACAATTGTTCACAAATTATCATTACGTAGCCGGGAGTACTGACTTTGTCCCCGGTTTATTTGACACTAGTCTGTTGATATTTCTCAAATATCTCTATGATATGAAACAAATGATTTTTTAAACTACCAAATTTTTGACCTGGTGGTAAAATTGACTAAATAATAGCTTTATTAATTTTTTTTTATTTACACGAAACCCGATTCCCCCGCGCCCCGGGCCAATATGTACATTTTAAAACCGTATCATAAAACAAATCATATAGTTATAAGCTTGTATATTACCTGGTTGTCCGTTCAAAAACATGCTCATTTCGCGGTACACCCGCGTTAACCGCATCTCCTGTGTTATACACTCGTGATAATAGTTTGGCAATAGGTACTTAACCGTACGGTGATTGTATTGTAATTAACCGGTAATAAAAATTAATTAAAATATTTTTGAAAAAAAAAATTACAATGACAAATTATTGGAATCGAATCAGTTACTGATTCTGAACAAACCATGTTTAGGTTTCGCATATACTAAAAATAATTTTGTGTAGGTAATACCTTTATTAAGTCCTTAAGCTCTGTACAGTTGCATCAGCACTAATATTGTAAGTATTCAGTTTTAAAAATATCAATTTTTAAATTGCAAATTTAAAAAATAAGTATCTAACTTCTATAAGGCGATATAGCTATTTAAATGGATAGTTATAACAAAACAGATCAGATCATTAAAATGGAGGCCAATTAGTAGCTCAAAATATCCGGTTACTGTTTATTTGTGTAAAACAGATACAAATATTGCAGCTACCCCATTTGTTTTGACGAGCGTACTAACGAAGGTAATGAAATCAGTCGCTAAGGCCTATTTTCAAAATAAAAAGTGAAATGTATTTTTATTTAAGCAGTGAAACTTAATCAAAAGTAGTGTATTTATAACATAAATGTATGTATTTACTTGTTATTCCAACATACGGTTTCTAGTAGTTGATAATCAGGCTTCATAATATTAAATTTGACCGCGCAGGCCGCGGAACCCTAAAAATCTATCTTAAAATTCGCTGTCGCCCGTTAATGTTCCAGTAAATCAATATTTTACAATCCAAGGCTTTTTGTTTTGCAAGATTATGTTCTGTGATCATTCTTTGCTCGCTTTAGTTTCAAGGTTGGTCCTTCAAATTGAGAGCAAAATGTTTTGCAAGCTTTCAATCTAGTTTTAAAATTTACTTTTTAAATTACTATCATTTTTTTTATAAATAATTGCGGTTACGTCACTTTAATTTGCTTCACTAGATTATAACCTGCCAAAAAAAAAAATATATATTTTTATTTAAAATGAAATACGGTGTGTATATAATATACTTAATAAACAAGGTCAATAAATAAAATACGTAAGTCTTTTGTCATAAAATTATATACTGAGATGTACCTATATTTTTAATATGAGTTGTAAGTCTAAAACAAAATATTCTTATCCAGCAAAAAAATACAACAAAACGACCGCACTAAAACATAAAAAGTAAAATAACTTGGTTCACATCCTACTACTATTATAAAGGCGAAAGTTTGTAAGTATGGATGTTTGTTACTCTTTCACGCAAAAACCACTGAACGGATTTGGCTAAAATTTGGTACATAGATAGTTTATAACCTGGATTAACACATAGGATAGTTTTTTTCCCGATTTTATGTTCCCGTGGGATAATTTTCGAGTTGTAGCGGGTGAAACCGCTGGCAACAGCTAGTTTAAAATAAACTAAAATAAAATCGCACACACCGGGCACTAAAAAAAGTAAAATCGTCAAATAATAAAATTTACTTCGCATGCCGAAAATTTGACTGTACTCAGTTAATCAAATAATGGGGATTCCATCCAATCTTCGACAAAAAGGGAGAAGATTTATAAATCGCGGGGTCTCGGGGACCGACGCATTATTTTTGGCAGCGCAAGCGTAACTGCCCATTAGAGGGTTACGCACAAAATTTATGCGAAAGAAAGAATTTTATTTTATAGGTACCTACTAGTCTGGGTTTGGTTAGATTTTTGGGAATTTTCGGAAGAAATGCTTAGTCATTCAATTACAGTCTAGTACCGAAAAAACGAATAAAATAATGCCATTAATTTACTTTTTTAAGTTTAAACTTTATACCTATTCACTTTGATATTTCATTAATAAGTTTTTTTTTTAAATAAAAATAAAATTGTTTGCTTCAAATTTTATTGAATTCGTAAATAATAAAAACATTTATAGTACTTATTCATTTTAAAGTTATTTAATAGTGCCCGTATCTAAAGTCTGAGGTATTTAAATACATAGACTTTTTTTATTTTCCACATATTCTTAAAGCCACAAATACTTTTTTATTAGCTAGACCCAACTGAATACGCCATTATTTTATACAAAAGAATTTAAACAACCAATAACGATGCCACAAAAATACCAAGTTGGAATTTTATTGCCGCCATTTTTCTTTTAAATGTTATTAATTAGTTCCACTAAATTATTTGCGTGTTTTGTTTGGCAAAGTTTATTTTTTTAAATGTCAAACTAGGTTATAAAAAATGTGATACGAATTATTGCAATTAGTGTAATTAAAAATTTCGAAAAATGTATTTTATTGTACAAAATATCGTTGTACAAGTAATTTGTTAAAAATTGATGAGTTTAATTTTAACTTTCAGCGTTAACTTATTGTGTAATTAAATTTTGTAAAGTATAATTTGGTCTTTCTGTCGCATGACAAAACCGCATTAGGACTGCAGGTAAATGTTCACTTTTATTTCATTTTTCTTTCATCATATTATAGTAATTACCAAAACCGATTTTCAAAGATAAAATTTTTAAACAGCCTAGCATTTTTTTTTCTTTTTTAGCGTGGTAAAATCATCAAATGAGTCCTCCAACCCCGAGCAGGGCGGGAGGGACTGTCAGACTTCTACTGACTAAAATCCACGGTGTCCTTCGATAGCCTGTTATGTTCCGGGGTTACGGTAAGGGAATAATCCCGTGACCCCGGAAACAGCCTAGCATGACCAATTCTATCTCTATTCTACCGACAAAAGACAAATGATTCGGAAATGAAATAGGATCATTTATCTTACCTTGTGTAATTTTGTTTCATCTCGCTGATTTCAAAACTGAAGGAAAGCATCGTGAGGAAAAAGTCAAGTCCTATAACCAAAAATTCGAAGATAATTGACAGGTCCGCGTGGTGGATTACAGCCAATGATATTATAAAGAAAGATACGCCATGTTCATACTGAATGGCGTTCAGAATTGTTGCGTTGTTATTATAGTAATTTAAAACTACGACAGCGATAGATAATGCGGAACGTATTAAGATAGAAAGAGATAGGGATAGTAAAGAGCAACAATTTGTCTTACTTTGTCCTCAACAATTTTTGCGTGCTAGTGCGATATCTACCTCTTTTTATTTATAATATCATTGATTACAGCCTTTTATTCCCTCTCTCAAAGAAGAGGCGTGTGTCCCAGCAGTGGGAAACATTATAGGCTGGTTTGGGAAATCGAGTGATTTATTCAACTTACTTTTCTTGTCAGTTTTTGTGACTGTGTTGATCTTACAAAAAAATATTAAAAACCAAAATCGTCTCAATCTCAATCATTTTCGAACAGGATAAGCATCATTGGAAAATTCTCATCCTACTTTACCTATAAGCAAAAAAAATTGCAATAATTTAGCACAAATGCAACTCAAAATGTGTCCAGTTAGTTAGCGTATTGCCTCGAAGGTAAGAAAGGCTATAAAACCTTCGTTGTGCGCTAAACATTAAATAAATTGAAGAAAGTTTCTGCCATGTTTGTTTTAACAAGACTATACATGTGGCTATATCTTATGCTCAGTAGTGTCACTTGTTAGAAGCATTGCATAGACAACAAGGTACAAAGAATAATTTTATTAACTGTGTTAGATTTAATGAAAACTGAATGAATAGGAAAAAATAATAGTGGAGTAGGAAAAAACGTAATTTAGGACATAAAGGTTACTTCTAGGCTACGATCAGACAAAATAGTGGTCAAACGCTAGCCAAACGCTAAATAAAACCTGCTGGGGTCGCGGGGCTTTCTCATCAGGTCGCCGTGACCCTGACACGTAAAGGGCTATTGAAGAATCACCGTGGATTTTAGTCAGTACCTACAAATCTGATAGTTCTTCTTGCTTTGCCCTGGATGGGGGGGGGACTCATTTGATGATTTAAGCAAAGTAAAAAAAAAGGTTATAACGTCTTTTTATGACGGCCCGCAGTTCCGCAGTTTAGCCTATGTCAAACTTTTGTGCAATGTTGCGAAACAACGTTCTATGCATGTTTTAGGAGTGGCACAGCTAGAGACAACCACACTAATATTATAATGCAACGGGTGTGGTCAATCTGTGGTCGTTATACCACACCCTATGCGTTAGCTTATTCTTGTAGTTTTGAGTGACTTATACCTATGGAAGTTTTATGCAAATAACATAGTCATGCATTGTGAGAAATACAAGTAGGTACAGTTTCGGGAATCAACTTGGAAAATTACGTAGGCTCAAATTTATTTTTCATTTATAAATTTTTCCAAAAATTTATTCAGACTATCTATGCTTGGAAATAAAGTTTCAAAATTTTCCTAAGTTTAATACAAATAAAAACAACCAATATTATTTTTAAAATAACTTTGTATTATTTTGGTCAAACGATACAAAATAAAACTCACAGTTTCGCACATCACGAAATGGACATGTCATAAGTGTGTCAATTTAGTAGATTGTCTAATTCAGGCGAATTTTTAAATGATTGCAAATTGTCACGAATCTAACAACGTATGAAATGTGAATCATATTTTTATTTATGGATTTAAGCCTTTTTTGTACAGTTTTGTAAAACCAAACCACAAACTACCTAAGTTTAAAATAAACTTATTAGCATAAATTACATAGCTTAAAAATAAAAATTTATGATTTTTGATTACACTGAATAGGCTGTTAAAATTCGTGTCTTTCTGTTTGCATTCCTTCGAAATGGTTTGACAGATTTTAATAAATTTTAGATACCTATTTGGTAGGTATAACCTCAAAAATTAAAATGTTATGAAAAATATTTAGTTTTAATTCCGCGACAAAAATCCAGGCTTGTTGCAGGATGCAATCCCACCCTATGCAGTCATGCATATGCACATGCAACCTCCTCGTTTATATTTGATGTCTAGCTAAATAGGCACGGTTTAGCTGGTATAGATAGTTATATTTCAGATTCAAACAAAATTAATTGTTTCTAGAAATATTTCTAACTCAACTGTGTCTTTATTTATTTGCTTATTAAATTGTTAGGTTAGAAACGTTTGAATATGACTTATAAAATTTTCATTTTAATGTGGTTGCTAATATTTTTTTCTCCACATTGATAGCATTTTTAATCATTACAGCAAAAAAAAAATGCCATTTGAATCAAGCTTGTGTCCATGGCTCTAATCCTGAAAATGTTTGTGATCGCACTACCGTGATTAAAAAAAAGATCCTATGCGTCAATTCAGGTTATAATCTATCCGTACCCTTATCCATAATTATGAATGAATCACGTTTGCTTGAAGCAAACGTGATTCAATGGAGTTCCACACATACTTTCATATTTAATTTTTTTTTTTAAATCGTTTGAAAAAGATCAAAATAGGAATCTATTAAAAATATTAAAAAAAACCTTTAAAAAATACAAATACAGGTATAAGTCGAATTGAGAACATCCTCCTTTTTTTCGTCGGTTAAAAAGTATTTATCATTTTAAAGTCTCCCGATTTCGGTGGCACAAAAGTCCCGGTGAAAATGGTACTTTTTATGATCTCGGAACCTAAAAACCATCGCAGTAGACCACCACTAAGTTTTATGAGGGTGCGAAGACGGTAGCCTCGCACCTTTGGGATGTAAATACTTCCAACCCGTTTTCCAATGGTGTCGACGAAGGAAAAAAAATATGGCGGTGTGTCGTGACTTTGAGCGACTGAATTTTGACGAATAAAATATCAAAATATTATTTTGTTGTTGGTATTTTTACTGTTACTCTTTAGCCTACATATATGGACATTTCTACGGACACGGTGTTTTTTGCTCAATTCCGTGGTCAATTTTTTTTTCATTTTATGAGTAATTGGATAATTATAACCAAAATAAAAGGCTTTTTTTTAAACAAAATGGTGCTAATTTGCCAGTAGTTGCTTCAGTAGTTTATGAAATAAATTTTTGAGTGCGATGGAATTGAGGAGGACTCATTTGATGATTCTACCACGTAAAAAAAGTATAGTACTTATAATTATGTCAATAATACGAGCATATTCATAATTATTCACATATACGAGTAAGTATATGTACTTACTCGTATATGTGAATAATTATGAATATGCTCGTATTATACCTTTTTTTTAATTTTCTGTCTAAGAGGCTATTTTCTTTGGAAAATGGAATGCTGAAGACGCGCTTAGAAACAATTATTAATTTCATAACCTGACCTTTTTTGAGGATTTAATGCATGCATTTCATGATTGCATGCAGTGCCGTATTATCCATAAGGCACTTTAGGCCAGTGCCTAGGGGCCCACTATGACCAGGGGCCCAGCACGCCCGATTAAAAAATAAAAAATAGAAGATTTTGTGGTTTTATGAAACCACGGTCAAAGTGAACTATTATTGCAGTGATTTTTTTAATTGTGTTGATATTTAGTACATTACTGCCGCGGCCTATAATGGCTACTTTGCTGGTCGCACTGATGATGGCCGACAGCGCAGCGTAGCGCAGCTCCAGGCCGAAACAGCGCGGTCAGCATGCACCACTTGATGGACGAGCTGAGATAAACCTTTACAGCGAGGACAGCAAGGGCTGCATGATGGCCAAGCTGGAAGGCCTAGAGCGTAGCTAAGCTAGCTGGAGGCAATCATAGCGTGACCAGCGAAGCAGACATAGTGGGCCAAGGCTTGTATAGTGCTTTACTCAAAAATGCAAGTACCTAACCTACTTATAACCAGCAAGTGATTTAAATAAAATATATATTAATTAACTAGAAATTTAATTAAAATAACAATTATGAAAAATATAGTTACTAAAATTCAACACCGACTTTCCCGGTTTCATATTACTTACTAATAGTTTGCGATAATTTTAATGCGATGTTTGACTGCTATATTTTCTTCATTTATTACTTCATTTACTTATAGCAAAAAAGTCACTAAATAAAAATAAAAATTCGCTGAACCGCGCTTTTGTTCCTACTTTGAATTTTTAGGGTTCCGTAGTCAACAAGGAACCCTTATAGTTTCGCCATGTCCGTCCGTCCGTCCGTCCGTCCGTCTGTCCGCAGTTTAGCTCAGAGACGCACAGTACTAGAGAGCTGTAATTTGGTGTAAATATACGGATTTGTTGTGCCGAAAAAGTGGTAAAATAAAATCTCGAAAAATATTTTTTTTAGGGTACCTCCTGTACATGTAAAGTGGGGATGTTATTTTTTTTTCTCACGTACCCCTTAGTGTGGGGTATCATTAAATAGTTCGTTAAAAAATATTGATAGTTTCCATAAACAATTTTTTGATAAAAAAATTAGTTTGTGAAATATTAAGCTTTAAAGTGTTAAATTTTGCTCGACTCGAGTGTCCCCCCCCTCTACCAGCTAAACGGTTATGTTTGGGGGTGTGAAAAAATTCACAATAGTAGTATATATAACGAAGTTTAAAAGAAAATTGTCATGACTAAGTAGGCTTTACAACTTTACGAGTAATAGTCGACCAACTTATAAAATGTACTTGGATTACATATTTTCTTAAACAAAATGTATCGGATTCAACTGCAAATGTAAGTTTGTCAACTTTATTTTTACGGCTGTTTTTTGGGGATAGGTAAGTTTTTATCGTCAACTATTTTTAACTAACTTCAAAAAAAGGAGGAGGTTCTAAATTCGTATTTTCCCCGATTTCTCAAAGACTCCTGGACCGATTTTGAAAATTCTTCTTTTCAAAATTAAATTCAGCGAATCAGTTTAGTTAGTTCGCATAAGTATTTTGATGGGCAACTACGGAACCCTACACTGTGCGTGGCCCGACACGCACTTGGCCGGTTTTTAGGGTTCCGTAGTCAACAAGGAACCCTTATAGTTTCGCCATGTCCGTCCGTCCGTCCGTCCGTCCGTCCGTCCGTCCGTCCGTCCGTCCGTCCGTCCGTCTGTCCGCAGTTTAGCTCAGAGACGCACAGTACTAGAGAGCTGTAATTTCGTGTAAATATACGGATTTGTTGTGCCGAAAAAGTGGTAAAATAAAATCTCGTAAAATATCTTTTTTTAGGGTACCTCCTGTACTTGCTCGTAAAGTGAGGATTTTTTTTTTCTCGCGTACCCCTTACTGTGGGGTATCATTAAATAGGTCTTTAAAAAATAATGATAGTTTCCATTAACAGTTTTTTGATAAAAAAATTCGTTTGTGAAATATTAAGCTTTAAAGTGCTAAATTTTGCTCGATTCGAGTGTCCCCCCCCTCTACCAGCTAAACGGTTATGTTTGGGGGTGTGAAAAAATTCACAATAGTAGTATATATAACGAAGTTTAAAAGAAAATTATCATGACTAAGTAGGCTTTACAACTTTACGAGTAATAGTCGACCAACTTATAAAATGTACTTAGATAAATGTTTTCTTAAACAAAATGTATCGGAAAACATGCTCTTCAACTGCAAATGTAAGTTTGTCAACTTTATTTTTACAGCTTTAATAGGTATGTTTTTACGGTATGTTTTTTGGGGATAGGTAGGTTTTTATCGTCAACTATTTTTAACTAACTTCAAAAAAAGGAGGAGGTTCTAAATTCGTCGTAATCTTTTTTGTTATATATTTTCCCTGATTTCTCAAAGACTCTTGGACCGATTTTGAAAATTCTTCTTTTTAAAATTAAATTCAGCGAATCAGTTTAATTAGTTTTTTGATGGGCAACTACGGGACCCTACACTGTGCGTGGCCCGACACGCACTTGGCCGGTTTTTAAATATGGAATGCAATCTTTTTGGGCCTACCTCTTTAAATACAATAAAGTCAAAATAATGAAGTCAAAATAATGACCACATTACATGCATTTTTGAGTAAAAGATTTTACTTAAAAATGCATGTAATGTGGTCATTATTTTGACAACCTTGTTTGAGCAAAGTCGACTTTGCGGGTCTGTTTCAAGGAGCGGCCAGCAATGTTTTTGCTGGCCGCTCTAACAGGTCGGCAAAACATTGCCGGCCGCTATTTTGACATTTCAACGTTTTAAAAAAACAAATGCAAAAAGATTTTATTTAAAACACAGCTGTTTGTATTTAAAGAGGTAGGCACAAAAAGATTGCATTCCATATTTAAAAAAAAATTCAAAGAAGGAACAAAAGCGCGGTTCAGCGAATTTTTTATTTTTATTTAGTGACTTTTTTGCTTTATGCAAATGAAGTAATAAATGAAATGCAGTCAAACATCGCATTAAAATTATCGCAAACTATTATTAAGTAATATGAAACCGGGAAAGTCGGTGTTGAATTTTAGTAACTGTATTTTTCATAATTGTTATTTTAATTAAACTAGTTAATTAATACATATTTTATTTAAATCACTTGCTTTCTTATTATTTTATTTAATTCACAATAGTAGTATATATAACGAAGTTTAAAAGAAAATTATCATGACTAAGTAGGCTTTACAACTTTACGAGTAATAGTCGACCAACTTATAAAATGTACTTAGATAAATGTTTTCTTAAACAAAATGTATCGGAAAACATGCTCTTCAACTGCAAATGTAAGTTTGTCAACTTTATTTTTACAGCTTTAATAGGTATGTTTTTACGGTATGTTTTTTGGGGATAGGTAGGTTTTTATCGTCAACTATTTTTAACTAACTTCAAAAAAAGGAGGAGGTTCTAAATTCGTCGTTATCTTTTTTGTTATATATTTTCCCTGATTTCTCAAAGACTCCTGGACCGATTTTGAAAATTCTTCTTTTTAAAATTAAATTCAGCGAATCAGTTTAATTAGTTTTTTGATGGGCAACTACGGGACCCTACACTGTGCGTGGCCCGACACGCACTTGGCCGGTTTTTAAATATGGAATGCAATCTTTTTGGGCCTACCTCTTTAAATACAATAAAGTCAAAATAATGAAGTCAAAATAATGACCACATTACATGCATTTTTGAGTAAAAGATTTTACTTAAAAATGCATGTAATGTGGTCATTATTTTGACAACCTTGTTTGAGCAAAGTCGACTTTGCGGGTCTGTTTCAAGGAGCGGCCAGCAATGTTTTTGCTGGCCGCTCTAACAGGTCGGCAAAACATTGCCGGCCGCTATTTTGACATTTCAACGTTTTAAAAAAACAAATGCAAAAAGATTTTATTTAAAACACAGCTGTTTGTATTTAAAGAGGTAGGCACAAAAAGATTGCATTCCATATTTAAAAAAAAATTCAAAGAAGGAACAAAAGCGCGGTTCAGCGAATTTTTTATTTTTATTTAGTGACTTTTTTGCTTTATGCAAATGAAGTAATAAATGAAATGCAGTCAAACATCGCATTAAAATTATCGCAAACTATTATTAAGTAATATGAAACCGGGAAAGTCGGTGTTGAATTTTAGTAACTGTATTTTTCATAATTGTTATTTTAATTAAACTAGTTAATTAATACATATTTTATTTAAATCACTTGCTGGTTTTATGTAGGTTAGGTACTTGCATTTTTGAGTAAAGCACTATACAAGCCTTGGCCCACTATGTCTGCTTCGCTGGTCACGCTATGATTGCCTCCAGCTAGCCTAGCTACGCTCTAGGCCTTCCAGCTTGGCCATCATGCAGCCCTTGCTGTCCTCGCTGTAAAGGCCTCGGCCTACGGCCTCGGCCTTATCTCAGCTCGTCCATCAAGTGGTGCATGCTGGCCGCGCTGTGTCGGCCTGGAGCTGCGCTAGGCTGCGCTGTCGGCCATCATCAGTGCGACCAGCAAAGTAGCCATTATAGGCCGCGGCAGTAATGTACTATTATTTTGTATTGGACACTTTTATTGATTTATTAAACTGTACTTTTTTTTTTTTTTTAGCGTGATAAAATCATCAAATGAGTCCTCCAACCCCGGGCAGGGCGGGAGGGACTGTCAGACTTCTACTGACTAAAATCCACGGTCTCCTTCATAGCCTGTTATGTTCCGGGGTTACGGTAAGGGAATAATCCCGCGACCCCGGCAGGCTTTGGCCCTCTGAGAGGGGGGCCCCGTCATTATGCTGACGCTCTTTGAGGCGCGCGTGGGACACAACGCGCCGTCGCACGGTGGGCCGAAAATCGGCTTTCATAGACTTAGGCATTTTATTTTGCAAGTGCCAGTTTTTATGCCGGATATCGCTTCTATTAGTAATAACAATATACAAAAACGACACCAGAATTGATTCTGCACAAAAACGAAGGAATTATAATTTTTTTACGAAAATTTTGTATGGAGCTAGTATGAAAAATCGAAATATCTCTAAAACGGCAGAGATAACCGTAATATCCTTATAGGGGGTTATAGTACTAATTATTTATGATTTTTTGACATACGTTACATAATGGTTGGAGATGCCGTTTTTTTTTTAAAAAATCGTCAAAATATTTTAATTTATTTTTACAGATGAAACGTTCCTTTTAGTGTTTAAGTTGAAGAATTCAGAGCTTTAACAACTCTAAACATAAAATAGCATCACCCCAAAAGACCTGAGGGACTAGACAGAGGTGTGTAGTATCCTCTTGATCTTGTAAAATTTTCCAACAATACCAAAAAGTTGAATATAGTAGCTCTTGACTAAATAATCACAGCCGCACAGGCCGATCTTCCGGTTTAAGCCGCGCTTGCCGTAGTTGGTCTGTGGATGGGTGACCATCTGTCATAGCGGTTCCGGTTGTCATTTGTAGATCTTTGACAGTCGTTTCTGTTAGTCAGAAGCTCTAGAGTCTGGCAATCAGTCTTACCATGGGGTATCGTATTACTCCGACAGGCAGTCTTTCCATGTAAAATACTGATGTCCAGCTGAATCTAGTTCGACTGGAAGCCGACCCCAATATATTTGGGAACAGGCTAGGCAGATGATGATGACTAAATAGCTGAATATCAGTGTCAAAGTGCCCATGCCGCTTCTTTTTGAAAGATAGGGGAATGAAATTGTTAATTGATCATACCCTAAAAGTATGATTACAACATAACCGGACATATAATAATATCGACACAAAAGGAATTTAAAAACTTCAGAATTTTAAAAAGGAGCTCGATCTGTTGGTTTATATAGTGAAACAAGGCTCGGGAACTATCAATGACGTGAATACCGCAATAAAGTTTTTCGAGTTCCCCAATAAAACTGCAGCTATTACTGGGTTAAATCAAAACCTGATAAAAAGATTTGCTGTTATTTTGCAAGCAATAACATCTGGTGAGAAGATCGATGTCATTAAATTTAAAGATTTTGCTCGCAAAACAGCAGAAAAGTACGTGAAATTATATGACTGGTATTACATGTCATCAACCGTACAGAAACTATTAATACACGGAGCTGACATAATCGAAAAAAAAAATTGTCCCGATTGAGACTCTCTCGGAAGAAGCCTCAGAGTCTCGAAACAAAGATTTTAGGAGGTTCCGGGAACATCATTCGCGGAAAAGAAGCAGGCAATTAGATTCTAATCAAGATATCCTAAATATGCTTGTTGTTTCTTCGGATCCTTTTATAAGTGCACAAAGGCCGAAGTTAGGTGCCAAAAGGAAGACAACATTTTTTGCTGAAACTCTCGACCTAATACAATTTCCGGAAACTGAGTTCGAGTTTGTAGGTACATATATCCAATCTGGACTCTGAATCGGAAATGGAGTCCGACAACAAAAGTTGTAAAAAAATTGAAAAATTGAATTATTTTTCTTTATGTTATTTTGTGTGTGATGTTAATTTATTGTACCAATATGTTTAGTTAGTAATTTCATAAATTATTGTATCAAATATTTTTTAAACTTGAATTTATAGCACATAGATATTATTTTTGTGACTTGTGTTTTATATAAATTACCTATCAATAAACAGTATAAATAAACAGTCTATTTTTTCACATATCCTTAATATTTAGGGAAAAACCATGCTTCCTAACGATGTTCTTAACTTTGACACAGTTCATGGATCGTTTTGAACAGTTTATTATGTAAAAATAAATAATATTAGTACTATAACCCCCTATATGAATATTATTGTGTCCGGTTATGTTGTAATTATACGGATATGATCAATTAACAATTTCATTCCCCTATCTTTCAAAAAGAAGCGACAGCATGGGCACTTTGACACTGATATTCAACTATTTAGTATTGTTGGAAAATTTTACAAGATCAAGAGGATACTACACACCTCTGTCTAGTCCCTCAGGTCTTTTGGGGTGATGCTATTTTATGTTTAGAGTTGTTAAAGCTCTGAATTCTTCAACTTAAACACTAAAAGGAACGTTTCATCTGTAAAAATAAATTAAAATATTTTGACGATTTTTTTTAAAAAAACGGCATCTCCAACCATTATGTAACGTATGTCAAAAAATCATAAATAATTAGTACTATAACCCCCTATAAGGATATTACGGTTATCTCTGCCGTTTTAGAGATATTTCGATTTTTCATACTAGCTCCATACAAAATTTTCGTAAAAAAATTATAATTCCTTCGTTTTTGTGCAGAATCAATTCTGGTGTCATTTTTGTATAATGTTATTACTAATAGAAGCGATATCCGGCATAAAAACTGGCACTTGCAAAATAAAATGCCTAAGTCTATGAAAGCCGATTTTCGGCCCACCGTGCGTCGACCCGGGCATGGTCCTTGGTCGGGCAGCGAGTTGCCCTTTACTCGCTGCCCGCATGCCCGCGCCTACGGTGGCCGGAGATCATCAAGCGACGTCCGTCGCCGTGGGCGCCTACCACTGCGGCTGGGGCGGAGGGAGGACGCTGTCCTCTCTCGCTCGCGGCCTGCCTCCTCCTTCACGAGCATTACTGCCTCGCAGAAGGAGCTGACCGCCTCCCACTCCGTCTCACCCCGCAGCATGGCCGCAACCAATGCCGGGCGCGAGAGGTCTCCGCCTATCGCAGCCGTGAGGACACGTCGGTGCTCCGCCCAAGCTGGGCAGTCTTGCACCGTATGCTCCACCGTGTCCTCCGAGCGATCTTCGCAGTGGTGACACCCAGGCGTCTCCTCCTTTCGCATCAGACACAGGTACCTCCCGAAACTTCCGTGTCCGGTGAGGACTTGCGTCAAGCGGTAGGTCAGGACGCCATGACTTCTCTCCAGCCACTCCTCAAAGAGGGGTCTTACCGCCGCAATTGCGGCGTGCCCGATTAACCTGTACTTATAAATGTTTTTATACCTATACTTTAATAATCGCTTATTAAGTGACTAATATTTTAATTTGAAATCAGCAACTCAAGTGTGAGTATTATTAACAGGGCAAAATGGTATCAGGGTCTATTAATGACAAATTGCGTTGTTGTGGTATGGAAAAGGGAGGGCCCGAAACGAGCTGTGCCTAGGGGCCCCGAGATGGTTAATCCGGCCCTGATTGCATGGTAATTTTAAAGAATAGATCAATGTTTTAATTTGTGTCTATTTAATTGTCATTTTGCTGAATATGCTTAGTCGATAAATACTCTATTTTACATGGAGCGACTGCCTATTATCTGACCTCCACAACCCAAGTAATTGCGTACCTAATACGTTACCAAAGTAAGACTGGTTGTCAGACCTTCGAACTTCTGACTAATAGTAACGACTATCAAAGATCTACAAATGACAGCCGGGACCAAATATACGCGGACTAAAGTTACGCCAAAGTTATTCCTTAAAAAATGTATAGTTAGTCTGAAGATTATTCTGGTTGTAACTTTACATAATTGACGTTTTGTATTAATAAGGGTGTAAGTCGCTATGATATATGGTCATCCATCCACAGATTAACCTCGGCAAGCGCAGTTGAACATAAAGATCGACCTGTGTAATTGTTATGATTTTGCCACGAGCTATTAATACGTTATAATTGTTAAGACAGTATAATTTTAATAATATGCCGTGTACTAGTTTAGTAGATTGTTAGTATGATTTTGTTATTAAGAAAATTTACGACCACGAAGGAGATTATGATGTGATCTGTATTTTCTTTGAGAAATTGAAGGAACTAGCTCACAATAGTTTAGTAGTTGAATGGAATGAAGAGAGCAGTTTTTACTCAGCAGAGTGAAATGTAAAGAAAAACTTACCTGTAAAATCCTACTAAAATTATAAATGTGAAAGTTTGCTTGGATAGATGTTTGTTACTCTTTCACGTAAAAACTATTGAACGGATTTGAATGAAATTTAGTACACAGATTGTTTATGCCCTGGATTAACATATAGGATAGTTTTTATCTCGATTTTGTGTTCCTGTGGGATAATTTTCGAGTTGTAGCGGGTGAAACCGTTGGCAGCAACTAGTAATAAATAGATAATGAATGAAAATTTAGTCTATAATGCTAATAAAAGATGCTTTCAAAAATATAATATTTTGCTCTTTTTTTGTCCAAGCCGTTTAGAGGTTACAAACAAGCTCAAAAACTTGTTTAATATAAAATTATTAGCAATATTTGCTAAATATTTTCGTTATATTTTTTTTTAAAGAAAATTCTCGAAATTTTATGTTTAGATTTTTAAGAGGCACGCCTAAATCCTTTATTAAACTAAAATTAGATAGGAAATAACAAAGAACACATTTTGAATAAATTGATTGCTATTCATGTCAAATAAATCTACTTATTTGGAGGACAGAATCTAAAATAGGTAAGTATACATTTTTACGTTTACAAAATGTCAACTTTAATAAATGATTGGGCGGCATTTAATTAAAGTAGCCATTTTAATTCTTGTGTCATTAGAAATGTCGCATGCTTTGATATTGCAAATTAACCTAGTATTAATTAAGTTTAGCTTTTGAAATCCGTAGACATTCTTATTTTTAATTAATCTACTCTTGGAAATTTTTACAAACGAAATTATGAGATTTTTATTCCTTTTTTTTTTCAAACCAATTTTAGTACCTACTCAAATAATAATATTATGTGAAAATTACTGCAAAATCTAGAATGATCTGTGTCTTGCCACTAAACAAGATACAAATATAATAATTATAATCTAAATCACATATAAATCATTTGGTTCTGACAGGCAGTTTTTATTTTTATTTAAGACTACATTCAAATTAAAATTGTTGTAATAGAATTAATTAAAAATAAACATACAAACACTTGCGCATATAATTTATAACTTTAAACTTCTCAACAGAAACAATAATTGTAGGTCATGAATAATAATTTAAACAACAATCCGCCATCTTTCAATAATAATTTGTATTCTAATATTGTAATTGACCATGTAAAACAACGACACACATATAAATACACGCGATATCTAACGATAGGAGCAGATGATTTAAATACTGATGCTATCTTTAAAGATAAAACATTATATGTTTTTACATTTAAGATTAAAACAATCATGCATTTTGCTTTTGTAAATGGTAATCTAGCTGTACTTATAGATATGGAAATCAATGCGTTTTGAGCACCAGCAGTTTAGTTTAGTTTGTTATATTGTGACCATGACCCACTAAGAGGATGACAATTTGTGTAGAGAAGAAATTATTTTAATTCAAATGTGCGTTTCAGCAGCTTTCATACTTTAAAAACTTTCTAGTGTAGTTTTCTTTTATGAGATTCATGGTAAACTAGCAAACCGAACTCCGTTTCGCCACCACATGTTTTTCTTTGCTATAAACCTCACGGAGCCCAAGACCTTTCCAACGAATGCAAAACCGTGGGTATCGGTTCGTGCTTTCTGGAGTTATAGCGTCAGGAAGGAAAAGCCGACTTATTTTTATATAGTAGGTAATCATCAATAGCTTAACTTGCCTGGACTATTACAATTTTATTACAGTAACAAAAAACTAACCGAAAACAAAATAGTTTATGTTTGCAAAGATTATATTATTGATTTTATTTTCGCCTAACATGCGAAAGAAAATCTTCCAATATTCGGCTTGATGTTAAGCTTTCATCATTCATTTAATAAATTCAAAATTTTCATCCAGAAAAAAATAAACAATTTGAATTTTACAACATTTCGACTTGTACGTGACAAATGGAAAGGCGCGCGCGTGTCCGGCGTCTATGATGACCGCATTACGCGTTTACAGTCACTTTTATAAGGGACTATATAGTGTTAATATAGGCTTAGCTTTAGTAGGGGGACGCCGAAAGGAAGCGTGTTGAATCCAGTTTGTTTTTGATGGGGGATGCCGCAAGGTACGGGTTTAGGGCCAACACTGATTCAAATAATGTTCTTTATAACATGTCGATGGCAATATAAATTGAAAAACCCCGTATTACGCGATGAATTATATTAAAATTTTCCTAAAACTTTTGAGAGTAAGTTTTCTGAAGGCTTTAATTGTGCTATTAAAAAAGTTGCACCATTTTAGAAAGTAATCAGTCAAAGGAGTGGCAAAGATTATTATTTTCTTTGGTAAACAAAAAGGTAAAAGCTATACGTATCAACCATTCATATTTCATGTCATTGATTGTTTTAGAAGAAACAGTAGTTCGGGAAACTTCTTTTTATATTGCAAACAGAGCCTTTTCGCTAACTATGTCTCACGTCAATGAATTTTCTAGCAAAATCTACTGGCCTTGCCGTAGTACATTTATAGTACTTTTAAAAGTATAGTTTTATAGTACTTTTAAAGTATAGTACTTTTAAAAGTTGATAAAGATCCTTATCACTCACCACTCCTTGTTCCGCCTACCCCTGAATTACCATACCGTGAAGCTACCAACTAACAGGGTAATACAACATATGTTAGGTAGCACGGTTTGTTATCTAGAACAAATAGTTTAAGTTAACCAGTAGTTAAAGTTGAACTCGTGCAAATAACTGTTATCTGCAGTAATATAGTTAACATGTGTAGGATGTGTTTGTTTGTCTGTTTGTTTATTAGGAAAACATATGGGAATGGAGTTACCATTTTAAAAGCCGGACATTTATGGAAAAGTTAAGCTTTTCTTTCAATCTTTTTTAGTCTTTGTAGAACTTTCTTTTTTTTTATTTTTAAATACAAGGTACTTTAAATTAAATCGAGAAACGAGAAAGATTATCTACATGCGAATAAAAAATGTGGTTTTACTTTAGAATAGAATAGAATAAAATATACTTTACTAGCTGTTGCCAGCGGCTTCACCCGCTACAACTCGAAAATTATCCCACGGGAACATAAAATCGGGATAAAAGCTATCCTACGTATTAATCCAGGTTATAAACTATCTGTGTACCAAATTTTAGCCAAATCCGTTCAGTGGTTTTTGCGTGAAAGAGTAACAAACATCCATACATCCATACTTACAAACTTTCGCCTTTATAATAGTAGTAGGATTGTACACCAAAATTTTAAAACTACTGCTAACAATATTGCTTCAACTATGGTTACAATGGAAAAACTTGCTTAAGATTAGATTTCGTTTCGTTGACGTTTGAAAGTTCCAAATAAGCTATGCGTTCAGAAGTTACTTTAGCGAAAAATATAACCGAAATTGCGCCTTCCGTGTTTTTGCGGTAAAATTATAATATTGTCCTGCAATAACAGTCGTTTTTTTTTTTTAAGAGTGGTAAAATCATCATGAGTCCTCCCACCCCTGACTGTCAGACTCGTACTGACTGAAATCCATGGTGCCCTTCAATAGCCCTTTATGTCCCGCGACCCCGGCAGAATATTAGAAGTTTAGTACAAAACGTAGAATACGAGTATAATATTGCATAGGTTAGGTTATCTTATTTTTTGAATTACATTTAAGTTTTAGACATCATCATTGGTAAACCACAGGTGTCCTTACTTAAAATGTAAATATTCTACTATATCTAGAAAACCCCTCCTTAACTTAACATCTCTCGAAGCCGTAGCATCTAAAATACCAACAACTGCATGCAAATCAGTCTAGCAATTCTCGATGTTAAGCAAATAGATGTTTATGATGCGTAAAAATGTAAATTCAATACTAACTGCATACAGATCTGCTTGAACCTTAATGCTTATCTTATCCTATTCGCTTATATGCTTTCTTATCCATCTAGGGGTAGGTAAATTGCATATATTAACGTTACATACGACCTGACGTTTACATATGTATGCGACTGGAATTATTCTTGATTCAGGTTCCACTATCTGATAGATTAGGATTCAGTGTTGGTTTGAAAAGGACTTTAAATGTTTAAATAAATAGTATTGTAGGATTTGTTGAAGTAAATGAGTAGTGAGAGGAAAATGTTAGTTGATAAGGAATTGTGATCGCGTTTATGTAATTATATCAATGCATTTGCCGTTAGCCATTATGTGGTCAGAGAGTGATTTGGTTGTTCTTATATTTGTCTTCGAATGTTTGGCATTAGAGGTAATGAGACGGACAAAAAGATGAATATTCAATAGGTCCTTTTATAAGTTATTTTGAAGAGTAAACAATTACGCCGTTCATTTTTACTGTCTCACTCACTAGAAAATTATGGATATCATTATTTGAATATCATACTGTTGTCTTCATTCATGATTTCAGAAAGTTATTTAATTTTTCTTATCACCTGATCTATAGATCTAACAGGTGATAAACCCTCATTACCATCACCAACAATTTTAATTTCATTAAAAAATGTCTTTAATTCAACCCTATAACACCGGCGTTTAACAATTTTAATCACCGTACCGTTTCCGGTGATTCTTGATCAAAAGATACCGCTTAGCGCCTCCTAAATGACCACATTCGAATAACCACATTTCGGAAGTCCAAAAATGTTGAGATAATGATCAAAAGTACCCAATCGACGCCGCAAGGTTAATGTATTAGCTTCAAGTGGTCTTAAATTAGACTTCTCTTTTTTTGTTTGCTCTGATTTAAATTTTGGTGTGTTCTGGAACTGTAGCAGCGAGTGCGTTAGATTTAGGAACTGGTTGTTCAGTTGATATGTCTTCGGAAAGTTTGAATTTGCTTTAGTTATGAACTTATGAAAAACCACTTTGAGTTCGTTTTCCTTAACTCCATTTTTATTGAAAATGTTTTGGTTTATAAGCTACATACTTACCCTTTTATTATTCATTGTGTTACCACATTTCTTTACTGTTACTAATCTGTCATGCAATAAAATTGCCTACAGTACGTTCCTTTCCTCATCAAAGTTTTTATTTTCATTTGTTTGTTCTTTAACATTTATCTGGCTAATGACGTCAATTTTATTCGAATGTGCTGTTTTATGGTCATTACTTAAAGTCTTTCATATTCTTGAAGTAAGTCCCCGGTCTGTGAATTTTTCATTGTTTTGTCCATATCCAATTAATTTGCAGTCGGCGCAGCATGACGTCTTCTGCCATACTTTTGTGTTACTATTCCCTGCAGACGTCTTTTTCTTATCATATCATCCTACGCATCTCGCAGTTCCCTTATTCTTCCTCTAGTCTCTCTCATCCATTCATCCACATCGGTCTTTACGAGATGTACCTAATTGGCATAATTTCTGACCTATCACTTTCATTTTCAATCTTATCATACGAGAAAGAAGGTCGTTATTTCAACATGCAATTTGTCTGTCTCATCTTCCTTGACATTGAAATGTTTCTTTAAAACAAAAACGTGCAACAAAATAATTTATTGCATTTCCTTCAGTGATTTCATTGTTTTATTCAGTTGAGATTTTTTCCCATGAACTTCAACAGACTGGCCTATCAAAGAATTATGATTAATGTTCATGAAAAGACCTTTGTTTTCAATGAAAACAATGTTATCGTTATTAAAGCGTGGTTTGTTCCTGTAATGATGAATGGTTCATTGTAATAGATCATTTTTCCTTCTAATAATTGCTTTCCTTGCAATAATCCTTCTAAAATTATAATCGTTAAAGTTTGCTTGGACGGATGGATGTTTGTTACTTTTTCACGGTAAAACTACTGAACAGATTTGGATGAAATTACGTACACAGATAGTTTTTTCCTGATTGTATGTTCCTGCGTGATTATTTTAGAGTTGTACCCGGTGAATATAGAATAGAACAGAATAGAATGGAATATTCTAGAATGGAATGACAAATAGGCCTATTGCTGTCCAGGATGTGAACCAATCCCAGAACCAAAAGAAATCATCACCATGGAATCTCGTGATGTCTGAGTTATCACCCACGTCCATTAAGAGTGACGAAGCATGCGCTACAGCAGCAGACTTAGGATTACAACATATTATTCACTAAAGTAAAGAAAAGAAAGAAAGAAAAAACATTTATTTGGCGCCACGATATACACACATTTACAATAAATTAATTTAAAAAAAACACAAAAAAGAAGAAAAAAAACTTACATCTAAACCAAGAAAAAAAAAAAAGAATAATAATTTTTGTGTGTCTCACGGCTGCGCCAAAAGGGCCAGTAAGTATGTTCTGTCCATCCCTCTGCACCGTTTACACCTATGCCTGTTCCTTTTGCTGTACCATTTCAAGTCAAGGACCAACCAGTTGACTTATACTATGTGTCAGCTGGTACCATCTCCCAAAAAAGACATTGATTTGCGAAAGTAACGCTTTCGGTGACACAAAAAAAGAGCTTATGATACCCAAGACAGCACAGTACAAAAAGCTTATGGTTTTTTACCAACAACTGAAGAGGCACTCTATGAACTTTAGAATTTCGGAAGTCATACAGAGGATCAGATAAGTGTTAGCTCCATAGATGTGCCGCGGGAACTATCGGCTAGTCATTGAGCGAGCGCTCGGGCCAGCGGCGCCTTTGATCTCACACGATCTTATCGGGAGAGTTCAAGTGTTGGACTAGTCACTGGTTTCGTATTTTCGGAGTCGGTTTTAAGTCTTAAGCAAATTTTGTGAATGGTGTTTGTAAATTGATTGCTTCTATTCAAGTTGTAGATCATTGAATCTTAGTTGTAGATTTTTCTCATGTTTATATGAACTCTGTCGTATAAGGCAGAAAATGACAACCGCTTCCAAATTCTTTTTATTTCTTTTGAGAATATTCGGTACAATTTTGAGTCCACAATCATCGCCTCTTAAATCTCTTGATTTTTGTATGCTAGATACTACAAGAAAAGCGTTCCTTCTGTATCAATACCAATGTTATGGCTTGATACTAGAGCTTTTTCCATTTAATTCTTTTTTTAAATTACTTGGTGCTTCATAATCAAATATTTTATAGTCTCATTTTAAAATAAGATACGCAAACTCTTTCGAATTACTTCTCTCGATTAACCTCCGTAGTACTTGAACTGTTTTTGCTTTCACTTTTATTTTCCGTACCTTCAAATCAATCCTGTTGTAACCCCACTTCACCGCCTCAAACCAGTTCTCATCAACCCACAAAAATATTAACCCTTTGAAAAGAGAAAATAATTACACAGCGAACCAAAACCGATACTATACGACTCAGGCGACGTTCCTTATCGAAGTGTCCCCATAAAAGTAACTCTGGCTAAAAAAAAAGAAACGAAAAAAAAGAAACAAAAAAAGGTTTTATTCCGAACCACGTTATCTAAGGATGGCGCCGGTGGCAAGAATTGAACCTTTTTTCGAAAGACCTTCTTTCGTAATTGACAGAATTTACGCAGGAGATAAGGAGGTGGACTCCGGGAGGTAACACGGACCTTGGAATGTGTGGTCAGACCCTGAAGGTAATAGGTATTTAGGTATGCTGGGGTAAATGAAAAAGGTTTGCATAATTTACGTTCAGAAACGCTTGGATCAGCGGCTCCGTGTAGCGTTAAGTAGGTAAATACAAACTTCTAATTTTGAAAATTAAAATGCTAAGCTTGAGAATTATTACCCAAAATTAAAAAAAAAATATTGCAAAATGTTTGCATTTAAAATTATATAACTTGCGTTTTTACTGAATAGGGTAGTTTAAATTTAATTTTTGCTGTTTCCTCTATTCGTGGAATAGTTCATAGTTCATAGGTTCCCCGCGCAAAACCTCTCGTGGGGTAACTCAGCCCATGTTACTGAACAATTTTTGTTCTAAGACTTTTGGAAATTAGGTGCATGTTTCATACAGATGTGCCCGAGCAATTTCTCATTTTGCATGAAAAACCACTTTTTTTTTTCGTTTTTCCGAAAGTCATAGAACAAAAATTGTTCAGTAACAGGGGCTGAGTTAGCTACCTAAATAAAATCTCGCTACTACCAATAGAAGACAAGCAAGGGGTGGAACCGCGAAGGAAGCTAGTTCCCTACCCATAATAGTTAATAATAGGTATTTTTACGAGTATTTATTTATTGAAATTATTTTACAACCAGTCTTATCATGGGGTATCGTATTACCCAGTTACTGGATTGTGGAGGTCCGATAGGTAGTCGCTCCATGTAAAATACTGATATTCAGCTGCATCTGGTTCGACTGGAAGCCAACCCCAATATACAGGGTGGAATTTTGAAATGCCACCTGGAGGGAAAGTACTCTTAATACTGCAGATAGAAAATTTTACTCAAAGGAAACATTCCTTTATTTTTGAATATAAAGCAAACTGCATCAGAGATTTCATCCTTATAATTGACCCTAACGATCGATGCAATAAAAGTACAGGGTATAATTTTTTCAGATTTTTGCCGGTTCGATTCCCGGGTGTGGGAGAAGAGAATTTTGGAAAATCTTTGAATGCAGTTTGCTTTCTATTCAAAAATAAAGGAATGTTTCCTTTGAGTAAAATTTTCTATCTGCAGTATTAAGAGTAGGTACTTTCCCTCCAGATGGCATTACAAAATTCCACCCTGTATAGTTAGTTGAGAAAAGGTTAGGCAGGTGATGATTTAAGTTGTAATACAGAAGTGTTCCTTACTTATAACCTTATTACTTACTTAAATATTTAAACGAGGCCAACGTAATTGTCATTTTTTTTTTCGTCATCAAATGAGTCCTCCCACCCCGGGCAGGGCGGGAGGGACTGTCAGACTTCTACTGACTAAAATCCACGGTGTCCTTCAATAAGCCTTTATGTTCCGGGGTCACGGTAAGGAAATAATCCCGCGACCCCGGCAGGCTTTGGCCCTCTGAGAAGGAGGCCCCGTCAAACGTAATTGTCATGAACAACTTTATTATCCCAACAAAACCATTAATAATAGAAGTTACCATAAATTAACTTCTCAACTTCTCAGGTACACAATGATCAACAAAAATACACCACAACTACCGCAAAATTTCAAAATATTTTTGAAAAACCAATCTCAATGTCAATCTCAATTTGACAACAACCGCCCGTTTGACAGCTGTCATATTAAGGTGACAACTGTGTTGCCGCCTTTTTTTTGGGCTAAGGTTCCGTGTAATTATGAAAGGAAAGGTATTTTTTTTCGTCCGTTTAATAAGACGTCACTGTGTTTATTGGTGGTAGCCATTTTGCTAAATCCTTTTTAAGTTTTTTCTTTTTTGAAATAATTGACTCCGAGAAAGCGGGTTTCTATACCTACTTTTTAGTTGTTTTGACTCTCAAGCTATTGACGATTTGTAAATACTCCCTTTTTGTAGGTAATTTCAGACTTAATGTGCCATAATTTCATCCAGATATTCAAAGAGCTTTGTGGCTAAATAATTACAGCCGCACATAACTTTAACCTGATGATGAATGATGTAATAAAAGATCTGTAATAATTTTGGCGATTGAAAAAGAGTGTCCATGGAGTTTCTTGTTCAATCTTCTCCATATAGATGTACAATTTGGAATGAGCAACTACGGTACTTTCACAGTTTTTATGTCTTGTGACTGGGAGTTTTATTTTATGTCTCTTCACAATTCAAAAGTGCCTGTAATTGGCTTAGTTGAAATAAATTATTTGATTTGATTTGAACAATGTGCGGCAAAAACTTTTGACATAAGCAGTAAATTATTGAGACAACTATTTGTGTGGTCCAAGGGTCTAACTTAACTGGTATTTCTTCAAAATAGACTAAAACAGCTTAGACCGTCGATGACACCGGTCTAGATCAGTTTATGTCTAGATAAAGTGCTTGCCTTTACACTTTGTAGCTAATTTTACGACTGCAAAATGTATTACAAGCTTTTAAGCTTTGATTAAACCAGTTAGGACTATAGTGCAGGTGTTTGTGAGTTAATGTTGCTTAGTCTAGAAATTATTATTTTAATAGTAGGTAAATTATATTATTATTGTCGTTGGTAGAGCTTAGTTCATTATAATAATTTATAAGTTCATTATAGAAACACAATCAAACAAAAAAAAAAAAAAAATCTGCAAAAAGACACGACGACACAGGTTGGTTTTTTGTTTTTTTTTTTGTTTGATTGTTTATTTATAAAATAAAAAAAACTAATGCCTAAAAATAAGTTTTTTTTTTTTTAATTAAGTTATCTTTGTAAGTCCAGGGAAGGGTTAAAAGGAGAGTCGATAATTCACCTTTTAAAACCTTCCCTCGAACTAGAAACCAAAATAAGCTAAATCAGTCCAACTATTCTCGAGTTTTAGCGCAGACTAGTGAACAGCGATTGTTTTCTTAGATAATCCTACTAATATTATAAATGCGAAAGTTTGTGAGGATGTATGTATGTGTATGTAGGTATGTTTGTTACTCTATCACGCAAAAACCACTCAACGGATTTACCTAAAATTTGGTACACAGATATTTTATAACCTGGATTAACACATAGGATAGTTTTTATCCCGATTTTATGATCCCGTGGGATAATTTTCGAGTTGTAGCGGGAGAAGCCGCTGGCAACAGCTAGTATAATATACGAGTATTTAAAACTACGAAAGTGGATGCAAAACGTTTTTTATTTATTTTTTGTTAAAAACAAAACCTCAGTAACAAGAAAGATTTGACGGAGATTATCTGTCTATTACCTAAGTGGAAACCAAAATTAAAAGTCCTTACGAGTCTGAAAGTCCCTTGATCCCTACACAGGGTGGATATTATTATGATGGGTAGTTGTACCTAAGTTCGCCACAAAAATAATTCTCTTCGAACAAAAATTATAAATTAGCCAAAGGTTTTTGTTTTTTTTTTCTTACATTTTGATTAGGTGTATTCGACCCATTTTGGCGATAGTAAAATAATTATAAAATTCAGCAGGAAACCACGAAACTACCGAAAACGAGGACGCAATGTGGAATCTGAACAGAAAGTACTAGGAGAACAGGATCAAAACTTTTTTTCGAGCGGAATATTTTTTGTGGCGAACATACTTAACAACAGCCTACTATGATGATTTTACCATTAAAAAACAAAGAAAAAAAAAAGAATCTTATAATTTCACTTACATTTATGATTTGCAAAATTCTAACCCTCAAACTCTCAATTGGTCCATGTTTTGTCCATCTTTTTTTTTGTCTGTGCAAGTGACAAAGGGTTTTTTTTTTGTGAAATTCCTTTAGTTGTCTGATGACGTGTCGGCAAAATATTTGCTGTTAACTTTACTAACGGGTCCTGTTGGCGCCTTTTGGCAATATCGTGATGTTTGTGTTAAAGTTTCTACTGGGTCTGAAGTTATTTTTTTTTTACTTTTTTGTTTTTTTTTTGTTTTGTTTTTAAGCAATTAATAAGAATAGTATGAGTGTTTTCTGACAGCTATAACCTTGGGGTCTTCAAGTCAAGAGTGAACAGGTTACTTCTAGGCAAGCGTGCTTCATCGTCGACGTCGACCACATCTTCGCTTAGGTACCATATCAGGCGAGATAGTGGTCAAAGGTGAACTATTTGTTTAATAAAAAAATAAAAACGAATAATTTTACTTTATTAAGCACTAAAGCAATGTAAATAGTAATTTATTATTAAAAGGTTTGAATTTTTTAGGTTTCATTTAAGTTAATAAATATTAAAATATGCATTTGATTGTACCAATAACTTTTGAAACCTTTTTTTTGCGTATTATTTTTTATCGAAGAAACAAAAAAAAAACAAAATATCGAAGAATTTTGATAAATCCAAAAAGTGTACTTATGTATAGTAGGTAGGTATATGTATTGCATAAAGTATGAATAAGTCATTGTCTTATCGTTTGGACATTACAAACGTTACTATTTGCTCAAAACCTTAGCAAAAATCTACTTATGAAGAAATTTAGCAAAACAAACAAGAGCTTTTGTAAATCAACAACAAAACTGACCCTTTCCGAGACAGAGATAAAATAATAAAGAAACTTTACACTCACACGCAGAGATTGTTGTATTTCCAGGTCATTTGATTCTGAACCTTATTCAATTAAAAATACAGTTCAAATTCAATAACACTTGCACAAACACAATAGTCAAAAACTAATGCCATTGTCACCAGTAATTCGACACTATTTTACTACAACACCTGTTTTTAAAACCCTAATCTGAACTTTAAACCTTCAGGGATAAAACTCAAAATGTAACCATTAAAGAGTAAAAAAAAGGTTTAGAAGGCGCCACGGTTTTGTCGCCAACGTAATGTCGCGACGATGATATCCGGTGAGGAGAATAAAAAAAAAAAAAAAAAAATTTTTTTTGTCTCTACATTCGGTAGGGCACTGACCAAAGCTCTAAAATGTACGGGATCCCTAATGATTTATTGAGGACTGCCGTGAACGCTTTTTTTTTTATTCGGAAGTTCCGTATTCGGGGCGTTTTGTTGGCGCCTGTACCTAGTATAGTTTCCACGTGCTAGATTTTTTTTATCGTTGTTTTTGTGGAATTCTAAATTTTGCTGAACATTTCTCAGTACTGATAAACGAAAATCCGTAACTGGAATCCCAACCCTATGCAGCGTGGTACATCCCTAGAGGAGCGGGCAGAGAGAAGTCAGGATGACGTATGTCAACGCGGTGTGATTTGACAATACCGGCAAATTCAAGTTGCAAGATGATAATTATATTTTATTAAATAAATTGTATATTCAGTAATGATTCAGTTTTCCATTTAATAGTACCTACCTAGTTTATAATATTTCGGAGTCTCGATTTGTAGTCTGTAGATGGCAAAGCCTAAGTCCTTATTACAAGGGTCTTCAAATAGCAAGCGAAATATTATAATTTTAGGAATTCTACTCGTATCTATTCCAAACATAAATATAATAACTGAAATATTTTATATCAGTGCCTATTATACAAAAAATTCGAAATGAATTTCCATAGATAAGGAGATTAAGACATTAGTACGATTTTTAAAAATCCGTCATCTTTCCCAAAAAGCACTGCTCAAATCATATTTGAATAGACATATAGACATACTTATATGATTTATCATCTTTTAATACACAGGCTTACAGCTTCCAATGAGATTAATTGACTAATCTACCTAAAATATAAAATAAATAAAATAAATAAAATAAATAAAATAAATAAAATAAAAATAAAATAAAAAAGCCTTTTATTTCATGCATAAAAAAGATAAGTTTAACAATTGTTGATTAATTCTATTTCTTATGAAAAAATATTGTTTAGTATCCGTTTTTTTAAATTACAACCAAAAAAGTATAATTTGACTTAACATTATCAAAAATTAATCAATTATAAAATATATTAAATTACAACATTATTAACTATAAAATATATTAATTAATTCAAATATATTATTTTTATATTTTATTCATTACACTATTATTATTTAAATTTGATTATTAAATTAAAGAAAAGAAAGTAACATGCATGCATGAACCCCTCAAATATTGAGGGTGAAGGCCTCCTCCAGAGAGCCCCAGCGGTCACGGTCTTCGGCTACTGTCATCCAATTCTTCCCTGCAACTCGTGTAATGTCGTCTGTCCATCTAGTTACAGGTCTTCCTCTTTTCCGAGTGCCTGTCGGACCTGGCCATGACGTCATGCGGATTGTCCATCGCTCATCGCTCATTCTCGCTACGTGACCTGCCCATCTCCATTTTAACTTTAGAGCGTAGGTTAGAGCATCTATTACTCCCGTTTTTTGCCTGATTATAGTGTGGCGAATTTTTTGGCATTTCCTGATCTTTGTGATGCTTCTCTCCATGCTTCGCTGGCAGGAGATGATTTTATTTTTTACATTTTTTGTAAATTTCCACGTTTGACAGCCGTAGGTCAATGCGGGCAAGAGACATGAATCCATGACCTTGCTCTTGATTTTCATCGGCATCTGGCTTTTTAAAATTTCCTTAAGGCTCCAAAACTTTTTCCATGTCGTTGTTATTCTTCTAGCCAATTCTGCCTCGTTGTTGAGTTTTTGGAAGGAAATTTGTTTACCTAGATAGATATAGCTCGTGACGTACTCAAGTGGTGTGTTATCCAGACATATAGAGTTTTGTGTGGCATTTGTCATCAGTTTTGTTTTACTCAGGTTGATCTCTAGTCCTACCACTCTACTTGCTTGTTGTAACGCTTGTAATCTAGACTCTAGCTCTGTGCTATTTTCTGAAAGAAGGACAATGTCGTCGGCGAACCTTAGGTGACTTATATATTTCCCTTCTATGCATATACCGGTTCTCTTCCAATTAAGTTTCCCGATAATCATTTCCAGGACTGCTATGAAGATTCGTGGTGATAGGGGGTCGCCTTGCCGTACTCCTCTTTTGATAGGAATAGGTGGTCCTGCCGTCTCTAGCTTGACTCTACTAGTGATGTTCTCGTAAAGGTACTTTAAGATTTCCACGTATTTCTTCTCAACTTTTTGGGACTGTAAAGCTTTCCATATTGAGGGATGTAGTATTGTATCAAATGCTTTTTGGTAGTCTACAAACCCTATGTAGAGTGGACGTTGGTACTCTTGATATTTTTCAACAAGCAGTTCCAAAGAGTGGATGTGGTCTATTGTGGAAAAGCTCTTTCGAAAACCAGCTTGTTCGATCGGTTGACTTTTTTCGAGGGTAGTACTGATTCTCTTCTCTATAATTGACGAAAATAATTTATAGAGTGATGGAAGCAGGCTTATGGGTCGGTAATTTCCTATGTTCTTTGGATCACCTTTTTTAAACAACAAAATAATATTTGACTCAGACCATTGTGTAGGTGTTACGGAGGAACTTAGTATCAAATTAAATAAATGTACCAGAGGATTGACTATGTAAGCACCAGCTGCTTTTATGGCCTCGTTTGTTATTCGGTCGGGTCCTGGGCTTTTCTCATCTTTTAGTCTTTTGATTCCCATTATAATTTCGGCTTGGTCCACTGGGTTTATTTTTGCATCATTTTCTTCATTTTCTGATTCGCTTTGGTATGTGTCTTGGCCCATTGGCGCATTATACAAGTTTTCATAAAAGCTGGTTGCTATACTTAGGATCTCTTTTCGTTCATGTGTTACTTTGTGGGTATTGTGAAGACCTTCTATCCATGTTTTATGAGAGCGCAGTTCCTTGTATGCTTTTTTGATATTTCCTGTGGAATTAAGATGTTTTTCGATAGTGTGTTTTCGATGGTTTGAGTAATCTTTTCGTACAGATTTGCTTACTAGTTTATAAAGTGCTTTCAGTTCATTTTTCATAGCTCGCGTCTTTGGTTTGATTTTTTGTAGAACATTTCGACGTTGTATTAGTTTTGTAGTGTAGGCTGATATCACACTACTACTTTCTTTATCTTTATTTTGTATGAGCGCTTCCTTCAAACTAGAGTCCACAATATTAACTATTTTGTCGTAGCATTCCTGTACCGAGTTGAGATCTTGGCAGCTCGTAAAGTCTTCGCTGCGTTCATTGAGTAACTGTTTATATCTCAATATTTCTTTTTCGTTTTTAAGTGAGCTTCTTGAGTTGTTGGCATAATTTATTCTGTTTACCTTTAGTTTTTGTATGAGAAATGTTGCTCTTACGAGTCTGTGATCCGAAGGGAAGTTTAAGTTGATAACCTGTAGATTCTGTACGTTCTTCTGTAAATTTGTCATTATAAAGTCCAGTTCATTTTTTGTGTTGCCGTCTGGAGATCGCCAAGTCCATCTTTGATTATTCTTCTTTTTATAGAAAGTGTTTATAATTGAAAATTTGTTTTCATAAGCAAATTCTATTAGCCGGTCGCCTCTGTTGTTTCTTATGCCATATCCATGGTTTTTCATAATTAAATTTTCTTCTGGCTTTGGTTGACCAATTTTGGCGTTAAAGTCTCCCATGACTATTACGTTCTTTTCTGATATTTTTAGGGCTTTGTCGATGGTGTCGTAGAAGCACTCTACTTCAGTATCATTTGCAGCGTCTGTTGGGGCATAGGCCTGTATTATACTGATTCTGAAGTTTTCGACATTTAATGTCAATAACGCCACTCGCTCTGACAGACCAATGAAGCTCACGATGTGAGTTTTGAGATGTTTCTTCACGAGAAAGCCCACGCCATGGAGGCCTGGAGTCTCTCCTATAAAATATAAGATGAAATTTTCATATTCTAGAATTGAATTTCCTAACCTTCTTGTTTCAGACAGACCAACTATATCAAATTTAGTACTTTTCAAGGCATCTATTAATTCTAGTAGTCGGGCGTGTGTTGATAGAGTCCTTACGTTGTATGTCGCAATGTAGAATAGGTTATTGTTCTCAGGCTCTAACTGATTTGGAGTTTTTGTCTCTGAAGGGTTTCGGTCTTTTGCTCCCACGGGGACCAGCCGGATTGGGAGAACGGGAGGGGCCTTCTGTGGTTGCTATTCTGATTCGTAGTGTTCTATCATTAGTGTGTCCTCGTGCGGGGTACTGTCCTTGTTGTACACAAGTTTAGGTTTTTGTATGATGTAGTTCTTCATCGTTGTTGTCTTGCTTTTCTTGAAAGGTTGTTTTTTGTTTTCTGTGGTTTTCTGGCTATTGAGTGTCATTGTTTCGGGTGATTCAGGTAGGATTCTTTTGTTTGTATGGTATTTTGGTGTGTTTTTATTTTTGTTGGGTAATACAATAAGCTTGTCATATTTTAAAAAAGCTTTATTTCCCAACTCCTTTTCTTCTTTCAGTTGGGCTTGTAGGTCTCTGCGTTTGTTCAAGACATCAAGGGGGTAGTCCTGTTTAATATAGTATGGTGAGTTTTTCAGACAATTTTGGTTTTGCAGAATTCTTATTTTCAGTCCCATTGTGCTGAAAGTGACAACAACAGGACGTGGTTTGTCGCCTTTTTTCCCAAGGCGTCTGACCGCTTCTATACCATTTTTAAATTGTAAATTAAAATAGTTGTTTATTAAGTCTAATATTGTTTTAACCTAAAATATAGCAAGTATTTTTCTTGCATCTAAAAGCTCAGTGAGATTTACGCCTCTTCCCCGACCTCAGGCTATGCAGATTACGACGCAGCTTGCCTCAAGCGACAATCGCGTGAGTCACTTATTTTTTTCACGTCAAAGGCTTCATTTCATTTCATTTCATTTCAAGTCCTGTCGAGAAATTTTGTGGCGCATTGAGATTGTGCACTTCGCAAATTGTGCACTTGACGCAAAATGTGCACTTGACGCAAAATGTGCACTTCTCAAATTATAAATAGTGGCCACGCAATCAATTGATATTCTTACCTACTATATTTTTATGAGCTGTCGCCGCTATTTTTTCATAGATTATGTATGGGAGAGTTACTTAACAACTCTACGAAAGAGCTAGATTTTTTAATTCCCTCTCAGAGAGGAGGCCTGTGTCCCAGCATTGGGAAAATGATGATGATGATGATGATGAGTCTGGGTCTAAGGTGATAGACACAAAGCCAATGCTGGAGCGAGCTTACCCAGAAGTAGCCTGTATTTCAAAGTAATTAAAAATATATTTATTCAGTTAATTAAAAATATAATTGTGTCCTCCCCTCGGACTTAAAAATGTTCCTTTAGAAAAGTTGAAATTGTTAGCTAATTAAATCTACTATTTTTACCTCTATTTCTTTTATTATTCCCTTTCTCAAAATAATTGTCGCAACGCGCGTGTTACTTATAACGCGTAACTCGTGGCCAAGCCGTTATGGCCTCCAAATTCCTACACAAAAAAACATTGATATAGAAATATATATTTGCCTCTCACATGAACTTAAACCTATCACCCACGTCCGCAGAAAGCGTGAAGGAATTTGTTTTAAATAAATACAGGTATATAAACACGATATTAATGGTATATTATTTGCGAGCAATGTCGGGTGGTGACATACAGTCAATAATAAAAGCATTCTTACTTGTTCCTTCAACGCTCTTGATTAGTGATTAGGTGTTTAATTAAGACTAATTAATCTTCGTTGCTAGGATTAAGGCTGACCGCAGACTTGAGTCAAAACAGTTTTAAGACAGACTATTGCTTTACAAAAACCATGAAGATGCGCACACTTAAAACAAAACGTCTCATAGACAATATTGTCTAATAGACACAAGAACTGCACAGCGACAAGTCTGACACTGAACAGTTTTGTTTCAGGTGAGCGGCGTGTCGTAGACAAAATAGTTTTGTTTATGTTTTAAGACAGACTTGTCTATGTGAGACAAGACTATCTTAAAACAGTTGTGACTCAAGTCTGCGCTCAGCCTAATAGATAAACTGTTGTAAACAATGAAGAAGAGTGTCAATGAGATCTATCTGTCAACTGTCACTTGAAAATAATGTTCAGCAATAAATTAATCATCATAATCACAGCTGGAAGTCGTCCACTGCTGAACATAGGCCTTCCCCTAATAGTAGCCATACACCATCCTGCCTATCGACGATCGATTTGACGCTTGCAATTGTTTTGTTGTATTTGATGGCATGACATGCCAATTTGATAGGTCATCAAATCGATTTGACACAACGTCAAATCGGCAGCAGTGATGCATTTGGCTATTCGGTGACGACAGCTACAATTTTATAAATTTGTAGCTATCGGTCACCGAATAATAGCTAGATCTAGCTATAAATTTGCTAAGTTGGCATCGCTACTGCAGATTTGAAGTTGTATCAAATCGATCGTACGATAGGCAGTATGGTGTATATGGACGAACTGCCAATTTGAAACAATTGCAAGCATCATACGATAGGCAGGATGGTGTATGGCTACCATTAGACCGCCACGCCAAACGACAATTCGCCGTTTGCATCAATCGGTTGCCCACGACCCTCACGATGTCGTCGGTCCATCTAGTGGGAGGTCTGCCTACGCTGCGTCTTCCGGTCCGTGGTCGCCACTAGAGAACTTTTCTTCACCATCGGTTGTCAGTTCTACGAGCGATGTGGCCTGCCCATCATCAGTTCAACTTGCATTTTACGAGCTATGACGGTGACTCTGGTTCTTCACCGAATATTCATGTTCCGGATAGCACCAATTATTGTAACTTAGATCTAATCATTATGCATGTTAGGGTTAAATTTTGCACATGAGACTGTCAGACTCGTAGGTACTGACTAAAATTCAGGCTCACGAATGCGTTATCAGTTTATCACATTTTTCTTACCTAAAAATGACCACATTTGATTCATAAAAATCTCACTTTCCACCTTCGAAGATTTTCGACTCTAATTGAAACTTAGCTCCTAAAGTCACGTATGATATCCCAGTTTTATAACTATATAAGTATGTTAAATACATATAAGATGATAATAAGTCCATCCTAAATGTAAATCGGGTCAGATTTTGGTATATTTTTTGTTCGTCTGCGTCCATTGTGTCATAAACCCTTTACGGTAGCTCCGGGGGCTGTCAAAAGTTTTTTTTTCTTTTATGATTCAGTTAGAGACACACTGAGTATTCTATAGTTTGTTATTAGAGTAATAATAGTTTTAGTTTAGTGTTTTCTGTTTATTTACGTAGCTTTTATGAAAGAAAAGAAAGAATGAAAAGAACTACGTAAAGAAAGAATTACGTAATAGATGCTTCCAAAATTAAAATTTTATATTACCAACTTTGTTTTTTTTTTTTATCGTGGTAAAACCATCAATTGTTTCTTCCCACCCAGGGCAGGGTAGGTGGGACTCGTACTGACCTAAATCCACGGTGTCCTTCAATAGCCTTTTACGTTCCAGGGTCACAGTTGCTGATGTGACAACCGCGCTCTGAAATATGACCAACTTGGAATTCATTTAAACACAGAATTGACAAGTTATTTCTGCAACATTGTTTGTATGTATTTTCATTCTATAAGTTATTGTTAATCCATCTATAATATCAAAATGGATCGCAAAAATAGATCGCAAAATGTGTTGCTAAGCTCATAACTCGAAAACGGCTGAACCGATTTGGCTACTTCTGTTTTCGTTGTGTTTGTAACCATCAGCGCCAGGTTTTAAAGGACGAAAATCATCATGTCCATCCGTGCGAAACCGGGACGGATCGGTTTATTCCACTTTGTTCACCTGGGTGATATCACCTGGGTGAACAAAGTGGACACATTGGTGTCCTCAATTCACCTCGGAAAAATGTCACCTGAGTGATATCCCCAGGTGAATTGCGGACACCAACGTTGTCCACTTTGTCACCTCGGAAAAATATCACCCAGGTGAACAAAAGCGACTTTTCTTATGCGATGTATGTCCCAGGTTTGAGAACAGCTCGGTTCCCAAGTTATAGACATTTTAAAAACCGAGCGTAGCTCGGTCAACCAGATATTAAGAAATGCACTCCCAAATGAAGTAAAAAATCATTCTCAATAATTTGCTCTTTTGCAAATTAGCCGTTTAGAAATTTGGGGATTTTGAGAACTTGCCCTTTTGCGACTAGCCAGCTATTTTGCGAATTAGGCTTTTTGTTCCCAAACCCTTTCGATTGTTATCATACAGTTTCTCTTTTTCAACTTCGTCCATATTTTACTTCTCATTTCTTTTCTAACATATACCGATCACACTTTACACTCGTAAAAAAAGTTATCAATAATTATTTCTCATACTACACATTTCGGGTTGTTGTAAGTTCGCCACAATAAATATTCCAAAATTTGATCCTGTTCTCCTAGTACTTTCTGTTTAGATTCCACATTGCGTCCTCATTTTCCGTAGTTTTGTGGTGGATTTTATAATTTAACTAGCTTTTCCTAGCGGCTTCGCACCCCGCCCCGTTATTGCCTATGTCACTCAATTTTTAAAATCGGACTAGTAGGTTTTGAGCCTATTCATTACAAACAAACCTAGTTTTCCTCTTTATAGTATTACTATAGATCAGTGTTTCCCAACCTGTGGTCCGCGGACCCCTGGGGGTCCGCCAGTATATGTATGGGGGTCCGCGCTCCGCGGTATCATCTGTGGCCCATACATAAATGCTAATGTCTCGTAATCGCTACGCTTAGTTAGCACGGCGGTGAGTGAGACTGAACGAATGAAGTGAGTGAGTGAAATAATAATCAGATTACAAGTCGAATCTGATTTGAGATTACAATTAAATTATTATTTTATTAGGGGGTCCGTCAAAACTGTGCTTGATTTTCTAGGGGTCCGTGGCCGAAAAAGGTTGGGAAACGCTGCTATAGATTGTTCTGCTATCCTCGTTCGAAAAAAAAAATGAGTTGAATGTACAATAATCAAAATTACCATAAAAAAAAAGAAAAAAGGTTGCACTCCAGGAGTGCCGGTAGAAGTGAAAACTTTTTTGTTACTATGTTTTATTTTTAATTTGAATGACGTCTTACTCATTTTCGATCAGGGTCACGTGACCCTGACGCGAGTTTTGGTCACGTGACCCTGACGCGAGTTTTAAATTTTTTACCCATTACAGAAAAAGTGTACAACGCCGCTAAAGAAGTTTTCACTTCAAAAAAACAACCTTTGGCAAATTAATACATACTTTTTTCATTTTGTTTTAATTAATACATTATTTTTGTGGTGAACTTACGAGTACAACAACTCTACATTTCGTACTCAGTGTATCCCCTGCTCCACTAAATACCCTAGTGAGCTTATAATCCGACGTACAACGACATTAAAAGTTTTTGTTGCACTGGCTTCAATAACAAGTGCAGTAGAAGACTGGATCAGCATCACAGGCGCCTCGTCTCATAACTAAATCAGATTTAAGAATAAATAATAATATTCCACAACTATCACACACCGCCATCTAGTCCCAAGCTAACCAGTACCTTTAGCACGAATTTTCAGTATTTGAGACGTAAAGTAAACTGGAACTTTGACAATTTCAAATTGACAATTTTCAAAAAAAAAAAATAGTTCCTTCTTCGCACACCAGAGGCGCTGTTCCATTTTTTCATACAATAAACGCTGTAAATACTGTACAGTAAAATAGTGAAAATTCGTGCTGAGGGTACTGAGCTTGTGTTATGAGTACTAGACAACTGATAAACATACTTATATGTTTCTAAATACATACATATCATAGATAAATTACACCCAGACACAGAACAAATGATCATGCTCATCACACAAACATTTGTCCTGGGTGGGAATCGAACCCACGACCCCCGGCATACCAGTCAGGATCACTAACCACTAGACCGATAGGCCTGTCATAATAAAGTATTATATGAATATAATTATGCTCTGAGTTATTTTGGTTTTTGTTGCGTCATTTTTTCCTTTATTCGTCGTATTGAACAAAAAATGTTGCCGTTTTAAGGAAAATACATAAAATTGCAGATAAATCTTTACATACAGGGTGATTTGAAATAGGCTTTTTGGCTAAAAAAAGAAATATTAGTCCGATTATAATATCGCTGGATAAAAACACAGTAACTTAAATAAGACAGCCATTTAAGTTACTGTGTATTCATTTACATCGGCTGTTTATGCCCTTGGCACGAGTTTTCAGTATTTGAGACGTAAAGTAAACTGGATTTTTGACAATTTCAAATTGATAATTTACAAGGAAAAAATCAGTTCCTTCTTCGAACAACAGAGCGCTGTTCCATTTGTTCATACAAGAAACTCTGTAAAAAATTCTAGAAAGACGCTGTAAAGTAAAGTAGTGAAAACTCGTGCTTAGTTAGGTAGTTAGGGTACTTTATTTTTCTTTTGTTATGATAACCAAAATTGACGAAAAATACAACGCTTCTAAAAATCATAAAACTTCTGTCGGTCGGTACAAAGAGTCAGAAGCCGACTCCCGAATTTGAAAGCGTTTTATCTGTGGTTTTATCTTTGTCAATATTCATTGATTTAAAAAAAAAATCATGTCCATTATTTTTTAATTATTTTTAACTAACTAGATCTTCATTTTATTTTGGCACTAAAATACCCTATTTTGTACATTCTTGAAATGTCAAATTCATCTGCCTGCCTTCCCAACTTTATTGGGGTTGGCTTCCAGTCGAACCAAATGCAGCTGAATTTCAGTATTTTACATGGAGCGACTGCCTATTTGACATCCACAACCCAGTAAGTGGGTAATGCGATACCCAATGGTAAGACTATTTCAGACTTATAAGCTTCTGACTAATAGTAACGACTGCCAAAGTTCTACAAATGACAGCCGGGACCAACGGCTCCCGGCTTTCCGAGCCACGGAGAACACTCGCTATGACAGATGGTTACCGATCCACAGACCAACCTCGGCAAGCGTGGCTTTACTCGGAAGATCGGCCTGTGCGGCTGTAATTATTTAGCCACGAGCTTCTCCTATACGAAAACCAACAAACATATATCCTTATGGGAACTTTTAATTCATATTAACCGTTATTTCTAAATGTCACGCTAGCCACAATACAAATCTTACGAAGATTCATTCCAAAAGAATGCGAGATAAGAATGAATCTTATATCATTATGTTACTAATAAAGACAAGATTTTTTTAGTTTTTTATTCAAATCCAAGATGGCGTCGCGATATGTGAATATAGACGTCAGACGAATACACTGATTATTATCTGTGGTCTTAATTTTGTGGCCACGAAATATGTGGAGAGAATTTGTGATGGTTTGGAATAATTATCTGCCTAACCTAACCTAACTATTTTGGGGTCGGCCTCCAGTAAAATTGGATTCAGCTAAATATTTTGAGTTTTCACTCTTTTACTTTACAGCGTCTTTCGCGTACTTACAGCGTTTCTTGTATGAAAAAATGGAATAGCGCCTCTGGTGTGTGAAGATGGAACTATTTTTTTTCCTTGAAAATTGTCAATTTGAAATTGTTACAGTTCCAGTTTACTTTACGTCTCAAATACTGAAAACACGTGCTAAAGTTACCTTCAATATCGACCTGTGCGTCTGTTATTTATTATGTAGCCACGATCTCCTCACTTTTTAACTTAAAATAGTATTATCGGGAGTTTTAAAACGTTCATTTTTTATTAAAATCAAAAATAATTTTTGATGCGGAAACAATCAAAGACTTAAATGAACAGATAGTGACACATTTGTTTTCACCTTTATGAAATCGCTACCGCTCATACCTTCCACCTACCCACCCGCTGTTCTCAAAGCCCCAACGCAGCACAGTAGCGATCTCACACAGTCCTACTTACATCGTAACATCTTACACACTGTAATGACATTTCAATTGGTTCCCACGGTAAGACTAATTTAATTACGCGGCTGCACTCGCTTCTCAGTGAGTCAATCAGAGAATGATTGACAGGTACTCGTGAGGTACACTTGTTTTGTAATTAGAAGTGATTTGAGATTTGCTAATGATTGTACGATTATGTAGTAGTAGGTATATATACTCGTACGATACTATGTGCGAATAGATTGACTGAGATGTGAATCAATGGTCGCATATTATACAAGGAGTGAAGTACTTACGTGACAAGTTTAATATGCATAACAATCTTTTTACTAAAGTTTTTTTTTAACGTGGTAAAATCATCAAATGAGTCCTCCCACCCCGGGCAGGGCGGGAGGGACTGTCAGACTTTTATCGACTAAAATCCACGGTGTCCTTCAATAGCCCTTTATGTTCCGGGGTCACGGTAAGAAATAATCCCGCGACCCCGGCAGGTTTTGGCCCTCTGAGAGGGGGCCCCGTCAGTATGCTGACGCTCTTTGAGGCGCGCGTGGCGACTTGGGCATGGTCCATGCCCGCGCCTGCGGTGGCCGGAGATCGTCTGCTGATCCTACAGTTTAAGGTTTAATGAAACAATGAAAAAAATTGGCGAAAATGTTTATGAAATAGCAGATCTTATGGCCTCTAACAATCAGTCGCTATAAGTATACTAAAAGACGCGGAATCGGTTTCAGCATGCCTTTGCATAGAGCAGTGTGGTGGCCCAGTGGTATCGGTCCCGACTTACGAGTTGTAGGTTGAGGGTTCAAACCCCGACAGGCGGCATTACTTTGTGTAATTTATTTCATCAGCACTGCTCTCAAAACGGTGAAGGAAAACATCGTGAGGAAACCGGCATGTCCTAGAACCAAAAATTCGAAGACATTTGTGACATCTGCCAACCCGCACTGGGCCTGCGTGGTGGATTAAGACCCTCCCTCGCACAGAGAGGAGGCCTGTGACCAACCTGTGACCCAGCAGTGGGAACATTATAGGCTGATGATTATGCCGATGTCATTGCATCAATTGCATTAAAAATAAGTAGTCTGAAGGCCGAAACTTCGTGCTTACCTGTCAGGGTCGGCCGAAACTACGGGTTTCAAGCTTGCCTGCCGGGATCCCGGAACTATCTCATAAGGTTACCGTGAACCTGGAATGTAACGGTCTATTGAAGGATCACCGAGAATTTTAGTCAGTACAAGTCTGACAGTCCCTCCCGCCCTAGATACTCGTAGAAGGATTCAGTCGATGATTTTAAAACGGGTTTCGTTCTTATACAACGTGTAACGTTAAATGCACAAAACCTCTCGTGGGGTAACTCAGCACACGTCTTGTTCTGAGACATTTGGAAACTCGAACAAAAAAAAGAAGATTTTTCATACTGATAGGCCCGATCAATTTCTCATTTTGTATGAAAAAGCATTTTTTTTTTTTTGCGAATTTCCAAAAGTCTTGTAACAAACATTCTTCAGTAACATGGGCTGAGTTACCCCACGAGAGGTTTTGCGCATTTAAAGTTACACGTTGTATAGATTAGTACCCAGTTACAGATAGCTACCACAAACTGTAATATATTTTTAACTTTATCACAAAACAAGAAGGGTCACGTTCGATTGGGAAAGACAGATTCGGCTAAAATTAATAATGGAATCATTCAAACTCAATTCCTAATACCACATCTAAACAACTTTCTTTCATTACACCTAACACTTATACTTTCAACGAGCAGGCCTTTCTTCCCAACTTCAATAATAAATACTCAATCCATTAGTTTTTTCAAAAGACACCCTTTTTTTACTGCGTTTTGTAAACAGTGTTACCGCGGCGTTCTTTGGCGGTAAAACGGAGTTAAACGCGGTAAAAAAACGCTTATACGAAGGGAATAAATATTGGGTACTTGAGTCACGGGTACTGGGTAAGCAGAAATGCAGGTTTTGAGGTTTACGAAAGTGGTTTGTCCACGATTTGTTGGGAAAATTTAGTTGAAAGACGGATTTTATAAAAGAGATAGTACCCAAAATCAAAATAAAAGAATTTATTTCAAGTCAGTTACATGCACTTTTGAATTGTCAAAAAAATACAAAAAAAAAAAGGTTGCACTCCAGGAGTGCCGGTAGAAGTGAAAACTTTTTTGTTACTATGTTTTATTTTTAATTTGAATGACGTCTTACTCATTTTCGATCAGGGTCACGTGACCCTGACGCGAGTTTTGGTCACGTGACCCTGACGCGAGTTTTAAATTTTTTACCCATTACAGAAAAAGTGTACAACGCCGCTAAAGAAGTTTTCACTTCAAAAACACTTCAAAAATAGTTATGGTACTATTATGGTGTTATAGGCACCATATTTTCTCCATAGAGTTTACTCTATGGAGAAGAATGGACAAGAAACTCCATGGACAGCACATCTCTTAACCGGACTTTAAACATCACCCAACCCTATCCACCTAGTTGCAACATCAAAAAATAAACAATATTAAACTGGCAACACACTGTAAAATTAACATCGCAGCAAAACCTTACCAAAGGGAATGAAAACATTGAAATCCCGACTCTAATGACTGGCCAAACAATTTATCGTTACCTTAAAACTACTTTAAAGACCAGAATCCTTTCACACTTACTCCTTAACATAAAGATTTTGAATGTATAATTTGAATAAGTTGCAAGCTAAAATGACCCGTGTAGGAAACCCTGTTGATTCAACAAGATATTTGTAGAGGACGGAGGTTTAAAATTAGCAAGTCCTACCGCGGTAAAATTTAAAGACTTCTCTGTCTAATATGTTGGTCAAATACCGAGTCCTAATATGGTTGGTCCAAAGGACCATTGTCGTTGCGTGGAGGGTTAATATGAGCAGTTATCGGGTTAGGACTGGTTAGAAGTTGGATGGCGCCTGTGAGACGACACGACATTAGTTACAGTGATTTAATTTGATTGTGGGAACGAATTTTTTGAAGGCAAACGGTTGTATAACTCCTATAAGATTTTCGTTTGATTATGTAAAGCAATAGTGGCTATTCGAATGTGAGAACATATTATTTTATGCCAAACATTGCTGCAATGAAGAGAGCAATTTTCGGAGTTTCAGAGAGCCAAAGTAACCGACATAGCGCGTAGAATAATCTTGCTGAAGTGGAAGTGGGCCGGCCACGTCTGTAGACGGACAGATGGTAGATGGAACAGACAAGTGCTACAGTGGAGACCGCGAATGGGCAAATGTAGTGTAGGACACCCTGCGGAGAGATGGCTCGATATTTTGAAGAATGTGGCTGGCAGTGGATGGATACGGACTGCCCAGGACCGGGAGGGTTGGCACTCTTTGGGGGAGGCGTTACGTTCTGGCCGGCAGGCTGATAACACAAACATTGCTGAAATCGCAATTACCCAATAAATACAATTTATAAGTTATTCAAAAACAGACAAACAAAAACATAAGACTTTCATATCTTTATCCGAAAGGACATCGTTTACACAACTTACCCAAAAATAACAGTTTTTTTTTTGTTTTTGCTACCTATACTTATGGAACCTAATTTTGCAGGTCGACCGGCGCGTTGTGTTTCACGCGCGCCTCAAAGAGCGTCAGCATGATGACGGGGCTCCCCTCTAGAGGACCAAAGCCTGCTGGGGTCACGGGACTTATCTCATTACCGTGACCCCGGAACATAAAGGGCTATTGAAAGACCCGTGAACTGTAGTCAGTACGAGTCTGACAGTCCCTCCTGCCCTGCCCTAGGTCTCATTTGATGATTTTACCACGATAAAAAAAAATTGGAAACTAATTTTAATTTAAGTATTTATTTAAGTTAGTCTCTACCAACTGATTTATTTATGTTTGAGTTTGACGGTTTATTTAATTTCAAGATTTATTGATTTAGGTGGGGCAACACGTTCTTTTTCAAACAGGAAAAAAAAGCTCTTAGAAATTAAAGTTACGACATAGCGGTGTATGACTAGTTACCTACAGCGACGTCACTCGTAGTACTTAAGTGTCAAAACGTGGTTTTAATTAGGACTTGGTCACTAATTGAAGCGTAGTATGTAGTACGTAACGTATTGATATTATTGATGACGAAGATTGTTGTGAGTTTCCATGGATAATAATTATGGTGAAATGTGGTTACACCGTGAGTATGGCACAATGATCCTAAGGAGGAGATTTTCAATTCGACCTGTAATTTTTTGACCACGCATAACTTTTCATCGCAAAGTCTGATTTCATATTTTTTTTATTAATTGGAAAGACCTCGCCTCGCCCGTGTTAGTTCGATTTTTCGTCGATAAACTTTCTTTTCCAAACCTATTTTTTTGTGCTCAAATTCATCAAATGAATCCTCCCCTCCCTGCTTGGACCAGAAGGGAGTGTCTGACTCTATGGCCTCTTACTCATTAAGGCTATCGGTCTACTGTTTCGTTGCAATAAGGCGGCCCAGCGTAGAAACGGATAGATATTAAAATTAACCAATCCGATAGTACCACTGAAGGGAAGCGGAGATTTCTTGCAGTTAATAACTGCAATATCATCGCCTGCCTAGCCTTTTCCCAACTATATTGGGGTCAACTTCTGACAAAAAGCAGCTGAATATATCAGTATTTTACAAGCAACGACTGTCTATCGAACCTCCACAACCCAGTAACTGGGTAATACGATGTCTCCTGGTAAGACTGGCTGTCAGACTTTAGAGCTTCTGAGTAACAGTAACGACTGCCAAAGATCTACAAATGACAGCCGAGACCAACAGCTTTACGTGCTTTCCGAGGCACGGAGGAAACTCGCTATGACAGATGGTCACTTATCCACAGACCAACCTCGGCAAGCGCGTTTAAACCCTTAAAATCGGCCTGTGCGGCTGTAATTATTTAGCCACGAGTTCCTTAGATTTAGTGCAGTCCTATTGGCTAATATTATTCCGTATTATCGCTCCGCTTCAACGGAAAGGTAGCCTGAAAATCCACCTTATTCACCCTTTCTGTTACCCTTTGCGTTCCAAGTCCATGAAACCCGGATCGCCCATTCCCTCCACAATAACACAGAAGTTCCTCACAGGTTCAATTATTTAACTGCAGCCTCCGACCCTACCTGCCTCCTTACGGCCGTGTCGTGAAGATATCGCGGTGCGTGTTCGCGTCCCCTTTGAGTCGCCGCCGCTTTGCTGCGCCCGCGCCGCCTCCGATTCTGTTATTGAATATAGGGTTGTCGGGTTCTTGTGGTTGAGTGTTGGGAAATGGGAATTTGTTTGTTGTTTTAAAGGTTAATGAATTGTTATTTTATTAACATTATAACTCAGTAGTGACTTACACGGGCTTCCGAAATGGTTTTTCTAAGAACTTTCACGTAAACCAGTGTTGGGCGAAAGACACAAAGCGCTGGCTTACAGTTGACATATCAATCAATTCCAGGCTACGGTTTCATACGGGACTATCTAGAGCAGTGGTGTCCCAGTGGTATCGATCTCGACTTACGAGTTGTAGGTCGTGGGTTCGAACCCCGACAGGCGCATTACTTTGTGTAATTTAATTCATCACCACTGCTCTCAAAACGGTGAAGGAAAACATCGTGAGGAAACCAGCATGTCCTAGAACCAAAAATTCGAAGACATGTGACGTCTACCAACACTGGGCCCGCGTGGTGGATTATGGCCGACTCTCTCTCACAGAGAGGAGGCCTGTGTCCCAGCAGTGGGAACATTATAGGCTGGTGATGATGATGATGATGATGATGTCTCAACAGGTAAGCATCCGTGAGCCTAGACCGTATACGGCTATTGAAGAAACACCGCGGATTTTAATCAGTACGAATCTGACACTCCCTTCACTGCTAATCCTACGATCATCGAGACTTCAGGAACCATCTACGTTTGCATACATAATTATTTATGAAAATCCTAGCGTAGGGCAACATTAAAAAAATATTTCAAGTCATCAGACAAGTATTTATGTTAAAGTACTCTTGCAACCACTTGCAATCCTTTTATAGGAGATCCAATTATTTTCCCACGTTTTATAAACTCAGTTTTCTTTTAACTTTGTACATCAGTATCGTAATTTCCTCCTATTTTCTAAAGTAATGATTTGCAATATAACATTATTATTCAATAACAAAACCAAAATAAAAAATCAATGCAGATTGCAGCCCCGTGCCACCCCTACCGCACGCGTCGCCGACCATATTATTGACACTATAAATTCTAACACACGCGTTTTTAAAAACAGCCTCCGACTCACACACACACACAGGACAAGATCAGGTGTGATCATACGATCACAAACACATGCACGTAGATGTACAGAATTGATTCAAGAATTATCGATGTTGTACTCATTAAAGGACACTGCGAAAAAGCAATAGATTCATTGCCTATTTTTTACTTTTGGCCTAAGGAGCGGGCCACATAGAAAAGACGTAAGACGAGAACGCGTCGCGGACGTCTCTTCTGTGTGTTTTACGTCGCGACGCTTCCATACATTTTGTATGAAAGAGTCACAGAAGAGACATGTTTCCGCCCCGTCTGCGCCTTACGTCTTTTCTATGTGGCCCGCGCCTAAATCTTACCCAAGAAGTAAAGATGAGAGAAGTATCAAACGAAAATAATGTCGTATAGCACATAATTGATGTATAAAATGATCTGAATATGGTTATATCTTCAGCACTAACATAAAAAATGTCATCATCATCATCATCATCTTAGCCATAGGACGTCCACTGCTGAACATAGGCCTCCCTTCTTAAGCTCCAAATATACCGGTTGGAAGCGACCTGCATCCGGCTTCTTCCGGCGACCTTTATAAGGTCGTCTGTCCACCATGCTGGTGGACGTCCTACACTGCGCTTGCTAGTCTGTGGTCTCCACTCTAGTACTTTTCGACCCCATCGGCCATCTGCTCTGCGAGCAATATGACCCTGCCCATAGCCACTTCACTACAAAAAATGTATGACAGCATTATTGATTCAGTCAGCAGTCGAATTGACTATTGACAGTTGAAAATTATCACACAGGAAAAAAATATCGGATTAAAGGTATCCCAATAGATATTTGTTTAGTCTGTACTTCACCCAGTACAGCAGTTTTTGTGTCAAAAAGAACGTACTTAAAAAACAAGCAATACAACGTAAGATGCGTATTTTTTGTTTCACCTGTATTTTTTAAATATGAACGTACCTAAATATCGATAGTAATCCGGAACCCAACACACATACACACCATATTATTTATTGATACAGTATCGACAACTCACAAACACACACACACACACAAACACACACTCCCAAACTAAAGAGTCGTCTTGTAACGTGACGTAATGACATCCGGATGTGATCAACGGTGATCAAATCGTTGATTTATTTGAACATGTTTGATTTGTTGTAGTAACGCTACCTGTGAATATTTTATCCGGGAGTGGTATTACGTACATAAGTAGCTTATGTAATTAGCTTGTAATCCCACTGCTGGGAAACAAGCTGTCGCTCTGTGAGGGACTGTAATGTAATGTACACCATGCTGACCCAGTGCGGGTTAGTAGAAGTCAAGACGTAGCTACTGCTAATTTATCATTCATACTTAGTTGCCATTCCACCAATTCGCACTAAGGCCCTTCGTCCATAACGCGACGCCAGTCTCCGATACCTTACGACTTTGGTTTCAATACAAATCCGTAGAGGTTCGTACACAGGCACGCGTCAATGGATACCAAAGTCGTAATTAAGGTATCGAAGACTTGCATCGCCTAGTGTACGAAAGGGCTCAGGGCTTTCAATCTTCCTTCATAATGCGGACAGCAAAGGAGTGGAACTTACCTACTTCCTGCGTCGGTGTTCCCGAACACATACAACCTGAATCTCTTTAAAGTTAGAGTGAACAGGCTTCTTCTGGGTATGCTCGCTCCATCGGAGGCTTTGTCTCAGTCACCTTTGACCTGGACTAGAGTCAAGAGTAAACACATCCAAAATAAAAAAAATACGTGTGGCACTCGGGAACTGATGCGGTAAAGCTATTGCGTAGCGTTTTTTATCAACTTATGCATTTTTTATTAGGCTGAAAAAGGTGTTAGGTTTATTTATTTTCGTTACGGAATTTCTTGATTCGGTCGCCGCGCTCTGAGCCCGCAATAAAAGCTATGCAATAGCTTAAAAACTAAAAGGTAAATGCCTTTTTTCTTTCTTGTAGCTTTTATTATATTGAAAACAAAAAACAACGGTAAAGATTTTTTTTTTAAATCTCAGCCAGTTAAGCTGTCGAGAGTAAAAAGATTATATACCAATACCAAACCAATCTACTTCCAAGAAAACAATAGTTAATAATAAATTGAACAGATTTCATGTAAATGTGTGTTTTTAGATTTATTATACTACGACTTTAAATAGAAAGCTGGTACATTCTTAAACATGTAATTAAATTTTCTTTAATAACAACAAATTAGTTCAAAATTACCTGTAATGTGTAGATTCTTATCTTGAAGGCTTATCTTTGGCTCTATATTGCGGGCAATGCCACTGAGTATAATCTAACAGAGGCCGCACATCTTGCAATCCACTAGGTACCACAGCGTTGGCAGGATTGTCAACCTAGGCAGGATTATTCCAGATGTTGAGATGCTGTAGTAATGTTCAGATGGCAACAGGGATACCCTCTTCATCTTTCTGGCTTTAAATATTCGGCCACTGGTTGCAGATCACTGTTGTGGTTTGAATTTGTTGCTTAGTCTAATCGTTTGAGCAGTGTTGGCCCACTTTCAATAGCCTTACGAGTTATATGTCCCGGTAAACCTAGACAGGCGCATTACTTTGTGTAAATACAACGTGGGGTAACTCAGCCCATGTCTCTGAACAATTTTTGTTCTAAAACTTTTGGAAAACAACCAGACATTGATCGAGCCCATCAGTATAAAAAATCTTTTTTTTTAATTTGTATTTCCATAAGTTTTAGAACAAACATTGATCAGTAACATGGGCTAAGTTACCCCACGAGAGGTTTTGCGCATTTAACGTTACATGTTGTATATACCTTATTTATTTTATCACTACTGTTCTCAAAACAGTGAAAGAAAACATCGTGAGGAAACCTGCACGTTTCCTGGGACCAAAACTTCGAATACATTGTGTGACATCCGCCAACCTGTAACGGAAATGTGTAGTGGATTACAGCCCAATCCCTCTTACAGAGTAGAGACCAGAGGCACAGGGAATATTATCTAATCTTTAAACGATCAATTCTTGTGTATTTATTTATATATAATCAGGATCTCGGAAACGGCTCCAAGGATTTTCATAAAAGTTACAGATTAGGGGTTTTTCGGCTCAAGGAATCTATTTATCAAGGTCCCAGGTTCGAAAAAAGCTCGGTTCCCAAGATATAGACATTTTAAAAACCACATATTAAGCTGAGTATAAGATATAATCTGATAACTCAGGACATTGAGTTTATAAATGCATCCAAACATACTCTTCAAATGATAGATACAGGCAAATTTTGGGCCCCATTCCTTACCAAGTTTTTGACAAAGGACACACGTTTGTGGACGATTAATTGCTAAGTTGTTTACCGCTTTTCTTATGTTTTTGTTTAATTGAGTTTTTTTTTGTTCGTCCACATTCACCATGATCAGCACTGTCAGTAACCTTATCTGCCAGTGTAGTTAAACTGGCGGACAAGGTTTTCAGACCATTTATTAGGCTCTGGAATAACAGACATGTGCGTGATCATGTTCATGTAGTCAATTAATTTAGAATTTTAAGTTATTGTCTTAACATAAGCTAAGTCCATGTTATATGTGTCCTTCCTCTGCCCCACCCGCGGTGGTGGACGCCCACGGCGACGGACGTCGCTAGACGATCTCCGGCCACCGCAGGCGCGGGCATGCGGCCAGCGAGTAAAGGGCAACTCGCTGCCCGACCATGGACCATGCCCGGGTCGACGGCGCGCTGTGTCCGAAAGAGCGTCAGCATAATGACGGGGCCCCCCTCTCAGAGTCTCAGAGGGCAAAAGCCTGCCGGGGTCGCGGGATTATTTCCTTACCGTGACCCCGGAACATAAAGGGCTATTGAAGGACACCGTGGATTTTAGTCAGTACAAGAATGTGAGTATGGGGTGGGAGGACTCATTTGATGATTTTACCACGTTAAAAAAAAATGGATCCTTTAGCCTGAAATATATTTTTTAAATTTAACTCATGTGTCGTGAAGCGTGGTCTTTGTCGCATTACTTACTCCATGCGCTGACCGATGGCTAAGATAACAACTTACCACAGTAAAGCTGATCGTTATTCCTCCGCCAAAGCGTACAGCGTACTGTTAATTACTAATTAAGTTAATGGTTTCATTAAAATTTTATGCTCTTTTAATTTATGGAAGGTATTTGGGTAAATGAAGTGAGTAGCAGGGGAGGTTTTTTTTTGTTGGTTGTAGTATGTGTTTTGCTTTTGACTGATGCATTGTGAAGTGTATTTTTGATTAATTAACTACTGAAGTAATATTTTACTATTTCATACAAATAGGTTTTCCTGTAATCTATTGGCAAATAATATTTTTTTTAATTTTTGAACTCTATTTTTAGGGATGAAGTGAATGTCGTTTAATACATCACAGGATTATTATAAAATTATACATTTTATCTAATTCAAAAATTAAAAAAAAAAAATCTAAGCAGCTCAGGTGTCACCTAAAATTGGGGAACATTATCGTATTACATACAAAAAGCTTCCAACGAATTGAAAACCTCCTCAAGTTTTTCGTCGGATAAAAAATCAAAATAGCGAAAATAAAATCAATCACATTCTTCAACTAATCAAACAAATGAATCTTGAACAAACAAACTGTTCACGTATGACTTCCCAAGGTGCATAACCTCGTACAAAAATAAAGGAGACTGGGTATTATCGGTCAGATCTGCGCATTGTGTGCGCGCACCGTGACGGACGAACTTATGCGATATGTTGCTATTAACTGCGTACATAGATCGTTAATTACTGTACACGTTAGGGCCGAGTTTCCATTATACAAGTAACTTACTGTATACAAGTTGCATTTTGTACAAGTTTTTTTTTTTAATTAAATTAAAAATCTTTTATTGTTACTTTTACATTATACAGCATTACATAATTATTATAATATGAAGAGTTAACCCCAGAAAGTTATAAAATAATACTTGTATTGGGGCTACCTCGCTACCTTCCAGTGACAATTCAATATAATGTAAAGTTTTTGTTACAACTAAACAAAAATAATAAATTATTTTTTAAATAAGGAGAAAGGAACAGCTTTAGGTGATGGTAGTTACTTTTATACAAGTTGCATACCTATTATACAAATTACATGTATACAAATTGCATATTATACAAGTTACTTGTAATTATACAAGTTGCATGTTATACAAGTTGCATAATATACAAGTTACTTGTATAAAAATTGCATATTATGCAAAATACTTGGATACAAGTTGCAAATTGAATGCAATTTGGACAATCTTGAATACAAGTTGCAAATAGATAGTTTGAACTGTAGATTGTGTTTTGTTTTTCAATTCTTGCAACTTGTGTGCAAATGTGATATTATACTAGTATCTATGCAAAACTATACTAATGGAAACGCGCCTTAACGCGGTAGGAAGGTTTTTTTTTTTTTAATTTTAGGAAATGTTTCTTGTAGTTTAAAAAGAGAGTGGTCTTTTTCCCTTATAGTTTTGTCAAACCCTCTTAATTTTTGAAGTCGAATGTATCGAAAATTATTGTGCTAGGACATTCTTTTAAGTAAGAAATTACGGAACATGATATTACAACAATGCTTATTGGAAAATAAGAATCTGATAGTCCCTTCCGTTCCACCCAGAGCCAGCCTTATTTAATAATCGATAGCACTTAAAAAAAAGAGAAGTTTTCATTCCTAATAAAAAACCTTGAAAGGAATACTACTTTTCTTTTCTAATAACACGATAATGTGCCTAAAAATAACAAAAAAAATATGATATAAGTAGATGAGGTATGCAGTTATTCAATTTTAATAGCAGGTCAAAGACCAAAAAGAAATAAACATGGTAAATTCCCGCTTCAAATCTAAACAATGGTCAAAGACCTCACTTTAATACTAATAACATATTAATCTGTGGAAAATTCTTAAGAAACAGAAGCTTAAATCGCTATTATTATGCGCTTAATCGTTTACTAATAACCATCTGTGTCTATTCTCGACCATAAACTAACACCTACGCTCATAAAAATTATGCAAATCCATAGACAAGACACTTATCTAAGATCATGATTACTTAACCCGACGCCCGCTGTTTTATCTACAGTCATAATAATATAACTACACAATAGACTTTATAACATATTTTATTATCGTTTTACAATTATTTTTTTAATAAAAATCTTCGTTTCGTTCTGTCGCAAATTCCTAAGTTTTATGATTCGTCACAAACAATATTTTTTTGAGATTTTTGAGACCTATCAAATTTGACAAAATCTAGGTCTTTACCAAAAACGTTTATTGTATATTTTATTGGTTCCAAAAGAATTTATAACATATCTTGATTACGTACAACAATTATGTTTTTATCTATAGTCATATAATAAAATCATGATGAATGTTAAAATATCTTTATTAAAGAAAATAAAACATTATGACAAAAGATTACAATAAAGTAGCACTTTAAAAAAACAATAAAACGCGTGAAAGTATGAACGGTACTTTACACAAAGAAAATCAATCATTGATCAATCTTTGAATCAATTAAATTGAATTAATGCATTAATTGATTAACTGTAATCCAATTGTTATTACAACAGACGATGACGGTTCCGTCTCGTATAATAAAATCCTTTCAGTCGTAAAACTTAACACTGTAACTGCATTCGCATAAAAAATATGATTGTTATTTTACTTTTCTTCGAGATTTGCATTTTTTTTATTATTGAGACTTAAAAGCACAGACGGTAGCGAGTTTTTATATTAATATTTAAGATGTTTTTTTTTATTTAATTTCTTGTCGTTTTAGAAAACTAGGTAATAGTGATTAAATAACTAGCTGCTGCCAGCGACTTCGCCTTTGATCAAAAGGTCAATTTGACAATACAGATTGGTTGTAAACTGTATCCCGTACCGTTGCGTAGTTTATGTGAGAAAGAGTTTGTAACAAATATCCATCTATCTTCTCAAGCATTCGCATATTTATGAAGTGTTTCACGCTATGAAATTAATATGAACTACAGTAAAGAAAGTGTAAAAATAAACGTTTGCTCAAAATTTCCAACCGCTTATGTGTCTATTAATTGCTCATGATTTATAATCTTCTCAATAATCATTGCAGGGTATTTTAATTAAACCTACAAGAAAATAAACGTCATAAATTAAAATTCAGACTCTTCTTTGTGCTAATGAATCATAAATAACACGCTATAAAATCTCGATCAAACACGACATTGTTTTTAAGACTAAAATTATACGAAAAACGATAAATTAACTTTGAAACTAGAGACTAATATTAACATAGGTTTTAACATGCTAACAGAACATGTGTGGTCTATTCCCGATCAAACAGAATTAAACCTAAATAGAGCACAATTTAAGTTTAAATTAATAAACACACACCTATCAATTCCAACTTGACAACTAACAATGTTGACTGCAATTTCTCGCGTGTAAGAGCAAGCGAGACGTAACACAAGAAAGAGACGGATAGATTATCGCTTAGTTTAGGCGAGGGGCGGCGCCTCTAAAGCCACGCCCACTTGTATCGATCGGCGCGAAGAATAATTTATTCATAATTTCTGTTATTATGTCCTCTTTCGAATAATATTGGTGGCCGCGCCGTGCGGAGGGTTAAAAGGTAATTTTCGTACGAAAAAAATAATGTATCAGGATGTAGTTTGATTTTACTGATAAATAGGACTTAATTGACCAATTATTTACTTAGTAGCTACTAGCTATACATACACACATGTAAATAAATAGCTTCTGTACTTGGTTTCGGTTGGCCCCTATTTCTTCGCCCTTATTTTATGCAAAAACTAAGTATTTGATAATAATCATCTCCAGTCTTATCAATGCATTGCGGACCTGTTTTAAAAGTACACCGAAGAAGTTGGAATTTTAGGCAGTTTTAGAGGGTCTGACGGGCCGGAATTTCATATATATCCTTTACTATGCCAGTTCCTAAGTAGCGCACGAGACTGCTTATCAGCAGAATAAAAAATCCATTATGCTGAAAGCTGAGTAAAAAAAGTTGCACAATGGCTGTATAGGGCCTTATCAAGCTCTTATAAGTCTTAATTGGGCACAAATTATTCAGCCTTAATTCATCCACAAGTTCACTTAGCTGCTTGGGAGCTGTTTAGCAGCAATTAAACAGCAATATAAAGGGTAACGACAGTGCTATGCGCTGAATATCGACTGACTAAGAGAAAAAAAGTCACTCTTTATTCAGTAATTAAGTTACATTTATCAATGCCAAACATCAACCTCACTAACCAACCTTCTTCTTCTTCTTCCTCAGAAAAGCTCCGGCTCTCACTATGCGTGGGCTGCGGCGGTCAGATCCACGACCAGTACATCCTGAGGGTGGCCCCGGACCTGGAGTGGCACGCCGCCTGCCTCAAGTGCCAGGAGTGCAGGCAGTTCCTCGACGAGTCCTGCACCTGCTTCGTCAGAGACGGGAAGACGTATTGCAAGAGAGATTATACTAGGTAAGTGTTAAGGCCGCATATTCTGAAAGTTGGCAACGTCGCAAAAAACTGTCAAATATTTACAAGTTTTAATTAATTTGGCAAATTTTCTGTATGAAAACAAGAAATATCGCTCTGTAGTGCACTAAAAAAATGATAAAGGAATGCAATTAAAACACCCAATTTGATGTTGTAACCGTTTCAGGTGTATAAAAGGCATTTGGAAAGCTTCCAAATGCTTTTTTTACATCTAAAACTATATAATCGGTGTTACGATATTAACTATTGCATTCCCTTTTCAATTTTTTACTGCACTACAGAGTAATATTTCTTATTTTCATACAGTAACAATGCTAAATTAATTAAAGCTTGTTAATATTTGACAACCATTTGCGACGTTGCCAACTTTCGGAATATACGCTTTTAAATCATGCCTGAACGGGGAAGGCAAGTCAAAGCTAATTGTAGATGGCGCCACCATAGCTTAGTCCTTGCCTGACCAATGACGTAGTACTATTTTGAAGTACCTTTAAGATTTGAACTGATTTGAACCAATGACGATGCTTGGAACAAGCTATACTAGCGCCATTAGTTACCCAGTTGCCATCCCAATTCGCAAAAAAAAATGGTTTTCATGCAGAAATTGGTCGGGCACATCTGTATGAAAAACTAGTTTTTTTGCGAATTTCCAAAAGTCTTAGAACCAAAATCGTTCAGTAACATGGGCTGAGTTACCCCACGAGACATTTTGCGCTTTTGGCGTTAGACGTTGCTGTATATTTTAATGTCTTTGTCATAAGCCTATAGCAGTCCAATGCTGGCTAATAGGTATCTGCCAGGTACTCAACTTTGTAACCTTTATTTTACCACCACTGCCTTCAAAACGGTGAAGGAAAACATCATGAGAAAACTGGCATGTCCTAGAACCAAAAATTCGAAGACATGTGACATCCACCCTCCAAACCGCACTGGGCCCGCGAAGTCGATCAGAACCCACTTCCTTTTATAGAGAGGTCTGTTTCCCAGCTATGGGAACATTATTACCAATATCTGGTTGACCGAGCTTCGCTCGGTTTTTAAAATGTCTATATCTTGGGAACCGAGCTTTTTTCGAACCTGCGACCGAGATAATCTGTAACTTTCATGAATATCCTTGGAGCCGTTTTCGAGATCCTGATTATATATAAATATATACAAGAATTGCTCGTTTAAAGATATTAGATTGTAGGACAAAAGTCTTGATAGAACTCCTCGGCTGCCTAAGGACTTACAACATCAACCTGCGATCTGCAAATAGGTAGCAAGTAGGAAAGATTTGTAATGAAATTACTGTTACCGCAATTGGTGCAATAATAATAACAATATTCCACAACCTATCACACAAGGTCATCTAGTCCCAAGCTAAGCAGAGCTTGTGTTATGGGTACTAGACAACAACTGATAAATATACTTACATATTTCTAAATACATACATATTATAGATAAATTACACCTAGACACAGAACAAATGATCATGCTCATCACACAAACATTTGTCCTGGGTGGGTATCGAATCCACGACCCCCGGCATAGCAGTCAGAGTCAATAACCACTAGACCAACAGGTCAACAGTCAACGCAATGAATCTTTATACAGTGATTAATTAGCTTTTTTACCGGAAAAGAATCGAACCTGGAACTCGTGGTTTACAAAGTCATGCGACCATCCGCTAGGCCATGCAATCCGCTGTGATTAATAAGCTTAAAATTATTTTAACAATCCATTTTAATGTCCACAGCTTCGGCAAAAATACAGGTCCACACGAGCATAATAAATATTTAATTATCTGACGTCAAATTGGAATCTGACTAACCCAATATTGATCTTAAATGAAGAGGACACGATTATTCTCACTCCAAACATAACAATCAAAACTTAAAAACACGACAAAGTCCGTTCTCATTACAGATCTAACAGCAATCACTAATTTCACATTCCTACAAAAACATCGAGAGAAAAAATACAAAAAAAAAACATTGGTAATCGAAAACCCGCTTATCCGGCCGGTGTAAACGGGAACAAACAGATATCGTGTTCCCGCCGCCCGCCGCGCTGTCAAAGTGACGTTTGTTTTGGCGCCAAAATACATAATGCTGAGTTGAGCTGCGTTTGTTTTCACTTCGGCACATCACAGTGAGACTTTACCAACGCGTTTTGCTGTTGGAAAACCTATATTCAGTTCAATTTTAGTCTTTATTTCTTCGGTCTTACAAACTTTGAGGTTATGAATTTTATTTTACCATTGGTACAGTCTTGTTTGTATTAGTGTAATACTATATTTTAGCAGCGAGAAATGGAAGGGTGAAAAGATAAACATTAGAGGTTATTTTAGTGAATTTCATCTTTGGAGTCTGTGTGTACAAAGTGGCGCCCGACTTGTGATTGACGTAATGCTATTCTTTTTATAAACTAGAGTTTTAGGCATTTTGTAAACTTACCGTTTATTAACGGAAGAATTTACATTTTGAACTTCCATTCGCTAATGTAAAAGTCGGACAAGACTGTAGACGAAAACGTCAAAACTAATTTTTTCTTCCTCTTTTTATGCCGAAATGTAAACAAAAGAAGAATGGCCGTTTCCTATTAGACTTTATCCCCAGTAACAAATACAATTTACAGAAGAAAAACATCATCACCATTTCATCCTATTGCAGCCCACTGCTGGACATAGACCTCTCCCAGCTCCCTCCTACTCAACCTTTCGTCGTCGGTTCTGCGGCAGACATGACCAGCAATATCAATAACTTTGGTCTTACGCCGTAAGATCTCATTCTGGCTTCCCTTACCGGGATCCCAAGCATATTGTAGACCTTTTGCAGTAGGTGTGCCAGCTTGACTGTCATGTTCTGCGTTTCGTCTCCGTAGGTTAGTACTGGAAGGACGTAATGTTTATAAATTGGACTTTTAGGCACTGCGGCTGTTCATTCAATTTGACCACACCAAACCTAAGCATTTGACTTAATCATACCATAGTCGTAGACTAACAGCACTTAGGCCTGCAAAAGATTTACCATTAAATTACATTTTACATCCAAACTAACAGCGGTTTGCAAGTTCCAACGATTTTCCTTGTTTAATAGAAAGTTGTCGTTCTCGTTTACATCAAGTAACCACATTTAGAAGAGGCTTATTTATTGTTTACTAGCTGACCCGGCAAACATCGTACCCCCTCAGAATATTTTTTTGTAATTATATTTCTCACCTTTGAAATTTTCCTTGGAAAAAAAAAAGCCGTTAGTCCCGGCTGTCATTTGTAAATCTTTAACAGTTACACTGACAACTCGAAATTAAATTGAAGATTCCATTTCTAAAAACTGACGGCTGACGGAACACAATTCAGTTTTTTTCACTGTTCCAAAACATTGAGTACTCGGCCCGTTGTGTCCCACGTGCGCTTCAAGGAGCATCAGCATAATGACGGGGCCCCCCTATAAAGTCCGGTTAAGCAGCACACAACCTCCTATAGGTTGACCTGCGAGATGCCAGCATCAAAAAAAAAGGGGGACCCCTATAGAGGACCACAGTCCTGTCGGGGTTGCGGGACATACGTATACCGCGACTCCGGCACACAAAGGGCTACCGAAGGACACCGTGGATTTTAGTCAGTACAAGTCTGACAGTCCCTCTCGCCCTGCCCGGGGTGGGAGGACTCACTTGATGATTTTGCCGCGTAAAAAAAATCATTGAATACTAGAATTTATTAGAGATACAATACTGTGTTCTAAGTCCATAGACCTTGCGTTAATCTCAATCATTAATCAATTGTCTATGAAATCATAGACATTATAATCTATGATTCTTAGAAAATTCTGCCTAAACATGTAGATTTTTAACTGTCAAAACGAAAACTGATAAGACTAGTTTACTAAACGGCGCTAACCGTTGATTCTGAGAATTATGCTAATTTATCTATTCACTTATAGTTTTGTATCAAAAGATGCCGAACGTCTGTCTGTGTAGAGATAACTGGCAGTGATAATAATACTATGTTAGCAATCATATCGGGCCGACATAGTTCTTTATAATATACCGCCTACAGTGATAAATAAATAATGTTTGTGTGAAATTTGGTTTGATAACTATTGTTACATTTGCTAAAAGGGCGCCTGAAACACTGAAACACCGTCATCGGTTACATCTTATTTTTAATTATATATATTTATATTATAATATCATCATCTGCCTAGCCTTTTCCCAACTACATTGGGGTCGGCTTCCAGTCAAACCAGATTCAGCTGGATATCAGTATTTTATATGGAGCGACTGCCTGTCGGACCTCCACAACCCAGTAACTGGGTAATACGATACCCCTTGGTAAGGCTGGTTGTCAGACTTTAGAGCTTCTGACTAACAGTAACGACTGTCAAAGATCTACAAATGACAGCCGGGACCAACGGCTTTACGTGCTTTCCGAGGCACGGAGGAAACTCGCTATGATAGATGGTCACCCATCCACAGACCAACCTCGTCAAGCGCGGCTTAACCCGGAAGATCGGCCTGTGCGGCTGTGATTATTTAGCCACGAGCTCCTCTAATATAATAATATAATATTCAACAACTATCACACAACGCCATCTAGTCCCAAGCTAAGCAGAGCTTGTGTTATGGGTACTAGACAACTGATAAACATACTTATATATTTCTAAATACATAAATATTATAGATAAATTACACCCAGACACAGAACAAATGATCGTGCTCATCAAACAAACATTTGTCCTGGGTGGGAATCGAACCCACGACCTCCGGCATAGCAGTCAGGGTCACTAACTACTAGACCAACAAGCCATAAGCCTGGGAGGCGTTTAAACATAAATAATATAAAATATTATTTATGTTTAAACGCCTCCCAGAAAACTAACCTATTTTATTACCATAAAAATCGAAATACCTGTCAGAATGCATAAATGCTCACCCAATTGTGTTTCTTCGGGTGTTTTAGAATAACCTAATTTCTGTTATAATATAAAAATCGACCTAAACAGGGTGGACGAAATTCCGCTTCGCGGGGCTTCTATTTTTATTTGCAGGGTTTAAATTTTGTTTCATGAAAATCTCAAATGGGCATCTACGGTACTTTCACAGTTATAGTGTCTTGTGACTGGGACTGTAGCACCATAACTATTTTGTACTAGTAATATTTATTATTTACGTCTACTTTCTATGTGTTTAACAATTCAAAAGTGCTTGTATTTTCCCTGGTCTTATAATAAATGACTTGATTTTATACAGTGTTGTTAAAATAACAAGGCGCATTTTCTTTCCCTTTTTTGAACCACGACGTCATAGTAAACAAAAACAACCACAATATTCCCAAAACATAACCCTGAAAAGGTTATCCTTAAAAACCAACCACAACAAATCGAAAATAACCATCACACTTTATAATTAACCCTTTCAAAACCAACCGCGGGACGGAAACGCAATGTTTACGCCAACGGTCGAAGCGACCGCGTCCATCAACACGCGGTAAATATAGGAAATGTACTGAAAATACTCGCTTTATGTCAAAATTTATATTGTTTGTAAAGAAGTGATCCATCATTTTAGAGGAAATGGGAAGAATTTGAAGTGTTTTTATTGGTTAAAAGGGATTTCCTATGGGAAGTTGTTGCGTAAACATTTTGGGGTTATTGTGATTAAAGTCAGGAGAGAAAATTAAGTTGTTTTATCAAACAGTGTGGTCTAACTTGTGTGATTGTTGTTTTTATGGAAGAGCCTAAAATAGAATTACAATAAAGGTACTATACTTATTTGCAAAAAAATATGGTGTAGAAAATGGTACTAAATTAAATGGAGTGTTTTAATAACAAATTGTAGCAATAATTACTTTTTAACTAAAATATCTGGATGACCGAGCTTCGCTCGGTTTTTAAAATGTCTATATCTTGGGAACCGAGCTTTTCTCGAACCTGGGGCCTTGATAAATCGATTCCTTGCGCCGAAAAATCCCTAATCTGTAACTTTCATGAAAATCCTTGGAGCCGTTTCCGAGATCCTGATTATATATAAATATACAAGTATTGCTCGTTTAAAGATATTAGATAAGGAAGAGGTTTTCAACTCGACACGTATTTTTTAGTTTACTTTTATTCGGTTATTGCTAAAAGTACTTAATATATACTCAAATAAAAGTTGGAGGCAAATTATAATTTGCAAAAACATTAAAATTCTTCCAAAATAATTTAGAATTAAGCAATAACGTGCTAAACTTAAAAAGGCCTACGCCGTAGCAAAAGACCCTTGCTTTGCTACGCCGTAGCACATGCATCTTTTTTGTATCGTGGTAAATCATCAAATGAATTCTCCCATCCAGGGCAGGGCAGGAGGGACTGACAGACTTCATCATCGGCCTATTAACGTTCCCACTGCTGGGACACGTAATCCACCACGCGGGCCCAGTGCGGGTTGGTGGATGTCACATGTCTTCGAATTTTCAGTTCTAGGACATGCCGGTTTCCTCATGATGTTTTCCTTCACCACTTTAAGAGCAGCGGTGTTGAAATAAATTACACAAAGTAATGCGCCTGGCTGGGTTCGAACCCACGACCTACAACTCGTACGTCGGGGCCGATACCACTCGGCCACCACTGCTCGCCCCGTCAATAAGCTAATATTAGTATATTACTAACAAGTAAAATTACTAGGTATTCTAAATCCCCATTCATTACCAAAATCTACTAAAAACAAACAAATAATCTCCCTAGTCAGAGCCGCAGCTACCGCGCATGCGTCAATTAGCGTAACATTACCCTGCGCACGAGTGTCCGATTACTGTTTACACGTTATTTATGGACAACTGACATGTCTGTGACGGGTAGGAAAGACGACAAGCTGTGTGGTCTAAGATATTCGTCATTCATAATTTTTGCCGACTGTTTTGATGCGATTAGATTCATCATTCATTGGCATCACCAACTTTTTTTTTGTGTGGTCAATCATCAAATATGTCCTCCCACCACGGGCAGGGCAGGAGGGACTGTCAGACTCGTACTGATTAAATTCCACGGTGTCCTTCAATAGCCCTTTAAATTCCGGGATCACGGTATTCGTATAGTCTCGAGACACGGGTTCGAAATTAATCAAAAAAAATTTTTTGAAGTGTTGAAAAAGGATAAATTTTGTCGTTTTCGATTTTTCTTTAACTGCCATTGTCGTTCATTACCTTAATTATCCACATAACAAGGAAGAATCCAAAAATATAAAATGTCCTAATTAAACTAATTATCGACTTAAAGGATCCATCTATAGAGATGATTATCGCTTGTATGTCTATAAGCTATCAGGCTTAGATAATCTTGTTTACCATGATAATGTGATAAGACATGATAGTCCTGTGTCTAATTCATCATAGTCTGACATTCAAACACAATATCAATGGTCATAAAGATAATTTTCGATATTTTTTTTTGGAAATGTTTCTGTCTTTTTGTTTGTCTGTTCTGTCATATACTTCATCATCAGCCTATAATGTTCCCACTGCTGGGACACAGGCCTCCTCTCTGTGAGAGGTAGTTTTTTGGAGCTGTTGTGGTTCAGTAGTATGGGCCCCGAATTACGTTTGATTTCTGGGGTCGAACTTCGAACCCAGCCAGGTGCATTACTCTGTGAAAACTTCATCACCACTACCAGCCGCAAAGGCTGATCTTTCCGGTTAAGCCGCGCTTGGTCTGTGGATAGACCATCTGTCATAGCGAGTTTCCTCCGTGCCTCGGAAAGCACGTATAGCCGATGGTCCCAGCTGTCATTTGTAGATCTTTGACAGTCGTTACTGTTAGTCAGAAGCTCTAAAGTCTGACAACCAGTCTTACCACGGGGTATCGTATTACCAGTTACTGGGTTGTAGAGGATCCGATACGCAGTCGCTCCTTAAAAAATACTGATATCCGGCTGCATCTGGTTCGACTGGAACCCGACCCAATAAATTGCAAAAAGGCAGGCAGTAGGTACCTTTACCAATATTTTGCCTAAATATATCTTTACTATCAAGACATTGCCGGATTCATCATAAAAGGTTATTTTAATCTATTATATTCTATTATATTATATTATATTATAATATTACCCATCTACAATAAAGACCCTAACCAGGTCTATCATAAAGTAATATTATGTTGGTATTACAATATAATTGTATTACATAGTTTATTGTATATAGTATAATTTATAAAAAACCAAAACTATAACCACAAAATATGACCATCATAAAAGCTAATTTCTTTCTCATGCCAAACCATAAAGACCACTATCCAATTACTTAAACAACCTTTTTTTAAAAACTGGCCATTACAAAAAAAAACCTATAGCGTATTGCCAACGTAATAAAAAAACTAGATAGTCAAGGGTGCCAACGTAAAAAGCTAGTGGCGGTTCTATCTTTCGCAATGCTGCCAACCTAATGCGTTTCTAACCTACAGAGTAAATATACCTGTATCTGTATAGATATAGGCAATGCTTTTAGCGGGATTGCCGGGGGGTGGAACCAACCCCTAAGTGCGGTCGATGACCCCTCCCAACGGGGTGGATTTTAAAAATACATCGTGCCCATCGTTTCTCAATCTATTTCATTTTTAAGTTTCTTTATTTTTATTTTATTGGTGTTTTAAATTTGATATGTGCTTCATGTTAAATAGTATTATCAGTTATTTTGAGTTTTTTTTTTAATAAAGAAATGCTGTCCCACAATAGGATTTTCTCCTGTATCGTGGATGCGTTTACAAACATAAACTTTTATACGCAAACGCCCAGACACGGAACAACTACATGATCATACAAAATTATATCGTCGTTGGCCAGTGGTGACAATGGGAATAGACGATACATAAGTAGCTATTTTTAAAACTTGCATTATTTCACACCTTTACGAACGTAATCTCAACTCGTTTTTTTCCCATGGTATTCTTGCTCGGAGAGCAGTGGTGACCCAATGGTATCCCGGACTTACGAGTTGTAGGTAGTGAGTTCGAACCCGTCAGGTGCATTACTTTATTTAATTTATTTCATCACCACTGCTCTCAAAACGGTGAAGGAAAACATCGTGAGGAAACCGGCATGTCCTAGAACCAAAAATTCGAAGATATGTGACATCTAACAACTCGCACTGGGTCCACGTAGTGGATTATGGCCCACTCCCTCTCACAGAGAGGAGGCCTGTGTCCCAGCAGTACGAACATTAAATGTTGATGATGCTGTTTCTCGACCACACATTCGACCGAGATTTCCACTACTGTTCCTACTCGACTGGGCCGCACACCAGAGTTAGGCTCTTACTAGTTTTATTAAAAACTTTTTGTACACAATTAGTGGTACCTACTCCATTACGTTCAGGGTCACAGTTCGATACCCGCATTTATCAAAGTGGCCTTCGTATGTTTTGTAGTTACGGGAAACTAAAGCGGGGAAAAACTCATGATGACTCAATAAATAATAATAATACCGCGTGTGTTGAATGAATCATAATGAGTTCTTCTGTTATATAAGAATGGCTATTCATACTCGTACATAAACTAGTTACACAGAAACAACAGAATGCAACCCGTAAAGTCCGTTTTTTAATCTCGTAGACTGAATTGACAGGTACAAATGGCAAACTGACATAAATTTCAATAGTATTTATGTCAGTTTTGATGTTATCATTTGTCAATTTGGTCTACGAGATTAAAAAACAAACTATAGGTAAAATCATGAAATGAGTCCTCCCGTTTCCCGTGTGGAACAAAAAGGACTTTTTTTTGGGACAAACCCACCACACTATTCCCAAACCATGCAGTGGTTTAGTACGTCAGAGCTTTTGGTTTCTCTATGAGAGAGCGAAACACCCAATTTTTTGACAAACCCACCAAAATAGTCCCAAACCACTGCAATTCCTGAAAGACAGAATCAACAGTGGCAACCACCAGAAAAGTGCCGAGACAGTGAAGCTCGACATGTCCCAGAGAATGAATTTACCTGTCTTGGATCCTGCAACGAAATTAATTATATAAGATCGAGAAAGATAGAGCATAGTCTACACTTCTACAGCATACCTACACACTGTCGGTGATCCGTCAAAGAGCGGGAAATTTACGAAACCTCCATGTAAAATCAGACAGATTATAAAAGCTTCAAAATTAATGGAAAATTAACCTTGTCCCCAGGTTATTCGGCACAAAATGCGACAAATGCGGCTCCTCCTTCAGCAAGAACGACTTCGTGATGCGAGCCAAGACGAAGATCTACCACATCGACTGCTTCCGATGTTGTGCGTGCGCACGACAACTTATACCAGGTAAGTAGGGTGTCTTGATGAACATCATTATCATTCATCATCAATATCCTCTGTTCCATAGCTCTTTAATCAGAAATATAAAAAAATTGGTCGATCTCCGCACGGAAGAAATATTCATATGATCTGCAAGTAGTTCGGGGTCTGGGTGTTTGTGTATGTGTGCTTCTATGATCGTAAACGCACGTAATTTACAAAAAAAAGAGAGTTATTAATATAGAGGTTTTTGAAAAAAAAACATAATTCCAAAATGTATTTATTTACTAATAAACATACACCACTAAAACAAACACTAAATTATCATAATATAATAATAATATTCCACAACTATCACACAACGCCATCTAGTCCCAAGCTAAGCAGAGCTTGTGTTATGGGTACTAGACAACTGATATACATACTTATATATTTCTAAATACATACATATTATAGATAAATTACACCCAGACACAGAACAAATGATCATGCTCATCACACAAACATTTGTCCTGGGTGGGAATCGAACCCACGACCCCTGGCATAGCAGTCAGGGTCACTAACCACTAGACCAACAGGCCAGTCAAATATGGCAAGCGGTCTTATAACCTTTTTAGTGATCACATATTATTGTTCCTCTCCATATCTTTCGGCTTTCCTCGCACAACCCATCCATCTTTTCATTTATTTGTCAAAAGTAATGAAAATAATAAAAGCAAATGTTTTTCCCACAGGTGACGAATTCGCGTTACGGGAAGGCGGAGCCCTATACTGTAGAGAAGACCATGATGTATTAGAAAAGGTTGGTTTTGTTTGTATTTTACGACTGATTTCTTGCTTAACTAATTTAAAAAGTTCTTTCTTTGTAGAAAGAAAGAACTGTCTAGAAAGAAAGATCATTTTGGAGAAAATAAAATAAAGAAGGATTGTTTTCTTTCCTGTAATATATATAATTGAATAACTTTTCAGACTTTTTCATCCTGCTTCTCGAAGATTCATAAACAACTGTTTTTACTCATTCCAAAAATGATGCCTTGAAAGTTGGTTGTTAAAAAACAATTTTACACATGATCAAATCATATTTTAAATTCAGATGAGGCTGTGTTTTGTACCTGAATACTCTGAGAAGAAACCGCCGAAACAAATTCAGAGGTCACAGTCTCTTTTAAAGTCCAGAAATTATATCAGTCGTATGAGGATCATGCAGGTGTCTGAGACGGTCTTTTGAAGAAAGTACTAGAAAGGTTTGAGTGGTAGTCCAGTCAGTGTAATGCAATATATGAAATATTTGTTCCGAGGACACTTTAGAAAAACAGTGGAACCAACACCTCAATGGTCCTGCCCCCCTTGACAAGTCGCAAACGATAATCGTTAACGCTCGGTTCTCCCCAATAGAGTTTCAACCTTATTCCTTCGAGTCTTTAGTTGAAAATCTATTGAAGATTTCATGGCGTTGTCGTTCGTTCAAGTCGCTAACGCTTAGAAATCCTAAATAGATTTTCAATTAAAGACTCGAAGGAATAAGGTTGAAAATCCATTGGGGAGAACCGAGCGTTAACGATTACCTATCGTTTGCGACTTGTCTAGGGGGGCAGATCTCCTAGTACTTTACTTTACTTATTCACATCGTGTTCTTATTTTCTGTAATTTTACACAATCGTTTTATACCTATGTCTATTCGGAAGAAATGTTCACATCAGCATTAGCTATGGACGATTCAACCGAACTTGCGGATAAGTCGACGCCTTCATTTTTGAAAGGGTGTCGTTTCGAATCCTCGGGGCAAATATATTTCTGATGAATTGACACCTAAGTCTCAAAGTACACGCTTATCCCAAATCGTCATTTGATTTTAGGACATCGTCACCTCTCATCGACTCCCGTTATGTACCAGCGAACATGCTATGAATTTATCTAAAAACAGTGAAATTCGTTTGTTCAGAGCGCAACCGCCAGCAGCGCCACCAGCGGGAATGCGGAGAGTAACAACAACACGACACTTAGCAACAACAATTCACATCATCCACATGAACTTGGCTCTATGTCTGGTAAGAACTAGCTTTACCCCTTTCTTACTACTCTTCCACTATTCTTTTCTGGGGGGGTATTACAACGTCTTAAAACCAGGCTTATTCCTGTGAGTGAACGAGATGGCACTAGACGACTTGTATAGCTCTGTCACTTTTACTCACCGGAAGAAGCCTGGTTTTAAGACGTTGTAATAACCCCCCTGATTAATTTCGTTACAGGATCCAAGACAGGTAAATTATATTAATTCGTCGAGCTTCATTGTTTCGGCGCTTTTATGGTGGTTGCCACTGTTGATTCTGGCTTTCAGAAGTAGCAGTGGTTTGGAATAAGATTGTCCCAAAAAAATGGGGGTGTCGCTTTTAGCAAAATCAATAGCTGTGACGAACAATGTTTCGGCAACGGTCAGTATTTTTTTTAACAAAACCATGTATTTAGTTGTATTCTTATTATGTTTACCTGCTTTATCTTTGGTCCCTATTGCCATTTATAGATCTTTGAGAGACGTTACTATTAGTCTGAACCTCTGAAGTCTAACAACCAGTCTTACCACGGGGTATCGTATTACCAGCTGCATCTGGTGCGACGGGAAACCGACTCCAATATAGTTGGGAAAACGCTAAGCAGATGATGATGTTATGGTCGCCTATTTTATGTTACGTTGCAAAAAAATTCAATGAAATTGCCAAATGCATAAAAGAAAGACCTACAGGGATACTAAAAGTGGCACTTTAGAAATGTCAAATCATCAAATGAGTCCTCCCACCCCGGGCAGGGCGGGAGGGACTACATCAGACTTGTACTGACTAAAATCCACGGTGTCCTTCAAAAGCCAAACATAACAGGAACATAAAGGTTCCGGGGTCACAGTAATGAGATAAGTCCCGCGACCCAGGCAGGCTTTGGCCCTCTAGAGGGGGGCCCCGTCATTATGCTGACGCTCTTTGAGGCGCGCGTGGAACACAGCGCGCCGTCGACCCAGTCATGATCCATAGTTGGACAGCGAGTTGCCCTTTACTCGCCGCCCGCATGGCCTAGAAATGGTGCTGGGGCAATAAATAGAATATCTCACTTTTTAGATCCCTAGAACCTGGGATGCGGCGCCAGTATCTACCTAAAACTGGGTAGTGACACCTGCCAAATTCCGTTTGTAGTATTTACACTACTTACAGTGGTTGAGCTTTGATTATACCAAAAAAACTTCTTGATATATACCGCTTTATTATGTAAACCGAGTTTATCGGTCAAGTTTGAGAACGTGTATACGGAACGTTTGACAAGTGAGATTCAAGTACAATTAATAATTCTAGTTTCTAGAACAGTACCTTTAGCACGAGTTTTCAGTATTTGAGATGTAAAGTAAACTGGAACTTTGACATTTTCAAATTGACAATTTTCAAGGAAAAAATTAGTTCCTTCTTCGCACACCAGAGGCGATGTTCCATTTTTTCATACAAGAAACGCTGTAAATACTGTAAAGTAAAAGAGTGATTTTTCGTGCTAAGGGTTCGTAAAAAAAAAGGGTAAAAGGGTACAGTTGTAAAATCGAGAACATTGATATCTGGATACTACTGAACCTAAGTAGTGAAGTACCAGGGGGGTAGCTAGGCAGGGGTGTATCGGGACCAAGCCCGAATGGATACTACCAAAAAAAAAAAGGTTGCACTCCAGGAGTGCCGGTAGAAGTGAAAACTTTTTTGTTACTATGTTTTATTTTTAATTTGAATGACGTCTTACTCATTTTCGATCAGGGTCACGTGACCCTGACGCGAGTTTTGGTCACGTGACCCTGACGCGAGTTTTAAATTTTTTACCCATTACAGAAAAAGTGTACAACGCCGCTAAAGAAGTTTTCACTTCAAAAAAAAAAACATCGATCATGAGTTCGTTAAATTCCCAGATAGTAAAGCAGATACAGCTTTAAGGAAAGCTTTTCAAAAAAATAATGTCTACTGACCTACTTAAGGTGTAAGATGAAGAGTCATTACAATGCGTGAATTCTCTATGGAGAAGAATGAGGAAGAAACTCAATAGACACTCTTTCAATCGCCAGATTCATTTCAGAACTCAATCTTATTCAACTGAATGAATTTCACGTTTTTATGACCCAAATTGTAACCACGGAACTCCAAAAGGGTACACAGTCACACACCTATGTCCTCAAAATCAAAAAAAAAAATCGTAGAACAAACACGTAAAACAGCGATAGCGCACGAAGCCGACGCAAAACACTAGTCAACAATCTTTACATCAACCAATATTAGATCTACCATATCATATGAACACGCGATTACCTCACCTTATCGATATTATCGCTACAAATTCGAGTATCGATAATCGTTTCGCGATCATGCCGTGATTTATCGATAACGCCTTTGAAGTACGCCGACAAAGGCACCGCCGCGTTTGATAATGCCGAACAAAGTTAGTCGCTTGTTATATTTATCGGTTAATTAAAAAATGTGTAAAATCTAGTTCGGTTTTTGAGATAGATAATGATGGTTTCGTGGTACCTACTTTTGGCGATAAAATTCCTTGTCATTTTTGTAGTTTCGCAAATCAGTTTTTAGCAAATTTTCTTCAGCGGTTAGCACGTACCCAGTGTTGCTATATTCGCGAATATCAGCTGCAAAAAGCTGAATAATATTAGCATTTTATATGGAGCGACTGCCTATTGGCCCTCCACAACCCAGTAACTGGGTATAATACGATAACCCATGGTATGACTGGTTGACAGACTTTAGAGCTTCTGACTAACAGTCAGAAAAGATCTACAAATGACAGAAAACCAACGGCTTTACGTGCTTTTCGAGGATACTGAACTAAAAACAAAATGGCATCTATAATTTCCCATTGAACCCTTAGGGAAAACTATCCATCTATAAATTTTTAAACCCCCTTCCCACTGTCCATCTGAAAGCTAAACTAATTATATCTAATTAGCAATGTACAAAGGTGTCACTGGCTCTGCAGAAGGATTATAGAGGTGTCAAATGGGGATCGAGGGGACAGTGGCACTAATCCGGGGTCATTAGTGACCCCCTTAGATTGAAGTTGTCGGGTAGATTATGTTATTGCGAGAATGTTTGTTTGTAGATTCGTGTGTGTGCATAATTTTTTGGTTGTTTGGTTGGGGGAAAGTGGATTGTGCGTTTTTTGAAGAGGATTTTTAAGGCTAAGCAAAGTAAATGTGTTGATGAATTTTTTTTTTATTAAATACTTTACCTCAAACATACCATTTCACCTGGTATTATGTTTCTGTTAACAAAAAAAACTCACATACTCGTACATTAACCCGGAACAGCTACTAGTAGATACAAAGATTTGTTTTCGTGTCGGTATCGAACCCGGGACACGCATTTGCTTGTGAAAGAGTAACATTTATTTTATGAATCAATTACTTGTATTGAACAAAAAAAGCGTTTTCGTTGTTATCTTATTAAGGAATATAGTGTGAATGGACGCTATCGAATACACATACTAACATCCCCACGGAGAAAGCCGCGCAAAGGGAAGAGTGGAAGGTTATGGGGGAGACCTTTGCCCAGCAGTGGGACAATATAGGTTAAAAAAAAACATCCCCACCAAAAAACATAGTCTTTTCTCGTAGATTTATCAACAAAATTCATCATTTAGGTCTTCCTACTGATTCCATCTTTATGTATTTCTTGACTCTCGATCTCTCAGAAAATCTCGATTCCACTGTTTTTAAATATTCTTTTAATTATTGATTCCTTCTACCAACAGACTCGGGCAGTGAATCAGGGTCGCACAAGAGCGGGCGCGCGCGCACCACCGCGGCCGCCGACGGCAAGCCGACTCGCGTGCGCACGGTACTCAATGAAAAGCAGTTACATACACTCAGGTGAGGATTGATTGGTTGCATATAAGGTATCAATTTCATAACAGTAATCTGTGACTGCTTCTCCACGAAAAATATGTAAAAATGCCACGATAATTTCTCTGTTTTTAGACATTTTAGAGCTTTTATATATTAAACTACAGGTTTGAGGTTTAATTTGAATCGGTCACCTATGCATAATATAAACATTGTGGTTTTTCGAATTCCAAATTTCCTAATTGCGCTTTTGTTGGTAAACTTATAAAAATCGATGAAAAATTTGAAATAAGACTGAAATAACAGTCATTATTCGTTCTCTTTTAAATATTTAGTACCTATTAATTATTTAGTTATCTTTGAAAACTCTAAATTTACTAAAAAAAAATTGTCTTGTCTTTCAAAATCCTACTAAGTCCGCGCCATGACTTCAAACTACGAGTCCTTTTAACACGTTCGGTGCGGTATCGGGTCGATTATATCCGATGCTCATCTTGCCACTGGTGCGGGGTAAAAAATGTTGTCCCAACCGCTGGTGCGGGACAGGTATATTTAGGTTTCCCTATGAATATGAATGAGACAGTTAGTGTTTTGGAATTGCCTCTTTAAATAAATACTAAAGGAATTCAAAAAATGCATCGGGTCCTTTAGACCCGATGCCGACTGGAGCAAAATTTTTTACGTCTAGTGCGTTTATCGGATCTAAACGACCCGATACCCGATGACCCCATAGCCGCACTAGATTACATGTGAGTAGAGCTAGTGAGGTCCTTCTGGTTCGATGATTTTTTATCCAAATGAGAAGAGAAAGTGTATGAAACATAAAACGATGTAGCAGTCATGAAACGATCTAGAAAACCATATTACTAAATATGATTGTATAATTTCTTTTTATTTGTATTAAATACTTTTTTAACTATCACAGTTTGCTTCTAAACTTAAAATGTCACTTACGGGATATCTTCTCACGGAAATATTTTAATCACGGAAGACAATCCCGTAAGTGACATTTTAAGTTTTTGTATTAAATAGTTCTCAAAAATATATTGTAAGTACATTTTATCGATATCAAAGTTTTTTTAGTTATCCACAACACTAAAAATGTATCGACACTTTAACTAACCAGTGCGGATATGGGGTCGGAAAGATCCGACAGATAATACCTTTATTTACAAGCAAACCATTCAGTGCATTTACCTACGACTTCAGCCTTTTATTGAGTATTTATTTGTCAACATATTGGTATAAAGGAATATGCTTTTATCATAATCCCTATTAAGATAAGTCCTTCTAAACAGACCGAAGTCGAACAGGTCTTTTCGACCCAGCACCGCACCAGGGACAAGTCGGGCTTCGGATATAATCGACCCGATGCCGCACCAACTGAAAGTCATCAAATTTGACTAACGCAGTGAACGTGTTAACGCGGCACTAGTGTCTATGTCATTACATCAAACTGCATGAAAAAAAAACTACCACGAATTTTTTGCAAGATTCTTGTCATGGCGCGGACTCAATATGGTTGAATTGTCAAAAACATAAATATGAAACTGTTCAGTACAGTCGCTCCCTATTCCACAGCATAATACTCCATGGAGAAGAATGAAGAAGAAACTCCATAATTAACAATAGTTTCTTCTCCACAGAACCTGTTATGCTGCCAACCCTCGCCCTGACGCGCTGATGAAAGAACAGCTGGTCGAGATGACAGGACTGAGTCCTCGCGTCATCAGGGTCTGGTTCCAGAACAAACGCTGCAAGGATAAGAAGAAGACCATGCAGCTGAAGATGCAAATGCAACAGGAGAAGGTGGGTCCTTAGTGATCGAAAAGTAGTTTTCTCTGCTAAATGAATATCAACTTTGTGCTAGTTCACAATAAAGTCGATGATATCAAACGTAGTATCCGAAGATCGAAGATACTATTTTGGGAGTTCGTTCATTAGAATTTCAAGTTTGTTTCAGTAAGCATAAAGTTGATTTTTATTTGGCAAGGAAAACCATGTTTAAGGGGCAAGTCTTGTAAAATTCACGCTCGCCGAATTATTTGCGTAACTTTGTTTGTGATTTTTGAACAAAATAGTGCAATAGCTTGAAATATTATTATTGCACATAAATAACCATAATATAAGTAACAGCTAGTTATTTTTTTAAAGTTGATTTAAGTAGATTATATTTGGTAAATCAAGCGTTCAAAACAGCTCTTTCCTGCCCAACGTCATTTCGAGTTACGTTGGTGCACTCAATCTGAGACAATGAAGAATTCATTTAAAAATCTGATCAGCGCATAATGACCGCAATATCCTCGTCTTCAAACTGCGCTGATTAGTTTTTTATATTCATCTTCCATTTTCTTAATTAAGATGGCAGAATATCATCAAAATTCTCGGATTTCATCTCTTAATAAATGGTTTTTTTTCATAGGAACTATGCATCGTAGGTATGTAATATTACATTATCTTGATGTCAACAGATCAATAAAGCAAATTCAAAAAAAAAAATTGTACCTAAAGCGCTTTTTTTTAACAATAAAAAATATCTCAAATAACCTCTCAAAAAGTGTTTATAAACGAGAATTGCAAGAGAAATTCCTTAGTGGCCGGTGGACGGCCGGAGCGATTGGACGTGAGGTCCACGACGAATTTTTGTTGGTCCCTCTCGCTCGCACCTTCTCTCGCTCTAACGGTGATGACGCGCAGTTACGCATCTCAGGTTGCTCTACTTTATTATGTTAAAATATATTTTTTAACCGACGGAAAAAAAGGAGGAGGTTCTCAATTCGACATGTATATATTTTTTATATTTTTTTATTTATGACCATTCTTTACTTTCTCTAAGGTGGTCCAATATCAAAAAATCTTTTTTTTTTGTCGGACAGAGTTTATCAGAAAGTTGGTCCCATTTAAATATCAAAATTAAACTCGGCCTATAGGGGTAGAAAAAGAGGAATTAATTATCAAATTTCCTACAGAATTTTCAGTTGTGAACCGATTATTATTGTTAAAAGATATGGAGAAGTAACTAAACAAGTTGGAGCGAATTCCGACCTTATTGACATTTAAAATTTAGTTTGTTTTTTCTCACTTTCACGATCGCTAACATTGCTCCTTCATTAAAATCCGGTTTTTGCATAAATGTCAATAAGGTCGAAAATCGCTTGAAGCTGTTTTTTTAACTTGCTATCGTTAAGCAATTTAAAAAACATGTTCAAACTATTTTCGACCTTATTGACATTTAAAATTTAGTTGGTTTTTCTCACTTTCACGTTCGCTAACATTGCTCCTTCATTAAAATCCGGTTTTTGCATAAATGTCAATAAGGTCGAAAATCGCTTGAAGCTGTTTTTTTAACTTGCTATCGTTAAGCAATTTAAAAAACATGATCAAACTATTTTCGACCTTATTGACATTTAAAATTTAGTTTGTTTTTTCTCACTGTCACGTTCGCTAACATTGCTCCTTCATTAAAATCCAGCAAGTAACAAAACCGTTGGTTTCTCTGTCTCCCGGTGGTAATGGACTGTGCCTATGACAAGGAGTGCAGTCCTTGGATGGGACTGTCAGATTTGTACTGACTAAAATCCACGGTGTTCTTCAAATAGCCCTTAATGTTCCGGGGTCACGGTAATGAGTACCGCGACGACAGCAGGCTTTAGCCCTCTAGAGGGGGACCCCGTCATCATGCTGACGCTATTTGAGGCGCTCGTAGGACACAACGCGCTGTCGACCCGGGCATGGCCCATGACTTTTTTTTCATGATAAAATCATCAAATGAGTCCTCCCCAGGCCAAGCGGGAGATACTGTCAGACTTGTACTGACTTAAATTCACGGCGTTCTTTAATAGCCTTTTATGTTCTGGGTTTACCACTGCGGCTGGGATGTAAGGTTTACGCTGTCCTCTCTCTCACGCGTCCCGTCTCTTCCTTTGCCAACATGACTGCTGCACTGACCTTTTTTTAGGTTTAATTAGTTAAACACGATTGTGTTTAACAAATTAAACCTAACAGAATTTAACCTATGAGAATATTTAAATAGTATTAAAACACTTGTGTGATACTCGTATTATTACAAACCAAACAGGGTTGGCATGATGAAAACAAGTTGTTTTAAAACACTTGTTTAAAACAGTTTGAAATTAAACAGTGTTTTTTATTACCCGTTTCAACTACTTTTTAAGGCAGATGAATGCATATAAAATGAAAACAAATTAATATTCAGGAGTCTAAATAGTTTGACATAAAACCTTTTGAGTTTAATGCCATTGTTATGTCATATTTTTAACTTTTATTGACACTGTAATGAAATAATGCTTAAAATTTTTAGAAAAAAAACATCACATGTTTTTATTCCATTGATCATTTTTCGTAAAAAATTCATTACAAAGGGTGAATTTGAAAAGATGTAGTCTAGAAATGAAACATAATTGATATACACCGTGTTCCGGACGATATACATATACTTCGACCAGATGTTCAGACCACGGAAGTAAGCATTTTTCATTATGGACACATTAATAAATTCTTATTTTTTATTTTTTGTTAATTTTCGTACAAACTAAATACCTAGACGTAAATAACCCGATATGCATGCCTCTTTATCCGAATTGGCAACGTCGTATTTTCATTCATAACATTTGGCGGGCTGAAACTTGTCAAAACAGTTTCTTTGATTTTTTATCTCGTTCCTCATAGCACTGTCAATGTACTATACTTATCTAAAGAGAACGTATAACGGCCATTCTCCGGTTGCAAGTTTTTATTTGTCCGCGCTTACTTAATTCGTAACATGATCATATTCAAGCGTGGTTTTTTTTTATATGTTAGATTACGACCGTATCTAGCCGTAAACAAAATATTGAGTTCTGTTCTTAACTAGTAAGCCTAAATTAATTGAATCTCTGTTCGAAAAAGCTCTTTTTTCTAATTACCGAAGCCTGTCCGCACTCCAACTTGATGACAAAACTTGCTTGTAATTTCTCAAACCTGCAGATTTACTTTGATCCATTCAACGTTTTAAACAATACTAAGCAACGTGTATCACCTACTAAAATATGGACTCAATAGAACCAGCCTATAAATAATAATAATTAAATAACCGCGTGTCCGATAGAAAGTTATAATTACCGTAACAGTATCTGTTCTCGGGTGCACATGCCTAACTATCGGTATTTGGCACATCAGTACCGCACGCGTCGAATGTTCTTAGGGTGTGCTGCAGCCCATTAGCAGTCATACGTTTCAAACGTTACTGTAGCGCCAAAGAAGCACTTGAGTATATAATACCGTAGCCCTTGGTTCAAAACTTTTCTAATTACCGTTATACTCATTAAAATACTTGATTTTTGAAGTTAGACCCTAATTGATAATGTAAATGAAACAGTACTTTGGCTTACGTAAGTTATGATAAGCCAGTATTTGCAGATATTGTTGGTTTTCGAAATTTTGAAGAAAGTCTATCGTTTTCTAATTACCATATACTAATTACCATGTGTTAATAATTACCGTTGTATGAAAAACTTATACAGAAAAAATCAGACTAGAGAGTAATAAAAGACAAACGGAAAAGGGAAACCTGGAAAGAATCGAGGAAGAAGTAGTCATAGATCTAGACGTGCTTGATAACAGCATATCAGATCCTCTTGAAACTCTGTCAAGACCATTTATCAACTCATCCTATTGCAGTCCACTGCTGGACATAGGCCTCTCCCAGGGAGCGCCCCAGAGCACGATCTCCTGCTTTTTTATCCAGCCACTGCCAGCCACCTTCTTTAGGTCATCGGTCCATCTTGCTGGAGGGCGTCCCACCCTACACTTACCTACACGCGGTCTCCATTCAAGAACCATCCTACTCCAACTTTCGTCGGTTCTGAGGCAGACGTGGCCAGCCCACTGCTACTTCAGCTTGCCACAGATTTGGAAAATATCTATAACTTTGGTCTTGTGTCGTACCTCATTCCGGATTTTATCCCTTAGTAAAACCCTAAGCATAGACCTTTCCATAGCAAGCGTGGTGGGCCAGATTGACTGACATGTTCCACTTTTAAGGCTCCGTAGGTTAGGACTGGAAGGACGCACTAATTGAACACCCGGCTTTTCAGACACTGTGGCAGTGGCGACGTGAGGATATGACGCATTTTTCCAAATGCCAAGCTGCACTCTTCTGGCGATTTTCCGCTTGAATTTATCTCTACTTAGCTGTAATATCTGCCCGAGGTAGATGTATTCTTGGACAACTTCGAGTGTTATACCTTCGACGGAAATTGTTTCTGGGATGACATGGTCATTGAACACGACCTTGCTCTTGTTTCATCCCAAGACCCACACGTCTCAAGACAGCATGAGACTGTTCAGCATTTTTTTCAGGTCTTGCATCGATTTTGCCATAATAACTATGTCGTAGGCAAAATGTATTCACCGTTGACATTGATACCCAGTCCGTTCCAGTGCAGCTTCTAGAACAAATCCTCCAGCGCGTTGGTAAACAGTTTAGTTAGGGGATATTACAACTCCCTGTCTCACACCTCTTAGCAACTGGATGGTGGTTTTGTACTTGGACCGACATCGACGCCATGCTATAATATCGTTTCCTTAACACCTTTATGTACCGCCAATTGACTTGGCATCGCTGCAAGGATTCCAGAACAGCCCAGGTTTTGACGGAATCGAAGGCTTTTTTGTAGTCCACAAAGGCTAGACACAGCGCGAGCGGCCGGTTATACTGCTCTGTCTTCTGTATAACGTGCCGCACTGTATATATGTGGTCTAAGGTGCTATAGCCTTTGCGAAACCCAGCCTGCTCCGGTGGCTGGTAAACGTCAAATCTAGCGGAAAGCCGATCTGTGACGACCCTCGAAAACAGCTTGTAGACGTGACACAGGAACGGGGTTGGTCTATATAGTTTTTGAGGAGATTTTTGTCTCCTTTCTTGAAAAAAAATGTCACCACGTCCCTGCTCCACGCCTCCGGGGTAATCCCACTGGCTATGACGAAGTTGAACAGCCTCTTAAGCTCGCCGAGCATAGGTTGGACCGTAGTTTTTAAGAGTTCGGAGGTGATGCCAACACTTCCATACTTACCTTAATAACATCAACTCCGCGTCCACCTAGTGCTCTCTCATCTTCTTCTACAAGTACTTTGTCATTATTAAGCAATTTTGAGCAAATAAAAGAAAATATAGATACAAGTATGGAGATACAAAATATTTTCTAATTACCGTAGCATCAAATATTCAACTTGTCTAATTACCATACCCAACTTTTTTTTAAATCTCAATATCTAGAAAACCATCAGTAATAGTAGAATGCCAAAATAACTATTGAATTCCTAACTTTCAACGACGATATAATACTAGACTACGCATGCACGATCTAAGGAACGAAAATTATTCTGCCAACTCGCTGAGGTACTACGTAAGCGAGGGGGACGGGGTACTGCGTTGTGATTGGCTAACTCAAGGTCTGTTCTGTCTCAACGTATGTTTACGGCTCACAGGATTGGTCGAAATGAGACGAATATAAGACTCTTTTGCCTAATGTGTTGGCAGACATCGGTCGCCTGTTATTACGAGTCTAGTATTATATCGTCGTTGCTAACTTTAATGTGTTTCATATTCTAATGTGTTTAACGTCATATCAGTGAAATTCAAAAACGGCACGGTAATTAGGCAAATAACACCTATTTGGAGAATGGCCGATAAGGCTACCAAGCAGGTAGATACGTATTTCGAATTGTCTTTTTAATTGAGGAATAAAAAAAAAACAAAATTCCATAACCAAATCATGATAACCTCTTCCCACGACATGCAGCCTTCGCAAAACGTTTCTGCAGTCCTTATTTTTAGTCTAGGCTTAAAGCAACGCCGGACCTCCAACGACGGGAAGGGGAGTAGGCTACCATAATTATCTTCCCATTCTGCCGTTTCGGCTTAAGTAACGAACATTCAATCTCAAAATTATTGACTAAAAGAGGGGCAGCTCAACACGCAATCTGGGGACCACGCTTAGAGCTCACGTACATTCGTAAAAATACTCTCAAAAGATAGGTCTCGGTCAAATTAAGATAAATGGTAATCACAGCATATTTTTTTTATGCATTTGAGTAGAATAATTTTATTATAATTTATAAGCACACTTGTTGCGTGGGCATCAGAACTAACGCCACCATCTTATTTTTCAATACATTTCACAAATGAGCGCTCTCCTGTCAACCTCAATGGAGTGTCCAAAGATCCATATAACACTGTAGGTTAGACAACTACGTCAGCCGTAATGTCATTCAAAAATATTTTTATTAATAAAAAATAAACTCTAAAAAGCAAAAAATAAATTTAATGTAAAAAGTTTTCGAAATGACCACCTTCTTTTTCGACACAAATATTCAAACGAGTCCTAATTTGGCCATTTAAATTTACAGACATGTGTCTTATTTGTTCAGCAGCCTGAGATATTCTATCTAAGAGCTGTTCACGGTTCTGAATTTGTACGGAGTACACCTTCTCCTTTAAGGTTCCCCAGACATAAAAATCTAAAGGAGTCAGATCTGGGGACCTAGCTGGCCATGCGATATTTGTGCTACCTCGTCCAATCCAACGGCCAGGAAACGTTGCATTTAAATATTCACGCACTTGTGTGCCATAATGTGCAGGGGCCCCATCATGTTGGAGCCACATGGTTCGCAGAGTTTGAAGATCCACTTGTTTGAAAAATTCGAAGCTAGTGACGTTTCTCAGGAACTCTAAGTAATTGTCAGCATTTAGGCGGTGGGGAATCTCAATAGGGCCGATCAGCTGATTGTTAAAAACACCAGCCCACATGTTTACAGAGAATTCAGTTTGATGTGACGCCTGCCAATATAAATTCGGGTTGCTCTCATGCCACTGCACTTGATTTTTGGAATTGAATACTCCCGCTCTTGTAAACTGGGCTTCATCCATCCAAAGAATTTTTTGAAGCAGTATTGGATTATTTATCAGTTCTTGATTCATTCTCTGGCAAAAAACAATTCTTGAGAAGTGATCAGGTGGTATTATGCCTTGGGATTTTCTGTAGTGGTAGGCATGCAAACCATATCTTTTCCACAGTTTCCACACTAGCTTATGAGATACACCCACGATTCTCCCAACGCGTCTCGTTGAGAGTGTAGGATCATGAATAATAAGGTTCATTATTCTGTTTTCTTGAGCGACGCTCAAATTGATTGCTCGTTCAGGGCGGCGTGGTCTAATTCCGATCTCACAAAATCTCCTGTGTATGTTAATAAATGTTCGTATATCAGGAACGCGCCGACCAGGGAATCGCCGTTGGTACTCTCGCACAGCTGCTGTAGCATTTCCGTCACAGAAACCGTAGACGAAGTGAATATCAGCTTGGTGTTGAGCAGAATATTCGTGCGGCATAGTGAAAGTTGTAATCAAAATGATTGATTAAATTAGTCGGAAACCCAAAAGCAAATTACAATAAACAATAATCCTGACAGTTAAAATCATGCATGACAAACAATGACAAATAACAACTTAGGTATCCATAGCGACCAGTTTAATCTCTTTGAAAGATTCGTTATCGCAAATGATCGTATTTCTTCGCTAACTCTCGGGTTCCTCTCGTACGTGCAAATGAAATGCAAATAGTATTTGATAGATTTATCATTTTAATTGCACTAAGCGGCAACATAGGCCAAATTAAGATACTTTCTCACTGCATAGCTCAATTAAATTTCATTAAATGAAATTACAAATATCTTTGTAACGAAGCCTTTTTAAGTACTACTTCCTTTGTTGGATTTGATTTGTAAAAGCCATAGAAGTATTTGCTAAAGTTTATGGATAACGTGAAGAACACGGTGTATATACGTTTCGAAATCAACAAACAAGGTGGAATTAATTTTAAAAAAGAACCAGAAACTAAAAAAAAAAACACTTTTTTAAAACATTTTGAATTGTTACAGTTTGTTTTATATCTTAAAAAAAAAACTGTTTTTTTTTCCAACCCTGAAACCAAGTCATATTAAAACTCCTTATTAAGCAAAAATTCTATAACTCCTTTTAAATAATTCTTAGTAGAGCAATGTTCATACCGCATCAAAATTGTTTTATAATAATTCAGTGGGCAGGATGTATGCGGGGGGATTGCGGGAAGGGAGCCCGAAATTTGACGTACGATCGACTGGCCGAACGCGATTCAATTTTGTGCAAAAGAAGACGGCAGCCTTAAGCCTCGTTCGTGAACACGCGTCAAGCGTCCGGGACGCCGGAAAAACAAACATACGGCGTTATGAAGAAGCGGCAACAATTGACGCTGTGCAGTACGCTACGCGTGACGCGTCACTCTGACGCCACTCGTATTCATGAACAAGGCTTAATAGTTAAACTAGGACAAAAATCTTAATAAATGTAAAAAAGAAACAATAGCCCCAATAATACAAAACCAGTAGACTGGAGCTATAGCCAGTGTCCCAACTTATCCAATACACTTACTCACTGCCTGTCACTCAAAATTGAACTCTAAAAGTAACAAAACAAACTCTCTATTCGAAGGTCCCTGGTTATCATCACGAGTACGACCCTGCGGTGGTGACCGCCTACCAGTGGTATCCCCATTGACATGTGTCCTATCTGTCGCCTGTGAGGGGAAATTCATAAATAAAAAGTGAGGATTCAGAAAATTCACGTTTTTACTCGCTAAATGAAAGGGCAGGGTCCATAATTGTGGACCAGAAATCCAGACTCGATTGGAACGAAATAGGTACCAGTTTTTTGAAACTGCAGAATTTTGGTATGATCCTGCAATTAATCCGAAAGTTAAGTATTATCTTTCAAGAAAACTAACTTCTTGTTGATAAAATTCATTCCCTGGTCTTAAATTATCATGATCCAAAAGGTATACTCAGAAACGTTTCTAATCGACGACGCAAGGTTCAATACGTTCAGAAACGGAAATGACAATTTTCGGGAAACTCGCCCATTCTGTCACAATTCAAATTCCTTTGTTTTTGACTGCTGCTTCTGATTAGACATCTCTAAGACTCGAAGACGAAGGACAAAAATCGGGATCAAATAGCCACCGAAATCGATTATTAATTACTATCATTAATCAGTCCCATTTATATTTTTGACTATGCTTAATAAGTCAATCAGATATACGATGCCCTTTGTCTATAGAGACAACTCTATAGGTAGCTCCATTAAACAACCAACCACATTTATTCAATCCTACATCTATTCTCATAGTAGTCAACTACATACTATACATCTGACCTCATAATACCATAATCTCAGTAGCCATTTTCATACAATCGACCCGAAAAGTAGTAACTAGCAAGCGCAGCGTAGGACGTCCACCAGCATGGTGGACAGACGACCTTATAAAGGTCGCCGGAAGACGCTGGATGCAGGTCGCTTCCAACCGGTATCTGTGGAGAACAAAAGGGGAGGCCTATGTTCAGCAGTGGACGTCCTATGGCTGAGATGATGATGATGATGATGACCCGAAAAGTAACAAATGAAACTCTCTATTGTCGAAGGTCCCAACTTATGCTTTGCCACAGGAAGGCCGGCGGCTCGGCTACATGTCGATGGGAGTCCCGCTGGTGGCCGGCTCCCCGGTGCGCCACGAGGCCGCGGGGTCGCTAGCGCTGGAGGTCACGGCCTACCAGCCCCCGTGGAAGGCGCTCTCGGACTTCGCCCTGCATGCTGATCTCGATAGGGCTCCGCAACATAGTGCCGCGTTCCAGCAGCTTGTTAATCAGGTTAGTACTATATTTTGGATGGTATAGTATATATTTTAATATTAAAATGAAGTAGGAGAGTTACACTCAATGATATTATAAATAAAAAAGGTAGATATCGCACTAGCACGCACAGATTGTTGAGAACAAAGTAAGACAATTGTTGCTCTTTGCTATCTGCTATCTCTTTCTATCTTAATACGTTCCGAATTATCTATCGCTGTCGCAGTTTTTAAATTACACTAATATCTAACAACGCACGATGTCTGAACGCCATTCGGTTTCAACATGGCGTATCTTTCTTTATAATATCATTGGATAAACTAGTCAAAATTGAGACATCATTATTATTTGGTCGAAGTGTTTAATTATTGTGGTGAAATCTAAATTGAGGAAATAATCAAATGTATCTAAGTTAATTTTGTTTTTTATTTCCTGTTAGTAGACGAGTTGGTAAACGAGTTCAATGCTCTGTTATCCAAATCAGCCTTTGATCATTTGGCGGTTTTATTGAACTTTGTCAAGCAAAACAATTAATAATGTTTTATTTTCGAGCTCAAATCACTTCCCACGATCAGTCAAGGTTTTAGTCAGCAAACGGTGGATTTTAGGCAGTACGAGTTTGACAGTACCTTCCGTTACAGTGCTAAAAAAAAGTTAGGAAAAGAGTGTTCATGGAGTTTCTTACCCATTCTTCTCCAAAGAGATCAAAAATTTCGAATGGGTATCTACAGTACTTTCACAGTTAAGAGCGTATATTCCGAAAGTGGCAACGTCGCAAATGGTTGTCAAATTTTAACAAGTTTTATTTAATTTAGCTTTGTTACTGTTTGAAAATAAGAATATGGCTCTGTAGGGCACTAAAAAAATAATAAGGGAATACAATAATTAATACCGTAACACCGAATTTATAGTTTTAGATGCAAAAAAAGCATTTGGAAGCTTTCCAAATGCCTTTTATACACCTGAAACGGTTACAACATCAAATTCAGTGTTTTAATTTCATTCCTATATCATTTTTTTTTGTGCACTACAGAGCGATATTTCTTGTTTTCATACAGAAAATTTGCCAAATTAATTAAAACTTGTGAATATTTGATAACTTCTTGCGACGTTGACAACTTTCAGAATATGTGGCCTTAATATCTTGTGATTGTAGCACCATAATTTTGTATTCTTATGTCAAGTCTTTTAACAATTCAAAAGTGCCTGTAACTGGCCTGCTTGAAATAAATGCTCTGATTTTGATTTTCATGCACACAAAACCATCCCCTTTAAACCCGAGTCCTAACAGCAGAATTATGCGTAACAAAAGTACTGTGATTATTTCCAGATGCATGGATACGACATACCGAACCTGCCTCCACCACGAGCTCCCCACGGCGAGGACAACTACGTCACCTACCTAGAGAGTGACGATTCCCTGCCTCCCTCCCCCTAGTGCCGAGTGACGTAAAGGACCATTATGTGGACATTTTTTCTTGAAGATTGGAGAAAATTGGGACAAGGAAGTGTTTAGTGAACTCTTTTGTTAGCATTATTATCATCTGCGTCGACTTTTGTCCGTGTTGGGCTCGGCTTCCAGTCCATCTAGAGGAAGAATTTTTCGTGGAGCGACTGCTTATCAAACCGCCAGAAACCAGTGAATACCGTAGGACAAGAGTCAGACAGCTTATCAATGGAATTTCCTACCGGTCTGTTTCTTGATAGTTACAACCTTGAGCCAGTATGTGGAATTCCTTGCCGGGGTATTTTTGCTGATAGCTATAACCTTGGGGTCTTCAAGTCAAGAACGTGAACAGGTTACTTCTAGGTAAGCGTGCTTCACCGTCGACCACATCGCTTACTCCTTAAATAACTCCTTGGTAAAACTGGCAGTTGGTTCTGGTGTTTAGTCAGCATAATGCCTATGTCCCTATGATGTTCCCACTGCTGGGACACTGGCCTGCGAGAAGGAAGGAGGTGGATTCGACCACGCGGACACAGTGCAAGTTGATAGATGTCAAGAAATGTCTTCGTTTTCGTTGTTTTATAGATCATTGTGAATAAATGTGGAGTTTTCTGCGAATGTATTCTTTAAAAGTAAACTGATATGGGTGATATTGCCATGGGTGGTTTCAAGTTTTGGCTGTACAGTGTACTATTTGTTGATGGATTTAGATAATTTTCAAGAAAATTTTCTTTATAAAAAATCGTAAACAAATCGAAACAATCTTAAGTGATGAAGGACATTAATATTTTTTTTGTCAGAAATGTGTAGAAGAAAAAAAACTTGTATCAAGAGTTTTCATAAAATTCTTCTTTGTTTTTTAGCAAAATATTATCTGCCAGTTATTTATTTAAAGAAAAGAAGCTTCATTAATAATTACTTAATTAGTTTCTTGGGCCAGTGCAAGGGTCGGTTTTAAAAATATTACGTAACTGTCAAACTTTGACAGCTATGCCTTTCTTTTCTTAACTTCAAAATATAGTTTAACGTTGTACTTTTGAGCAGTAATAATTTACTTATTACTGCCCAAAAACAAAATAAATAACAACATAAAAAGCTAAATAGGTATTTACTATAATAATGTGATGTTTACCATTAGTTTGTATTATAATAAAAAAATGTACTTATAGTTTTATTTTTTACCTCTGGGTATGTTTTTTTTATAATTCGTATCATGATCTGTTAGAGTTTTCAATGTACATAAGTATCAATGTAAATAATAAATGTATAAATTATGTATATGTAATTATATTTACCTATTAAATAGATAAGCGTGTATACATAAGGACTTCTTTATTGCTGTAAAAAAAATAGTCACTTTTATACTATTATAATTTACGTAAACTTAATTGTAATTTACATTAATATGTCTGTCAGAATTGTGTAAACAATATTTTTGTTTTTTTTTTTACATTTTTGTATCACATATTCTATAGAGCTGTATCGACATTTTTTCATTGTAAAAAAAAAACTATTTTAATTGTTGTAACTCGATAGAAATTACCAGAAAGTTAATTTATTCGGTAGCTTATTACACTTTACTTAGATTGTGAGCATAATATTAATAAAAATATTGAGTACGTATTAAAAAATTGTTTTTTGGACCATAAACCTTTTTCCATTCTTACTCCTATTTTTTTCCATGTCTACTATAAAATTGCTAACAAAAATCAAATAATTTAAAATGATGATTAATTTAAAAATAACTAGCTATCCGGCGAACTCCGTTTCGCCAACAGATGACTTCGTTTTCTTTGCTATAAACCTCACGTAGCCCGAGACCTTTCTAACGAATGCAAAACCGTGGAAATCGGTTCGTGCGTTCTGGAGTTGTAGCATCAGGAAGGAAAACCCGACTTATTTTATGTAGATTTTGATGGACATTAAAGAATAACGCATATTTAAGTTTGCTGACACACGGGTTTGATTCCCGCGAAGCAAATATTTGTATGACAAGTAGTTTTCCCGGGTCTGTTTGTGTAGATATTGAGTTAAATGTTTAAAACATTTATTTTTTGAGTAACGGTGTTTTTGACAACACCTATCCCAAATGAAAATAATAATAAAGAGTAAATAAAACAATGTTTTTTGTTGCTGTAAACTCTTTGTCAACTTCAAGAATTTCATAGTTGTGATCAACGCCATCTTGTAGTTATGTCCGAAACTAACATTGACAGCAATGTTCTTGCAGTATCTACTTGCTAGCGTTGCCCTGGTTCCGTCGATTTATAGATGGCGCGGTGTACGTTTGCAATCAACGCCATCTAGTAGAAGTTACTAAAAGTCTTCTACTATTTCGGCAAACTGGTAGATGGCGCTGTGTTTACGTCTGACAATGCTGTGCATAATGACTGACTGATGAGAGACTGGAAATAGATTATGAGTCAAAAACAGACGCGATGCAGCTAGCAATTTTCAAAAGAGCTAGTAAAAATCTAACTTCATTTGGCGCGACGTGACACAACGATACTGCAAAATAGGATCTTAACGTGATGTAAAAAGAGTTAGATTTTGAACAGCTCTATTGAAATGTGCGTGCAGCTCCGCTTTTTGGTCTGAGCTGACCCTGGAAGCTGAGCTGGTAGATATCTTGAGCTTGAAAAATGTACATAATTGACTTTCGGTCCATATTTCGGTAAGCTGGTAGATGGCGCTGTGTATACGCATGACAATGTTGTGCACCGAAGGACCTAGATAGAGGCTGAACTGAGCCGCAAAGCTGGAAGTGGCAGCCGTAACGCCATTTTTAAAGGTAGGTCAGTAAATCGCCTTCCAGCGTATTACTCACTCTATGACACTACACGTATATATCCCGAAGGCTTAAAAGAGTTTCGTTTGTTGCCACTAGATGGCGCGAATACAAGATTAATCAGAAAATTACCACTGGTAACATTAAATCAAATCAAATCAAATCAAAAGCATTTAATTCAAGTTGACCATTTACAGGCACTTTTGAATTGTCAAAGACATAAAAAATATAATTAAACACTACAAAGTTATGGTGCTACAGTCCCAGTCACAAGACATAAAAACTGTGAAAGTACCGTAGATGCCCGTTCCAAGAAGTAGATCTCTATGGAGAAGAACGGGCAAGAAACTCCATGGACACTCTTTTTAGATCGCCAAAATATTACAAATCCTTTGTTACATCATTCATTTGGGTGCGTCTCATTTCATATAAAGTTATTTGATATATTTTCATTTCAATAACGTTCACATGATATAATCAACGCGAGATATACCAACGGTTGATATAATTTCTCAACACATAATGTTTGTGTTACTCTAAAACTCATTTCATATAATTTTATTTGATATAACGTTTAATAAAGCGAAAATCATTACATATAACGTTTGAAACGTATAATTTTTCAGTTATTTGACCTAGGATGCAAGAGCGAGCGAAGCGAGCTCGGGACTTGGGGCACCCCGACACGGACAGGTTAGGTTCGAAGGGGATGGCGGGGTCTGAAAGACCCCGCCATCCCCTTCGTGTTAGGTTACTTTAAACCCTGTACGCAGAAATAGGAGCCCCGCGAAGCGGGGCTCCGTCGAAGATTCACGGCAGTTGGTACTATTACTAGGTACATCAGTGTTAGATTACTTGCCAGGAAGAAAAAAAAATTAGACCAAATAAGTTTTATGTCTTTTGAGCCGTATACAAAACGATTTTATATTCATTGATTGTTATGCTCATAGAAATTAGTCATTATAAAATTATGTCAATCGTTTATTATATTAACAGATCGTTATATCAAATAAAATTATATGTTCAGTTGTTATCTCTTGTAAGTTTTAGAGATTTTGTAGTTATATCATATATTACTTACCCCATTCATTTTGAGATGGTGCACAATATATGAGAACGATGTAGCAAGTTAAAAGTGTCCACAGTAAAATAAAAAAAAAAGACAATTCAGAAATAATTAAAATAAAAACCTTGGCAGCTAAGAGATGACCTGTCCCAACTGACAGCGCCCGTTCACGAACATGACACACGTATCAGCACCAATCAGCTCAACCATTTTGAAGGGAGCTAAATGATCCGACACACGTGCCACCATCAGCGAGACATTTAAGTGAGCATGACATTCTCTCAACCACCAGGGCAAAATCGAGTCAATACTAATTAGTACATGGTACTCACACATGTGCAATAAAATTATACAATACTAAGAAATTGAATCGATACAATGCAAAGATAATATTACAGTCTTCTGCAGCTTCCTCAATAATTATGCGTGCTACCTAATTAATAACCCTATTGTTGTGGAGCAGGACCAGCATTGAGCCAAGCATTTTTATCATTAATATAATCCTCCAACTTGTAATATGCTTGCCTACATAGTGTGCGTTTTATACATGATTTGAATTTTGTTTCATTCAGTTCTAATATGTGAGGAGGTATTTTATTGTAACATTTTAGACAGTACCCCATGAAAGATGTGTCAACTTTAGCTAACCTGAAACCTGGCTGAACTAATTGGCCCCTATTTCTAGTACTATAGTTGTGTCTATCGCCTCTTTTACTAAATAGATGCAGATTTTTTCTAACGTACATGATGTTTTCGTATATGTATTGACAAGGTACTGTCATGATGTTGATGTCCTTAAACAATTCCCGTAGAGAATCGCGCCTACATAGATTATATATGGCTCTGATAGCTCTTTTCTGCAGAATAAATATGGACTCGATATCTGCAGCGCGTCCCCATAGTAAAATACCGTACGACATAATACTATGAAAATAACTAAAATAGACTAGCCTCGCGGTATCTATATCAGTAAGTTGGCGGATTTTTCTAACCGCGTATGCTGCTGAACTTAGCCGTCCTGCAAGAGATGTTAAATGAGGACTCCACTGTAGCCTTGAGTCAAGGGTGATTCCTAGGAAAACCGTTTTATCGACAAATTCTAGTTTCTCTTGGTTCAATACAATGTCACTATCATGACTTTTGACATTCGGCAGAGAAAATCTTATGCACTTTGTTTTCTTCCCATTGAATACTAAATTATTAGCAGTGAACCACTTTTGCACCTGCAGTAGGGCGCTATTTACGTCGTCAAGGTGTGTGGCACGTCTATTTATCTTAAATATCAAAGAAGTATCGTCAGCAAACAATACCATTTCAGGTTGATTTTTGAACAAATGGGGTAGATCGTTGATATAAACTAAAAAGAGGAAAGGACCTAATATGGAGCCTTGTGGTACGCCCATTTTTATCCGTATACCCTTTGAAGTGACACCATTTATTTGTACTTGTTGTTGTCTATCATTTAAATAAGATCTCACTAAATTAAGCGCGACTTTACTTAGCCCATAATGCTCAAGTTTTAAGAGCAAGGTTTCATAATTTACACAATCAAATGCCTTCGAGAGATCACAGAAAATTCCTATGGCATCTTGAGCATCTTCCCACGCAGTATATATGTGTTTTAATAAGGTAACACCGGCGTCAGTTGTACAACGTCCTTTGGTGAAACCATACTGCTGCTCGTTTAATATTTTATTGATGTTAAAATGATTGAGCATCTGATCAAGCATAACTTTTTCAAACACCTTGCTGAAAACCGGCAACACGGATACAGGCCTATAATTGTTGGTGTCTTTACTATCTCCGGTTTTAAAAAGCGGTACTACTTTACTGTATTTCATTAGATCTGGGAAGACACCTTGATCCACACACAAATTAAATATCGAAGCTAAATACGGTGCTACAGTCTTAATAATTGAAGTACAAGCTTTGACAGACATACCCCATATATCTTCAGTTAATTTGATCTTGATTTGCTTGTAAGCTTTTATGACGGCGAAGGGGTTTATATGCTTAAATTTAAATTCATTTGGGCAGGCTGAAACGTTCGCTTTTAATAAGTCAATAGAAAGTAAGGGAGATGAATTTAAAGTTTCAGTTGTTTTAAGTGGGATACTGGTAAAGAAATTTACAAATTCTTCAGCAATTTCTTGATCTGAGCTTATGAGACCACGTGAGGTCTCTTAAAATTAATTTGACAGTAATTTTGACATTTCAGCTTTGTTTATTGAAAGATGGAAAACCACTTTGTTTACTAAAAAGTGTTCATATTGTACTGTAAAACGAAATAAAACGAAGTGATTTTTATATATTTTATTACACATACAGAAAATACAATTTTGGCACATTTCCTAAACAGAAGAGATGACGTCATTTTAAAATTATTAAATAGTTCTAGAACATCAGATAATATAATTTGACAAGATATTATTTCTGTTACATTTATGACTTCTACAGTCAATAAAGACATACATAGACAAGGGCGTCGCTAAGAGGGGGCGGGGGAGAGGAGGGGGGGGGAGAGCAAAGAAAAGCAACCGAACAATTGACTTCCTTACCTATTAATAAATTCTGCATCGCATGACAAAACGTAAAATGTAGAAAGTATTGAAATTTTCAAAATAATTTTAATTTTAATCAATATTTAGAATTATTTAATCCCATTCCCTCCCCCCCTCTCTTCTCTCCCTTAGCCATAAGCTGACGATGCCCTTTTATGTAGGTACATTAATGGGAAAGTCGACAGAAGATTATTCTTTAAAAGGATTACTAATCATTTTAAATTTTGCTAGAAAGAAAAATATGTACAGGAATACTTGGCAAATTACAAGAAACATATTTAAAACGTACAACCAAAAGAACCCATCACATGATTCCTTCACTTCTACAATTTTTGAAAGAATCTTTGGCACCCGATTTCTGGAACGAAATTTAACAAATTAGCAAATCGTCAAGTGTACTAATTATACCCGCTATGATATATTGTGAACCCTAACTTAATTCTATTCCAGCCCAACATTTCCCCCGCATAATATATATTTTTCATCCCTCCATCTCTGAAAGAGTGTTTTTGCTCTTCGATATCTGAGCGTAAAAGCCGTTTTTATCCTCTAGAGGATATTAAATTGATTTTAGAACATCGTATGCACTAAATACACTAAAGAGTTGTACCAGTAATGGCGGTCGTAAATTCACGTTCGAAGGTTGTCGTACCACATCAAATTTCAAAAATAGAATTTATTTCATTTATTCATTTCCTCGCTCAGGTGGAATGAAAAGTTACGTGTTGCACTCGAGTGCAAAGATTTTTCACCTCGTGCTCTTTTGATTCCGTCGCTACCGCTCAGGATTCTAATGTTTGAATGACTCGTTGCTCTCGTGATTCATAACTGTTACCTTGCTTCCCGGGATTTACCCTTGTTGTGTCAAATCATATTCCAAAGCAAACTAAAGGACCACGCATTTATTGATCCTTTCCAACAAATCACCAAAAAATGATAGAGCCACATCCGATTCCAATCAGCAGTTCTAGTTTCACATGCAATCATGCAAACATACATTCATTTCTTAAAACTATTGATATTGTAGACAATTATTATGATGATGAATATAAAAGTAGATGATGGAGATGATGATATGAAGATGATGTTCTTGAAAGAGGGTGATATGCACATCGATGCACAAACGGTTACCATGAATGTAAAATCGACCCAGTGGAATTATGACCCACCATAAGGTTATTTTCCTACAGACATTCAAATACAATTAGGTCCACATTCGCGTAAACATACATATCCATGGTAACGACTTTGATCTTTGTCAATTTGACGGATTCAAACGATTTGTTGTCAAAATGGGTCATGATTCCACTTTGTCGATTGTACGGGCGGGTGGCGTGAGTCTGAGTGTTTGTGTATGTCAATTCTATGTTCGTAAACGCACTCATGATACAGGAAGAAATTCCTAGTGAGGATTAAATTGTATTGTTCTCTCATGGCGACCACGGACCGGAAGACGCAGTGTATTCAGGCCTCCCACTAGGTGGACCGACGACATCGTGAGGGTCGTGGGCAACCGATGGATGCAAGTGGCGAATTGTCGTTCGGCGTGGCGGTCTAAGGGGTCTATATTCAGCAGTGGACGTCTTCCGGCTGATGATGATGATGTTGTTGTTGTTGTATTTAATTTTTTAACTAAGTCAATTGTTTAATATAATATTGCACTTTCGTAGGCAAAAGCTATTGTTACTACTACTACAAAGCTACTGTAAAGCTACTGTTCAAATGTACAACCTTTCGGGTGAATTTTCCGAATGTTATAAACCTGACAATAATGAACACAACACTTTCCGATGATATGCGAGAACAGACAGACAGACTTTAACGATTTTGTTTTATACGATGAAAACATGATATTCAGGCAAATGAAACAAACATGCTTGTCACATGACAAGACGCACAGTGCTGTATAATTCTTTTGGAGCTTGAAGGACAATGACAGAATGTCATAAAAAGCTTGTAACTGTATTGGAAATACTAGATGGCAGCTTTATGGCCTAAGAGCAGCTTTGTGCTTGAGGCACGCTGAAAATTGTTCAATACTTCTCCAATTAAATACCTAAATCACCAGAAAAAACTCACATCTTTAAATACGTCTGGTGTTGGTCAATAAAAAGCATTTTCTATCAGCTAGGTCTGCATCTCTGTGTTTAGAGATATTTGAAGAAGTACTGAGCTAGTTTTCAACGTGCCTCAAGCACTTTCGCAAGAATTCACCGAGTTCTCCAAGTGTTAGAGGATTCTCACACGACACTACTGTGCTCTGTACCGAGTACTTCGACCAGAGGGTGGCCATAAATATTCATATGAAAAAGCATTACTAGAGAATTCACACCAACCATTATGATCGAAGTAAACCACCAAACCGCAAGAACAAGTAGAGTTGTTCAAGAATCGCTTAACACCATCAAAAGAATCACACAGCATTACAAACAAACAAAAAAAGAAAAACAAAATACCTACTGCACAATCGCATGTAGCTTATACAGCGCATCCTCAACTTGCTTGCTAATGACGTAGAACCTCTGTTTCCCAGCAAACAGTTTCCTCATCTTCTGTCTAGCCTGTTGCTGGGTGACGTCAGGAAACTCTTTCCTGTAGAAACTCCACAGCCAAGCAGTTATTTCAATGCGTTCTTTCTGTATCTTCAAAAGCCGAGCTTTCTTGATGCTCAGGTCATTGTAGATCCTCTGTGTCTCAGTAGACGCGTTGCTTGGCAGAAAGAGGAGGTTCGGCAGCTTCGCTATGAAGTCGTCTTGCTTCTTGTCGTGGGGTGGCAAGGATTCTTCGAGCTGTTCTCTCAAGAAGGACATGTAGTCCGGAGCGTTGCTCACGAGGTCTCCTGGCATGTGGATGTGGATCTCCTCGATTAGTTCCTCGGATGGAGGTTCATCTTCTCGAAGTCGTACCATTTTCTTGGAACTTCTCTTTCCTTGGTCGTAAGAGGGATACCTGAACAAATAAAAAATATTTAAAAAAAAAACTGTAAAAGCTTATAATGATCATCCATCCACAGATCCACCCAGGCAAGTGCAGCTTTAGCTTAAAGAATAACAGTGCATGTTCATCATCATCATCATCATCTCAGCCATAGGACGTCCACTGCTGAACATAGGCCTCCCCTTTTGATCTCCACATATACCTGTTGGAAGCGACCTGCATCCAGCGTCTTCCGGCGACCTTTATAAGGTCGACTGTCCACCTTGCTGGTGCATGTTGCTGTCATTATTTAGCATGAGTGATGTACAGACATTATAACCTTTTTTTGGAGGTAAAATCATGGAATAAGTCCTCCCGGCCCAGGTCTGACTCTTACTGAGAAGTCCACCCTGTAGCTTCACTTGCCCTTTGCGTTCCAGGAAAACGATATTCTACTTCGACAGTCCGGCGACCCTGGCAGGCCTATTGTGGCCCTGTCAACTTGTTGACAGCTCGTGGAGGCGCGCATGGAACATTACATGCGTGGCTTGGCGCTACCCATTAGCCTTTATCATCCAATACTTAGGATACCTACCCATATTGCATAGTTGCACTAAATGCATTCAATCAATAATATTGAGAACCCGCCCATGCGTCCCGCGGGCTTTAACCTGAGCCATCCGGGATTTGTTTATTTGTTTATCTGAGCATAACTTCACTCTATTGTAGTGAATATGAGGTGGGCAGAAGTGTCTGATCCACCTAAGTAAAAAGCTCTGGCTTCACATAATAGAAAAGAAAGTGGTTTTCATTGGTTAAAAATGAAAATTACGGTGGATATCATTTTGTTTTTTTTTTTTCAAAATAAATATTTCAGAGTTTTGCGAAGACAATGCAATTAGTAATTAAAAATTTGCGTGGCTTTGTGTTTGTGAAACAATTTTGGATATCGGTCCATAGTTTTTTAATTACGAACTAGTACACAAAAATTCAAGTTGCAGCAAAGGGCTCGCTTGAGGGCACTAAAAAAAAATAAAAAAAATGCTTTGACAAACCTAAGCTAAATAAAAGTAAAATTATTGATATATCCAAAAAAAAAAGATGCCTGACCAATGATCTCGGACTTATAGAAAAAACATTACAAAACAGCACAGCAAAAAAAAAATACAAAAAATCTTACCAAAAATACTGTGGATTTTAATACAGGAACGAAACTTCAAAACCACTTTGTTACTGTTTTTTTTTTTCAATAAATTGATACCTCCAATGAGTTCAACAGTTACAGGTAGACTGCCGGGCGTAGCTCAGTTCCAGGTCATCTACGTGGGCTTAACCTAGCTGCCTATTCACACAACTTTCAATTTTATTCTCATGCAAATTGAGTTGATTTCAGAATCACTGCTTGTGAATTTTCACAGTTAGAGAGATAGTACCCCAGTTGAGGGAATATCAACTTTAGCGCCATACAAATATAGGTGGTTTCAGAATGATAGAAGTGGTTATGTTGAAGTTGTAGAGGAAATTCAGCTTTGTTTGTAAGAGGAGAAAGTTGTTTTTTATACAAGTTGTAGGAAGATTAACAATGGACGTGGTTGAGGTAGGGTAGGAATCAATAAATTTATACGAAAATAGATGGCCAGGTCCTGATGGACAGTAATTAGAAATGATTTATTACGTTTTTAGAGTAGCGAGCAAAAGGTTGGAATCACTTACTTGTAATTAGTCCGGGATAGTTCCTTAAATAATGATGTGGCTTTAAAACTTTAATTAATTAGTCATTTAAAAAATATGTTTTTTTTTTTTTTAATAAAGCTTTTATTGTTAAAAAAATCTTACGGTAGGCACAGTACTCGTCAAGACAAATCAAATGAGCAAACGAACTACAGGTTCGAATTTAAAAAAATCTTCCGTTGTGTTGGTGAGCAGTGGTGGCCCAGTGGTATCGGTCCCAACTTACGAGTTGTAAGTTCGAACCCCACCGTAATTTATTTCATCACCAAAAAAGACATTAAACTATATGACGAGCAGTAGACGGGACATCACGATGAAATTTGTGATCCAAAATTTTTTACCAACAGGTAAAAAGTCCCTCAGTCTAGTAGTCGCGTTGCTATGCAACGCTAGATAGTGCTACTGACGCACGGCATCAACAATTTTGTATGACAATTTTCCCAATGCCCGCTCGGTTCTTTTAAATCTCTTTGATCACCACGGCTCACAAAACGGTGAGGTAAAACATCGTGAGGAAACAGGCATGTCCTAAAACCAAACATTCGAAGACATGTGACATCTAAAAACCCGCACTGAGCCCGCGTGGTGCGGGCCGCGAAGCCTGTGTCCTAGCAGTGGGAATATTATAGGCTGATGATGATGATGATGTGATGATGATGATGTGGTCAATTTATCGAGGAAGGCTATATAATTTTACGCTACGCCCAATAGGAAAACCCCATAGGTTGAAAATACAGGAAAGACTAAGTATTACTAATATAACAATAATGCACTTATTGCTACGAATACATCATATAGTATAATTGTTTTCAAAACAATTAATAATGAAAACTAATGTCATCATTAGAAAAATTAAAGTCACGAATAAAATATCCCAAACACTTTGCATAATAATGCTACAAATCCGCGTAGCACCCGTCGTAGAACTTGCTACGACTGCTACACCGTAGCAGGCCTACGTCGTAGCTCGTAGTATGCTACGATCGTGCTACGGCTATGTCTAGGACACGTTTATTTTGTTATATTTTTTTTTAATTACTGCTAAAATTATGTGATATCACGCCTGTGTTCCCAGGGTAAGTGAGCGTACAATAATAAAAAAATAAGCAAAATAAAGTAGGTCCGGTTATTAAAGTGGGTCTTGTTATTAAAAGGGGTCCAGTAAATAAAGTGGGTCCAGTTATTAAAATGGGTCCAGTAATTAATATGGGTCCAGTTATTAAAGTGGGGCCAGTACTCGAAGCGAGTCCAGTTATAAAAGTGGGTCCAGTTATCAAAGTCGGACCAGTTATAAAAGTGGGGCCAGTTCATAGTGGGTCCAGTTATTAAAGTGGGTCCAGTTATCAAAGTGGGTCCTTATCAAAAGGGTCCTGTTATCAAAGTGTGTTAAAAATGACTGGCCTGTTGGTCTAGTGGTTAGTGACCCTGACTGCTTTGCCGGAGGTCGTGGGTTCGATTCCCACCCAGGACAAATGTTTGTGTGATGAGCACGATCATTTGTTCTGTGTCTGGGTGTAATTTATCTATAACATGTATGTATTTAGAAATATATAAGTATGTTTATCAGTTGTCTAGTACCCATAACACAAGCTCTGCTTAGCTTGGGACTAGATGGCGTTGTGTGATAGTTGTGGAATATTATTATTATTCTCTTTATTTATTTTTACACTTATTAATTAAATTTTTAAATATTTTTATAAAAAACAAACTAAAAACATTTAAAAATATAAAAAATAGCAGTCCACCAGCATCGGGAACAGGGTCCGGGCTGTCGGTGGTCAGGGCTCTTGAGAGAGGAACCTCCTAACAATACGCGCCGTGTCCAAGAGTACTGCCTTCTGAATCAAGCGCTTGATCCAGCTACCCAGCGAGAGCCTCCTCAGGTGTTGTTCGAGGCTCTTGGCAATTAAGCCATTGGCAGATTATTATTATTATTATTAAAGTGGGTCCAGTTATTAAAGTGGGTCCAGTTACTTAAGTGGGCCCAGTTACTAAAGTGGGCCCAGTTATCAAAGTGGTTCCAGTTATTAAGGTGGGTCTAGTTGTTAAAGTTGGTCCAGTTAATAAAGTGAGTCCAGTTATTGTACCTGGACTATCTGGACTGGACTGTACTCTTCGGTATCCTCACCCTCACAACTTGCAGGTCTTGCTTGCAATTATTTTGATCAAGCTTGGAACTCGTCACCTTAATATGTAAATAAGAGTGTCTATATTGCACAGTTGCAACGCATAATGCATTAAATCAATAACATTGGAACCCGCGCATGCGTCCCGTTGGCTGTACCACAGCGCTTTTTTTTCTTCCCTTTTGCCCCCTTCCTACCCCTCAGCCACCCGTGGTGTGATTTCCACACATCGTCATAATCAACTTGACAACGTTATACATCATGTTTTCACTGTAACCTATATACGTATCTGTACCAGACTATGGTTTGCTCTTACTAACTCTTAATATAATTCGTATGGAGAAAGAGATGGATATATTGCAGTCACTTGTTTTATTAGTGCACCATGATAAACTAGTAACTCTGTGGTACTCTTGTATGTGTGCAAGGTGCGGCTTGGTGCAGTGCCCGGGAAATAGCTCAGTCTAGCTTTGAGATTCTCAGAGCAAAGACGCGTACTTCATGGTCTTAATAGAAATATTTCATACAAAATTTAATAAAATATATTCTTGTTCAATTTCAAATAGTTACAAGAAGTTAATGAAAATAAATTTAATGAGGTCCCAGTTCTACAATAAAAGCCTGATACAAAAGGTAAGTTTTATTGAAAATAATTACACATAATTATAATTATCAGGTATTTTCTTTTTTTGATGAATGTTCGTAAGTTAGTTTTTTTACTATTTGTAAATGTAATCTAAATTTTGTTTTTTTTTTCTGTGATTTTTCTTTGGCGAGCAGGAGGGACTGTCAGACTTGTACTGACTAACATCCACGGTGTCCTTCAATAGCCCTTTACATTTCGGGGTCACGATATTCATTAGTCCCGCGACCCCGGCAGCCCCGTTATTGTGCTGAGACTCATTGAGGCGCGCGTGGAACACAACGCACCGGTCGATCCGGGCGTGGTCGATGGACGCCGCCCGCATGCCCGCGGCTACGTTGGCCGGAGATTGTCCAGCGACGTCGGTCGTCGTGGGCGAGATTTTTATGAATCTACGTAGATTCTTCCGGCATAAACAGGGGGGAAAAACAGGTGTGAGGAGGGCGTGAATTTTTGTAATAATTTGTCTCCAACAATGTGAATTTTTGCGGCCAGAAGCAAGTGTTTAAAGACATTATCCTTGCTGCTGTGCATGTTAAGTGTATTGTCTTCTTCTAAGTGTGAACATAAGTTTTTTAAAAGCCTAGTTTGTATCCCACTGCTTGGCAAAGGCCTCCCCTTTTTCTTTTTAAAACTCTCTATTTTGGGCAATTTCTGGCCATGTTTGCCCGCGAACATATTCAGTACCCTTAGCACGAGTTTTCACTCTTTTACTTTACAACGTCTTTCCAGTATTTACAGCGATTCTTGTATGAAAAAATGAGCTGTTCCATTTTTTCCCCTGTAGTGTGCGAAGAAGGAACTAATTTTTTCCTTGAAACTTGATCCAGTTTACTTTACGTCTCAAATACTGAAAACTCTTGCTAAGGGATCGTCGCACCACTTCCGCTGCAAACATAACTTTATTTTATTTTAAATTATTCTTGTTTCAGTTAACGCTGCCTGTTACTATGAAACTTTATTTTAGAATTAGTGGCACTAAAAGGCGGCGGTTAAGAATCGTAAGTACTTACTTATCTATTATTATTTTATCCGACATCGTACTATTTAATATTATTAATGCGAAAGTGTGTATTTTTGTTTTGTTTTCATGCGAAAAGAACTGAGCAGATTTTGATGAGTTTTTGCACAAAGTTTAAGGAACCTTTATGCGAGTTTGTTTGTTGCGCCTGTAGCGATGACACGAGACGAAAAGCTACTTTGGAGTACGTTTTATAAATTAACTCTTCAAAATGTGTGTGTAGAACAATGTATAAAACGGGGAAGCAAGTATATGATGGGAAATCACACACTTAGGCAAACTTAACACAATACTAACTTAGTTCAGCGCCAAAGGACGCCATTTGTAAATGGCCGCTGGAAAATGACGTCCTGACGGCGCTTGCGCTACGTTAATTAATATTGCGTTAAGTATGCCTAAAGAGTGTATGTCCCCATTATACCTCGCGTCCCCGTCTCATACACTTTTCCCCTTCTAAAAATTCTCCATATGTTACAGACGGATTCGTTCCACCAGAACTCCCTTCGTGCTTCTAACCAAAATATTGATGAAAGTAGACTTTTCTCAGTGTTACTTCGCCACAATTGTGGTCGTGGTCAACATTATGTACAACGCTTGTAAATAAAAGGTATGGCGTTCACCTTCGTTCTTACTTTTCCATTTTATTCTCGTAATTTTTCACTGTGATTGTGTGATTAAGGGCTGGTTTTACAATAGTCAGAAAACTGTTCTAATCTGAGGAATAAAAATGGCGGTTTGACAGCTTATATGTGGAATGATTAATGAGTAAAAGGGAACGTATGCGTAGGTGTGAGTGAGAGGGTATTAGAGTGAGAGAGAGAGCGGAAAAAGGAATATGGCGGAAGTACCCACGACGACGAACGAGGTGAATGACGTTTTTTTGAATCTTGTTTTATTGTTTAAATAAAAATACACGAGTTTTCGCAAGAAAAGCTGCTTTATTTCACCATTCGATCCCACAAACTTGGGGGCTCGTCCGGGATTGAGGTGAAATAAGTGGATTAAGAGGTTACGATGGCGACGAAGTCCGACCAGGAATTTTATGATGCGGCAACGACGGCAGCACAGACGGCACATGGCGACATGTTGCACCTCATGGAACAACTCATACGAAGATTTAGTGCACAAGACGAAACGCACACAGTAACCATGTGGATACGGGACATCGAAGAAAATGGCGAAATTTTCAAATGGACGCCGACACAACTGTTGTTGGTAGCGCGACGTTCGCTGACCGGCACGGCAGCACTATGGCTACGCAGTGAGAAAATATTTAAAACATGGGAGGAGTTGAAGGTAGCTATCAGCAAAGAATTCGCGGATACCATAGATGTAAAGAAAATACATGAAATGATGAGTGCAAGACGAAAGAGGAAAGACGAATCGTGTATTGACTACATGCTAGTGATGAAGGAGATGGGCAAACGCGGAAAAATACCAGACTATGTAGCTATCAAATATATAGTGGACGGCATCATAGATGACGAAATAAATAAGATTATGCTGTATGGTGTCACAACGTACGGGGACCTGAAAGAAAAACTGAAGTTGTACGCGATGTTTAAAATAAATTCTGCTAAGGACAATCGACGGGGTAAGCTGCACAATGACACACAGAACAGCGGCATTATGAAGAGAAACACGACTGCTTTAATGCGATGTTTCAGCTGTGGAGAAAAGGGTCATGCATCGGAAAATTGTCCTCATCGGTCGCAAGGGAAAAAATGTTTCCATTGCAATGAATTTGGTCACATTTCATCAAACTGCCCAGTGAAAAAGATGGCGACCGTGGAGTTTAGTTCGAAGCAAACGGCGAGTACATCTACGTCGGGAAATCGGCAAACTTCGAGCACGATCGGAGGATACGAACGAGTTCCGAAGGTTGGCACCACTGAGCGAGAACAGCGACGACCGACCAAAACCAATCAGACATTGTCGAAAGAAGTATTCTTCAACTTGATGCGGGAGGGCGCCACCAGCAGCGTGAACGAGAACGACGAAGACGTGCAAAACGAAGTTCAGAGTGAAGTTTTCATGGGCGCAACGACCGATGTGAACACATGCGCAAAAGATTTGTGTCGCGATGTTGGCATTATACAACCGAATCAGAGTGGAGCAGCGATTGTCTGTGGCAACGGCGGCCATATTGACTTTGACACTTATGATGTAAATAAACAAAACAAGGAAACTAATGATAAAATACCGGTTGTACGCCTGATACGTCGTATGAAACCATTAAAAACAGTGTTTGTGCGCGGTAAAATGGGAAGCGCGTTAATTGATTCGGGCTGTGATATGAATTTGATATCAAAGGACTTCTACAACGAACTTAACAGGTTAGGTTTTGTAATACTGTGTAACGAAAATAACATTACGTTAACCGGTTTAGGTTATTCACAAGTAAAGTCATGTGGTGTAATCACGTTAGATATAACGATTGATAACTGTTTATACCGTAATGTAACATTCTATGTAATGCCTAACGACTCTGTGCCATTCCAAATGATAATTGGTAATGATTTTCTAAAGCGCTATATTCACGATCCAGCACGGCTGTACAGCAGCTCAAGGTCGCGTTGCTGGACGTAGCAAAAGCGCTATATTCACGATCCAGCACGGCTGTACGTCAGCTCAAGGTCGCGTTGCTGGACAAGCCTTGACGTACGTCAAGCCTATTCACGATGTTTTTGCTACGTCCAGCAACGCGACCTTGAGCTGCTGTACAGCCGTGCTGGATCGTGAATATAGCGCTTAAGAAATGTCATGATGTTTATGAAAGATTGCATGGTTTGGTTATTGCCGAAAGATGATTGGATGAACCCAAACTATGAATGGTTGAAAGATGTTGTATGTTTTTCTAGTCCTGTTGATTGTTTAGCTCACGTCAGTAATCCTGCTGTAAAAGAAGAAGTAACAAGGTTAGTAACAAGTTATGTTCCACAGAAAAATAAAGAAGCTCCAATAGAACTGAAGATTGTTCTTAAAGATGACTTACCTGTGTCTCAGCGGCCACGACGAATCTCATTCAAGGAGCAAGAAGATGTGGATCGTCAAATCCAAGAATGGCTTGATGATGGAATTATCAGGGTGAGTTACTCAGAATATTCAAGTCCATTAGTATTAGTGAAGAAAAAGGATGGTAGTTTAAGAATATGCGTTGACTATAGAAGGATTAACAGTAAAATGGTTAAAGATGAATACCCACTTCCTATAATAGATGATCTTATTGACAGGTTGTCCTCGGCTAGAATATTTAGTGCGTTAGATTTAAAGAATGGTTACTTTCATTTACGTATACACGAAGACTCAATTAAGTATACTTCTTTTGTAACGCCTACTGGACAATATGAATTTTTACGTGCACCTTTTGGTCTAGCGACTTGCCCAAAAGTGTTTACCAGATTTATCACCTGTATCTTCAGAGAATTGATCGCCAAAGGTATTGTTATTATTTTCATTGATGATATCCTAATTCCAGCGCAAGATGAGTATCAGGCTCTTGAGTACCTGAAGGAAGTTCTGAAAACTGCATCGGAATATGGATTAAATATCAACTGGAAGAAGTGTCAGCTGCTAACCAGGAAGGTAGAATACTTAGGCCACGTTATTGAAGGTGGTGCAGTAATGCCATCGCCAGGGAAAACAGATGCTGTAACAAAATTCCCTGAGCCCCAGAATTTGAAGCAACTGCATAGTTTTTTAGGACTGTGTTCCTACTTTAGGAAATTTATACCTAGATATGCCCAGATAGCTCAACCACTCACAGATATGCTGAGAAAAGACCGGAAGTTTGAATTTAATGATGAACATAGAGCTGTTTTTAACCAATTGAAGATGAAACTGGCTACTAAACCAGTGTTGAAGATTTATGACCAAAGAGCTGAGACGGAGCTCCATACTGACGCATCAGGTATTGCATATTCAGCTATTTTAATGCAAAAAGGTGATGATGGCTCTTTACACCCGGTTCATTATATGAGCCGAAGGACTACAGACGCACAGGCCAAATATACAAGCTATGAGCTTGAGGCACTGGCTATAATTGAAGGTGTGAAGAAGTACAGACACTACTTATATGGAAAATTCTTCAAGATTGTAACTGATTGTAAGGCTTTTCAAATGACACTGAACAAGAAAGATTTAGCATCATCAACAAGAGTTGCTCGATGGATTTTATTTTTACAGGATTACGATTTTATAGTAGAACACCGTGATGGTACTGGGATGAGGCATGTCGATGCGTTGAGTCGAAACCCATATGTAGCAGCCATAACGTCTAGCTTGCACCAGGATATAAAACGTGCACAGGAGTGTGATGAAGGCCTTAGTGCGATATTAAGAATTTTGGAAGAAGGAAAATCATTTAAAGATTACTATCTCAATCAAGGATTACTTTACAAAGGATCAGAGCAACAACTAGTTATACCTTCAACAATGGAAAATGAAATTATACAGAGGGCACACTGTAATGGTCATTTTGCAAAGAAGAAAACGTTAGATCTCATTAGCAAGGATTACTACATTGAAAAAATAGGAAAGAAGGTTGAAAATTACATAGCATCATGTATACCATGTCTACTAACAAATAGAAAAGAAGGAAAGCAAGAAGGTTACCTTAATCCAATTGAGAAGGGAGACACTCCGCTGCATACACTGCATTTAGATCATGTTGGACCTCTGACAGAGACTCATAAGCAGTATAATCATATACTCACCATAATTGATGCTTTTACAAAGTTTGTGTGGTTGTTTCCGTGTAAAAGCACCACAACAAGAGAAGTGTTGAATAAATTGGAGATATTGCAGCAAACTTTTGGAAATCCGGAAAGGTTCATCACAGATAGAGGTACTGCTTTTACTAGCAACGAGTTTCAACAGTACTGTATGAAGGAAGGAATAGAATTATGTCATATTACTACAGGAGTACCGAGAAGCAATGGTCAGGTGGAAAGGGTTCACAGGACGATTATACCAGTACTTACGAAGCTATGTCTCGAGAGACCAGGATTGTGGTATCGACATGTAGGAAGAGTGCAGATGGCGTTAAACAGTACTTACCAGAGAAGTGTGAACACCACTCCATTTGAAATGCTAATTGGAAAGAAAATGAAGAGACAAGAAGATATAGAAATATATGAACTACTACAACAAGAAGGACGGGACAGTTACATGGAAAATAGAGAAGATCTGAGGAAGAGAGCAAAACAGCAAATACTGGAAGTACAACAAGAGAATAGGAAGAACTACGACAAGCATAGAAAGGATAGTACGAAATATCAAGAAGGTGATTTAGTTGCTATAAAGCGAACCCAGTTTGGCCCAGGGCTCAAGCTCAAACCTAAGTATTTGGGACCTTATCAGGTTACGAAAACCAAACGAAACGATAGATATGACGTACAGAAAGTAGATATGATGGCAGAAGGTCCAGTCAAAACCTCAACATCTGCTGATCACATGAAAAAATGGCCAGATGACAAGGAGTAAGAGTATGTGAGATATATGAGGTATGTTTGTATGTTGACTGTATGAAAGTGATGAGTGTTAAGAAATATATTTTACTAGTGTGTTTTTTCTACGTTATGTTCTAGATTTATAACCACACAGAGTTGTTAAGAGTAAGTATTACAAGTAAATTGTAACTGGTCTCATTGTGTGTGATGTTCTGTTTGTTTTTTTTTGTTATGCAAAGAAGTATTATATGTTCAGTTGGAATTTGTTTTCTAAGATTGGAAGTTCATTATGTTTCTTTTAAGTAAGACTATTTAACCTTGTAAGACTATTTAACCTTAAGTGTTGCATTAATTTAAGTTTATATAAGATGTGTGTATAAGGTTCATGATGTGTAAACATTGTCTGAGGGCAGACATTGTGTAGGATGACCGAGTGTGGAATGATTAATGAGTAAAAGGGAACGTATGCGTAGGTGTGAGTGAGAGGGTATTAGAGTGAGAGAGAGAGCGGAAAAAGGAATATGGCGGAAGTACCCACGACGACGAACGAGGTGAATGACGTTTTTTTGAATCTTGTTTTATTGTTTAAATAAAAATACACGAGTTTTCGCAAGAAAAGCTGCTTTATTTCACCATTCGATCCCACATATATATGGAAAATATGTCATACCATTATTTTATTCCTCAGATAATGGTTTCTGACTATTGAAAAACCAGCCCTAAGTACATAAATTATCGTCTTGTTTTACTACAAAGACGTCAAAGAGCATTTTTAGAAGTTTTATTTATTCTAAAATAACATTTCTATAGTCCGTGATATTTACCTCTATGATTAATAAAAACCTTTGTTAACTAAAAAACTATTTTTCTTTCAGATCTGTAGTATCATGATAAGTACTTAAATAAAATAAAGTATTAAATATACTTTAAACATTGATGAAGTTATATGGTCTTCAAGTATCATTTAAAAATAGGCTCCAGTTGAGTTTTACTCGCTAAATCTACGAGTGATGATAATTATAAAATCAAAATATAATTATGTTTTTTATTGAAACTGTGTTTTATTTACATAATCTCCTTCATACTTTCTTTACTAGCCTGCTCTATCCCACTCCTGGACAAAGGCCTCCCTCCACTCCTTCCATCTCTCACGACACTGTGCTTCCTCCTTCCAGTTCGGGCAGAATCTGTCTAATTCGTCCCTCCATCTCCTGCGAGATGTACCGCGATCTCGCGTCGCTGTCTCAGGGTACCAAGTATGTAATGTGTTATTTTATGCAATGAATAGGAATACATGAATGTCGCCGCTCACGAGCCACAAACGCCGCCACGAGAAGCTAAAAGCGGTTACAGATGTAGCTTAAGCGCGCAGCAGCCATTTGAGGCCGGTGGTCGTTGGCTGCTACTTTTTTTAACCAATATTGTATTACTACACGCTATGATTGTCTCGAGCTAGCTTAGCTACGCTCTAGACCTTCCGGCTTGGCCATCATTGCTGCACTTGCTTATCCTCGCTGTAAAGTTTATCTCGATTCGTCCATCAATTGCTCCACGCTGAGCGCGCTGTGTCGGCCTGGAGCTGCGCTGTCGGCCATCATCAGCGCGACCAGCAAAGTAGCCATTATAGACCGTGGCAGTAATGTACTAAAATTGAAAAAAATTAACTGCAGTTACAAAACCCTCCTGCTATAAGTAACTGTTGTTTTCCGGACAGCACTGTCTTTTCTTTTTCAACTCTTTGGTCTCTTCACATACGGAGGGGTTGTACACGCAGTCGCGCATACGTACGCGTCGTCTACAGATAGGTAATTGAGATGAAGTGCGGATATCTCCCCTCTATGAAAAAGTCTCATAAAAAAGTTGGTAATGTGTGGATGTGTGTATTGGTAAATGTTATTTGAATTTTTAATCTAGTTCAACATCTTAGGTTCACGCGACCGTCTTAACAGGACACTGTGCACCTTTGAACTCTAAGGGCAACGAAAGACTTAGAAGATTTTTATTCTAAAAGTCTGTGAGAAAGAGTGGGAAAAAAAGAGTGGGAAGGACTCGTCCTTCCCACTCCAATAAGGCGTGGAGAACTCATTCGATGAAATTGCAAAAAAAAAAATCATATTGGTTCAGGTTGATGTTAAAGTTTGTATCTTTTCTTCCTTCTAAATAAAACTTTGCCCCACTCTAGGAATTTCTCTTGTATGTTGTCTCTACCTAGCTGTTATCTTAGGCGCAGACCATAGAAAAGACGTAAGCCGACGCTTCTATACATTTTGTATGAAAGAGACGCCGAAGACTCAATGTCAGCTCCGCCCCGTCTGCCTCTTACTTCTTTTCTATCTGGCCCGCGCCTTACTAAGTTCTACTTCCTAATCATATTTCAACCGTGATCTTTTCTGACTCTTTCTCGCAAAAATTACTGAACGGATTTTGATGGGAACACAGATAGTTTTTAAACTGGATTGAGTCATTTTTTTTTCTGATTGTGTTCCCGTGATTTTCGAATTGTAGTGACCGAAGCCGTTGGCAACAGAAATATTAGGCATTAAAAGTTCAAATACAATACAACTTTTCAATGCCTAATGGTTTATTTTGGGTATATTTTAATTTAGTACATTTATATTTCTATAGTTTAATTAATATTAAATGTATTTGTCTTATCAATAAATAATTCCTTATAAATTCAAATACCAAGTTTTATAAATATAGGATTAGCCCGTTACGACATTTAAGGAAAAAGTAAATGATTACCACCAAATTCGGAAGTAATTTACCTTGTTTAAATGAATGATAATACTTAGTAAACGCGTACCTACCTACTTATTATGTATTAAAATAAAATTCCTCAGTTTTACGTTACCAACAAAGTAGTTCACAACGTACTCATCAGCGGTCTTTTCTTGTGATAACAAACACTTTTTCGTGAACGTGTGCTAGTACTATGTAATTGTGTAGGTATCTCTAATCATGTTTGTCAACGAAACCAAACTACACCTCAATGAAACTACTGACAGTGTCGAAGAGTTTTACGAAAACATGGAGAAGTTAAGCCATGCATTGAATGCATCCTACGATAACGAAATGATTGTATACTCCATTTTTTTTGCACTGACAACAGTCACTTTGATGTGCGGAACAACGGCATGGTACCTCATTACAAAGTTCCGCAATTATAAGAACTTTGTGTTTCTTAGCGCCATCGCAACTAACGTCTTTTGCATTATAGTGAAGATGAACTCTTATAATATACCTGCAGTTGTGTTACAAATAAAATATGATTTTTCGTCTTCCATAATGAAACAGTTTGTACTAATATACTCAATAACAGCGAAGAATTACTGGTTGCTCGTCATATGTCACATGTTCTACGAAGACATAGTTAAAGTGTTCAATGGAAATTACCGGAGAAGATATTTGAAAAGCAGTCTCTTTGGTTGGGGAGTGCCTTTACTAATGACGATAATAATTATCGTAAACGTTTATGTAAACTTAGTGATTTGTGAAACAGGAAGATTTCTTGTGATTACTTGCTTTTTTATGTTTAATTTACCTGTGATCTTATACTGTTTTGCTTTTATTGTAATTGTGTGTTCATTATTTCGTTGTGACACATCGAGAGCACATACAACGACGAGCTTGAGGTGTCGGTTGACCATCGCCGCTTTGGTATTTGTACTTAGTGACTTTTTATTGTTATCTTTATATATTTTATTGTATTTTGTTTACACACCACCACCTAGCTTGTTATTTTTTTGTATACATAGGTTTTTGCGGCACTTACACTCTTTACTGTTGATAGCATGTTTGATTGCTGGAAGAAGCAACCGAGAAGTGTGGAAGGAATTTTATGGAAACAAACTGAATGAATGGCGAAGTAATCGCGAAATACAAATGACCGTTAGAAGTGATTGTGAAACTGCTGACAGTGGGCCGGTACTCTTTGAAACGTGAGTTAACACGTTCACTGCGTTAGTCAAATTTGATGACTTTCAGTTGGTGCGGCATCGGGTCGATTATATCCGAAGCCCGACTTGTCCCTGGTGCGGTGCTGGGTCGAAAAGACCTGTTCGACTTCGGTCTGTTTAGAAGGACTTATCTTAATAGGGATTATGATAAAAGCATATTCCTTTATACCAATATGTTGACAAATAAATACTCAATAAAAGGCTGAAGTCGCTGGTAAATGCACTGAATGGTTTGCTTGTAAATAAAGGTATTGTCTGTCGGATCTTTCCGACCCCATATCCGCACTGGTTACTTAAAGTGTCGATACATTTTTAGTGTTGTGTATAACTAAAAAAACTTTGATATCGATAAAATGTACTTACAATATATTTTTGAGAACTATTTAATACAAAAACTTAAAATGTCACTTACGGGATTGTCTTCCGAGATTAAAATATTTCCGTGAGAAGATATCCCGTAAGTGACATTTTAAGTTTAAAAGCAAACTGTGATAGTTAAAAAAAAGTATTTAATACAAATAAAAAGAAATTATACAATCATATATAGTAGTATGGTTTTCTAGATCGTTTCATGACTGCTACATCGTTTTATGTTTCATACACTTTCTCTTCTCATTTGGATAAAACATCATCGAACCAGAAGGACCTCACTAGCTCTACTCACATGTAATCTAGTGCGGTTATGGGGTCATCGGGTATCGGGTCGTTTAGATCCGATAAACGCACTAGACGTAAAAAATTTAATTTTTGCTCCAGTCGGCATCGGGTCCTTTAGACCCGATGCATTTTTTTTATTCCTTTATTATTTATTTAAAGAGGCAATTCCAAAACACTAACTGTCTCATTCATATTCATAGGGAAACCAAATATATCTGTCCCGCACCAGCGGTTGGAACAACATTTTTTACCCCGCACCAGTGGCAAGATGAGCATCGGATATAATCGACCCGATACCGCACCGAACGTGTTAAAGTATCGTGAAACCCACCTGCATCTCCTCCAGTGTCTTGGGGTGTTGGGACTAGGTGTTTAACCAGTGTGTGTGTGTTGCCAGTGATAATGACATACGGCTCTAAGACGTGGTCCATGACTGCTGGCCTTTTAGAGAGACGAAGCCCAAAATACACGGTGAAACGCAACTGCAACGAAACTGCAACTTCTAGTTACTTTAGAGTTTCATTTGAGTTTCTGCCATAGACTCATATGAGTGAGCGCACATGACGCAACCGATGAAACCGGTTTGAAACGGTTGCGTCATGTGCGCTCACTTTCATGTCTATTTAAGTATATTATGTAATAAATTAAGTATGGGGTAATGACTTAAGGATGATTAAATGAAAACAAAGTCGAAAAGTTAATCAATAAACTAGTTTCTATGATTTTTTCTTTGACTAGGCCTATAATCTTTTCGAGGGTAATTGTGGACATAATTACGGACTGATTTTACTATTGGAACCCCAATAATAGTATTTATTTGTAAGTACCTATATAATTCAACACTTTATTTTGTTGCAATATCTTCATCTATGTCCATTGAAGTGCGAGCAGATCCATCTGAAAAATAAAGAATTTAATTAATGACGTTAATGTAGTCGTTCAACAGTTGTCAGTTAGATATGGGTAACTTAATAGCCAGGATGGCAAAATGGCGCACATGACGCCAAGGGGGGGGGAGGGGCAGTTGATTCGTATATTGTAGAAATTCAGACCCATTGTCCCTCCTACCTTGCTACATTTAAGTGACGCATCTGTCGTGAACTCGTGATCACTATATATTAGGGACCGTCCATTCAGGTGAGGTTCGAAATGGGGGGGATTGTATATATATATAAAATTACGAAATATCACAAGGGGGGCGGTGTTGTAGTAATAAATCACATGCATTTATTTTTTAGGGATACTTATCCGAATGAATTAATGAATTGTGGTTTGAGGATACTGCTTATTATAATTATATTCTGTCTACATCTAAACGTTATAAAAATAACCTATTCACTTATGACTGAAGATCCTAAGGTTGTAATTATCGGGACTTTGAATAGTATTCGACTGTTTTTTTATGAAACTTACTTCTATATTTATGAAACCTACCTCTTATTTATGAAACCTATCTCTTATTTATGAAACCTATCTCTTATTTATGAAACCTACCTCTTATTTATGAAACCTACCTCTTATTTATGAAACTTATCTCTTATTTATGAGACCTACCTCATATTTATCAGCAAGCGTTGACGAAGTGTCTAAGCAACAAAGAGAATTTCAATATTCATCAATATTTGGATTAGTAGCACATCCCTGGCGATATGGTGTATAGTATCCACCTGAAATGTAAAAAGAATGAGTGAGCCAGGACCCAGACAATCCCGCGACCCAGTCAGTCCCGTGACCCAGTCAGTCCCGTGAACCAGACAGTCCTGCTACCCAGAAAGTCCAGCGATCGAGAAAATCCCGCGACCCGCGCCTTAACACCTGCGTCGCGAATCGTCGAGGAAAGTAAAATTCGACTGCTCGCAAGCAGGGGCTGGGATAGTTTAGTTGGATAAGCTTACTTATCAAGTGGGACGCAGGTTTGAGACCATCTAAGATCTTAAAAAATGTGTAATGGTGAACGCAGACTTGGCCGCACCGCAGTCTCCGCAGTCCCCGCATTACGAATTCTTTGTCTGAAGTTCTTTGAAACCTCGCACACTCACCCGCATCGCAGTAGCCGCAGAAGCGGTAAGAAAACGATGACTGCGGGGACTGCGGAGACTGCGGTGCGGCTAGCCGCACCGCAGTCTCCGCAGTCCCCGCAGTCACTTTGAAGTCACTCGTCGTCGTGAACGTGCATACCATTTGTAAACGTTGCCTAACAATGATAGATACCAATTTCATGTATGATAATATAATATCTATAAGAGCTGGCAGCATCATCTGTAACAAGGAAAATAAAATCGAAATAAGTAGGTTACTTACCTATAAGATTATTATTTTTTAGTAATTTTCAAGATTTTTTTTTTTGCTTTTAAACACAAATGTTGCTCTATATTAGGCATTTCTGCTGTATCGTGGGTGTGTTTAAAAATAGCTACTTGTAGGAAGAATATTTAAAAACCGAGTGCGGATCGAACCCGTACCACGCAGCACGGCAACCAATCGCCAGCTAGCAACTAGGTACGCCAATCGTATCGTATCGTAGGTAAGCATTTATTTTAGATAAATTAATATTTTGTGTAAGAATAAAATCGCGAGTGCAAACAGTGTTGTGTGTGGTGTGTTTTCAAGCCTTCGCTATGCCAAAATATTTGCATACTGCTAGTCATATGGAGAAGAGAAACCAAAAAATCCCGAAAGCATAAAATCTCGGTTCAAAGTTCGCTCACATTAGCACGTCTTCTTTCTTACATCGGTGATTACAGCATAGTAAACACAACAATATACAATGATTTATTATATAATCTGAGGACAATATACAACAATTTTACCTCTTCAGCCGGAGTTTTAGAACTGAACTGGAGCCACATTTACGGGCAATTTATTTTCATTTGAATCGAAAATAAATATGTTTTAATTGTAACAGGAACACGTATAATATGGAGCACTTTTAGAAAGAAAATGTCTATACTGTGTAAGCAAAAAGCTAGACTGACGGACGGGACGACGCTCCGGGCCCTGCACACAGGGATAGGACAAATGACTGAGACAGTCATATCCATCTCTTTCTTCCTAATAAAACATTTTGAGAGTTAGAAAGAGCAACTATGCTGCAGACACAAAGAAAGATTATTTACTGAGGGTTGAACACGCACACTACGAAGTTCAGACGAATGTATGTGAAACTCACCCTTTATTAGGTATTCCCCGTTCACGGTATCGGGTGATGCGACTTGCGTCAAACAAACGCTCCCGCGACACTGGTTTCCTGACGTGCGTGCGTGTTTTCTGCGTAAGACTGTTGTAGTATAATACGCCGCGAGCCGTGGGATCTTCAAGCGAAGGCCCTGTAGCTAGCAGGCGATAAACCTAAACGCTCAGGATATCACGTGCATCCGTTTTTTTTTTTCGTAAAAACTTTGCCTCACAGCAAAAATCTCCTGTGTTTGCAAACATATTATAAACTCATATCAACAAACGCCCAGACCCGGAACAACTACTTGTTGTTCATACAAATTATTGCTTCGTGTCGCCCACAGGTGTGGGCATCGAAACCGCGAAATGCAGCGCAGCAGTCCAATCGCGTGTCTTAGGCTGCCTTTCCACCAGAGATGCGCTGTGCTACGTTGCTACGGATATGTTTGTTATCCACCAATCACATTCATTTGTTTTCATAACGCACACACACATAATGAGTATGATTGGTGGATATCAAACGCATCCTTAGCAACGTAGCATAGCGCATCTCTGGTGGAAAAGCAGCCTTACTCTTGTGGCGAATAGCCACCTACCCAAATCCGTAAATATTTATCTGTGAAAATATTTGTTTTTTTGTAAGGTTGGCAACAGAGATTGCTCTGGTAGAGAGACAAGAAATGTAAAAACCATGTGAATCCCATGTTCAATGTTATACTGAAACCTATGTCTAAAATACATCTGTTGCCCAACTACACCGGGAGCCCCAACTACACCGGAGTCTTATTGGCGGAGCCCCTGACTTTCCCCAAATTGGTGACCCCGACGTGATTTACGTCGTAGAGCTTCTTGCCGCCACCGGAACAGATTGGAGGGACACAGCACTGCGCCCGACGTCCAACTTTTCTGTGATAGGCTGTGATAAACAGCCGTTAACTAGCTAGAGTTGAGTAGAGCTCCGTTGCTCAACGGAGTCGCGGACCCACGCCCCCAAGGAGCGCCCTCAAGACCCACGCCCTCGCGGGTCCATCGTCCTCTGTGGTATTATATGATCCTCGCGTCAGTGAAGTTAATACAGGTTCATGGTTTGTTTACCTCGAGAAATCGGAAGTTTTTGAACATTTATAACTTTAACCCCGGTGTTGGACAATTCGACAACAGTGATAACAAACTAGCGTAAATCGGTGCTTAAATTAACCCCCTAGTATCTCTTAGTAGTCTGTGGTGAATCCCATGTTCAATGTTGTACTGAAACCTATGTCTAAAATACAGCTATTGCCCAACTACACCGGAGTCTTATTGGCGGAGCCCCAACTACACCGGAGTCTTATTGGCGGAGCCCCTGACTTTCCCCAAACTCTTATGCCGTGTCGATTAGTGGCTATATTAGTTTTAAAATAGTCAATAGTACTAAAATTGGAATTTCCTTGAAGTAGCAACATTTTTTGATAAGTTCTCCATGGCTCAAAATCCCAGAAGCCATGACAGAAATATTTTCTTCAAACGTCATTCCGAACGAAAACTCAAACCGGTGTTTTTGTGTCAGTGTCATTTTATCTCTCGTTAGTTGAGTCGTATCTATTCTAATTTTATTAAAAAATTTAACATAGATTTAATTGTGAGAATTTGTGTAAAATAAACAAAAATGAGTGACCCCGATAAAATAAATACTTCCCACCGAAACAGAATATCTGAGGTATGATTTTGATTTTATTTAAATTTCGAACTTTTTTTTTTTGGTTTTTAAAAAAATATTTCTGAGTAAACAAAGTGTAACTAACTAATTTAACCTTGATGAATCTGTCTCTAATTAACTATTTAATTGACTAAAAAGCAATTTATAATTATATAAGTTGTTACCAGGTCAAACAGGGTGAATAAGGACAAAACTTTGAAAGGGAGTTTTTAACGATAAAATCATGATGTTATGTTGCTAACAAATTCTCAGAATAATGTATTCAATAGATAAAATTGAGTATATAGTGGTAACCTCTCATATTAATTCAATATTAAAATCACTGGTCTTCAACCATCTCTCTCTCAAAACATGAGTAGTTCCGCTGAGAGAAAATGACAGAGCTATACAAGTCGTATAGTGCCGTCTCGTTCTCGTCTTGTCTCGCAGCTGAACTACTCATACTTTAAGTCGTCATGGTATGCAGATCAAATATTTAAGAAAATCTGCTTTGGCATTAATTTAAAAAATCTTACAATCTACTATGTTACACAGAACAGTACATGCTTAGCCACTGTGCCAAACATTATATACAAATATTTTCTTTTACTATGTAGTAATACAGGGTGAGAAAGATTTTGATACTCAATTGATTACCAGACTGCTGGGAGATAAAAAGAATCACAGATGTCTGACCACACTTTTTTTTGGTGAAAAGACCAAATACCTAATAGACAAGGGAAGAGAAAGTCAGTTCTGCAAACAGATATAGTTTTTACAGAGCCCAGATTCTATTTTTTATATTATACTATATAAAGCTTTACTTTAAATACACAATAAAAAAATGTCTTGGATAAGGAACCTGTTTTAGTTTTGTTAGTACAAAATATATTAATTATCTTTTAAAGGACCTATGAAAAAGAATTACAGAATGTAATACTTGTACTTCAGATAAAATGACAGTTCAAATTCCATCTATTCCCTCGTAATCAAATTCTCCGTTATATTTCATTCTTCCTCGTTACCAATGATATGGTCTAATCTCAGGTATTACTTGCTAATAAATTTGCATGTTTTCTGGCACTGTAATCAGTCAATAAACATTTATAATTGCAGCTATAAAATTGGATATCAGATACACAGTCAAAACTTATCATTTTATTGCATTGATATTGTTACCTTACTAATCAAGTTAAGGTAAAGTCAAAGAAGTTTTGAAGGAGTAAAGAAATGAAAAACAAACTAATAATAGGTAATAAAATAATTAATTCAAGTGTGACTTTAACTGCCTTACCTCAAAAAGATAAACATCTGTTAAACGCTTGTCTAAAAAAAGTGTAACTGCAAAATGACACTTTTTTTTTATGGCAATCTGCCGTACCTATTTGTGCCAGTGTCATGAAGTGACCACAGAGTAAGCAGCGAAGTGACTGTACATGGGTATTAAAATGACACTTGTATCAATGTGAAATGTTGTATTGATGTTGACAGTTTCATAAGACAAGTGTTCCACACATGTTTATCTTTCTTGTGGCATGATAGTGAAAGTGTAATTTAATTTGGGTGGCTTCTACTACAAAAAGTAACGACAGCACGAAATATTTGTTTCTTTTAATTCATCTCTACGCTATAAGTCCAGAACGCGCGAACCGATTTCCACGGTTTTGCATTCGTTGGAAAGGTCTCGAGCTCCGTGAGGTTTATAGCAAAGAAAATTCAAGAAATTCACAAAGGCAAAGTTCGAAAATCACGCGGACGAAGTCGCGGGCGTAGTGCTAGTTCCTACTAATGGTTGTTGTTCTCATCTGGTATGCAAAGAAAAAATGAAGGAACAGGGTGGATACAATTTGAGTCGGGGACTCCTTTGCTCCACCCAAAGCAAGAGGAGTTATTTGACCATTTACCCCCCATAAAAAAGATCTATAGATCTGAGTGAGACTCTAATATAAATTTATCGTTAACAAAAAAATATGAATGATTTTTTTGTAAGTTCTGCTTATCCCTATTGGAAGAAGGCGTGTATTGAATACATAATACGGCTCTATAAGTTATGTTTGAGAATTTTTATGAAGATTTAAATGGTTTCAAAGTACTCAAATTAATGTTTTAAAATACAACAACATTATCACGGCATATCTTTGTAGATAAACGGTGTTATCTCAATCAAAGACATCTCAATCTCAATACCTACTGTTTGAGATAGTTACTAACTGCTTTAATATACTTAGGTAGGTATAGCAGTTTCAAATTATTTTTAGAATTGATTTTTTTTATACGCAATAACGCGTGCGTAGCGTCTTCGTACCTATCCAGAAGACGCAGGTTCGAACCCTGCTCGCAGCTCAATTTTTCGTTCGTTAAAATATCTTATTTTTAGAAGTTTATGTATTTTTAAAATTCTCAAACTGTATTCATTTTAAGTTCGAAACGAAACACTATTTTCAATTCGACCCAAAAATGGTGCGATTTTTTTTTATTATTATTCAGTGCATGGTAGGTATGCTTAGTCAAAAAATATTTGAATATAAAAATTCATTGAAATATGATCAATCGCCAAATTACAGATGCGTCGAAACTGAAGCGTTTCTAAAAGAACGTAAAAGGCTCAGGATTGGAGTCTAAATAGTCTTGTACTATACTGTACCCACTACTTGCACCCTGAAAGCGTAAGAATGCCGCGGCGGTGGCGGCGGCATCGGGTGATCTTTTCTTTTACTTTTTTTTTGCCCCATCCTTAGAATTAATTTCGAATACGATACCTTGTAGTTAGAAAACATGTATAAAGTATTGATTTTTTTGTAAGTAGCAGTAAAAACGTAGGTACACATGGACCCATTTAGAATGCTAAAGCTCACCTAAAATATCATTTTATTAAATGCCATTTACAAATATAACTAGTGTACTTACATTACATTTTCTTTAGCACTACAAATACCTAAATAGCGAATTGTAGTTGTAAATACGTTGAAAAAAAAAGCTATTCTTTTCTCTATTTATTTGGCTCGGTTCTTCACGCGTAACATGACCAATTCTGTCTTTAATTAACCAAGAATAGACAGTTATTTCTATAATTCCATATTTCTTTTACCTACGCATGTCTCGACGCGTAGACGTCTGAAGAACAGATTTTTTTCTACAAATTTCGTCGTGCTTAGCACGATAGAAATCTTTCTATATTCTGTCATTTCGTCTATTCTTCGGTCGAGAGAACCCTTCTCTAATAGAAATTCTGTCATTCATTTCTATTCCTCGGTCGAGAGAACCCGTTTCTACGGGGTCCATGCTACGTATGCTGATTATAATCATAATCTTTACACAAAATAAGACCAATTTATATGAAACATTTTCAATTTAGAGGGAACATTTTGCAGTCAACTAAGTGTGCGGAGCTGGCGTCTGTCATAGGTGTTAACTTGTATTAATTACAGATCACCATCAGTTACCCTTAGCTTAGCACGAATTTTCACTCTGTTACTTTACAGCGTCTTTCCAGTATTTACAGGGTTTCTTGTATGAAAAAAATGGAACAGCGCCTCTGGTGTGCGGAGAAGGAACTAATTTTTTCCAAATTTTTAAATTTTTTGAAAATTGTCTAAGTTCCAGTTTACTTTACGTCTCAAATACTGAAAACTCGTGCTAAGGGTACAGATTGATTCTAGTTTTAAAGAATTGCATTGGTTTGTTAATTGAATATTGCCGCAGGATTGTTAAAAAAAAAACAATAATATGAACTCTCGATTGTAAATCCTTCGCAAATTACAATTTTGTTTTATCATTAAAAGATCAGAAACTACATCCGCGATGGAAAATTCTATAGTAATAGGAAATGATACCTGCCATTCGTCAATCATTCTACGGAAAAATAGTATTGTTTGACGCATGAAATTAATCAGGCCATAAATTCTAACTAAATAATTAGTGCCTATTAAATTGTCACTTCCTAATCCTAGATTATGTAGTACAGCAACAAAGAATTCAATTGAAACTATTATTTCAAATCTATCATTTAAAATCATTCCTTTGATGTTAATATTATATTCCGCTAACTTGGCGTTTTCAAGGCACTTTGACACTTATTTTTACTAGCATAAAACTATATTCAGTTTGATTGGAATCAGATATCTTATTCTGGGATTATATTAATCCGCGGGATTAGAAATAATGACTAAAGAGTCATGAAAAACAATTCGTCTTTGAAATAATTAAGGATTGGTCTTTTGTCAGGCAAGTTTGAGGTCAATGTCTGTTTAGTCATAATTATTGTGTAAAAGTCCTTGAAGTTATTTCACCACTATAGCTCTTGGCTTGTTGGTTTCGTTCGAGTTATTATATAATAAAGAATTTACTGCTTAAATATTCGTAAATTGAAAATCTGTTTACCCAGTCACATATTTTTATTGAGGAAGATAAAACGCTTCAAAATTCGGGAGTGAGGGCTTGTGACGTCATAACGCCTGTAAAATTGTACCGACGGCTTAGTAGAAGCGTTGTATCTTTCACAATTTTGGTACTTAAAGAAAGAAAAAATACGGGTCAAATATATTCTGATAATAAAGTTGTCGTGCCCTCCAGTCACGATTGAGGTGTAATCTCGGATTGATGTATAATGTGAATGTTCTATTAAATTGTATAAATCTTGGTTCTTCTAACCGTACAGACAGATGTGTTGCTGGGGAGTTTGTTCCGCCACTTCTTCTTCCCAGCCAAAACACTAGGAAGTGTCGAAGGGTGGGCGCTTTGGGGGACTGTCTTATGTAAAATTTGACCTTCAAAAAGTGCTGATAAATCAGCCAATTTGAATAAATGACTTTTGATTTTTGATTTTGACTAATCATTTTTTTGAGTAAAATAGCCTTTTTGACCACGACCTACAACCATTAATTTTGAACTCTTACCACCAACCGTAGATATCCGATAACCGTAGGTACAAAGTATCTATTTCAAAATATCAGTATCTAAGATTAGCTATTGTCATTACACCTATGTTTTCCATTACAAACCAAATACCTAACAATACACGCCTTTACTGTTATCGCGAACATTGCCCCACACTTGCGAGGTTATTCAGTGATTCAATTGAAGATAATCCTACGGATTATTGTTCATAAGACAATCGATATTGTTCTGTTTTAAAATAACAACGGAATTATGAGATGGATTGTCTTTCATAATAATAATTGATCGTTGTAAGAATGGGCTTACATTACTTATTTTTCAGGAACGTAGCTCTATTATGTCCGGCCAGTCTCAATGGCGTTTGCTGCTGTCGCATATCTATGCCTTATTTACACAATTAAATATTACGCCTGTACCCACCCACTAAAAAGGAGCAATGAAAAGGCTGTTGAACAAAAATTTAACCTACTTAAAAAAACAAAAATAAGTGTAAAATATTTTTTGAAAAAACGTCACCGTTTAATTTTATATATTGTGTTTACTTTGCTGTATCATACTGATATAAATAAGGAAAAAAATACATGCATATTCCGTATTATTACTTTCTACTTACAACAATGATACTTATCTGTTACTACTATTCAGGAACTTAGTCATACTTTTGTATCAATAAGATAAGGGAAAGACTATAATGCCATACATGGACTGCTCGGGCATTCAAATTCAACAGCTTGAAGCTGCCATTTTTACTGCTCCAGCAGTTGGCAGTTCGAGTGATCCAGCGGTTCCATGTTTCTGTAGCTTTGCGTACAAGACAGTTTTTGAAATGAGGTTGACTTATAAGATGATAACTAAAATTAATTTCGTTTTTCAAAATAAGAATGAAACTAAATAGAATAGACATGTGCCGACTGCATTTTGCCGGCGTCAGCACAGAATATATAATACTCGTAGTACCTAAAGATAGCGTCAGTCCAAAACGCCGACTAATGGCATTGTTTTCCAATTCGACGATAGATTTCAGGGGCTCTTGAAAACGACAGTAATGTTTCATATACGCTGTCGCTTACAATATTGAATACCGTTGTGCCTGAGCACATCGCTACTCATCGTCACCCACAAGTTTGGCTAAACCCCAAACTTGTGAGTGGCGATGCGTATGAGGTATCTATCTCTATTCTACCAAAGAATAGACAACGTTATTTCTATACAAATCGGCTTTTTTTATTATAAATGGCACAACCTAAAGACGACTAAAGATTAGAAAAAATAATCTACATTTTTAACATCGCCATGCTTAGTACGAGAGAAAACTTTAAATTTTATGTCATTTTGTCTATTCTTCCGTAGACAAAACCCGTTTCTACAGTGTCATGCTACTCATCATAGTCTACTATCCTATAACTATACTATCTCTTTCTAACTATCTACTATTACATTTCAGACACACACTCATGACTACCGAGGAGTGCCGACCATTGAATACGAAGACGACCGAGCGGAAAAGCCCTGGAAACGGGTTAACTCATACATTATACTTATTCATCACTTTTACTTCACTTTTCATTGAAGCTCAACTAGTTGATTGCAACTACTTCACTTTGCACAACTAGTTGAATCAATTTGCACAAGTTTCATTAATTTTATTTCACTTTTTATATTTGCACGACTAGTTGATTGTAACCACTACTTTTTGCACAACTAGTTTAATGAATTTGTTTCATTTTGCACAAATATCATTTAACTTATTTTTTTTTTTTATATTTGCACGACTAGTTGATTGTAACTACTACACTGCATGACTAGTTGAATCCATTGACAGCACGTTGCACAATTTTCATTTAATTTACTTCACTTTTCATTCATTTTGTGCAAAATTCATCAATTTACTTCAACTTACATTATTCTATTTCACTTTGCACAAATGCATTACTATTTCATTTACTACGAAAAGTAGTGCTAATACAATAATTATTCACCCACTTACATTTACATTTCAAAATGAATAACAGTATTAAATTCTACTGCATTTTCACAATAATCCTACCATTCAAATCACCATAAATGTATGGTCTTTTGGTATGTATCATTTCAGCATTACTTCTTGATTTTACATCTTCAAACATGTCTTAATAATTTCCATTCATTAATTTTAATTCATTAACAAATAGATAAAACTAAGTGTCTTTCGAGTTTCTATAATTATAATTGTTATCTTTCTAAGACTTTAATACTAAGATGGATTAAATCTTTTAATTCGAAATAATAGGTTATCTCCGATTAATCGTTCATGTGGATAAATTAGACTTTAGATTGATTTGACTTTGTTTACGTCACAAGGGCGTACCCAGTTCAGCACGGTAGTGGTAGGTCAAGCTGTACCTATTTAATAATAATCAAAGTAATTTAATTTTAGCCTGGGATACTGAATGCAAGGATTTTTTTTTGTATCCTGAGACGAGTTAAATTCTTTAGTGTTAAGTAATAAGGTATATTTTAATATAGGGACAGAAGGATGTTATTGTATTTATGCAAAATTCTCAAAATGGTGTGATAAGTCGCAAACGTATATTTAAAGAATCTAGAGAAACTTTTTTTTTTAGGATAAATTATTATTATGTATAATTTTCTGATTGAATTCGTGTGGATCCAATATTCAAAGTCGAGCTTCATTGCTTTGAAACTTTTCTGGAAATCGTCATATTCATATTCATTTATTTGCATTCTACAAGGTAACAAGATGTTAACAAAAGCTTAGAGCTAAGAGCTATTTTGTAGACCCTGTCAGGGCAACTGCAATGTTGTTTCTGGCCCACGCGAGTAGGTAGTCGTGTTTTAGGGATAGTAGGTACGGCGTCTTTCCCTTCTCTGCCCCTCTTGGAAATTTCATTCTTCAAGGGAAATATCTTTAGTCGAGCTTCATTGCTTCGACAATTTTCTGGAAATCGTCTCAACTGCAATGTTGGTTCTGGCGCACACGAAGAGTCCTGTTTTGGGAATAATATGGCGGCATATACCCTACCCCGCCAATTTTATTCATCAAAGGGAAAAAATATGTTATTAGATAGATTTTTATATGTATGTATTATTTTAGGTTATCAGAAGAGGCCTGAGAAAGAATGGGAAACATATAAATGACCCTATAACTTCTGTAAGTTTAAAAATAAAAATGGTGTTTTTTGGGAACTGTGACGTCTTTTGAAATGAGATAAGTGTTTTGGATAAGTGGGTTAATAAAAAAACAAAAGAAATACAATTTGGTCGGGTAATCGCTTTTATATTGGTGCTAATTTTAAGAGCTGAAAAATGCTATCCGCCTTACCAAAAAAAAAATTAAACGTCTGTTGAACACTTCTCTAAAAAAAAACTGTCAACGTCAAAACGACATTTCACGTTGATTTAAGGGTCGTTTTGCAGTAACTTTTTTTTTAGACAAGCGTTCAACAGATGTTTATGTGGTAAGGTGGTATATGTTTAAAAGTGTGGTTAAGTTTTGACGGCACGGCTAGCGCAGTGGCTGAGCGATTGGACTAATGCGCTGCGTGTTCGATTCCCGCACGGAGCAAATAATTTGTATGATCTACAAGTTTCGGGTCTGGGCGTTTGTCTAGGTGAGTGTCTATGTTTGTAAATGCACCCACGACACAGGGGCAATTCCTAGTGTGGGGCAACGTTTTTCTTTCAAATCTATAATCGTTAAGTGTGTGGTTTACAGAACCCTAAGTCATTATAGAGATTTAAAAGAAACTATAGAGCGGGCATTGGGAAAATTGTTAAACTAAACAAAATTGTTGATGCCGTGCGTCAGTAGCACTATCTAAGCGTTGCATAGCAACGCGACTACTAGACTGAGCGACTTTTTACCTAGTGGTAAAAAGTTTTGGATTACAAATTTCTTCGTGATGTCCCGTCCATTGCTCGTATATAGTTTAATGTCTTTGGTTTAATAAATTGTCTTTTATTTTGCAAGGAATCTGGCAAGGCGTTCAAACTTTGCAAAATTGCAAGTTTTAAACTCAAGAATACTTGCATGTTAATATCTTTTCTTATGCAAGATGCGTGGGCTTATTGCAACTTGCAATTCGCAATAGAATAATACTTGTATGCAATACTTAGAATTTTTAAACAAAAAATAGACTTTACTATATTCGCAAATACCCTAACGTAGCAAAATAAAATTGCAAGTAGATAAACAAAGTAGGTGACCTATTTCATTTATCACAAAATCAACAATCAATAGAATACCTATCGGTCGTATAATCTTTGTTATTATCTAGTAAACCGATGGATAAAATCACGACAATGAAGAACTCGATAAAAATAGCTAACACGTGCAAAGATTTTTTTTAATTACTCATTATCCATTTTTATTCTAATTATTTTTATTAGAATTAGTTTCAGACAGTATGAAATTAATTTAGAAAACAATTTTCAAGTTTCTTTGAAACCTCTAACGGACAAAGTACAATTAGTTTTTTTTAATCAAATTTTTATAAAACTTTACTTAATTTAAAAAACATATCATATTTTTGTGGAAAAAGTGCAGTTTTAAAATAGGTCATTTAAGTTGTCCTGTTTAAAATTTGGAATTTAACTCTGTATTCCAAAAAGATATTTAACCAAGAAACGTTTCATTTCATTAAAATTCATTATTCTAATTTGGCATGACTTCAATCACATATTTCTAACAAAATCAAACTAACAATGTACTAAACTATAAAAACTACTAATAATTTTTCACTTATCATCGTTTTAGAAAAAAAACATACACTCGCTTTTTTTATAATTCAAATATTGTACATAACTACATAGCTACACATATACAAAACCAGTTTATTTAAGGCCTCGCTTTATATCAACTTTTCCGACAGAGAAAGATCATGTTATACTTGTTTTCATAGCTTAATGTGTAGCGTGTATACATAGCACTTGGTAAATATTTCTTTTGCATGTGTTTTTTGTTAAATGTTGAGCTTTGTGATGTCTGTGTGAAAAGCTTTTTATTTTATGGGAATGTGTGTTTCTCTATTCTTGATTACCACGTCTTGGGGTCGCAAGCGCGATTACTGACCAAGGCTTTTGTATAGGTTCGATTCCTAGAGCGGTAAAAGTACTACGATTGATTTTAGGGTTGAACCACATCTGGCAGCACGGAATCGCCTTTTTCCGTCGCCCTTTCTCTTTCTGTTGCTTAGAACTGCCATTTGCTAGACCGAGACAATCCGATAGCACGCGGCCGCTTCGAGGATTCCGCCGCGTGCTTTCGCATTTTGCTTTCTGTCTTATACTGAAAAAGAGACTTAATTCATAGCTGTTTATCCGTGTAAGAGCTACCGTAGCAAAGACAGTGACAAATGATAAAACTCCAACTTCTAACACACCTCTTATAGCATCAAAGGTAAAGCCTGAAGCCAGAAGAATTTAATTTTTTGAGTTATAAACGTGGAATTTCGGTTGAATTCATAGAAAAAATTCGCATCGAAAAATGAATGGTTTGACAGAATACGAAATTACTTGACACACAAATCAGAAATATACACTCGTTTGTCTTCAGCCCAACATAAAGGAAATCTACTATATAAAAATAAGTCGGGTTTTCATTCCTGACTCTATAACTCCAGAACGCACGAACCGATTTCCACGGTTTTGCATTCGTTGGAAAGGTCTCGGGCTCCGTGAGGTTTATAACACCATCTTGTGGCGAAACGGAGTTCGCCGGGTTTGCTAGTACTTAATAAAGAAGTTCTATGTCAAGAAGAGTAAAACTGCTATTCCATTATGACCCTTCTTGACATAAAACCTCGTTTTCATCAAAAAATCAATATCCTCTCTTAATAATTTCAGGTACCAAGTACAGTGATTATATTAGTATTAGGAGTGTACTTACTTCTGGCATATTTAACTCAACTTGTAGAAGATAATATGCCTGCTGTTGTAAGGGAAGCAGATGTACCTAATGATGTGAGTATATTTTTTTATCTAGACTCATCATCATCATCAACCTATAAATGTTTCCACTGCTGGGACACAGGCCTCCTCTCTGTGAGAGGGAGTGGGCCATAATCTACTACGCGGGCTCAGTGCGAGTTGGTAGATGTCACAATGTCTTCGAATTTTTGGTTCTAGGACATGTCGGTTTCCTCACGATGTTTTCCTTCACCGCTCTGAGAGCAGTGATGATGAAATAAATTACACCAAGTAATGGGCCTGGCTGGGTTCGAACGTTGCAAAAATACGAAAACAAAACTAAAAGTTGCAAAACAATTATGCCAAACTATATTATCCCCTAAGTTTTAAGGCAACTCGGCTTTTCCCAGTTGTAATATCCCTTTGTGCCTATAGGCCTTGTTTTGTTCTGTCTCCTGCTTGACATGGAAACGTATTTTTCCTACTCCTCCACTATTCTTTTCTGATTAATTTCGTTGCAGGATCCAAGACAGGGAAATTCATTTCCCAAGACACGTCGAGCTTCATTGTTTCAGCGCATTTTTCTGGTGGTTGCCACTGTTGCTAGCTTTCCAGAGTTGCAGAGGTTTGGGAATAGTGTGGTGGGTTTGTCCCGAAAAAAGTCCCCTAAGTTTAATACCCAGATGAAAATACCCTTCATTTGATACCCATATTCTGTCTCCTTCATAGGATCCTTACACATTCAGTGAAGAATCGGCCCGCCGCTATTTGGACCGCATGGTGGGCGAAGCGCCCCGTGTGGCTGGTACTGCCTACCACCTCGCTATGACCAGGGACCTGAAGGCTATGCTGGATGATATAGCATCTAAGGCCAACCAGGTGGTTAGAACTGACTGGCAGATTGCTTCGGGTGAGTTTCAACTAAACATAAGGCACCGTTCAAGGATTAAGTAAGGACTACAGGCGGCGTAGGGTGTAAGGTCCTTACGTCTCTTACCACCAGCTGCCAGCGTAGATTGCCATGAGACTAACGGGTTCTGTTCGCATGTGGTGTTGGATAAATAAAAGAGATGCTTGATGTCTTCTCAGCTATTTAATTTAATGGTGCACACATAGGTACAGGATCACAGCACTTGTCAGGCTTCCTTACACGGTTATGGTTATAGTCACAACACTTACTTTAGGTAGAACATACTACCATCTATCCAGGTCGAACCGTGGACATGCCACGCAGTCAGCATTCGCAGCCTGTGTGCTTTGTAGAATGTAATACGTGGCTTGGAACCAGAGCTTGTCCTAGCTTACTTCATGTGTGCCAAGCGTAGAGAAGACGTTTAATTTTTCTTTAATTAATATTTTAAAATAATGGATGGAACCCTGAGAACAATATCAGAAAGCATCCGTGAGCATTTCAATACCATAATCATGGCGGGTGATGCCATGTAATTGCAACAAAACATGAAATAATTATCGATACATACGCTTATGCGGTTCCTTTATATTAATACACTTTCATTTTCGCCGCAGTTCCACTCCTTGTACGCGTCATTAATATTTTTTCAACACATTTGCTCGAAAAATGCATTTTCAAAGCCTGTATGCATTGTTCGAAAGTTAAAAATTACGCACCATACCACGGAGCGTGCGGTAAAATAGGTACTCTCACCTAAGTACTTACTTTACCGCACGCTCCGTTGTATAGCACCGTGCGTTTTCTTTACGGTTTTTTTTTAATTTCCATTAAAAAAAAAAAGGAATTCCACCAAAGAGTTTCACATTATGAGAATAAACAGCCTGACTGATCGAACCTCCTTGGAAGCGCTTTTGATCAATACGTTGTCTCACTTTAATACTTATGAGTAAATGAGACGAAAGATGTAGTTCTAATTTCCACCACGTGCATGTGGCGCCATTTGAAAATTCACGCCATATTCATATTAGGAACTTCAAAAATTGTTGCGACTTTTCTACTAAATAAAGTTTGTTTAATTACATATTTTACTGTTTTCTCGCAAATGTGTTGAAAAACATTGTATGACACACGTGCAGAAATTGGTATTTACAAACTCGTGACTATGGTAAACCCTCGGCTTCGCCTCGGGTTTACATTCGTCTACTCGTTTGTAAATACCAACTTACCGCACTAGTATCATAAATAACTATAATTAAATTCTTTTGTTTTATAAATCAGTCAGCGTCTCGTGTGTCCAGATTCCAAGAAAAAAGGGAAGCCAAAAGCTCAACGTCATCTGACGCTCAGACCCGCTTCTAGGCTTTTGCCTTTTAGACCATGCGTTATATAATTAAATTTAATTCAACTGAAATCTATCACAATTAATTATTTGAATTTTATCTATGTACTTATTTTATTTTATTTAGAAGTTAAAGTATCGTAAATAAATATGTTACTCTCTAACGCCATCTATCGATGAACTGTAACTATTTACTATTAGTTCGCGATTTTGTTACTAGAGGGAGCTACCCGTCTAAAATAATCAATAATTACTTTTATACTTGTTACAAGGGGTGTACGCTTTGCTTGTTTTTGATGACATAAAGGGGGGGGAAGTCTAGATGGTACTTCAGCAGTAATTATTTACATGTGCGTTTGAAGTTCACTATGCTTTACACTTAGAAAATTGACAACCAGTCTTACCAAGGGATATCGTATTAGGCCCCTCGCCCACGGCGACTTTTTGCAGCGATGCTGTAGCGCGTTTAGCAAACGCGCTACGGCATCGCTTCTAACGCGAGTTAGTCGCATTTGCAACGCGCTACTGCATCGCGATTGTATCGATACAAACGCGCGACCGCGTGGAATGATATCGGTGGAGAGGTCGGAGGGGGGAGGGTGTGTGACTAATATTGCCTCAACGGCGTCCATCTTGCAACTGTACTGACCCAAGGAATTTTTGCATCGCGACCGAATCGCGTTTGCATCGCGACCGAATCGCGTTTGCATCGCGACCGAATCGCGTTTGCATCGTGTTTGAATCTGATCTCGTGGGCGAGGGCACACAGCTAGCGACAGCATCGCGTCTGTATCGATGCTACCCGCGACAGCATCGCGACTGCATCGCTACAAATAGTCGCCCGTGGGCGAGGGGCCTTACCCAGTTGCTGAATTGTGGAGGTCATCTAAGCAATCTCTATAAAAAAACTGATATTCAGCTGAATGAGGCTTTTTTTTTCAGGGGTGCCCTTTCAAGACAATCCCATGACTGGGGTAGGCGTTTATCAGTAGAAGTAAGCTGCTGAGAAGGATTTGATTGACGCCTTTGCCCAGAATTGGGACTTGGCTTGAATTGGGGCTTGACTAGGCTTGTACTTTAAACAAACTTACTTTTTTTGTATTCCAGGTGACTACTTCCATGAATCATTAACTCCATTCTTCAACATGTATCAAAATGCTTCCAATATAGTTGCTTTGTTAGAGGGAGAGAGTGGATTCCATGCTAACGGCACTATAGGATCCTCCATATTGCTGAACTGCCACTACGATTCTGTGCCTTTTGCTTTAGGTAAGAAGGTTCATTTTAAATTGTTTGTATTCTAAAAGTATATGAAGCTATCGAAGATTGAGAACTAATCAGCGGCACTATTATTCTGTGCCTTACACACTTAGAAATAGGGTTAGTTTTTGCAAAATTTTGAGCCATTTCATGTCTTTGACGTTAAAGTAGGTAACTCATTAGCTAATTTCAAATGTATTTGAAATATTGATAAACATTTCTGCGTTGCATGTCGCGTGTTCGAATCCCGCACAGAACAACTATTTTTTATGATTCATGCAGTTGTCCCGAATCTAGGTGTTTGTGCGGGCAAGTTAAAATGATTGTAAACACATCCACGATGCAAGAAAAAATCCTAGTGACTTTTTTTTTTTCTTAGAGAATTTTGATCCATCCATTTTACATAGCAGACAAGACTTTTTTTTAATATAGAGTTTTCTTTTGCGTCGTAAGATCATTAAAAGAGTCCTCCCACCCAGAGCAGGGCAGGAAGGACTGTCAGACTCGTACTGACTAAAATCCACGGTGTCCTTCAAAAGCCCTTTACGTTCCGGGGTCACGATACCTCGCTATTCCCGCGACATAGTGAAAAATATTACATTTTTTTTATTATTTTTCTTTTTACAGGAGCTTCAGACAATGTAGCATTTTGTGCAATACTAGCAGAAGCATTAACAAAACTATCTCGAAGTAAAACCAAGTTAAAACGGAACGTTATATTTTTATTCAATGGAGCTGAAGAAAATGGCTTACAGGTAAGTAATGTTCAATCATTATTATTTATGTTAAAGAAAAATAGCTCGTGGCTAAATAATTACAGCCGCATAGACCGATCTTCCGGGTTAAGCCGCGCTTGCCGAGGTTGGTCTATGGATGTGTGACCATCTATCATAGCGAGTTTCCTCCGTGCCTCGGAAAGCACGTAAAGCCATTGGTCCCGGCTGTCATTTGTAGATCTTTGACAGTCGTTACTGTTAGTCAGAAGCTCTAAAATCTGACAACCAGTCTGACCATGGGGTATATTGTATTACCCAGTTACTGCGTTGTGGAGGTCCGATAGGCAGTCGCTCCATGTAAAATACTGATATTCAGCTGCATCTAGTTCGACTGGAAGCCGACCTCAATATAGTTGAGAAAAGGCAGGCAGATGATGAGTTGAAATTTCATTCAGCCGCTATAAATTTAAATACTAAAAAACAGAATTAAGGGAGTTCCCAAACAGAAAACGTGTTTTTTTTTGCCGTTTTAACCTAATATCTTTAAACGAGCAATTCTTGTATATTTATTTATATATAATCAGGATCTCGGAAACGGCTCCGAGGATTTTCATGAAAGTTACAGATTAGGGGTTTTTCGGCTCAAGGAATCGATTTATCAAGGTCCCAGGCTCGAGAAAAGCTCGGTTTTCAAGATATAGACATTTTAAAAACCGAGCGAACCTCGGTCAACCAGATATTAGATAATGATACGGAACCCTCGGACTTGCACTTGGCTAGTTTTTGGGTCGGATGTCGGACGCCAAGAGTTTTTTTATTATTTTTTTTAAATAAAAATCACGAATTAAGAACTCCGCAATAATATTATATTGATAAAATATACAACGCTTTTAATGTTTACTTGATAAAAGTTTATTACTCACTACTTGTACAACCAAACGTAGAAAGCAATAAATATTTCATGATAATTATAATGATATACAAATAATATAAATCATTTTGTTATGTCCGTGTTGTTTACGAACATCTGACTGACCTCCGGCATAGCAGTCAGGGTCACTAACCACTACAGGTTAGTGACCCTGACTGCTGTGCCGGAGGTCGTGGGTTCGATTCCCACCCAGGACAAATGTTTGTGTGATGAGCACGATCATTTGTTCTGTGTCTGGGTGTAATTTATCTATAATATGTATGTATTTACAAATATATAAGTATGTTTATCAGTTGTCTAGTACCCATAACACAAGCTCTGCTTAGCTTGGGACTAGATGGCGTTGTGTGATAGTTGTGGAATATTATTATCTGGTTTTTTATTGTAGGCAATCTTTTTTTATATCATCCATTTAGTGAGGACTGTCAGACTTGTACTGACCAAAATCCACGGTGTCCTTCAATAGCCCTTTACGTTCCAGAGTCACGGTTTTCTGGTGAGACGGTCCCGCGTTCCCAACAGCCTTAGGTCCTCTAAGGGTTGCCCCTGACAGCTCCTAAAAGCGGGCGTGAAACACGACGCGCCATCGACCTGCGCATGGTCCATGATCAGTGGCGGATTAACGTATAAGCACTACAAGCACGTGCTTTGGGCCCCTGTTCTCCAGGGGCCTCCATCCTCTGCAGGCGTTTAATTTTTTACCTACATTTTATCGAGATTCATCTACATTTCCGAAATCACAAGGCGACAGCGGTCCAGGTGTGACCCTTCATACACCTCCACAGGGCCCTGTGGCGTGTATGAAGGGTCACACCCGGCCTGAGCGTTTGCTCTGAATAAGGCAAGGAAAAAAATGTTTTAAGTTTTAAATTATATCTGCTACACTTTCTATTTTGATGAAACTTTCATTTTATACTTCCTACCTTCCCAATTTAAGCAATAGAGGGCCTGTGCAGGGCCTGTACAGGCTCTGTGCTTAGGGCCTCGGAAACTCTTAATCCGCCACTGTCCATGATTGAACGGCGAGTCACCCTTTACTCGTCGTCCGCATGCCCATTTTGCATAACTATGTTGTGAAAATTATAGTTTGTGAAGTAAAACCGACTTCTGTTGATAAACAATAAAATTTTCCTCACCCTTTCTAAAGAAATATTATGTTTGTTATTTTCAGGCAAGTCACGCGTTCCTACAGCATCCCTGGGCGAAGGGCGCCAAAGTAGTCATCAATTTAGATGCAGCGGGGATGAACGGGAAACCAACCATATTCCAAGTAAAGACTATCTTTTAAATATTTCTTTCTTTAAGCTTTGTTGAGGAAAAAGAAACCGTTTGTAACTGATTCTATGGTGTGTCAGTATTATACGTGGCTATTGTGTTATGCTCACTCAAATATCTTGCTGATGGTGGCGCATGTGTCGGATAATTTAGTTGCCTTCAAAATAGTTGAGCTGAGTTTGAGTTTGTATTGAGTTTATTTACAAACATACAAAAATACAAATCTTTCCTTTTTATAATTTGTGTAGTGTAGATGATACGAAAAATATGAGTTGTTTATTATTATCAATGGAGAACTGTAAATCATATCTTAATGAATACAAATGTTTTTTTTTGATCCGAGTGTCTTAATAATTTACCTAAAAACATTCTTGACAACGGCGTTTACTAATTTGTTAATATTATGACACTTACTACATAATTATAATGTATACTTATGGTGTCCGATGAGCGGAAACCGAAATATCCTAAGAAGCCTCGCAAACGGAACAAAGTCAAATCATTTATTCCAATTAGGCCATCAAAGAGGCACTTTTGAACGTCGATATTTAAATTTAAAGGGAATAGGAAGGGAAGGGATTGATTCTACACCCATTCGCTAAGGTAGGTTGTATGGAGAAGAATGGGCAAGAAACTCAATACTTACTCTTTTAAAAAAAAATGTTTTACAATATTTTTAACAGCGTTTGAAATAATTAATGTCAAAGCAATGTACCTTGAAAATCTAGACTAAAAATTAAAAAAAATAATAAGAAATAAAAAAAGCAAAAAGGTACATGGCGTTCACATTTTAACAAAATATTGAAATTACACAATTTACAAATATAATATAAGTGTGTGAGCATTCAAAGGGAAATGCCCACGGTCCATAGTGCCCCAGGCCCAGAATGGACATCAAATATAAGTCTAAAAATGCAGTGTTTTAGAATCTTAATAATATAGGATATCTGAAAAGTACATTTAAAATGAGGCCACTATTTTAGAAATGTTAAAAAAACCAAATGTTTTGGGGTTAATTTTCTAAGTGCAAAAGTTAGGGAGTGTGAGATACAAGAAGTTTTCTTTTTTATAAACTGGTTTATTGATAATGATAGTAGGGGAGAGTTTCTAATATACTTTTGTCTAATTATTATAGGCAGTAGGGTATTAAAAAGAATCAATCCATTTAATAATGACATTTCTAATGAGACTTCTATATCTTTCTGTATCTGATCTTAATAAGTGACTTCTTATCCGTCTAACAGAACGTCCACAATTATTGCAGCTGCCTTGACGTACAATCCTTCCAGGTGTTGTTGCAGAACAAGGCATAAGTTACTACCAACCAGCGGTTGTGGCAAACAAGATTGTCTCTTGATACCTGAAATAATATAATTATCCGTAAATAATTGGATAATGGCGTAGGCAATTTCTTTTTTTTTTTTTTTAGTTGGTAAAATCATCAAATGAGTGCTCCCGCCCTGGGTGGGGCGGAAGGGACTGTCAGACTCTTACTGACTAAAATCCACCCGTCTTCCTTCCTATACCCTTTACGTTCCGGGGCCACGGTAACCTGGGTTATGAAAAAACCCGCGACCCCAGCAGGCATTTGACGCGAAACACGACGTGCCACCGACCCGGGCTTGGTCCTTGGTCGGACGGCGAGCTACCCATCACTCACCGTCCGCAAGCCCGCTCCGCCGCTGTGCCCTCTGCTGATCAGAGGGACACGCGTTGGAGCATCCACACGACAGGCTATTCGCATACGAGCAAAGAGACCACTTAGGCACACAGTGCCTAAGGAAGAGTTTTTGCCCGCATCCCACCCAGGGTGCACTGGGCCCGAAAAACTGGTCTTCCCCCCGGACGTATCCGAGAGGGAACTCCAGTCCACGGGCGCACGTGGAGGTTTCCTGTCATAGCACCCCATGGCGTAGGCAATAGCAAAATCATTTTAAGATAAGTATATTTACCTGCCGTGATACAAGTACAACCAACTGCTGTATGTATGATTTTTTTTCAGGTTTTAACGTACTTATGATTTTGAAATTCGGTTAGGTTAAAACCACAATTCACACAATGTTCTTCAGTCACTGAAGAAAACGTTATAATTCGGTATCCAAAATCCGAAACAAGTCCATATAAAACCAGGTCGCAGTAAAAGAAATTGAAGAAAAATCAAAATACATTACATTCACATTGAGCGCAACATGACAGTGTCAGTCAGTGCAAGTGTCAGATTTAAAATTAGTGTTGTCACTATCACAAAAAAATAAAACTATGAACCGACTTATCGATTCCTTTTTAAATGACTGATTTTTGATTATTATTTAAATTCTTTTTTTTTCAAGCACATATTTAGTTTGTATATTCATGTTTTATTTTAGTTCGTTTTTATTACAATACAAGAAAAGCCAAATGGGTATGCCGGTGAGGTTATTGTATTTTTGTTTAATCGATTCTAATCGATTAATTAATGAAAATACTTGAAATGTGATTAGATGCTGGCAATATTTTACCAGCGTTGAAATCAAGAAAACTTCCGGTTTTTTCAATTCGGTTACTTTTTTTAACGAATTATTGTATATTGTAGTGGCGGTTCTTTGAAAACACATATATTCCTATTTTTTTATGGCAAAATTAATGCATGTAGTATTTTTTCTCTAGTGTACTGTTCGCTGTGGGCCTCATTTGGGCAATGCCCTTTCAACCAGTTTGACCCTGTTTAAGCCCTACATTGTACTATAGAGCAGGACCAGCATGTTTCCAAACATTTTTATCTTGAATATAATCTTCTAATTTATAATATGCTTGTTTACTAAGGGTGTTTTTATGTATTTTATTGTAACATTTAACACAGAACCCCATAAAAGATTTTTGTACTTTAGACAGTCTAAAATATGGTTGGAATGGAACATTTAAATGTTAAAGAAACGTCCTTCCCAGGTGACAGACCCTCGAGTACTGAAAGCATATCACCGCACAGCTCCGAAGCCCAACGCTCAAGGCCTGGCTGAGTTCCTGTTCTCATCAGGAATGATACCCTCCGACACTGACTTCAGGATATGGAGGGACTTTGGAGATATACATGGTAAAATACTTTTTTTAGCTTGGCAAAATCATCAAATGAGTCCTCCCACCCAGGGCAGAGGAGGGACTGTCAGACTAGTACTGACTAAAATCCACGGTGTCCTTCAATAGCTCTTTAAGTTCCAGGGTCACGGTAATTCGGTAAGTCCCGCGAGCCCGGTAGGCTTTGGCCATCTAAAGAGGGCCCGTGATTGTGCTGACACTCTTAATTTGCAGCGATAAAAAAAAATTACAAAGTTTCATACTTTTCATCCTCTATTTTTATCCCTTGGGGGTAGAATTGATCAAAATCCTTTCTTAGCGGATGCCTACGTCATAACATCTACCTGCATGTCAAATTTCAGCCCGATCCGTCCAGTGGTTTGGGCTGTGCGTTGATAGATCACTATGTCAGACCTTTGAGTTATACAACATTATTTTTTGTTGATGCGAAACCTGATACACCCAATATTTTTGTGTAAAGAATCGATGTATAACATTTTAAAAACGAATCATAAAAAAACACAAATTTACAAGCTATTTCTTTTTTTCTTTCTTTCTATAACGTGGGGGCCAATTCTCGGCTTTAGAGATGGTGTCGAACTCGACAAAAATTTCTAATGACGTCATTTTTTCGACAAATTTTAAAAGTCGCTATTCTGGGGATGTCGAATTCGACATTTGTCGAAGGCTAACGTTAGAGTTCATGTCGAGTGCTCCTGAGCAGTAGAGATGTAATGTCGATTGTAGAGATACGTCATTTCTGAGTGAATTTGTTGAGTTTTGGATTGTACACTGTTTTCTTTTCTTTAATTTTAAATAAAATACGGCTTGGCATGTCATACCTACTGGAAATTCGATTTATACTCTTGATTTTTGCATTGTGTTTTCTTGAAACGACGACCTTCACGCAATTAAGGTGATAGGTCAATAAAAATACGCTTTTTATTTTTTACTTTTCTTCGTACGTATATGGACTACAGATCTTAAAACTTGGAATATAGTAATTGACTATATGATATAAATTCTCACAAAGTTGATAACACGATTCATTGAAATTTTCTCGATACAAAAAAAATGCAAAATTAGGTCTATATTTTTTCTTTTTTGGACTTTATGGCATAACTACTATGAGTTATGGAAAAGATGTTACTTTAAATTGTAGAGAATACCACTATCTAAATTCTGTAAAGACAGTTTTTCAATTAATAACAATTTTAATTCATAAAAAGACGTCAATATGCTTGGGCACATACGCCGTTTTATTCTGAGCACACATTCACTATCGTCCTCTCATCTTTTGCCTTTTACAAGTAGTGTCATCACTTTCGTTCCTTGACGAATCAGTCAGCCAGCGTGGCTCTTACAGGCTAGACCTGTGACACTTTTTTTCAGATCGCGGCTGTCAGATTTTCGTAATAATAAAATTGGTAATGGATAAAAAGATCGAGAAAATACAAACGAATGATACGTAGGCTTATAGATTATTCAAAACTATGTTTCGATGTGTTCAATGGGACGTGATTGTAAACGGACATGACTGTAAATAAGTCACGTAAACTTTCTTTTTTCAATAACAAATTATTTTCATTAATAAATCAAGAATAAAATAAACCAAACTTACTGAAAATCATCGCAGGAAATTCCTGACGACCCTTACAGAGCAAACAAGGGAAATGTTAGAATACGTATGATTCTATACATTACGAATTGTTCCTATCAATATAATAAATTACTCACAGTGATATTATATCAATGCTATCGTGATATCGTACTATTGTTGTCGGATGGTTCCTCTGTGTCCATCCCCCTCCCATCTAATATTTATGCATCTAAATACAATTTCACATGAACTAATGATAAATGCACTGATTTGCAGTCAACAATTTTATTTGAGATAGTATGTAACTGAAAACAACTTCTAATCGTATCAAACTGCGATATAGGATAAGAAGCACTTCACTTTTATTATTATTTATTTAGTTTCGTCACAGATTTTAACAATTTCGAAGAAACAGGAATAAAATAAATTAAATGAAAACTGCTGTTGTCATTTTGAATACTTCAAAATTACTTGTCAACTACAAATAAGGCATAGCACCCACCACCCTGAGGCGCAATGTTGAACCGACCATTTGGGCGTTTAAAACCGGTTTTTTGAACCAATTCCAAATGGTCCACATTGCATGATTTAAATATCGCCTATAGTATAATGCTGCGACTATGATGAAAAATCGGTGGTCATTGCTGTCTCACCACGTGTTCGGTACAAGTTGCTTCTCGCTCTATTGATTGCTTTGGAGTATAAAAGATCAGTACTGGGCTCATGCTTTTGGAGTCGATAGATAATATCTCTAAAGGTTTCATTTATCAGAAAAGTGATATTAAAACCTTGTCCCAAAAAAATACTGTGGATAAGATATTATAGAATGAAGATTTATTTATAAAGAGGTTCTGACATTAAACTGTTCTACCATACCTGTACCTCATATGAGTAAAAAACTACTAAATCCACGCCGCTGCTCGACTAATGTCCATTTTACGCGGCGCTTGTGTCTGTCATTACATCGAAATGCATCAAAAATTAATACAAACACCAGATGGTGGAGGACAGGGCGTCAAGTATCCTTAGCTTTCCACTCTCGAACATATAAAGATATCACGCAACCAGCTTTGTGAACGCACGATAGTAAAAGGAGCGTGTGTTTGGGGCTTTATTTAGCGTGTTAAAATAATCGAATGAGTCCTCCTACCCCTAGCAGGGCGGGAGGGACTGTCAGACTCGGAATACTTACTAAAATCTACGATTTATTTCAATAGCCTTTTACGTTCTGGGGTCACGGTATTGTATTCGTTTGTCCGCGACCCAGGTAGACCCTCTAAGGGGGAGCCCCGTTATTGTGCTGTCACATTTTCCGGCGCGCGTGGAACACAACGCACACGCCCATACCCGTGCGCGCGTGTGTTTGGGGCTTAACGATAATTGGGTATTGTCACTTTCGTAAGGTATGCCAATTATCATTAATTTTCTACCAAAATAGTAGTTTTGTTCGTAATCTCGGGACATCAAAATGTTATAAAATAAATTTAAGACTGTGAATGATAAAAATATTCACAAAATATTAATCCACATCAATAAAGATTTCTATCATTTTGTTTTGGTAAATGTTTCGACATCCTTATATTAAAATATTTCTACTAGAGTAATACATGTATTTTGCGTAAAGGGAACACTTTATGAAATGTCGAAGTTGACGAAATGAAATACATAAAACTTTGGATTGCGTTAATTTTGCGATACTGGCGCATGCTGGTGGCGGTGCGTAGCAACTTTTCCGACTCATCAAACGATGCTTTCGCTTTGCCGTACGCCCTTAACAAACTCTGTAATTTGAGTACCCACGATTGCACTAGAAACCACTGAAAGATGGACGAGTTTATTAGCATTTTATCTCGGAATTGTTGGAAAGTGGCGAGAAACTGGCCAATACACGGCGACAACAGCGCACTTATCCCGCCATCGATATTTACGGTTTGAGCTAAACAGAAGTCATTAAAATAATTCTCCTCCATGTTAAAATTAAAAAAAAAAAAACATTAAATGTAAAACAGCACAGCACACTAGTGATTTATAAACACAGAGTCCATGTAAACATAACAAAAGACGCAAATTCTGACACTGACAGACAATCAACTGTCAAACTGATTATTTTTACGTAAAACGTTTCGTTTCATACTAAAATAATAAGATTTAGTCAGCGCATGTCAGCGTTTTAAAACAAAATCATTCATTCACCTATAGTTACCTAAAACGGAACGTGCGTTTCTTCATAATGGTAACATTATGTTCACTCGACTCGACATTTTCGTGACATGTATTTCTATTTTGACTGAGAATACGGATTTCTGCTCAATTCGACATTTTTTGGTAGAGATAGAGATATTTTTGATAGACATAGAGATAGACTTACAATCTAGAACTCGAGAAAAATGGCGAAAATCGAGAATTGGCCCCGTGGTGTAAAAAATATTGAAATCGAATCAGTTACTGATTCTGAACAAACTATATTTAGCTTAAATATTTAGAAGAAGATTATAGATTGACGAGAACTTCAACCTTAAGTCCCTGTTAATAAAATTCATAACTGTTTATCCACAGGTGTAGACATAGCGTTCGTAAAGTGGGCGCATGTATACCACACTCGTAACGACAAGCCAGAGCTATTACTGCCGGGAGTACTACAGGGGGCCGGGGATATGATGCTGGGACTGATCAGGGAGACGGCCAATGTGGAGGACTTGGATGAACAGGTAAAATACAACAAATTCACGCCCTCATCCCACCAGTCCCTTCTATCATCGCACATCGCGGGCGGCGAGTCAAAAATCTAAATCAAAAGTCATTTATTCAAATTAGGCTGATTAGCACTTTTTGAAGGTCAAATTTTACATGAGACAGTCCCCCAAAGCGCCCCCTTCGACACTTCCTAGTGTTTTGGCTGGGAAGAAGAAGTGGCGGAACAAACTCCCCAGCAACACATCTGTCTGTACGGTTAGAAGAACCAAAATTTATTTTACACATCATCATCATCATCATCATCAGCCTATTAATATTCCCACTGCTGGGACACAGGCCTCCTCTCTGTGAGAGGGAGTGGGCCATAATCCACCACGCGGGCCCAGTGCGGGTTGGTGAATGTCACATGTCTTCGAATTTTTGGTTCTAGGACATGCCGGTTTCCTCACGATGTTTTCCTTCACCGTTTTAAGAGCAGTGGTGATGATATAATATTACACAAAGTAATGCGTCTGCCTGGATTCGAACCCACGACCTACAACTCGTAAGTCGGGGCCGATACCACTGGGCCACCACTGCTCTCTATGTACAATTTAATAGAACATTCACATTATACATCAATCCGAGATTACACCTCAATCGTGACTAGAAGGCATACAAAGAAAATTAAATTTAAAATTTAAAAAAACCCCCGACACAAAAACCAAGATCCCTTTAAAAAGTACTAAATAATAAAAAAACTCAATCTTAAAGTACCTAACTATGTATTAATAATTATTAAAAAAAATACGTCACGTTGGGGGACCGGTCCAAATTATTTATTATCTAGGTTTTTTTTCGGTCCCACAACGTGACGTATTTTTTTTAATAATTATTAATACATAGTTAGGTACTTTATGATTGAGTTTTTTTATTATTTAGTACTTTTTAAAGGGATCTTAGTTTTTGTGTCGGGGTTTTTTTAAAATTTTAAATTTAATTTTTATTTGAAACTTTTTATAGGTACACACTTAATTAAGTGATCAATATTCCCTTTCAGTTTGCTTTGATTTAAGACCCCACTCGAGTATATTCGCAAACCCTCGGCTACCCTTTCTCACTTTTACCCCCACAACTTTTAAACGGCTCAACCGATTTTCACCAAACATGTCTAAGAACACTCGCACGTAAATCACCTTTAATACAAAAAAAACTAAATTGAAATCGCTTCATCCGTTCGGGCTCTACAGTGCCACAGACAGACAGACAGACACGTCAAACTTATAACACCCCTCTTTTTCCGTCGGGGGTTAATAAACTAGGACCATCCATCATAGTAAAGTAGTAATCTGCTACTCGCTGTCCGATCATGGACAATGCCCGGGTCGACGGCACGATGTGTTCCAAGCGCGACTCAAAGAGTGTCAGCATGATTACGGGGCCCCCTTTGAGGGCCAAAGCCTGCCGGGGTCGCGGGAATTATCCAATTACCGTGACCCTGGAACTTTTTGTCACTATATCATTAAATAGGTTTTTTTTGCGAGCTAGACACACGTGCGTGGTATCGTTGGACCGGCCACCGCGCGGGCTAGCCGAATATGCAATAATTTTTTTTATAAAAAGAGACAACATTTTGAGATAAGGGACTTTTTTACGTTAAAATTAGTGCTTTCCAGCCCCACTCCGGAAACCGATACAACTGAGCCACCATTGTTCCTTATTGTATCAATGAAAATTAATGAGAACTAGCTAAACGAAAAAAAACTGCACATTTCGGGTAGTAAATGTATCAAAATTGGAGCAGTGATGGCATCGGTCCCGACTTACGAGTTGTAGGTCGTGGCTTCGAAACCCGGCCAGGCGGCATTACTTTGTGTAATTTATTTCTACACCACTGCTCTTAAAACTGTAAAGTAAAATATCGTGAGGAAACCGGCATGTCATAGAACCGAAAAATTCGAAGACATTTGACATCTACCAACCCACACTGGGCCCGCGTGGTGGATTATGGCCCACTCCCTCTCACAGAGAGGAAGGCCAGGTCCCAGCAGTGGGAACTTAGGCTGATGATGATGATGATAATGATGATATAATTGATTAATATTATTATGATTAATGACTGACCTGTTGGTCTAGTGGTTAGTGAACCTGACTGCTATGCCGGAGGTCGTGGGTTCGATTCCCACCCAGGACAAATGTTTGTGTGATGATCGATCATTTGTTCTGTGTCTGGGTGTAATTTATCCATAATATGTATGTATTTAAAAATATATAAGTAAGTTTATTAGTTGTCTAGTACTCATAACACAAGCTCTGCTTAGCTTGGGACTAGATGGCGTTGTGATAGTTGTGGAATATTATTAATTTGTCATTGTCCACAGATCAAACCCTCAGCAGCAGTGTACTATGACTACTTAAATGTATTTCTGGTGTCGTATTCATTCACCATATCGTATGTAGTAGATGTATTCATAGTACTCCTGGGGTTGGGCAGTGTCGCCTACTACGTGTGGCTGGTCGGACCTAGTGAGTATATTGGACTTTAATAATCAGAATTTCCACTAAAATTTACACTAGGTAAAAAAATGTCAATGACATTTTTTAAATTTACTAAAAAAGAATGTTTTTACAAAAACGATATGCTTCAGTAAGGTTTGATGGACACCCGAAGTTCGGTTTGATTAGGTTCCTTTAAACCCCCCAAAGAAATAGAAGCCCCGCAAAGCGAGGCTCCTTCGACCTTGCTAAATTTGAAATTTTACTGAATCATAGCCATTGTCTAATTATGCGTATCTTTGCGATATCCCCCTAGAATTTTTGCCAAAATTCGCTTGAAGTGACAGGAACTCGATCGACGCCATCGATCGACATTGGTCCACGTCGATCGATTGGTGTGGTAGCTTTAATCACTTGACGGATACCGATCGACTAACCAATCGATCGATTGCCGGTCGATGGCATAAGTCGACGGCTTCGGTCGACTGTCAATCGATTGGTACGATCGTCGTCGACTAATCCATTCTACCATCGATCGATTGGTGTTTTAGAAAAATATCGATCGATTGGTGTGGTAGAAACTATCGATCGACGCCGACTAATCCATTCTACCGTCGATCGACGGTCGTTCGGTTGGCGTGTAACACCCTTATAATTTCCAGGAATATCCACAGTCCAGAACCTTCTATTAACAGCTATGGGTCGTTTCGCGGCTGCAGTGGCCGGACTGATAGTGGTCGCGATATGCACACTACTCATGGTGGCTACCACTGTACAGATGAGGTTAGTATTGACTTGTTTTAAAGCGCCATTTAGACGATGCAAGAACTCGAACGCGAGATGCGTTACATTGCGGAATTTATAGGTAGAACAAATTCAGTCAATGAAACAAATGCCGCAATGTAGTGAAAATCGCATACGAGTTCTTGCTCCGTCTAAATGGCGCTTTAACTAAATATCTGGTAGACCGAACTTCGCTCGGTTTTTAAAATGTCTATAACTTGGGAACCGAGCATTTCTCGAACCTGGGACCTTGATAAATCGATTCCTTGAGCCGAAAAACCCCTAATCTGTAACTTTCATGAAAATCCTTGGAGCCGTTTCCGAGATCCTGATTATATATAAATATACAAGAATTGCTCGTTTAAAGATATAAGATATACAAGAATTGCTCGTTTAAAGATATTATATATTACCTTTTAGATTTAAAAAATACGCATTGATTCGCTCTGGTCACTTTAACAGGACAAATGTTTGTGTGATGAGCACGATCATTTGTTCTGTGTCTGGGTGTAATTTATCTATAATATTATGTATGTATTTAGACATATATAAGTATGTTTATCAGTTGTGTAGTACCCATAACACAAGCTCTGCTTAGCTTGGGACTAGATGGAGTTGTGTGATAGTTGTGGAATATTATTATTATATTATATATTATTATTATTTCGATGTAAAGATTTTTGACGAAAGAAAAATTTTGCTGGGAGTGGGACTCGAACCCGAGTCTTCTGGATAAGTACTTCAGATCTCTGCCATATAATGTTTAATATACCAAAATGGATAAATGCTCACCCTATCTCAAAATCGCTATAGCAAAATTTCAGAGGCACCCCGAGGTTCTGTTTGGTTAGTTTCCTTTAAACCCTGCAAAGAGAATTAGAAGCCCCGCTTGGCGGGAAGGCAAAGAGAATTAGAAGCCCCGCCAAGCGTTGCTTCGTCAACCCTGCTTAGGTCGATTTTATTTATTATTACAGGAAAAAGGTTTATTTACACAATACTTTACTACTTCACCATTCTGTCAGTTTTTCGATTTTAAAATAGGTTAATTTTGTGTGATATTTCAGATACCTAACTCATCCGTGGCTGGTGGTACCATTGTACTGGATCCCTTATCTACTGGTCGCTGTGGGAACTGCACAGGCCTTCGATGCATGGACATTGAAAAGGGTAAGAATTTCACTATACAATAGACAAATAAATTACTCAAAATAATAAATTAGTCCGAATGATAGAGCATACAAAATATTTGATCCGTATTTTTTTCTTTTGTTACGTAAACCAAAATTACGAAGACACAAAACTTCCTTAAAAATCATTAAAAAAAAATTACCGACTTCAAAAACAACCACAAAATGTTAAAAAGAACCAAATGACTTTTCTTTCGAAAGTCGGTGACTTTGTTTTTATTTCATTGTTTTTTTTTTAAGTTTTTTATTCATCCTTTTTAGTTTAAATATTCAACCCAAATTATGGTCAAATCCATACCTTTCGTACATGTGCACTTGAATTTTGTAATCCGTAGCACCGGTAATAACATCGCCATATGTACAGTCACGAGCAATGGTATGTATACAATAAGCAGTATTAAAAAGCGATTTTCTACTACCATATTGATTAAACTTTTACCTTTTCATTAGACTTCTGTTTTGGAAGCTATACTACTACGAAATAGGTCTTACTTCAAAGTGAAAACTAGTATTTCACAAGTAATTTGCGTTTGAATTTAGTTAAGTGTTTACATGTTATTGCTCGTGACTGTACACAACACAATGATAAAAAATAAAAACTTCTGAACCAAACTGAATGAAAATTTTATGGGATCAAATGGCAGGTATACTGTATCGAAAAAAAAAACATCGAAGTCGGACCAGAAACCTCGAAGTAATCGGTATTGACAGAGTAGTATATAAGTGCAGTTAGTTTCTTCTCCATACAAACGCTCTCGCTTATTTTAATTCGTTTTTTTTATAACGTTGCCCCATCATCTGCCTGCCTTTTCCCAACTACATTGTTGTCTGCTTCCAGTCGAACCAGATTCAGCTGAATATCAGTATTTTACATGGAGCGACTGACTATCGGACCTCCACAACCCACCAACTGGGTAATACGATACCCCATGGTAAGACTGGTTGTCAGACTTTAGAGCTTCTGAATAACAGTAACGACTGTCAAAGATCTACAAATGACAGCCGGAACCAACGGCTTTACGTGCTTTCCGAGGCACGGAGAAAACTCGCTATGACAGATGGTCACCCATCCACAGAACAACCTCGGCAAGCGCGGCTTAACACGGAAGATCGGTCTGTGCGGCTGTAATTATTTAGCCACGAGCTCCTCTGTCCCACACCAGGAATTTCTCCTGTATCGTGGGTGCGTTAACAAACATAAACTTACATACACAAACAACCAGACCCGGAACAACTACTTGTAGGTCATACTAATATTTGCTCCGTGCGGGAATGGAACCCGCGACATGCGGCGCAGCAGTCCAATCTCTCAACCACTGCGGTAACTGTACCGTCATAACTTGTATTTGACTGGCCTGTTGGTCTAGTGGTTAGTGACCCTGACTGCTATGCCTTAGGTCGTGGGTTCGATTCCCACCCACGACAAATGTTTGTGTCATGAGCACGATCATTTGTTCTGTGTCTGGGTGTAATTTATCTATACATATATGTATGAATTTAGAAAATTATATAAGTACCTATGTTTATCAGTTGTCTAGTACTCATAACACAAGCTCTTCTTAGCTTGGGACTAGACGGCGTTGTGTGATAGTTGTGGAATATTATATCATTTTTTTTTTCGTCTTTCTTTGTCCACAGAACGGTCTAAGTCGCTCGCTCCGCTGCGTACAAGCGATGTCATCAACTCGTCTGATACTATCGCTCATCCTGCTCATCTTAGTGTGTATCCCGCCGCTCACTCCGCTCCGGTACTTGTTCTCCGCTCCGCTGTTCATCATGAGTGTCACGTCGCTCATATCGCTCACGATGCTCAAATATGTCGCTTTGAGAGGTAAGATCTATAAGAATAAGCTTATTAGTAAAAGAGTTTTTTAAATCGATTCTATCTTTATACAAAATCGATTTTGTTTAGTAATCGAGTCAGAAATTTAATACTACTTTAGCTGTAAAAAATTAAGGAAATTATTGGATTTTTAACTGACCTCAAAAAAAGAGGAGATGAGAAATTCGGATGTTATATTTTTAATATTTGCTCGCGTATAACTCCGCTGCTTGCCAACCGATTTAGAAGAATCTTTTTTTTATTGGAAAAAGGTGTATATTTCCCAAATGACTGGCTTGTTGTTTTGACAGGCCTGTTGGTCTATTGGTTAGTGACCCCGACTGCTATGCCGGAGGTCGTGGGTTCGATTTCTACCCAGGACAAATGTTTGTGTGATATTATGTTAACTATTAGTGCTTCGAAGGTGATTCGAAGGTTACTCGCACTCGGAGAGTTACTCGCACTTCGTCCCATTCGCACTTCGTACCGTGTTCGCAATTGGTCCCGTTCGCACTTGGTGTTTTAACAATTTAAAGTTGTTTAACAAATAATTAATTATTTTCGCTAATTTTCTTACTTATTGATTGAAGTTTTTATTTCAATTACCTATAAAAGACAATTATAATCTATTTTTTTTTATTCTCCCGCAGGCTGGCAACACCTGTTACTAGAGCTGTCCCTCTCCCTCCCGTCCGTGATGTTCATGTTCTCCCTCTCCCTCCGCGTGAACGCTCAGATCCTGCCCATCATGAGCAGGTCCTCGGGAGACTCTCCTGACATCACGGTGGCGGTGCTGAATGCAGGACTCGCTGTTATTGTTTCTTGTACTATTGTGAGTATGAGTATATTGTGCCAAGTTGGATTTTCATCTTTTTGCGCTTATGGATTGAGTTTTCGATATAAGATTAAATATAATAATTCATTCATAATATTCCATACCAATTATTTACTAAACCCTGAAAAGGACTAGTTTTTGATTTTTCAAGAAAAATCAGTGTAGGTCAGATTTTTTCATTTTCATCAATGGCAAAGATTACGCCCAAATTTTGTTACTATAAAGAAATTAAATTACAATAAAGTCATTCTTAATATTCTTATAACTATATATTATTTAAATTTTAAATAGTGACTGTTAAAAATTTAGAACTGAGTTCAAAACAAAATCTCAAAATAGAACAGGTTTTAATTTCACAGCTGTTTGTTAAAAGTGACTCTCCCTAGCCCCTAGGTCTGCAAAGCATAAGTTTCAAACCGCTCATCAGGCCTACCTAGACCTACTATCAGAGATGAGTAATGAAAACATTTTAACCATTTTGTTTCAGTCTGGTATGGAGTTGTTATTCTCTCGCCGTCGTATGTGGATGGTGTTATCATTCCTAGGAGCTGTGTGTGTGGTACTGATGTTCATACCGTTCAACCCGTACGACGGTGAGGGACTCTCACTGCAGAGGCATTACTGGTTTGTAAGTATTATTTTCCCACAAAATAGTCACGTGTCTTAAATCCAACATGGCGGACATCCAAGATGGCGGATTGTTTATTTATTTTATTTTTTATTTATTTATTTAATTCAGGCTTCAAGGCTCATATAAAATACTATAATACAATAAAATAAAACTTAACAAATACAATACATAAACAATACGAAAATAAAACTAAAACTAATTCACACGAAGAGTATTTGAAATGCGCCCCCATGATATGGATATTAAACGAAAGGGTTTGCTGAATGGGATACGAAAAAAGTATAAACCCCCACGTTTTAAGTGGCCCCTCTCTCAGCCCCGTAGGGTTTTTTATTTTTACGAAATTTAAAAACGTGGGTTTTTAGATTTTTTTAATCTATTTTTTATTTTTAATCTAGAAGTAATGAGGGGCTCGTGGCTAAATAATTACAGCCGCATAAGCCGATTGAAAGCCGAAGAAAAATTCGCTTTCGAGTAGAATTTATTTGTTACTAGCTTTTGCCAGCGGCTTCGCCCGCAAAACCCCGCACAGAACAAATATTCGTACGACGTACAAGTAGAACTTGTTCTGGGTCCGAGTGTTTACTCGTATGTATGTGAGTTTAGATGTTTGTAAAAGTACTCACGATACAGGAGAATTTTTCTAGAAAAGACCAAAGTTTTCTTTAAAAAATACTTTTTTATTTTAAACTATAATAAATTCAGTACCTAATAAATATAATCGATGGACCGACGACATCGTGAGGGTCGCAGGCAACCGATGGATGCATGTGACGAATTGTCTAAGGGGGAGGCCTATGTTCAGCAGTGGACGTCTTCCGGCTGATGATGAATCGATAATCCAGCATCTTACAACAATAATTACCCTCTCTTTCACAGCACTCAGAACTAGTATCCCACGACATAAACCAGAACGTGATATCCCGTACATCGGGGGTCGTAGTGACCAAACACGATCCGTACTCTACACAACGTGTAATCCCGTCGTTGTCGGCTGCGGGTTATAATGTGAATGCGAGGACGGACGTCAGTGGTGCATGTGACACACAAGTGTTTTGTGGATTACCGCTATTTCGCTCTGGGTTTTCTAGGTTTTTGTGAGTATTTTTTTTTGTTTGTAATTTTTCATTACAAGTTCTTTATGATTTCTTTATTACGATTTTCGTATCAAATAAACAATATACTCCGTGACTTTCTAAAAAGAAAAGTTTCAGAGGATTTGTTAAATCAAACAGAACGGGACCAAAGCAGAATTGTATTACTCTTAGTTTCAATGAAATTATGTTAATAAAATTTTCACTGATAAAAAAAAACTTCTTACGAAAAATCATTTGGAAATGATACAGTTAACCATGTTTTACTTTTATTTTGACTGGCCTGTTGGTCTAGTCTAACCACTAGACTCTAGTGGTTAGTGACCCTGACTGCAATGCCGGAGGTCGTGGGTTCGATTCCCTAACAGGACAAATGTTTGTGTGATGAGCACGACCATTTGTTCTGTGTCTGGGTGTACTTTATCTATAATATATGTAAATGTATGTGTTTATCAGTTATCTGGTACCCATAACACAAGCTCTGCTTAGCTTGGGACTAGATGGCGTTGTGATAGTTGTGGAATATTATTATTATTTTAATTATATATATTTCAGAAAAAACGCTATGTTCGTATACACTGGTCCGCCGACGCCGTTTTCCCCGCCAGCCTCCGTCAGGTCGACACGCTCATGTTCGGGAGATGTTTGTAGATACCGATTTGATATTACTGGTAAGTTGATGATGATGATGATGCCATCTAGATGATTTCGGCCACAGCGACTGCATTCGATGGCTTTTAAAGTGGTTGAGAGCCTTGATATGCCCTTTCATGTGCTCTCCAGTGACTCGCATATCCAACTTTTGCCGTAAAACTCCGAGCACAAAGTGGACATGTAAGAACACCATTGATGGCATTGTAAGTTATATTTGCAGATGGTCTAGCCTATAGGTAAGTTACTATGCATGTGTAGGAGTTTCAATTTCTTATGGAACTCACTTTATTCAAATGAGTCCTCCTGTCTTCGGTAGAGTGGAAGAGATTAACAGATTCTTACCGACTCCAACCTGGGGCCCAATTCTGCTAATTTAGTAATGACTCAATTGAATATCAATTGGATCTCAGTAGCAGTTTTAACTACATTTGGTATTTTGCTACTAATTTAAGACCAATGGTTTTCCAATGACATTCCATTGAACTGCTATCAGAATATTTGCTAGTCTGCTCTTCAATCGTGTTACAATTGTAAATCGATTGTGGACTTTATCGGTATTCTACTCTCTAATGGCAATACTCATAACTGTTCAACTGGGAGTCAATTACAATTACACTAAGATTCCATTACGACTCTATTGAGCTTATACAAGTTTTTGCAGAATACCAAATTTGTTCTAATCGTAATGGAGTCGTGATTGAGTCTCAATTGAATATCAATAGCATGTGAGTTAAATAAAATTAGCAGACTTGAGGCCCTGTTTCTTTAGTTGCCGAGTTACTGATTTTTGCTTGACGTGGTGTGGTTGTGGCAACGACGATATAATACTAGACTCCGCACGCACGATCTAAAGAACACAAACTATTCTGCCAAGTTGCTGAGGTACTACGTAAACGAGGGGGACGGGGTACTGCGTTGTGATTGGCTAACTCAAGGTCTGTGCTGTCTCAACGTATGTTTACGGCTCACAGGATTGGTCGAAATGAGACGAATATAAGACTTTTTTGCATAATGTGTTGACAGACATCGGTCGCCTGTTATTAGGAGTCTAGTATTATATCGTCGTTGGGTTGTGGTACGTGTGAATATACGCTTAGTCATCATAATTAGTATCCGGTATTAGCATTACCTGAAGTTTGTAACATTTCAAAATTTCAACAAACATGAACGAAATTGGCTTCGAGAATTCTTGAAGCACGAGACTAAACAAAATCAAAAACCCTATTCAAGTTGTGTGTTTGAATGTTTTTGTATTAATAACTTTACGACAGTAGAAATAAACTTCGAAATTCAAAAATTCATTTTTTATTTAAAGCTTGGACTAAGTTAAACCACGTTTTGTAATAAAGCCGAGTCAGTCTTTTAATACGTCTTAAATCATTTTTTTTTTTATTTTAGCGTGGTAAAATCATCAAATGAGTCCTCCCCCCCGGGCAGGGCGGGAGGGACTGTCAGACTTGTACTGACTAAAATTCACGGTGTCCTTCAGTAGCCTGTTATGTTCCGGGGTCACGGTAAGGAAATAATCCCGCGACCCCGGCAGGCTTTGGCCCTCTGAGAGGGGGGCCCCGTCATTATGCTGACGCTCTTTGAGGCGCGCGTGGGACACAACGCGCCGTCGACCCGGGCATGGTCCTTGGTCGGGCAGCGAGTTGCCCTTTACTCGCTGCCCGCATGCCCGCGCCTACGGTGGCCGGAGATCGTCTGCTGACGTCCGACGCCGCGGGCGCCTACCACTGTGGTTGGGGCGGAGGGAGGACGCTGTCCTCTCTCTCTCGCGGCCCGCCTCCTCCTTCACGAGCATTACTGCTTCGCAGAAGGAGGCGACCGCTTCCCACTCCGTCTCGCCCCGCAGCATGGCCGCAACCAATGCCGGGCGCGAGAGGTCTCCGCCTATCGCAGCCGTGAGGACACGTCGGTGCTCCGCCCAAGCTGGGCAGTCTTGCACCGTATGCTCTACTGTGTCCTCCGGGCGATCTTCGCGGTGGTGGCACCCGGGCGTTTCCTCCTTCCCTATCAGACACAGGAACCTCCAGAAACATCCGTGTCCGGTGAGGACCTGCGTCATCCCATAGGTCAGGACGCCGTGACGTCTCTCCAGCCACTCCTCAAAGAGAGGTCTTACCGCCGCAATTGCGGCGTGCCCGGCCGTCGGTCGCGACAGTCGTTCCTTCCATACTGCCCTGAGATCACGCCGGAGGTCTTCGCGCCGCGCCTCGACTTCTCGAGGCAGCGGGGTCACGCCCCGGCGCTGCGCCTCCACGCGCCACTCATAGACGCGCTGGAGGGCAGTCGCCTCCAGATCCCAGGGCAGCAATCCGGCAAGGAGGTTGGCCGATTCGCCGGCGATCGTGCGGTATCCCCGGATCATCCGGATAGCCATGACCCTCTGGCATGCGACCAACTTCAGTGGTCGCGTCCGGATGCTCAGGGCCCACACAGGGGCCCCGTAGAGGGCCATGGACCGCACGATACCGGCGTACAACCTCCGGCAGGAGGTGTTTGGCCCGCCGATATTGGGCAGGAGTCGCCTGAGGGCGCCTGCTGCCCGGTTCAGCCTTGGGGCCAAACTCAGTCAGTCTTAAATCATATTAATAAAATTGTATTAAATTTAATTCAATTCAAAAATAACATTTAAATAAATAAAAAATTAATGAATGTATAATAAAATTAATTAAGTTATATTAAGTTGTTTTAAGTCATGGTCTTACACTTCTCTCCATCACCTTCCCTCCTTCAAGAATGTATCAACTGTCCCTCCTCCACAGCGGCCCATCACAACATGCTGACCATCAGTCCTCGCTCCAACATCAGTGTCAGCAGCTGGTCACTAACAACTGTCCCTCCTCCACAGCGGCCCATCACAACATGCTGACCATCAGTCCTCGCTCCAACATCAGTGTCAGCAGCTGGTCACTAACAACTGTCCCTCCTCCACAGCGGCCCATCACAACATGCTGACCATCAGTCCTCGCTCCAACATCAGTGTCAGCAGCTGGTCACTAACAACTGTCCCTCCTCCACAGCGGCCCATCACAACATGCTGACCATCAGTCCTCGCTCCAACATCAGTGTCAGCAGCTGGTCACTAACAACTGTCCCTCCTCCACAGCGGCCCATCACAACATGCTGACCATCAGTCCTCGCTCCAACATCAGTGTCAGCAGCTGGTCACTAACAACTGTCCCTCCTCCACAGCGGCCCATCACAACATGCTGACCATCAGTCCTCGCTCCAACATCAGTGTCAGCAGCTGGTCACTAACAACTGTCCCTCCTCCACAGCGGCCCATCACAACATGCTGACCATCAGTCCTCGCTCCAACATCAGTGTCAGCAGCTGGTCACTAACAACTGTCCCTCCTCCACAGCGGCCCATCACAACATGCTGACCATCAGTCCTCGCTCCAACATCAGTGTCAGCAGCTGGTCACTAACAACTGTCCCTCCTCCACAGCGGCCCATCACAACATGCTGACCATCAGTCCTCGCTCCAACATCAGTGTCAGCAGCTGGTCACTAACAACTGTCCCTCCTCCACAGCGGCCCATCACAACATGCTGACCATCAGTCCTCGCTCCAACATCAGTGTCAGCAGCTGGTCACTAACAACTGTCCCTCCTCCACAGCGGCCCATCACAACATGCTGACCATCAGTCCTCGCTCCAACATCAGTGTCAGCAGCTGGTCACTAACAACTGTCCCTCCTCCACAGCGGCCCATCACAACATGCTGACCATCAGTCCTCGCTCCAACATCAGTGTCAGCAGCTGGTCACTAACAACTGTCCCTCCTCCACAGCGGCCCATCACAACATGCTGACCATCAGTCCTCGCTCCAACATCAGTGTCAGCAGCTGGTCACTAACAACTGTCCCTCCTCCACAGCGGCCCATCACAACATGCTGACCATCAGTCCTCGCTCCAACATCAGTGTCAGCAGCTGGTCACTAACAACTGTCCCTCCTCCACAGCGGCCCATCACAACATGCTGACCATCAGTCCTCGCTCCAACATCAGTGTCAGCAGCTGGTCACTAACAACTGTCCCTCCTCCACAGCGGCCCATCACAACATGCTGACCATCAGTCCTCGCTCCAACATCAGTGTCAGCAGCTGGTCACTCAACAGTCACGTACGAGAGTGCTTCCAACTGGGAGGGAGGCCGGTGTACGTCATATATCACTCCGCGGCCACTTACAATGAGAGGGGCGTGGAGTTTACTTTACAAGTTGATCTTAAGGTAAGAATATTAATTTAAAGCACATCTATTTGAAGAGTTAGGGAGGTAATACTCATGGTGCAATGCGATGCGATTCGACCGATTCCAACTAAAAGTGAAAATCAACCATACCACTACTTTAACTTACTTTACGTACTTACTTTAACTTTATAAAAATATGATTTGCGGGAATAACAAGTATAATTTTAAATATAAAAATTATCAAAAAATTCGCTCCATCAGCTCTCACATAGAAAAGGTGCATCGTAGTTAGATTTCGGAGATTTTAACATGATGCACCTTTTCTATGTGAGAGCTGATGGAGCGAATTTTCATTGAACACGAACATATCAAATAAAAAATAAAAATTAATAATCATCCACCATGTCATCCACCGAAACACAAACGTCAAAATCCCAACATTCCCTTAGAAAACGCGCGTAGCCACAGATAAAAAAGTAAATAGATGTATCTATGATCAGTAATCTGTATCATAATGAAAAAAAAAATATAACATTGTTTTGTTAGAGAAACAGTGTTATAATTTATTTTTTTAATTTCAATACGATACTCTGTGGTATAAAGTATGTCATTATAAACTCGTTTTGAGTTTTGTATTTCGAAGTTTACGATATGAGAGTAGATAATAGTAGTTTATGTAACTGGTACATAATGAGGGGTATTATACACGAGTGTGAGTTTATAAAACGAGCGCAGCGAGTTTTATAATAGTATCACACGAGTGTTATAATACCTAGTTATGTACAGTTGCATACACTACTTTATCTACTCTCATTGAACACGAACATATCAAATAAAAGATAAAAATTAATAAACACTAATAATCATCCACATCGTCGTCCACCGAAACACAAACGTCAAAATTCCAACATTCCCTTAGAAAGCGCGCGCAGCCACAGATAAAAAAGTAAAAAGATGTATCTATGATCAGTAATCTGTATCATAATGAAAAAAAAATAAATTATAACATTGTTTTGTTAGAGAAACAATGTTATAATTTAATTTTTTAATTTCATTACGATACTCTATGGTATAAAGTATGTCATTATAAACTCGTTTTGAGTTTTGTATTTCGAAGTTTACGATATGAGAGTAGATAAAATAAATTATAACACTGTTTCTCTAACAAAACAATGTTATATTATTTTTTTTTCATTATTATACAGATTACTTATCATAGATACATCTATTTCATTTTTTATCTGTGGCTGGCGCATTTTAAATGGGAATATTGGAATTTTGACGTTTGTATTTCGGTGGATGAATATTAGTGTTTGTTAATTTTTATCTTTTATTTGATATGTTCGTGTTCAATGAGAGTAGATAAAGTAGTGTATGAAACTGTACATAACTAGGTATTATACCACTCGTGTGATACTATTAAAAAACTCGCTTCGCTCGTTTTTTAAACTCACACTCGTGTATGATACCCCTCATTATGTACCAGTTACATAAACGACTATTATAGCAGTATGTGCGCCCGCCATTCTACTGCGAACAATTTTACATAATTATAATTACGATTTACAGTACACAGTTTAATTCAAATAATATTATCCTTATTGCGAACTAAGTGTAGGTATACAATGTTTGGAGGTGTTAATATTAGGAAGGTTCTGAGAACTTAGTTGCCTGTTAAGGCATTACAATTTATACAGTATTTTTTTAACAATAGAATACATAGCAATGTTATGTTAAAAATACACAATTTTCGTTTTAGAATACTAATTAAGGTGTGTTGTTACATTTATTATATTAATATAAGATATACAGGGTGTTTGGTCCATCGTGTGCCAAATTAAAATGGTCGATAGAAGGGGTCATTTGCTATCCTTTCAGACCCCTTAATACCCCTCATGCCCCGTGGATTTTTTTTAAATCGACTTTTTATTGTTTTACTAAAAAAGACCCAAATTTTACATTCAAATGCAATTTTCTTTTTAAATATCGGTCGCAGACTCTGTACTTTAATTTTATTTAGATGTGTATTGTTTAAGAGTACTTTTAAATACAATATTAGTGACATTAACCACCTAGTTCTTTTTTAATTCACTCGCAAAGTTAAAACATAAATTAAAGCTGTACACGTTACAGCTGTTTATATGGCTACAGAAAAAAAACTAGAAGCGACTGGGATCTTCCAACTCCCTAATTAATTCTCCAGTCTATCCCCTTGCTAATGATGTGCCACATGCCATTAAAATCTTTTAAAAACTTTGTGAATTCACTAGAATTGTGAATCGTGTCACCCAAGGCTGATATTCAAAATTAATTATTTTCTTCTTTTTTTATACCTGGCAAACCTATAAGTCTTATCTCATGCATGTAAGGTAACATCTGCTTTGTATCTCTATGTTTTTGTGGGATTTACTTGAAAAAAAAATGCATTTTTAACGTTTATTTCATAATCCTGCTGGAATTGTTGGCCTCTGTTGCGAATGCAGGCCCGACATCTATTTAGACAGTTGTTGTACGAAGTCGTATTTCCTCCTTTTTTTCAGCGTGGTAAAATCATCAAATGAGTCCTCCCACCCCGGGCAGGGCGGGAGGGACTGTCAGACTTCTACTGACTAAAATCCACGGTTTCCTTCATTAGCCCTTTCTGTTCCGGGGTCACGGTACCTAAGGAAATAATCCCGCGACCCTGGCAGGCTTTGGCCCTCTGAGAGGGGGGCCCCGTCATTATGCTGACGCTCTTTGAGGCACGCGTGGGACACAACGCGCCGTCGACCCGGGCATGGTCCATTGCCAGAGTTGCCCTTTACTCGCTGCCCGCATGCCCCGTATTTCCTCCTTACTGGTATTGAATGCCGCTTCCATGCGTTGGACTAGTAACTCCCGAGTTGGAACGTCCGTTGCGTACCTAAACCAGCCCTTTGGAACGTCTCTAGACATAAAGTGTAACGAAGTTAGATCTGGGGAACGTGGCGGCCACGGAATAGGGCCATCGCGTCCAATCCACGTGTGGAACATGTGTTCCACAATGCGTAATGTTGTTATTGTTGTTAAGATATTTCCTCACAGTCAAACGCCAATGCGCAGGACAGCATTTTGAAATACCATGGGCAAACGTTAATTAAACACGGGCACATCATCGGTCACTAATTTGAGCAGGATTTGTAACAATTATGAAATAAATGTTAAAAATGCCTTTTTTTTACACGTAAATCCCACTAAAACATAGAGATACCAGACAGATTATTTTAAAGATAAGATTTATAGGTGTGTCAGGTATCATTTAAGCAAAAAAAAAAATTAAAATCATAATTTTGTATGTCAGCCTTAGGGCACTCGATTCACAATTCTAGTGAATTCATAAAGTTGTTAAAAGATTTTTATGGCATGTGGCACATCATTAGCAAGGGGATAGACTGGAGAATTAATTAGGGAGTTGGAAGATCCCAGTCGCTTCTAGTTTTTTTTCTGTAGCCATATAAACAGCTGTAACGTGTACAGCTTTAATTTATGTTTTAACTTTGCGAGTGAATTAATAAAGAACTAGGTGGCTAATGTCACTAATATTGTATTTAAAAGTACTCTTAAACAATACACATCTAAATAAAATTAAAGTACAGAGTCTGCGACCGATATTTAAAAAGAAAATTGCATTTGAATGTAAAATTTGGGTCTTTTTTTGTAAAACAATTAAAGTCGATTTAAAAAAAATCCACAGGGCATGAGGGGTATTAAGGGGTCTGAAAGGATAGCAAATGACCCCTTCTATCGACCATTTCAATTTGGCACACGATGGACCAAACACCCTGTATAATAAAAATATAACTTCATGATACATTGCAAAAGTCAAAATTAAAGATAAAACGATAAAAATATTTTTCTTCTAGGAACTCACTTACCGAGTAATAAGCCTTTTTAGGGTTCCGTAGCCAAAAGGCAAAAAACGGAACCCTTATCAAATCAAAAGCATTTAATTCAGACTAGTTACAGGCACTTTTGAATTGTCAAAAACATAAAAAATAGAATTAAACACTACAAAGTTATGGTGCTACAGTCCCAGTCACAAGACATAAAAACTGTGAAAGTACCGTAGATGCCCTCTCCAAGAAGTAGATCTCTATGGAGAAGAACGGGCATGAAACTCCATGGACACTCTTTTTAGATCGCCAAAATATTACAAATCCTTTGTTACATCATTCATAGATTCGTCATGTCTGTCTGTTTGTCCGTCCGTATGTCACAGCCACTTTTCTTCGAAAGTATAAAAGCTATCTAGTTGAAACTTGGTAAGTAGATGTATTGAGTGAACCGCATAAGATTTTCACACAAAAAAAAAATTAAACTAATTTTAGGGGTTGCCCCCACCCCATACTTACAAGTGAAAATCAAATTTTTTTTTTCACCGAACCCATACGTGTGGGGTTTCTATGTATAGGTCTTTAAAAATGATATTGACGTTACAAACATCGTTATTTTTCTAAACTGATCATTTTCCGCGAGAGACACTTCCAAAGTGGTAAAATGTTGGTGTGTGTCCCCCCCCGTAACTTCTAAAATAAGAGAATGATAAAACTAAAATATGATGTAAATTACCATGCAAACTTAATTGAAAATTGGTTTGAACAAGATCAAGTAATTCGTTTTTTTTTTAATACGTCGTAAACCCTAATCCGCAATTTACCTTTCAAAGTTACAACCAACTACAAGAACGTTTATATTATGTTACTTGAAGCTACGGAACCCTTCATGGGCGAGTCCAACTCGCACTTTTTTTTTTAGCGTGGTAAAATCATCAAATGAGTCCTCCAACCCCGGGCAGGGCGGGAGGGACTGTCAGACTTCTACTGATTAAATTCCACGGTGTCCTTCAACAGCCCTTTCTGTTCGGGGGTCACGATAAGGAAATAGTCCCGCGACCCCGGCAGGCTTTGGCCCTCTGACAGGGGGGCCCCGTCATTATGCTGACGCTCTTTGAGGCGCGCGTGGGACACAACGCGCCGTCGACCCGGGCGAGTCCAACTCGCACTTGGCCGTTTTTTATAAGAAACTCTATAGCTTCTTTTTAAAAATAACTATTGATAGGTAACTTATAATATATTTTTATGCCCATAAAAAATACTGTTGCTGTACACTGCAGTGTGGGATGCTTTATTGCGTCGTTCATTTTTAAGTCTACTACTTATTAACGTGTCATAGCTACTGATGTTAGTTCTAACGAATATTGAGGCCTCGTAGAAATAGAGGTACTTGAGGTCTATGAAAGGAGGTTTACATAAACATTATATTTATGAAAGGAGGTTAACATAATATAGATGGCGTTGTGTGATAGTCGTGGAATATTATTATTATTATTATTTCGAATTCTTTTATTTTCTTCTCTCGTAAGAGAGTATCAAAATCCCACACACGGGCCGGGGCCAAGTTTGTGGGGGGGAGTTTAAATAGAGAATGTCGATGATATTGTTGAAGAAGTGAGGAATTTTCTGGTAATGCGACAGGTGTTAAGAATTGTGGCTTTTTGAAGTAGATGAAGAGTGTGGGGAGGCATGTGTAAAATGTTGAGGCTCTGTATGAGAGATTTAGGTATTAAACCAGTGGAGGAGATTACTATAGGGACAATGTGAACGGTTTCTACTTCCCATTGGGTCTTTATTTCTATGGCGAGGTCTTGGTATTTACTTAGTTTTTCTGATATTGTTGCTTGAATATATTATTATTAAACATCACAGGAACACAGAATAAAAAAAAGAAACAAAAAACATTACATAGATTTTATTGTTTTACTAAAATTACCGACTTACTTATAATAATAATAATATTCCGCAACTATCACACAACGCCATCTAGTCCCGAGCAAAGCAGAGCTTGTGTTATGGGTACTAGATAACTGATAAACATACATAAATATTTCTAAATACATACATATTATAGATAAATTACACCCAGACACAGAACAAATGATCGTGCTCATCACACAAACATTTGTCCTGGGTGGGAATCGAACCCACGACCTCCGGCATAGCAGTCAGGGTCACTAACCACTAGACCAACAGGTCAGTCAACTACTTATAACATAAAACTACTACAAATGCAGACTCACAGTTTTGGAGTAAGTATTTATAAAGGTAAACATAATAAATGCTACAAAAATCTGTATTCCGTAATTTAGTAACCGTGCACCAGAATATTTTGACAACATTTTACTACAGAAAACATTTTCTTTAAAGCTATAGAGACTATGATACAAAAAAATATCCTAAAATAATAATATTGTAAAAAGCCGTTTGTTCGTTTCTGTGTATTATAAACGTATCTATAAGTATTATAAAATGTACAATCGACAAAGTTGAATCATGACCCATTTGGACAAAAAATCGTTTGAATCCGTCAAATTGACAAAGATCAAAGTCGTTACCATGGATATGTATATTAACGCGAATTCGAACTTAATTGTGTTTGAATGACTGTAAGAAAATAAGCTTATGGTGGGTCATAATTCAACTTTGTCGATTGTACCTTATTTGGAGTCCATAGGTCACTATAACTCGAAAATGTCGAGGCTGTGGGTTGGATCATTTTTGCAGAAAGCGGTCCAATTACAGAACTAATAAAACTAAAGTCTACATCAACATACGAAAATATAATACAACTAGAGTCAAGAGCTTGTTTAACTTATTAATTATTTTTTAAACGCAGTCGATGCGCATCGTAAAGATGATTTTTGAGGAAAGAAAAATTCATTTGCAGTTGCAAGTGGGATTCGAACCCGCGTCTACGTGCTACGTTACCAAAAACGTTCAAACGAGGTAACGCATAAATTCGGTTTGTGCCTGAGGGTTAGTCTTGTGTAGTTCGCGAACGAACTAGTTCGAAAGAACTGCTCCCACAGATGAACTACTGAACTAGCTCCCACATTTTCTGCTCCGTAGTTCAGTAGTTCGGACAGAATGAAAGAGATCGACTGATCTAAGATCGTTGCACGGGAGCGGGGCAGCACTTCACTATAATACTCCCGTTCGCTCACCGATCATGCGCGCATCCCGTTTCGTAAAACACAAATTGTCGCATGCAGCAGGAACCGTATTAAAACGAGCGAACGAAGACAAACTAAATCTGACATCTCTTTGCGAGCGAACGATTTGATCGCTCTTGATCGGTCGGTCTCTATTTACGAGCTAGGAACTAACGAACTAGAAGAACGAACTAGTTCGTTTAAGAGCGGGGAACTAGATTGAGCGCTCTCAGTAGTGAACTAGAATGCCCAAGACTACTGAGGGTTGCTATTGTCAAATTGATAAAGCGGCTGGAGTACATATCCAGAGCACGCGGGTTCGAATCCCACTTGCAACTGAATTTTTTGTTTGCCTTTTTTTTATTTATTTATTTGACATTGATAAATCTCAAATAAATAAGAAATAAGTTTTGATTATATTGATATTATATGTTGCCCGTTGCTTTGTCCGTTACAACTCGAAATATATCCCACGGAAAGATAAAATTGGAATAAAAACTATCCTATGTGTTAAAAACTAATTCGCGATGTCGAAGAGAGATAAAGCCAAGAGGCGTTATAGAAGGGATCCTACTGATGAGAACTGGTCTTTTTACAAGAAGCTGCGTAATAGATGTGGTCGTTTGTGTAGGGATGCAAAAAGACGCCACATTCACGATTCTGTTCAAAACATTAATACAGCACAAGTATGGCAATTTCTCAAGTCCCTTGGTATCGGCAAAGTCGCTATTGATAGCAGTTCCGATATAGACCTGGACGCAATTAACACCCATTTTTCAAAATCTCCAGTCACTTTGGATGACAGCACTAAATCTTCTACTCTCAACAACCTTTCTAACCTTCCTCTGCCATTATGTACTTCTTTCTCTTTCCAGCCGGTTGCAGAAGGGGATATTAAACGGGCCATTTTATCCATTTCCACGAAAGCGGTGGGAGTTGATGGTATTCAACTCCAGATGCTTCTTCCTATCCTAGATACACTGGTCCCAGTAATTTCCCACATTATCAACTACTCTCTATTCACTGGTTCCTTTCCTTCTGGGTGGAAGAATGCCCTTGTACTACCTCTTCCTAAAGTCTCCAATCCCTCTTCCGTGTCACAGTTCCGTCCAATTTCAATACTTCCTGTCCTGTCCAAAGTCCTTGAGAGTGTTGTCAACAGTCAACTGTCTTTTTATCTCTCTTCTAATGGCCTGTTGAGTCCATACCAATCTGGTTTCCGTCCTGGCCATAGCACAGTATCGGCACTGGTTAAAATAACCGATGACATCCGACTGGCCATGGAGAATATAAGCTCCTTACGATTTTAGTGCTATTGGACTTCAGCAGTGCGTTTAATTCAGTTGATTTTGACATACTCTTGGGTATCCTTTCCTCTCTAAACATATCTCCTTCTGTAATTGGTTGGTTTAATTCTTATCTTCGGGGTCGTTCGCAGTCGGTTCGCTGTAATGAGGCTTCCTCTGAATGGTGCAATCTTACTGCGGGGGTTCCCCAAGGTGGTGTCCTTTCTCCACTTCTTTTTTCTACCTTTATTAACGCTATCACTAAGATCCTAGTTTCACGCTTCCATCTCTACGCAGACGACTTACAGATTTATCGCCATTTTAAGCTTGAGGAGTTTTCTGAATCTTTGGCTGCCATCAATAATGATTTAAAGAATATCGCTCAGTGGGCTAAAAGTTTTGGACTTTTAATTAATCCAGCAAAATCTCAAGCAATCATTATTGGTGGTAGGTATTTTATCAACTTATTGAATCACCAGTCTCTCCCACCAGTCATGTACGATTCTGTTCCGATACCCTATTCCAGCAATGTTAAAAACTTAGGTGTATTTCTTGACTGCAATCTTTCCTGGAATGTTCACATTGCGGAAGTGAGCAGGAGGGTGTTTTGCTCTTTTCAGTCCCTCAAACGTCTCCAGAAGTTTCTGCCATTACCAACTAAAATAACTCTCGCTCAGTCTCTTCTTCTACCTTTACTAGACTATGCTGATGTCTCCTTTCTCGACGCAACTGAGGAACTTCTCGACAAGCTCGAACGTCTGCAGAATTTGTGCATCCGCTTCATTTTCGGTCTTCGAAAGTACGACCACGTGTCGGAATTTCGGAGACAGCTGAAGTGGCTCCCTATTCGGCAGCGTCGAGATTCTCATGTCCTTGCTTTCCTGTTTTCCGTGCTTCATAATCCTAATTCTCCTATTTATCTCCGGGAGCGGTTTGAGTTTCTTGTCCCTAGAGGAAAGCCTTGTCGCTCATCCTCATCTCTTCTCCTTCGTGTCCCTTCTCATACTTCGAGTCGTTATGATGGATCTTTTACTGTGCGTGCTGTTCGCCTTTGGAATTCTCTTCCTCACTCCTTACGCGATAGCCCGTCGTTGGAAGTTTTCAGGAGAAGAATTAGAGAGCATTTCCTGTCATCATGACTTATAGGTATGTAAGTATGTATTATTTTATATATTATATTGTATGTATTATGTTTATACACGTATTTGTTTATTTAAGTATGCATTAAATATTATTGTTAAATGTTTGTACACCGTATATCCTCACTAAAATAATAATCTCTCTATCGCTCTAAGGTTTGCTGTTAGAAAACCCAATTCTGGGTTAAGCTCGCCTTTGTACATAACTTACCCTTATGTGAAGTGTTATTTTAATTATATGTGTGTACAATAAAGAATAAGAATAAGAATAATTAATAAAAATCATTTGCTGATTTTTTAAACAGGGAAAATTAGATTTCTATGATTACGTAGAAAAAAAAACAATTTTGATCATTTGCCATTTTGCGAATTAGGCTTTTAGAGAATTAGTAATTTTGAGAATTAAGCCTTTAGAGAATTTGCCAATTTGAAAACTTGTCCTTTTGCGAGTAGGTTGCAATTTTGCGAATTTGGCTTCTTGCACCTAAACCGCTGGTCGCTGTCAACAGTTTCACGATTACTTCTAACGTTCATGTGTAATTGTATATCGCGATTTCTTCGCCATTCATTTCGTTTATTCACATAAAATTCCTTCCACACTTCTCGGTTGCTCTTTCCAGCAACGAAATAAATGCTCAGCAATACCGGGTTAGAGATAAACAAGAAATAACGTAAAAAGTAGGCACAATCAAATATTGTGTTAACTGTAAGGTCTGTATATGTCAAGTACCCTATAATAAAAACGGACATAATTATGATGTCACTGAATAAAAATATAAGTGTGGCGATGTATATGCGACGCCATATTTTTGTCGCTGTTCTACTACAAACAATTTTGCATAGAATTACGATGTACAGAATACAGTTTATTATCACGGGAACACATAATACTATATAAAACAATAAAAAAGAATATTCTGATATAATCAATACATCTTTATAAACATAAACTAAAAATCCAATTATTATTATAGATGCGATCGTCATTATTAAAGCCCCGCCCCACCCAAAGAGACTGCTTTTCAAATATCTTCTCCGGTAATGTCCGTTGAAAACTTTGACAAATTCTACGTAAAACATGTGACTTATAACGAGAGTCCAGAAACTCCTTGCATTCATAGTGTACAACCATGTTGCCATCACTGCAAAATTATCAACTGTAATTTTAAGTTTAATTAGGGTTACTGCCACGAGACTGGCATTTGCCGTGATGGCGCTGAGAAACACAAAGTTTGTATAGTTCCGAAACTTTTTAAGAAAGCACCATGATATAACTCCGTATATTATCACAAGTGTAAGCAGCGCGAGCAGAACCATGTACTTAAAAAAATCAATTTCGAATGACAAATTCAGTTTGTATTTGTTCAACTCCTGGACACTGTCACTAGTTTCATTGAGGTATAGTTCGGTATCGTTGACAGACATGATGAAAGATACACAGTACTAGCACAGTCTAAATTCACTTTTCGTTCACAAGAACATTTGTTTGTTAACACAAGTCCGTTGATGTACGTTGTATGCACACCGAAAATATCGCAATACTAAAAAGTTGTATTTCATTAGTCAAACCAAACCCTGATAGTTTTTAAATGTCCCACATGGACCTGATTATGACACACAATTATTATTAATTAAATAGGTACTAGTTGTCCCGGTAAACTTCGTGCCGCCTTTAACTAACATTACTCAATCGTTTTACCTTCCTGGAACCCTTCCAAATTAACACTTAAACTTTATGGTATGGTATGATCTAATTGATATTTTAGTATTATTACGAATCTTTTAATAAGTGAATATGAAAAAATAAGGCAATATTTTTTTTTTTCCGTAAGCATCATCCTCGTGCCTACTTCAAGGAATATATCTTCTACTATATAAAAATAAGTCGGGTTTTCCTTCCTGACGCAATAACTCCAGAACGCACGAACCGATTTCGACGGTTTTGCATTCGTTGGAAAGGCTCCTTGAGGTTTATAGCAAAAAAAACGAAGCCATCTGGTGGCGAAACGGAGTTCGCCGGGTTTGCTAGTTAGGTATAAAAAAAGAATTTGCAAAATCGGTTTAGCTGCTCTCAAGATTTGCGCTCAGTGATTCATTTTTAACCGACTTCAAAAGAAGGAGGTTATGAATTCGACCCGACCCGATTCGTATGTATGTAATATTTCCGGAACTGCCCAGTTTTCGAAGATGTTAGTCTATATCAGCGTCTGAACCAATGTGCCAAATTTCAAAAGTGTATTTATGCTTGTGTTCGCATATCTCCGGAACTAAAAGTCCGATTTAAGTTTTTTTTTGTTGTACGAGGCATTGTTCATTTTAGGGAATACTGCAAGTTTCATCAAAATCGGCTCCATAGTTTGAAACAGATTTTTTTAGCTTATTGTGTACACGGGCAATGTTATTACCTGCCGGTGCTACGGATTACAAAATTCTAGTATACTTGTATGAAAATTATGTATTTGACAAGAATTTAGGTTGTATATTTAACTGTCAAACATTTACAAGTAGCTAGTATGTTTCTTTCATCATTGAAGATTTCGTTCAACAGCTCCTCAAATATAAACCTAGGAATTTTTGTTGTATTTTTGCTAGTTCTGACAATTTCAAATCTTGGTTTTACAAAAAACTTCAGACCTCTGCGATGGGGTGCTATGACAGGAAACCTCCACGTGCGCCCGTGGACTGGAGTTCCCTCTCGGATACGTCCGGGGGGAAGACCAGTTTTTCGGGCCGGTGCACCCTGGGATGCGGGCAAAAACTCTTCCTTAGGCACTGTGTGCCTAAGTGGTCTCTTTGCCCGTATGCGAATAGCCTGTCGTGTGGATGCTCCAACGCGTGTCCCTCTGATCAGCAGAGGGCACAGCGGCGGAGCGGGCTTGCGGACGGTGAGTGATGGGTAGCTCGCCGTCCGACCAAGGACCAAGCCCGGGTCGGTGGCGCGTCGTGTTTCGCTCCAAATGCCCGCTGGGGTCGCGGGTTTTTTCTTAACCCAGGTTACCGTGGCCCCGGAACGTAAAGGGCATAGGAAGGAACACGGGTGGATTTTAGTCAGTAAGAGTCTGACAGTCCCTTCCGCCCCACCCAGGGCGGGAGGACTCATTTGATGATTTTACCACCAAAAAAAATGTCTGGAGGTAACTTATTACTTATATATATATATATTTTTAACCGACGAAAAAAAAAGGAGGAGGTTCTCAATTCGACATGTATTTAATTTTTTTTTATGTTTGAGCACGCATAACTTTTCCTAACGTGGTCCGATTTCAGAAATTCTTTTTTTGTTGGAAAGAGTATATCTCAAAGTTGGTCCCATTTAAATTTCATAACTAAAATCGGCCTCTAAGGGTAGAAAAAAACGAATTAATTATCAATCTTCCTACAGTATTTTCAATTATGAACCGATTCTGTCGAAATAAAGTTAACAATTGTAGTTCTGAGTACATTATTATATAGCAGAGATGTGGAGAACATAACATGATGGCGTCACCATCATCAGATCAACTCCAGATCCATGTTATTTTGTGAAGTCAGTCCCAAGAGTTCCTTAACAGCTTTAACAACAGCTATATCGTGTTTGGGCTCATTTCACTCAGCTTGATGAGATCTTTAGACCTAGCTGAGGTATCATTGCCATCGAGGGTCTGAGGATGGAGTCACCATCCTCAGTCCTCAACAGTTAACAGCACCTTTATCGTGTTTGGGCTCATTTCTCATAAGACTGGCCTGTTGGTCTAGTGGTTAGTGACCCTGACTGCTAAGCCGGAGGTCGTGGGTTCGATTCCCACCCAGGACAAATGTTTGTGTGATGAGCACGATCATTTGTTCTGTGTCTGGGTGTAATTTATCTATAACATGTATGTATTTAGAAATATATAAGTATGTTTATCAGTTGTCTAGTACCCATAACACAAGCTCTGCTTAGATTGGGACGAGATGGCGTTGTGTGATAGTTGTGGAATATTATATTAAATTATTAAATATTTAAAAAAAATTAAATTATTTCACTAGTCTTGATGAACACTTTATACCTAGCTGGGGTATAATGTTGAGGATGGTGACAGAGGGCAAGAGATCCTTAAGAGTTAACAGCAACTATATCGTATTTGTTTCGTATCGGAGCAGTGGTGGCCCAGTGGTATCGGCCCCGACTTACGAGTTGTAGGTCGTGGGTTCGAATCCCGGCAGGCGCATTACTTTGTGTAATTTATTTCATCACCACTGCTCGCAAAACGGTGAAGGAAAACATCGTGAGGAAACCGGCATGTCCTAGAACCAAAAATTCGAAGACGTGACATCCACCAATCCGCACTGGGCCCGCGTGGTGGATTATGGCCCACCCCCTCTCACAGAGAGGAGGCCTGAGTCCCAGCAGTGGGAACATTAATAGGCTGATGATGATGATGATGATATCGTATTTGGGCTCATTTCACTCATCTTTATGAGAAGTTTAGACGTAGCTGGGGTACGACAGTCGTTGAGAGTTTGTGAATGAAGACAGAAAGCAGGGGGCCAATTCTCGGCTTTAGAGATCGCGTCGAACTCGACAAAAATTTCTAATGACGTCATTTTCTCGACAAATTTTAATAGTTGCTATTCTGGGGATGTCGAATTCGACATTTGTCGAAGGCTAACGTTAGAGTTCATGTCGAGTGCTTCTGAGCAGTAGAGATGTAATGTCGATTGTAGAGATACGTCATTTCTGAGTGAATTTGTTGAGTTTTGGATTGTACACTGTTTTCTTTTCTTTAGTTTTTAAATAAAATACGGATTGGCATGTCATACCTACTCGAAATTCGATTTATACTCTTGATTTTTGCATTTTGTTTTCTTGAAACGACGACCTTCGCACAATTAACAAACTTTGTAATTCGTGTACCCACGATTGCACTAGAAACCACTGAAAGATGGACGAGTTTATTAGCATTTTATCTCGGAGTTGTTGAAAAGTGGAGAGCAACTGGCCAATACACGGCAACAACAGCGCACTTATCCCGCCGTCGATATTTACGATTTGAGCGAAACAAAAGTCACTAAAATAATTCCCTTCCATGTTAAAATAAAAGAAAAAAACGTGAAATGTAAAACAGCACAGCCCACTAGTGATTTATAAACACAGTCCATGTAAACATTTAACAAAAGAAGCAAATTCTGACACTGACAGACAATCAACTGTCAAACTGATTATTTTTACGTAAAACGTTTCGTTCCATACTAAAATAATTAGATTTAGCCTGCGTTTTAAAACAAAATCATTCATTCACCTATAGTTACCTAAAACGGAACGTGCGTTTCTTCATAATGGTAACATTATGTTCACTCGACTCGACATTTTCGTGACATTTATTTCTATTTTGACTGAGAATACGGATTTCTGCTCAATTCGACATTTTTTGGTAGAGATAGAGATATTATTGGTAGACATAGAGATCGACTTACAATCTCGAATTCGAGAAAAATGGCGAAAATCGAGAATTGGCCCCCAGGTCGTCAATAGTATAAAAAAAATATTAAAAAATTATATTTTTTTGGTACAGAAATTGACAAGAGATAGTAAACTCAAAAGTAAAAAATAAATCCTTTTAAAAAAAAAAACAAACCGACGAAACATCGAACTGAAAAGCAAAAAATAAATTTTGAGGCGGCGCCAAAGAAACAATCAACGAATAGCTACGACCAGCTATTCAACCACGACAAGCTATACAACGGGCTATTCTGCTCTTCAAATAGTTAATTTATATGTTTGTTTGTTTGGCGCCGCCTCAAAATTTATTTTTTGCTTTTCAGTTCGATGTTTCAACGGTTTGATATTTTTTAAAAAAGGTTTTATTTTTTATGCCCATAAAAAATACTGTTGCTATACACTGCAGTGTGGGATGCTTTATTGCGTCGTTCATTTTTAAGTCTACTGCTTATTAACGTGTCATAGCTACTGATGTTAGTTCTAACGAATCTTGAGGCCTCGTAGATATATACAGAGGTACTTGAGGTCTATCAAAGGAGGTTTACATAAACATCACAGGAACACAGAATAAAAAAAAGAAACAAAAACATTACTTCGATTTTATTGTTTTACTAAAATTACCGACTTACATATAACTACTACAAATGCAGACTCACAGTTTTGGAGTAAGTATTTATAAAGGTAAACATAATAAATGCTACAAAAATCTGTATTCCGTAATTTAGTAACCGTGCACCAGAATATTTTGACAACATTTTGCTAAAGAAAGCATTTTCTTTAAAGACATAGAGACTATGATACAAAAAAATATCCTAAAATAATAATATTGTAAAAAGCCGTTTGTTCGTTTCTGTGTATTATAAACGTATCTATAAGTATTATAAAATGTACAATCGACAAAGTTGAATCATGACCCATTTGGACAAAAAATCGTTTGAATCCGTCAAATTGACAAAGATCAAAGTCGTTACCATGGATATGTATATTAACGCGAATTCGAACTTAATTGTATTTGAATGACTGTAAGAAAATAAGGTTATGGTGGGTCATAATTCAACTTTGTCGATTGTACCTTATTTGGAGTCCATAGGTCACTATAACTCGAAAATGTTGAGGTTGTGGGTTGGATCATTTTTGCAGAAAGCGGTCCAATTACAGAACTAATAAAACTAAAGTCTACATCAACATACGAAAATAAAATACAACTAGAGTCAAGAGCTTGTTTAACTTATTAATTATTTTTTAAATGCAGTCGATGCGCATCGTAAAGATGATTTTTGAGGAAAGAAAAATTCATTTGCAGTTGCAAGTGGGATTCGAACCCGTATCTACGTGCTACGTTACCAAAAACGTTCAAACGAGGTAACGCAGAAATTCAGTTTGTGCCTGAGGGTTAGTCTTGTGTTGTTCGCGAACGAACTAGTTCGAAAGAACTGCTCCCACAGATGAACTACTGAACTAGCTCCCACATTTTCTGCTCCGTAGTTCAGTAGTTCGGACAGAATGAAAGAGATCGACTGATCTAAGATCGTTGCACGGGAGCGGGGCAGCACTTCACTATAATACTCCCGTTCGCTCACCGATCATGCGCGCATCCCGTTTCGTAAAACACAAATTGTCGCATGCAGCAGGAACAGTATTAAAACGAGCGAACGAAGACAAACTAAATCTGACATCTCTTTGCGAGCGAACGATTTGATCGCTCTTGATCGGTCGGTCTCTATTTACGAGCTAGGAACTAACGAACTAGAAGAACGAACTAGTTCGTTTAAGAGCGGGGAACTAGATTGAGCGCTCTCAGTAGTGAACTAGAATGCCCAAGACTACTGAGGGTTGCTATTGTCAAATTGATAAAGCGGCTGGAGTACATATCCAGAGCACGCGGGTTCGAATCCCACTTGCAACTGAATTTTTTGTTTGCCTTTTTTTTTATTTATTTATTTGACATTGATAAATCTCAAATAAATAAGAAATAAGTTTTGATTATATTGATATTATATGTTGCCCGTTGCTTTGTCCGTTACAACTCGAAATATATCTCACGGAATGGTAAAATTAGAATAAAAACTATCCTATGTGTTAAAAACTAATTAATAAAAATCATTTGCTGATTTTTTAAACAGAGAAAATTAGATTTCTATGATTACGTAGAAAAAAAATCAATTTTGATCATTTGCCATTTTGCGAATTAGGCTTTTAGAGAATTAGTAATTTTGAGAATTAAGCCTTTAGAGAATTTGCCAATTTGAAAACTTGTCCTTTTGCGAGTAGGTTGCAATTTTGCGAATTTGGCTTCTTGCACCTAAACCGCTGGTCGCCTGTCAACAGTTTCACGATTACTTCTAACGTTCATGTGTAATTGTATATCGCGATTGATTCTCCATTCATTTCGTTTATTCACATAAAATTCCTTCCACACTTCTCGGCTGCTCTTTCCAGCAACGAAATAAATGCTCAGCAATACCGGGTTAGAGATAAACAAGAAATAACGTAAAAAGTAGGCACAATCAAATATTGTGTTAACTGTAAAGTCTGTATATGTCAAGTACCCTATAATAAAAACGGACATAATTATGATGTCACTGAATAAAAATATAAGTGTGGCGATGTATATGCGACGCCATATTTTTGTCGCTGTTCTACTACAAACAATTTTGCATAGAATTACGATGTACAGAATACAGTTTATTATCACGGGAACAGATAATACTATATAAAACAATAAAAAAGAATATTCTGATATAATCAATACATCTTTATAAACATAAACTAAAAATCCAATTATTATTATAGCCGCGATCGTCATTATTAAAGCCCCGCCCCACCCAAAGAGACTGCTTTTCAAATATCTTCTCCGGTAATGTCCGTTGAAAACTTTGACAAATTCTACGTAAAACATGTGACTTATAACGAGAGTCCAGAAACTCCTTGCATTCACGGTGAAGAACAATGTTGCATTCACTACAAAATTCCAGCGTAAATCATCATGAAAGGTAATATTATCTGTAATAAAGTTTACTGCCACGATACTGGTATTTGCCGTGATGGCGCTGAGAAACACAAAGTTTCTATAATTGCGAAACTTTTTTAGAAAACACCATGATATAACTCCGTATACTATCACAAGTGTAAGCAGCGCGAGCAGCACAATGTTCTTAAAAAAATTAAATTTGATTGTCAAATTCAGTTTGTATTCCCACAACCCCTGGAAACTGTCACTAGTTTCATTGAGGTATAGTTCGGTATCGTTGACAGACATGATGAAAGATACACAGTACTAGCACAGTCTAAATTCACTTTTCGTTCACAAGAACATGTTTGTTAGATAACACAAGTCCGTTGATGTACGTTGTATGCACACCGAAAATATCGCAATACTAAAAAATTGTATTTCATTAGTCAAACCAAACCCTGATAGTTTTTAAATGTCCCACATGGACCTGATTATGACACACAATTATTATTAACGAAATAGGTACTAGCTGTCTCGGCAAACTTCGTGCCGCCTTTAACTAACTTTACTCAATCGTTTTACCTTCCTGGAACCCTTCCATATTAACACTTAAACTTTATGGTATGGTATGATGTAATTGATATTTTAGTATTATTACGAATCTTTTATAAGTGAATAATATGGAAAAATAAGGCAATATATTTTTTTTTCCTTAAGCACCATCCTCGTGCCTACTTCAAGGAATATTATCTTCTATATACTATATAAAATAAGTCGGGTTTTCCTTCCTGACGCAATAACTCCAGAACGCACGAACCGATTTCGACGGTTTTGCATTCGTTGGAAAGGCTCCTTGAGGTTCATAGCAAAAAAAACGAAGCCATCTGGTGGCGAAACGGAGTTCGCCGGGATTGCTAGTTAGGTATAAAAAAAGAATTAGCAAAATCGGTTTAGCTGCTGTCAAGTTTGCGCTTAGTGATTCATTTTTAACCGACTTCAAAAAAAGGAGGTTATGAATTCGACCCGACCTGATTCGTATGTATGTAATATTTCCGGAACTGCCCAGTTTTCGAATATGTTAGTCTATATCAGCGTCTGAACCAATGTGCCAAATTTCAAAAGTGTATTTATGTTTGTGTTCGCATATCTCCGGAACTAAAAGTCCGATTTAAGTTTTTTTTTGTTGTACTAGGCATTGTTCATTTTAGGGAATACTGCAAGTTTCATCAAAATCGGCTCCGTAGTTTGAAACAGAATTTTTTAGCTTATTGTGTACACGGGCAATGTTATTACCTGCCGGTGCTACGGATTACAAAATTCTAGTATACTTAAATATTAGGGTTTAAAACGGGATATTTACCATGTTTATTATTTGTTTTGAGTTTCCGATATTTCGGCACTGTTGCAAGCACCATGATCACGGACAACGACGATTTAATACTAGACTACGCATGCACGATCTAAGGAACGAAAAATATTCTGCCAACTCGCTGAGGTACTACGTAAGCGAGGGGGACGGGGTACTGCGTTGTGATTGGCTAACTCAAGGTCTGTTCTGTCTCAACGTATGTTTACGGCTCACAGGATTGGTCGAAATGAGACGAATATAAGACTTTTTTGCCTAATGTGTTGGCAGACATCGGTCGTCTGTTATTACGAGTCTAGTATTATATCGTCGTTGATCACGGATGAACTGAAGTTATTGCGGGTGGATGTTTGAGCAGACAAATCGGTCTATCCTCCGTCTCGTTCGTTTTTTTCGTTTCGTAAAAAACGAACAAGACGGAGGGTAGACCGATTTGTTGTGTGTGTCAAAACTAGTAAAAATACAACAAAAAATCCTACGTATAAACGTAGGATTTTTTGTTGTATTTTTACTAGTTCTGACAATTTCAAATCTTGGTTTTACAAAAAACTTCAGACCTCTGCGATGCTTTTTCAGCGATATATTGGCGAAAAACTAAATTTTCAACGTTTCGATGGCGCGGCCATGGCGTTTTAGTCTTACAGCTCCTGAAATATAAAGCTAGGATTTTTTGTTTTACTAGTTTTGACAAATTCAAATCTATGTTTTACAAAAAACTTCAGACGTCTGAGATGCGAAATATCGGCGATAACGTTTTTGTTACCGTTTCAATGGCGCGGCATCGCGGTTTTATCCTTAGAACTCCTAAAATACAAACACTGGATTTTTTCTATATTTTTACAAATTGTTTACAAATTCAATTTACTATTTCCCAAAATTTCAGGTCTCTGCGACTCTTAGTGTTTCGCGCGGTTCGGAGCGCTTCGATGGCGCGCCCACGTTCAAATCCTTATAACTTTTTAACAATTGTGTTGACATGGTTTTTGGGACTGGACTTTTACATTTTTTTTATATAAAAACTTGGGATGGTTTTTATTTAAAAAAAAACGTCATAGCCGCGCGGTCGAAACGGACACTAGTTATTTCTAACTTATGTTTTACTATTTTTGACCATTCAAAAGTGTCTGCAAATGGCCTAATTTTGATAAAATTATTTGATTTTCGTGTCGCGTCCAGTTTTAAACTGACCCTTAAAGGACTCCGAAAAAGGAGGTTCTCAATTCGTCCAATTTTTTTTTCTTTTAAAAAAAATCTTGTATACTTTCCAGGTACCCCCAGCTCTTCAATCTCAACCAATGTTAGATCTGTCGCACCACTCCCACAAGATCCACCACCCGGAGGACTTTACAGCAGAATACAAAGGGATCCTCGACGTGATGCCGAATTACTTCAACGTGGCCAGCTTTCTGAGCTTCAGAAATGATTATGTATTCTAGTATGAAATATTCAGCCTTCAACGTTTCCATCATTCCCAGTCTCTTCCCAACTATTTTGGGCTCCCAGTCGGTGTAAGTGTGACTATCTATGTGTGAGGTAAAATTGTACTTTTTACTAACTATTAGACCAAAATGCTAAAGCTTTCGGATCAAATCGGCGGTGCCAGCGTCTTTGTATAACCAGGACCTGGCCCTATAGCCAAATGGCAAGCGACATTCGCTAACGTTCAGCAGTCGCTAATACATTATACCCCATTGCATAAAGTTGAAAATCTATCAAATATTACAGATCGTTTTCGTTTGTTTCGTTCGCTATCGCTCAACAGTCTTTACTAGATTTTCAACTTTAAGTGATGGGGTATTTTGAAAATGTATAAGCGAATGCTAAACGTTAACGATTGTCGCTTGCCGTTTGGTTACAGGCTCTGTAGCCATATAACAAACGATAAACACTGAGTAGGCTTTAATAAATTTTCAACTTTATTTGCTTGGATGTACAGTTGAAGATTGCATGTTGTTCTTTCCAGTCGCTGACGCTTAGAAATCTTTAATAGATTTTGAACGTAAGGCTCTGAGGTATAAAGTTGGAAACCTATTGGGGAGTAGCGAGCTTAGGAGTACGATTATCGTGTGCGACTTAGCTAGGGGCAGGTTTATATGAGTTTTGAACTCAGTGAAGTTTCAATTTACTGAGAATCGACAAAAATGGTTAAAGAATAGTGATATCCTTTACTTATTTACGTATTCACTGACCAAGTCAAGGTTGTGAAGTACACTCGCGAGCAAAAGTATAGAATCACTTATGGCGGGCTACACGAGGCTAGTTTTTCAAGCTAGTGTCACTAAGCTAGCAAGCTAGTACTGCTAGCTTCGTGTAGACAAAACTAGCTTCATTTCCAAGCTAGTAAGCTAGTTGACAAGTCAGGACAGTTATGAAGCTAGTTAGTACTGACACTAGCTTGAAAAACTAGCCTCTGAGAAGAAGTTAACAATAATAAAAATGGTACCATTTTAAGGCTATATCTGTTAACTTTAATCGATACCAAATTCCTCAGATCAAAGAAATAGGCAGATAGAGCGCTCAGAACAAGCGAGTGTCTCCACCAAAGTTAATACAAAATCAAAATCGAATACAAAGTCGCGACAGTACCAAGCTGCGCGTCGTTGTTGTTGTTTGCCAAAATATGCCGCCACGTGTCTTTAACCATTGTAAAAGTTGTTCTCAAAAACAAAGAAAACATTATGGAATGTAATTCGATTTGATTTTGTATTAACTTTGGTGGACCCACTCGCGTGTTCTGAGCGTTCTATCTGCCCATTTCTTTGATCTGAGCCAAATTCATTCAAATAACGCCATTATTTAAGGAGCTAATATCTGGTTGACCGAGTTCGCTCAGTTTTTAAAATGTCTATATCTTGGAAACCGAGCTTTTCTCGAACCTGGAACCTTGATAAATCGATTCCTTGAGCCGAAAAACCCCTAATCTGTAACTTTCATGAAAATCCTTGAAACCGTTTCCGAGATCTCGATTCTAAATAAATATACAAGAATTGCTCATTTATAGATATTAGAATAGATTAGATAGATAACGGATCAATTCGAAGTGATTCCTTTCTTTTGCTAGCTAGTGTATTTTAGTATTGTTGCTCAATTTTAGTCCACAGTGATTTTGAATCACGTGTGTATAATAATGTTAATAATTTATTTTTAGGTTTTACTTGTTAAGTTATATAAAAGACCAGTGAATAAAATACTTAATGTTTTTGTAGAAATGACTTTTATTCCACAATCCACTCGTAAAAGTTAAAACCTTACCTTACCTTTAAAAGTTAATTTTGTAAAAAAGATAAGGGTTAATTTGAAATAAAATACAAAATGTAAAAAATTAAGTCATTTATTAAAAATCAGTCTTTGGATGCTCGAAACATATTCCGATGAATAAATTTTAAGCTTTTGTAGTCCGTATCACAAAATAAATTCAACAAATTACATGAAAATATTCGTTCAAATTGTAAAAAATGTTACAATTTTTGCAAAACAAAACTTCACCTTAATTTTTTTGATTTGTTTACGTAATATTTACAATTATTTTAAATATTTTTTTATACTTCATAACTTTTTTTTTAATTCACTCATTTTTCTAACTTATTGATCGAGTGAATTGTACTGATTCTATAATATAAAAATAAAAAAAAGATGATTTACATTACAAAATCAGTATAATAATTTAACCTTAAATCTAAAGTACAGGGTGAAACAATGATACAAAAGAAATTAAAACACTCATAAACTATTTCTCCTCCAGTATTTATTTCCTGAGATCGGTATAAAAGATTATCACATTATTTAGAAGAACAAAAAAAAAATGGTATTTTGTACAAAAAATAATTAAACAACGGTTCACATCTAGCGTAATTTTATTTGCTTTAATATAACAATAAGTATCGCGTTGCGAAAAAAGTAACTTTCGACAAGACTGCCTTGAAACGAGTGCCTTTTTTGAGGCGATTGACAATTAAAGCCTTTTCTTAAAAACCTAAATTAAATGTATATTCTTGGTGTATTGTTTCAACTACATAGTTACTTCCATACAGGTAGTCTACCATAACGTCTCAAAACTAGTCTTGTTCCAGTGAGTGAACGAGATGGCGATAGACGACTTGTATAGCTCTGTCTCTTTCCAACACTGGTACTAACCTGGCTTTAAGACGTCATGGGACACCAGAAGGGGTATTATAACGTCTTAAAACCAGGCTTGTTTCAGTGAGTGAAAGTGACAGAGCTATAAGTCGTCTAGCGCCGTCTCGTTCACTCACTGGAACAAACCTGGTTTTAAGACGTTGTAATACCTCTGATCTTAAAAAAAATATCTAAATACATATACTCAGATCAAAGAAATAGGCAGATAGAACGCTCAGAACACGCGAGTGTCTCCACCAAAGTTAATACAAAATTACATAGAATTACATTCCATAATGTTTTCTTTGTTTTTGAGAACATTTTTTACGATGGTTAAAGACACGAGACGGCATATTTTGGCAAAAAACAACAACGACGCGTAGCTTGGCACTGTCGCGAATTTGTATTCGATTTTGATTTTGTATTAACTTTGGTGGACCCACTCGCGTGTTCTGAGCGTTCTATCTGCCCATTTCTTTGATCTGAGTAAATATACATAAAGGTCGAATCAATATCGCGCTTGACTTTATAAAAGAAACTGATTTCAAGGCAGCGTCGATAAAAGCGACAAAGATTTAACCTCTACAGATTACTAATAAAAATATGTTGTCACACCTTAATACTAAAATGACAAACGTAAGTATATTTTCTTTTACATAATATATAAAGAGAGAGTTATATATCTAGTAGATACATAATGTAAAGAGTTATATTATGTAGATTTTAAATAGGTATTGAATAGAAAAAAAGGCAGCACTGAGAAATAGCTAAATTCGTTCGCGTACTGCCCTAGAACTACCCAGTTTTATTTTACCCGACCCGACGTCGAAAAAACCTACTAATTTTTTTTTAATTATTTTAAATAAGCGAATTCGGCGACTTATTCCCAGAAAGATCGAGTTATAATATAAAAATCAAATTCTTTTTGTTTGTCTCGCTAAAACTCAAAATATATTCGACATACTTATATTTATTATTTGGATAAAATTATGTCGTTGTTTTTACATATTTTCAACGTTTGTTTACAATAAAATTGCGATAAATATGTAAACGAAAATTACCCTCGTGCAAAACTAGGGTATTTAAATCATATTTTTTTTAAATTTTTGCTTATAATTTCAATCTAATTTCTAACAACTGTTCGAAAAGCTTTCCTCGCACAGTTTCTTTTTTACTAAATGCAATAAAGAAAAGTAGGTTTAAGCAGCTATGTATACAAAATTTGTATACTACTACATAATGCAGTCTAAATGCTACAAAAGCAAACGTTTCAAATAGACGATGAATTATATGGACCTGGTAGAACTTTAGAAAGTTATTGAAATGGTTTTTTTTTTCATAAGATTTTCTTTGGGTTGTGTAGATATAATTTTCCATCTTTTATGTAAAAAAAAAACACACTGCCACCGTTATATCATAAAAATTAAAGAATTCACATTTTACAATGGTATTTCCCAAAATTTTTCATCAGGCCACATTTTTCGTGTAATAGTTACAACAACGATTATTTATCAAGCTAATTCCTCGTTTTATTTATCCGCCTTCATCCAAAAACAAACCTTGTGAGTAAAAAGTTTACGCGCATATTCCTATAACAGACCGTGAACAAGCGTTCATACGAATAAGAACCTTAATTTAATGCAAATAAAAATCAGTTTCCAATGAAGCGTAACTGAACTAACTCTAAGTATGCTCTACAGATTCGCCTAAGATTTTTGCATTATTAAGACATTAATTCCGTGTTTTGGAAGCCACAGAACATTTCTCCTAAAATATAATAATAGTCATAATTACGTATAACATACATACTCGTACATAATATAAACTCACCTTCAAAATGAGGGTAGATTATTATTATACAGAAAAATACAGTTTGAACACTGAAGTTGATTTACAAAAGGTCATTTTCTAAATATTGGTGTATTATTAACACTATTTTATTATAACTTAATGCAGTTGAATAAACGATCTATAACTAAGTTGAATAGCGATGTGAACAAATATGTATATTTCGAGTTCTAAGACATCAGTTTTTTTTAACAAAAAACGGTAGCAATTTAAAGTCGACAATTTTTCGGTAGTAAAAATAGTACGTACTGTGAAAGACGACTTATTTTTATCGATATTCTAAACTGACATAGCCATTAATTAGAACTTAAACCGGTATTTTTACCGTGTTTTTTATCCGTTTTGAAGTTCCATATTTCAGTTTGCAACAGTAAGATATTGCAGAGATAATTACAAATGCAATTAAGCTTTAACTACAGATTTATTATATACGAAACTATCGAGCATAGTCCACCATATACAATCACAATTTATGCTATATAAAACAAAAATTGCTGACATAAATCCAAACGTACAAATCAAATGCTAACATTAAAAAAAGTTATATAGAACCTCAGATCAAAGAAATAGGCAGATAGAACGCTCAGAACACGCGAGTGTCTCCACCAAAGTTAATACAAAATCAAATAGAATTACATTCCATAATGTTTTCTTTGTTTTTGAGAACAACTTTTACGATGGTTAAAGACGTGACGGTATATTTTGGCAAAAAACAACAACGACGCGCAGCTTGGTACGACGCGTAGCTTGGTACTGTCGCGACTTTGTATTCGATTTTGATTTTGTATTAACTTTGGTGGAACCACTCGCGTGTTCTGAGCGCTCTATCTGCCTATTTCTTTGATCTGAGTATCGAACATGAAAAAAAAAAATTAACTCAGTATCTGAAAAATTGAAAATATTTACTTATTGACATCTGTGGCGATGGCTGGGTTACAAACTTAAAAAATATCTTATTATATATATTTATAATATTAAAATGTAATCAATAAGAAAACAGTATATATCTGAAGTTTTAGCATAGAGATGTATGTATTCATTAATGATTGAGTACATAGTTTGACTGTAGTTTGAATGTATTTTTATCAGTGTAGTATTGTGAAACAATATCTGATTAGTTATTACAATCTGGTGATACTGTTATTTATAAAAAATTGTCACCAACGACGATATAATACTAGACTCCTAATAACAGGCGACCGATGTCTGTCAACACATTAGGCAAAAAAGTCTTATATTCGTCTCATTTCGACCAATCCTGTGAGCCGTAAACATACGTTGAGACAGAACAGACCTTGAGTTAGCCAATCACAACGCAGTACCCCGTCCCCCTCGCTTACGTAGTACCTCAGCGAGTTGACAGAATAATTTTTGTTCCTTAGATCGTGCATGCGTAGTCTAGTATTATATCGTCGTTGATTGTCACCAACATAACATATTGAACATAAAAACTCAATATGTATTAAATTGCTAACAAAACACTAAAGTACTAAAAATAAACAATTATGCTTTTGATACAGATCAGCTTTACATCTCCTACAAGTTTAAATAATATTGGTTTTTCATCTGGGTATTAATTTATACACTGTCTAATGTTAATTATAACATATTAATGCCTCAATTTGTTGTAATATTCTTTCACAGTTTTAATAATGCCGTGTTTTTGAACCATATTTCACGTGAAACTTTTAAAACAATTATATTTTCGGACTAATCTAAATTAAACAGAATTTGACTATAAATAAATTCGAACTTAACTAAAATATAAATTACTTTCTTCAACTTTCGCTTAGAATTTAAATCGTTAGATCGTACCAACTTAGGCCGCGTGAAAAACGTCTACACTGAACAAACGAACCAGAAATCCTGTTTCAAAATGAAAAATAAATTTTAAATCTAATTTAACTATCTAATAACGACGTTACAATCTAAGGATTTAAATCCTTGGCTTTCACTTTAATGTGTCTTCACGTTTTTTTTTTTTGTATGTCATTACATGAAATTGCATTACAGAAATATCGTACCACGAAATTTCCGCAGGACAGGTGGTGGCACGGTTCTGTTTAGGATTCTTGACATATATTGACTTCAGTTGCGATGGAAAAGTAACTTTCAATATTTTTTTGCTATTTTTCTACACATCATGTGTAATAAAACTTTAAAACTAATACTAAATGTACAATCAGTAAACATTTTGGGGCACCAACTTATAACTAAACTAAAATAATGTTACAGAACTTAACTCATTCATTCGACTTTGTAAATGATTTATTAATCAATGTATTTTAATACAAATGTAATCGAAATAGAGTACATATTTCAATGCGTGAGTTCTCCCGTGGCCTTTTTGCAAATCTGTACTTTATTTCAATGATTTAGATATTAAAATACATTAAAAAATATAAGAGCCTTTGACGAGCGGTCGCCTTAACAGCAAAACAATATTACTTAAATAACAAACGAACAGTCGTTTAAAAACTTATTCAATTTTCAACCTTAACCGTGTTAAAACACTGTCCAATTTTTTAAACTAACTTATTTAAATACAGAAATTAAAAATCTAACAGTAACATTTGTGTATTTTATTTAAAGTTACAATTCAACTGTTTTTAGATAACAAACCATTGTAATTTTACATTACTAGTATTTTTTGCTAGAGTGAAATGACACGACACATCGAAAGAACTAAATATTCTTCGTCTTACTCGCACGTTTATGACCGTGACTACTTCTTCAGCGTTTAGACTAACAGAAGTATTAACCTCTTAAGTCTTATAAAATGTCTAGATTCCGTGTTCAAAACAAAAAAAGTAACGTTTTTAGTGAAGCCACTTCTTTATATATGTATGAGTGGGCGTCTCGCATAATTTACAGCTTGGCTAGAACGTCTTGAAACGGAACTAATCTTTTTGTTTCTGACAACGTTTTAAAATCTTTGATATTTGATGTAGGTAAACAAAGATGCAGGTTTGTTTGATTTATTAAGTGAAAATAAATAAAATAAAATCTTTCAATGTGCTGGTAGCGAGAGCACAGTGGCGACTTTCTGTTTTCTACTGTTTTTTGCCAAGCTGTAAATGTTTTCCTTGCAAATATACGTAGGAATCGAAGGAAGGGGGATAATTTTTCTTCCGTATTTTTGGCTTCAAATCTTAGTGGTTTTCTAGGAATCTGGACAGTTCATAATTTAAGCGAGCTAGCTTCTACTATCAAATGAAAATCGTTTGTACTACTACGAAATTATGATTAAATTTGACTGACTTACGTCGTCGTGGCGAGCGTGTTTTGATTCTTATTTACCCGTAGGTACATTACAGTACGTTTTATATCATAAGTCGCAGTGATAAGGCTGATTTTCACTTGTAGTTGAAACCGGTCGAACAGTAACCTAGCTAGCAATACAGTATTGGAACATGAAACTGTAGTTTTTGCTAAGAATACAATTTTTCATATTATATTTTAAGATAGTTGGTTCGTGTATTAATTTAGTTCAACGCAACGTGACGGATAATCTGCTGGCTGCAACCATTTTGTTGTTGAATTTCTTCTTAAAATTCTCAGCTGCGATCGTAGTTTTGAAAGTAATCTTCGCTGTTCTTTCATCTTTGTCCAGTATCAAACTCTGGAACATGAATCCGTGGAGGTATTTGTTTCAATTTTTTTTACTATCTAATCTTATTCGAGAACTTAGGAATATTTTTTAATCTATGGTTAAGTTACAATGCTGTCAAAAAATAAGAAAAATGTTAAGTAATCTATACATGGCAATACACAAAATAGGTGGAATACATAATGTGAAATGTGTGTAGAATATGATTTAGAAAAATATTAAAATATTCCTGAAAAATAATAATTAATATTTTATCTTACTGACTAGAACAAATAAGTCTATTACAATCTTAAATTAAAACAATCACTTAACACTTTTCCTAGTTTTATAAATAATACAATTTTAATACCTCTATAAAAGTCATAGTTATAAATAAAAAAATGGTAACTATTAGAAAAAATAGTTTCATACAATTTAGTGGAACTATAGCTAAGCTACACAGAGTATTTTAAAATTACATATATTAAAAAAAAAATACTACAAAATACACGGCGCCTAAGCCAGAAATACAGTAAATATCAGTCGCTCTGATATGTAAATACAATATTAAAATTGTATTATTAATATAAAATATTACAGGATTGTAACAAAGCACATGCAATTCATTTAAAATACATAATAATATAATAGAAAACGTGACACATGATCATTTTTTGTAACATATTTTGTAGATCATGCGATAAACAACCTCGTGAACAAAGAGTTTCATTTATCTTTTAACAAATAATAACGCAATATTTTACGCAATGTCTTACCCCCGTATCTATACACAAGTAAAAGGTTTTACTTGAGTAAATGTAATTTAAAGAGATGATTTTTAATAAGTAGTTTAATAATTGTTGAAGTTTGAACTGTAAGAATTTAGAATATACCTTTGCTTTTTCTTTTACGGTACCCACTTTGTTAAAATTCAGGTCTATTGCTTAAAAAAAATTGCACAAGTAATTGCTTAAGCTAAAGAAATTACTTTCACTTGACTATAGATACGGCAGTAAGATACATAACAAGCCCTACCTTTAGGGTGATTCGAACAACCCCCGGATATCTACCATAACGTCGAGTGAGAGTAGTTGCACTGTGGGAAAGAGAAAGAGCTATACAAGTCGTCTAGCGATCTCGTTTCCACAGAGGTACTACAATCGCTCGACGTCATGTTAGACTTCCTTACCTCTATAAAAATTCGTTAAGTTTAGGTAAAATCGATAATTGAATACAAGGTGTATTTTTATCATAAACATGTTAGTGTACGCTTTTTCATCAATATGCCAGTATATAATATGATTGGCATAATACTTCATATAAAATATATATTATATAGCCGTCGCAGACATTAAATTTATCTTATTGCTAAACTCATAAAAAAGCTAAAACTGTTATTGTCACAAATAAATTATATATCACAGATTTGTGCTATGTAAATAATAGAATTTATTTAATTGGTAATTTTAATTTTTAAAACTAGCATGTCACAAAAATAGTATTAGCTTAGAAAAATAATATAGAGGTTTATTAATTTGTTTTAGCTTAAAAATATTATAAACTTCTTCGATATTTGATTTTTGTGCCAAAATATTTTTTTGTGATATGTGTTAATTTTAATTTTAAATGGAGATACTCGTATTTTTAAAATACCATAATTATATTATTCCATCCGGTCCGTTTTGGCCCGTTTATATTCACGCTATCAGTGTTTAATAAAAACACAAGTCTATCGACTATCCTGGACCTCATGTTATGTTTTTTTTTTTTATTATAATAGAGGATGTTTAGTGAAAAAATTAATAAACCTGCATATTAATTGCCATTTAATAATATAATATTAAAGTCTGTATACTACAGTGTTTAACTAAGTAAATATATGTACATATAAATATATATCACACATTTATATCACAGTGAGTTTATAATCAATAGGTTAGGTGGTTCGAATGTACAACATGGCTTTAAAAGCACTTCTTGAATTATTTTATTATTTTTAAGAAATATAAATTCTTTGGCCTTTGTATTTTTTGTTAATATCTATTAGTTTTATTTTTGTGCCTATTTTATAAATAATTGTTTTTTATATGTAATAAAAATATGCTTCATACCAAATATGGTAAAATAAGATACCATTTCAATCTTAGTGTAAATAATGTGACGACATTGGACGTCATCAGCGTTTACAGGTTATTCTAAACAGAATATAATAACCTGAACACCCATATTACACAAAGTAAATAAAGTAAATAGCAGATCAGACTGCGAGTGTCTATCTGCTATTAAATATGACGTCAAATAAATGTCTATACGTATAATTCGTAATAAATATGACGTCAAATAAACGTCTATACGTATAATTCGTAATAAATGTAACGTCAAATAAACGTATATACGTTTATATGCCGAACACTGCATTATCTGTATAAAACAATGTCATGTTTAATTTCATACAAAATAATTATTGTAAAAGAAAATACACAAAAAAATATCAGACTCTCCTTTCGAACTGTTATATTTTATTTTTCTATGTTTTTTTTGTCTGTAGGTATTTTTAAATATGTATTTGTTTTGGGAATGGCTAATTTTTAGTATCATTTCATTTTTCTCGCATCTTGCCTGAAATATTTTTTATTATTTCCTCTATTTTTCTTTTTCACTTTTCTTTGTCTAACTGTCTACATTGGAGCTTTGAGTTCAACCCGATGCTTATTCCTAACCTCATGAAAAATACCGGAATTTATTGTTTCAAACTAGTAACAATACAATGATTAAGCTTAACAATAACTAGCCATTCTAAAATCAACTTAATTTTTATTTCACATAAAGTTGATATTTTGTTCCTAAAATCTTATAAGTAAAAAAATCTTATTGCCACTTTCAGAATTCATGAAAGTTATAATTTTATATTTCAAAGGACTTTGTCGATTTTCACTTTGATTATGTATCTTTGAAAGATTTAAATACCTATAATGATCATTATTTTTACTTTCAGTATAATGACTAGAAGTAATTTTCTTTGAAGTAATAACATTTATTTCAGTTTTGATTCCCTTCTGACACTACATAATGCGTGCTATAGAAGCAGAAAATACCTAGCAATCTTCAATTTACTTTTCAAATCGACACCAAAATTAAATCCAAAACACGATCCATCAAAAAACCAGCCATCCGAACCACCTACCAAAAGAAAAAAAGAAACAATTCAAATAATAAAACAATCCTAAAATACTAATTACCTGTACATCATTGCCAGCGAGGGTCTTCAACCGCGTGTCAGTCATTCCATGAGGTAAGTTAGCCACCGTAGCAATATTCCCCGAGTCTTCTAACAACGTATCCTCATCAATTTCCGAATCGCTTTCAAACTGAATTTGTGGTTCATCTTTTTTTATTACAATTCTATTATTCTCTGTGCCTATAGCGGTTCTGACTGCCCGGCTAAAAATACCCGGGTTCGGTTTTGTCGGGTCGGCTTTGACCTCGATTCTTGAGAAAACTGAAGATGCCGATTTCTCTTTCGGCGCTTTCCTTTGTAGTATAACGCGTCTGTTTGTGAATGAGCCTTTTTTCTCGGCCTCTTCTTTTGCTTTTTCGGCTTGCTGGAAAGAAATATAATCAATTTGACTGGCCTGTTGGTCTAGTCACTAGACCAACAGGCCACTAGACTCTAGTGGTTAATGACCCTGACTGCTATGCCGGAGGTCGTGGGTTCGTTTCCCACCCGGGACAAATGTTTGTGTGATGAGCACGATCATTTGTTCTATGTCTGGGTGTAATTTACCTATAATGTGTATGTATTTAGAAATATATAAGTATGTTTATCAGTTGTCTAGTACCCATAACACAAGCTCTGCTTAGCTTGGGACTAGATGGCGTTGTGTGATAGTTGTGGAATATTATTATTATTATTTGTGCATTGCATTTATTTTTCTCGGCTGGCCGGGTACCCGGGAAGCCGGGAGATACTAATAGCACAGGCCTAAGCCAAGTGACTATCAGATGGGTTTTGTATTATTATTAATTATACAATAGATGGCGCAACTTCATCGCAAAATGTTCAAACGAGGAGATTAAAGATTCGGCCTCAACGAGCAGTGTTGCGATGACCTATTTAGTGTGGCGTTCTGGAGTATTCATCCCGAAAAAAGCAGATTCGAGTAAGGTCAATTTTTATTTCCTCAAATAAAGTTTACGGTACCTACACGACACTGCCGTTTATGCAAAACTAATATTTAAAATTTTAATCACTTGTTGTGTGGTTGATCATGTTAAAACTAAGGGTGACTTTTACCAACGGTTAAACATGTTTAACTGTTGGTAAAAGTCGCCTTAAATGAATAAATTTTGTAAACAAGTTTTGTCTCATTAAAGACGAATCACACATCACTTGCCGTCCGCTTACCTAAATAATAAATAAACCCATTCGGCTTTATTACAAAACGTGGTTTAACTTAGACCAAGCTTTAGATCAAAAATCAATTTTTGAATTTCTTTATTCTTAATAACTTTATTCCAACTGCTATAAAATTCTAAAATGCACATTGACAACTTAGACCGGGATCTAAATTCGGTTTTTGTATTAATAACTGTACGACAGTAGAAATAAAGTTCGAAATTCAAAAATTCATTTTTGATTTAAAGCTTGGTCTAAGTTAAACCCACGTTTTGTAATAAAGCCGTCTATGTTTCAAATTGACGTACCTCTTTCTCGTATGTTATCCTCTGCCTGGATTTAACAGTCATGTCCAGTTTTGATTTTACCTGAAACAAAAACACACATAGAAGGAGTAATAAAAGTGATATTATAGGATATTTGAGGAAGACTGTATTTTTGAAAAATTAAATTCGTTTTAAAGTTACCTTTGGTTTTTTAACTTCAACGGGTGGTTCCGTATCTTCCGCTACTGTCGAGCTTGTTACGACTGCTCGACGCGGAGGGGACTTCTCTGTAACAAAAACATTGAGAAATAGTATTACTACTAAATTAGACTCGTTTTAAACTTCCCAATAATAAAGATTTCAACTCAGATCAAAGAAATAGGCAGATAGAGCGCTCAGAACACGCGAGTGGGTCCACCAAAGTTAATACAAAATCAAAATCGAATACAAAGTCGCGACAGTACCAAACTACGCGTCGTACCAAGCTGCACGTCGTTGTTGTTTTTGCCAAAATATGCCGTCACGTGTCTTTAACCATCGTAAAAGTTGTTCTAAAAACAAAGAAAACATTATGGAATGTAATTCGATTTGATTTTGTATTAACTTTGGTGGAGACACTCGCGTGTTCTGAGCGTTCTATCTGCCTATTTCTTTGATCTGAGAATTTCAAATTATCTTTTTAGAATTGCAATAATTAAAAAAAAAAACAAACATCCGAATTGAGAACCTCCTCCTTTGGGAAGTCGGTTAACCAAAGATTTGGTAACCTTTGTTTCAAAAATTCTCTACAAAGTTTTAGATCTATTTTTCTTTTATTAAAAAAATTCCCTACACTAGGATTTTCTCCTGTATTTAGCTGCATGTACTATACATAGGAACTCACACAAACACCTAGACCCGGAACAACTACTTACAGGTCATACAAATACTAGTTTTTTCCTGTGGTTTCACTCTCACTTCTCGACTTCTATTTTGTCGTAGCGTGATGTTATATAACCTATAGACTTCCTCGATAAATACACTATGTACTGTTACTGCTAGCCTACATCATCCCACTGCTGGGCAAAGGCCTCTCCCCATGACTTCCAGTTTTCACGATCCAGGGCCAAAGTGGACCACTGGTCATAGGTTTTATCAAGCTCGTCCCGCCATCTTCTACGAGGTCTACCGCGGCGCCTTCTGGCTGTGTCAGGGCTCCACAAAGTGGTTATTTTGGCCCACAGCTCATTGGGCATGCGGCAGACGTGGCCGGCCCAAGCCCATTTCAGTGCAGCGGCCTTTTGACCAACGTCAGCAATTTGTGTTTTGGAGCGTAGTGTGGTGTTGCGTACGCGGTCTGAGAGTTTGACGCCTAGAATACTCCGCTCCATTGCACGTTGGCAAACCTTGAGTTTGGACTTTTGAATGTTTGTCAAAGACCAAGTCTGGGATCCATAGGTCAAAATGGGAAGAATGCACATGTCCAGAATTTTCCGCTTGAGTGTCAAAGGAAGACTTCCTTTCATAAGCTCTTTCATGGACCAGTAGCTTTTCCAGGCATTTTCGGTTCGTCTTGCGACTTCCGCATCTTGTCTGGACTGGAAAGAAACTATCTGGCCCAAGTAGATGTATTCCTGGACATATTGCAATTCTTCACCATTTACTCTGATCCTATGCTTAGTGGTGTTTGTCATCAGTTTGGTCTTCGACATATTCATCGCCAGTCCAACCTCAAGGCTTGCATTGCTGAGTTGATTCAACATTAGCTCAAGTTCTGTCGCTGTAGAAGAGAATACGACAATGTCGTCTGCGAAGCGAAGGTTTGTTAACCGCACCCCACCGATTTCAATGCCGCTTCTCTCCCAACAAGCCGTTAGCTTTCTGAAGATCTCTTCAAGGGCGCTATTGAAAAGCTTGGGTGAAAGCGGGTCTCCTTGCTTTACACCTTTTTCTATGGAAAACGATGGTCCGGGATTTTGTAGTTTTATTGCAGCTGTGCTGTTTTGATAGATTTTACGGAGTAGGTTGATGTAGGTGGGTTCAATTTCCTGGTTAACCAGGGCGTCAAATATAGCTTTGTGAGACAAACTGTCGAAGGCTTTTGAATAATCAATGAAGGCAAGATATATCGGCATGTTAAACTCATTATGTTTTTCAATTAATTGATTTATGGCATGTAGATGATCGGTGGTGGAGAGGCCTGGTCGAAATCCAGCTTGTTGAGGAGGTTGATGTTTTTCTAGTTGGGGTGAGATACGGTTGTCGATTACTTTAATAAAAGCCTTATACAAATGGGATATAAGACTGATTGGTCGATAATTGTTGAGGTCTGATTTATCACCCTTTTTATGTAATAGGGTTATATTAGAATGGCAAAACCCATCCGGGAATTTACCTGTTTTAAGGATACTATTAAACAAGTTAGTTATTACTGGCAGAAGAGTAGGTTCACCTATTTTCAAAATTTCGGTGCTTATTCCGTCTTCGCCGGGTACTCTGTTGTATTTCATTTTACAGAGTGCGGCGTGCACTTCATAACCAGTAATGGGGGGAATTGTATCTGGACAAGAATAGTGTATGCTGGGTTCTGAGGGCTGATAGTTTGGATTGGAATATAACGATTTATAGAAACTTGTGCAGATATGTAAAATTTTGTCTCTACTTCTATGCTTTTGGCCGTTGTTGTCTTTGAGACAATTAATCCACATTTTACCCTTACTGATGCCTTGTTTGGCTATTTTCAGGGAACGATTCTTTTCTAAAGCTATTTGTATTAGTTTGGTGTTATAAGACCTAAAATCCTTCCTGATGCTGCGTTTGACTTCTTTATTTTTGTTTTTGTATTCAGGGTTTCTCTTATTTGCGCTTAGGGCCTGTCTTTCATCTATGAGAATGATGGTGTCTGGTGATAGTTTTTTGATTTTATTTGGTAATGCCTTGATTTTTCTGCTTGCTGTTTTAACACTATAGATAATATTTTCAAATTGTTCTTGTACCTCCTCGGTTTTTAAATCTAAAGTACTGAAGCTATTTTTTAATTCTAAATTAAATTGTTGTTTATTGCCTAAAAGTGATTCTTTGGATAGGCGTTTTATTGTAGTTGTAAACAAACGTTTTCTGTGCAGTTTTAAATCGAAAAATAGAGTTGCACGGATAGGTCTGTGATCAGAATTAAATCTAAATTGGTTGAGAACTTGAATGTTTTTTAAAATTCGATGGTGTGAGGACAATACGTAATCGATTTCGTTCCTAGTATTTCCATCTGGGGAGACCCATGTCCATCGTCTTTGCGTTTTTTTGGGATAGAAAGAGTTGCCGATGAGTAGATTTTGGCCAAAAGAAAATTCCAACAGTCGTGTGCCACGTTCATTTCGGCAACCGAGTCCATAGGGCCCTAAGTTACCGAAATTGTCAACGCTTTGTTTTACGCCTATTTTAGCATTAAAATCGCCCATAACAATATTCCACGTCCCACGATGGTCGTCACAAGCTTTGTTCAAGAGATCGTAGAAATCTTCAACCTCTTCGTCTTGGTGTGCTGATGTTGGTGCATATACTTGAATGACTGTTAGGGTTTTACTATCGGAAACTTTAAATTTAAGGAGGGCTATTCTATCTGAGTAAGCTATGAATTCTATGATGTTATCTCTCCACTTTTTTGAAACCATGAATCCCACGCCGTACAAACCCGCTGTTTGTCCGAAATGGTAGAAGATATTATTTTCTCGTTCAACTGTATCTTCCCCTTCTCTGCGCACTTCTGCTAACCCAACTATGTCCCATTTGACATTCTCTTGAAATACACTATGTAACACAAAATTATTTTTTCAATTCGAACCTGAGATTGTTCAAACAATTTTTAAACAAATGAATTTACAATATTACTATTTATGTGGGGATTTAACCCACGACAAGCTGCGCAAGAGTCGATTAACCGTGAAACAGTATCTTTATCTTGTGTAAAAACCGTAAGTTTGTTAAGGCTTCCGTCTTCTTTTGCACAAAATTGAATCGCGTTCGGCCAGTCGATCGTACGTCAAATTTCGGGCTCCCTTCCCGCAATCCCCCGCATACATCCTGCCCACTGAATTATTATAAAACAATTTTGATGCGGTAATAACATTGCTCTACTAAGGATTATTTAAAAGGAGTTATAGAAATTTTTGCTTATTAAGGAGTTTTAATATGACTTGGTTTCAGGGTTGGAAATAAAAACAGCTTTTTTCAAAATTATAAAACAAACAGTTCAAAATGTTTTAAATAAGTTTTTTTTTTAGTTTCTGGTTATTTTTTAAAATTAATTCCACCTTGTTTGTTGATGTCTAAACGTATAAATCAATTATGTTTCATTTCTAGTTTATATTTTTTCAAATTTACCTTTTGAAATGATTTTTTTTACGAAAAAAGATCAAGCATTATTTCATTTATTATAGTGTCAATAAAAGTTAAAAATATGACATAACAATGGCATTAAACTGGAAAGGTTTTATGTCAAACTATTTAGACTCCTGAATATTAATTTATTTTCATTTTAATATGCATTCATCTGCCTTAAAAAGTAGTTGAAACGGGTAATAAAAAACACTGTTTAATTTCAAACTGTTTTAAACAGGTGTTTTAAAACAACTTGTTTTAATCATGCCAACCCTGCTTGGTTTGTCACAATACGAGTATCACACAAGTGTTTAATACTATTTAAATACTCTCATAGGTTAAATTCTGTTAGGTCAGTGCAGCAGTCATGTTGGCAAAAGAAGATGCGGGACACGTGAGAGAGAGGACAGCGTAAACCTTACATCCCAGCCGCAGTGGTAAACCCAGAACGTAAAAGGCTATTAAAGAACGCCGTGAATTTAAGTCAGTACAACTGTGACAGTATCTCCCACTTGGCCTGGGGAGGACTCATTTGATGATTTTATCATGAAAAAAAAGTCATGGGCCATGCCCGGGTCGACATTGTGTTCTACGAGCGCCTCAAATAGCGTCAGCATGATGACGGGGTTCCCCTCTAGAGGGCTAAAGCCTGCTGGCGTCGCGGTACTCATTACCGTGACCCCGGAACATAAAGGGCTATTTGAAGGACACCGTGGATTTTAGTCAGTACAAATCTGACAGTCCCATCCAAGGACTGCACTCCTTGTCATAGGCACAGTCCATTACCACCGGGAGACAGAGAAACCAACGGTTTTGTTACTTGCTGGATTTTAATGAAGGAGCAAGCGAACGTGAATGTGAGGTGTGAACGTGAATGTCAATAAGTTCGAAAATAGTTTGAACATGTTTTTTAAATTGCTTAACGATAGCAAGTTAAAAAAACAGCTTCAAGCGATTTTCGACCTTATTGACATTTATGCAAAAACCGGATTTTAATGAAGGAGCAATGTTAGCGAACGCGAAAGTGAGAAAAAACAAACTAAATTTTAAATGTCAATAAGGGCGAAAATCGCTTGAAGCTGTTTTTTTTAACTTACTATCGTTAAGCAATTTAAAAAACATGTTCAAACTATTTTCGACCTTACTGACATTTATGCAAACACCGGATTTTAATGAAGGAGCAATGTTAGCGATCGTGAAAGTGAGAAAAAACAAACTAAATTTTAAATGTCAATAAGGGCGAAAATCGCTTGAAGCTGTTTTTTTAACTTGCTATCGTTAAGCAATTTAAAAAACATGTTCAAACTATTTTCGTTCTTACTGAAATTTATGCAAACGCCGATTTTAATGAAGGAGCAATGATAGCGATCGTGAAAGTGAGAAAAAACGAACTAAATTTTAAATGTCAATAAGATCGGAATTCGCTCCAACTTGTTTAGTTACTTCTCCATATCTTTTAACAATAATCGGTTCACAACTGAAAATTCTGTAGGAAATTTGACAATTAATTCCTCTTTTCTACCCCTATAGGCCGAGTTTAATTTTGATATTTAAATGGGACCAACTTTCAGATAAACTCTGTCCAACAAAAAAAAAGATTTTTTGATATTGGACCACCTTAGAAAAAGTAAAGAATGGTCATAAATAAAAAAAAATAAAAAATATATACATGTCGAATTGAGAACCTCCTCCTTTTTTTCCGTCGGTTAAAAAATATATTTTAACATAATAAAGTAGAGCAACCTGAGATGCGTAACTGCGCGTCATCACCGTTAGAGCGAGAGAAGGTGCGAGAGAGAGGGACCAACAAAAATTCGTCGTGGACCTCACGTCCGATCGCTCCGGCCGTCCACCGCACAGAGTACTTTTATTAATAGGGCATAGAGATCTAACTTCACGGGTTTTTCGGGCAATGGACAACAGCGACATCTAGTGTTCTCCGACGACAACTTTTCTGTATATAGTTATATATATATATAGGTATATACACAGCTTGCTCATTCCTTTTAGAGTTTTAATTAACTAATAATACATTAGTAAAAAACTAAAACATATTTGTTAAGTAATTTTATTTATTTCACCAACTATGAGGCCTTTTACAGTGTTTTTTACATTACTTTCTAGCCACTTGATATTTAGGTATCGATGTCACTGATAGTATCTTGCTTTCCAGTGAGAATTTTATTAGCTTGGAAATAACACACGGATACACTACTTTAGAATAGGACCAAAAGCAGAAAATGCAGGAAAATAACGAGCCGCACCAAACGAGAATCCAAATTTTTCTGCTAAGTGCAATGTGACACTGACATTTTATTGACGTATTGAAAAGACATCGCACCTTGCAACAAAGTCACAAATAGCCAAAACTGCAAAATCGACCTAAGTATCCAAATTGCGGCGGTAAGACCCCTCTTTGAGGAGTGGCTGGAGAGAAGTCATGGCGTCCTGACCTACCGCTTGACGCAGGTCCTCACCGGACACGGAAGTTTCGGGAGGTACCTGTGTCTGATGCGAAAGGAGGAGACGCCTGGGTGTCACCACTGCGAAGATCGCCCGGAGGACACGGTGGAGCATACGGTGCAAGACTGCCCAGCTTGGGAGGAGCACCGACGTGTCCTCACGGCTGCGATAGGCGGAGACCTCTCGCGCCCGGCATTGGTTGCGGCCATGCTGCGGGGCGAGACGGAGTGGGAAGCGGTCAGCTCCTTCTGCGAGGCAGTAATGCTCGTAAAGGAGGAGGCAGGCCGCGAGCGAGAGAGGACAGCGTCCTCCCTCCGCCCCAGCCGCAGTGGTAGGCGCCCACGGCGACGGACGTCGCAAGATGATCTCCGGCCACCGTAGGCGCGGGCATGCGGGCAGCGAGTAAAGGGCAACTCGCTGCCCGACCAAGGACCATGCCCGGGTCGACGGCGCGTTGTGTCCCACGCGCGCCTCAAAGAGCGTCAGCATAATGACGGGGCCCCCCTCTCAGAGGGCCAAAGCCTGCCGGGGTCGCGGGATTATTCCCTTACCATAACCCCGGAACTTAACAGGCTATGAAGGACACCGTGGATTTTAGTCAGTAGAAGTCTGATAGTCCCTCCCGCCCTGCCCGGGGTTGGAGGACTCATTTGATGATTTTACCACGCTAAAAAAAAAAAAAAGTATGCCAAATTGTTTCTAATGGTGAACGCACATTTTGCCGCACCGCAGTCTCCGCAGTCTGTTCTCTTACCCAATTCTTTGTATGAAGTTCTATGATCCCTCGCACACCGCATCGCAAATTCAAAGAATTCGGTAAGAAAACAGACTGCGGAGACTGCGGTGCGGCTAAATGTGCGTTCACCATAAACCATGCCTTTACTTGGGGCAACAAAGACATCCGCGAAAGTATCTCGAAACTACACTAGATGGCAGAAGTGCCTTTGTGTTTATTGGCGGTTTTTCCGTGCGTTTTGGGCCGACACCGTTTCATTGTAAGTAGTGCCCCCTCGCCCGCGACTTTATTGAGGTCTTTTTTCGCTCAAAATCTTGGAGCAACAAAGGCATAAAACATAACAGTCATAAAACTAAATAACTTCTGGTGCAACAAAGTCACAGTTCAGGACATTTTTTTTTTGTTATATTTTCTTTTAATAAGATTTCTTTGGCAATTAAATACAAGATTTTTACGTATAAGTATAGCCAACTAAAAAACAATAAAGGAGATGGTATCAAAATTCACCCAAAATCAAAGATGTGATCGATACGGTCAAACTGTATGCCGATAGATTCTCTAGAACTATATTAATAATCGTACCAAGTTTCAACATCCTAATCCATGGGATATCGGAGTTATGAGCTGTCAAAGTGTGCAAAAAATATCCATCTTGTTCCTTGAGATTTCACGTTTGTGCTGCTAAAGTACTCATGCTGCCGATTATATTGCGTACCAACGACGCCTCAGATGTTATTAAACGGTATTACAAAAAAACTACTGTTAGACGTTCTAGTTCATTGTGACATTCTAGTATTAAGCTTGAAGTGATATATTGTTTCTCCAACGATTGAAGGACTGAGGCGCTATGAGAGAATATACGTATATGGGTGTCCGTAACTCTTCTGGCTTCTATCGCATATGCTGCTTGTATAATGCCCATGCATTCCGCCTGGTAGACGGTGTTGTACATTCCCAGCGGGCTGAATATATTTATGTTAAGGTCGTGTGAGAAGAGTGTGGGTTGTGCTCAGGTTTGTTCTGGGCCACCAGACCAATGAGCCGTACGTGACTGTCGGTCAGTATGACAGTGAGTGGTCTTGGGACTGATCCCCCAATTCCTGCCAAGCATTCGCTTGCAACTGCCACAGGGATATGCTGGCTTTTGTAGTGATGTAGTTGATGAGTTTTGCCCAATTCAGCTGTTTATCCAAAAAGATGCCCAGTTATTTGGTTTCAGTTGATGGGCTTAGGGTGGTTCCAAAGAAACGTGGAAGTCGTCAGCTTCCTCTTTTTTGTGAAGAGGATCAGCTCGGTTTTTGAAGGATTTACTGATAGCTGGTTTTTGTTGCACCAGTCCTCCACTATTTTCAATGCTTGGCGCATGAGGTTGCACGGGGTATTTTCGTGATGGTTATATCGTCGGCATACCCTACAGAGAAGTACAGCAAGTAACATAATATAAACGTTCTTGTAGTTGGTTGTAACTTTGAAAAGTTAATTGGGGATTACGGTTTATGACGTAATAAAAAAAAACTAATTACTTAATCTTGTTCAAACCAATTTTCAATTGAAGTTTGCATGGTAATGTACATCATATACTTTTTTTAGCTTTATAATTCACTTGTTTTAGAAGTTACAGGAGGGGGACACACATTTTACCACTTTGGAAGTCTCTCGCGCCAAAAAAAATGATATTAGTAAGCTCAATATCATTTTTCAAGACCTATTCATAGATACCCCACACGTAAGTGTCAGGTGAAAAAAAAATTTTGAGTTTCAATTCTATTTATGGGAGCAACCCCCAAAATTAGTTTTATTTTTATTTTCGTGTGAAAATCCTAATGCGGTTCACTCAATACATCTACCTACCAAGTTTTAACAGGATAGCTGTTATACTTTCGAAGAAAAAAGGCTGTGACATACGGACGGACAGACAGACAGACATGACGAATCTATAATGGTTCCGTTTTTTGCCATTTGGCTACGGAACACTAAAAATTGCCAGCATTACATAACAGTAGTCGCAATTGATGTATAACATCTGATATCTCACCGCATGTCTTGGGTCATCCACCCAACGTTAAGAAACAAAACACTTTGGGAAATGTTACTTTACAGTGGTCACCCATTCAAAGACAGACCTCGGTGAATGTTGCTTAACTTTGGCAACTCATCCTCAGATTATTCTCAGCAAGTGTTGTTTTACTTGGGCCATCCATCAAAAGACGTACTTTGGCAGTACCGGCGTTAGGCCAAGGCTCGGTTAGGCGACCGCCCAGGGCGCCGAATACGAAGGGGCGCCGCAGGCCTACTTTCTTGAAGATTTCCCAATCTCTCTCATCCCATTTTTAGGGGATAAACCCAAAACCCGTCTAAAGAAAACACAAAACGCAACGCATTGCAAACATGCAGAAATGCATAACAGAGAGTCACGTTAGTTTCTTTTAATAAATGGTAATTTCATTAAATCCTTTTCCTTTTTTCATATGGGTTTGTATTGTAGTTAGGGGGCGCCGTATAAAATCTCGCCCGGGGCGCTGGTAGTGTTAAAACCGGCACTGTACTTTGGAAAGAAAAAAAGACAGAAAGAAAGAAAAGTTTATTGATAGTCACACACAGAACAGAACAACAACATTAAAACCAAACAAGGGCAGAAGACACGAGTGCTGCTGGCAGGCGTCCATATCGTGGTGAAATCATCAAATGATTACGGAAACTCAGGGAGACCGGGAGGGACTGTCAGACTCCATCAAAAGCCCTTTACGTTCCAGGGTCACGGTAAATTGATAAGCCCCGTGACGCCGGCTTGTTTTGGCCCTCTAGAGGCACCGTCATCATGCTGACACTCTTTGAGGCGCGGGTGGAACACAACGCGCCGTCGACCTGGGATTATTGTAATGTTGGCATTTTTTTTTGTGTAATAACAGCTATGGCGTCGTTGGTACGCAATATTATCGGCAGCATGACTATTTTGGCAACACAAACGTGAAATCTCAGTAGCAAGTGGAACTTTTTTTTGCAAACTTTGATAACTCCGATATGCCGTGGATTAGGATATTGTAACTTGATACGATTATTAAGATAGTTCTAGGGAATCCATCTGCATACAGTTTGACCGTATCGACTACACTTTGACTCTGGGTTTTTGGTCCATACATTGTGGACCATGTCCTTTAATGTGAAGATTTCAAACCTTCTTTAGATAGTTATCCAGAACCGAGGAAAAACATGCAAAAAAAAATTAAAAGTCTTCTCCTGTAAAATTTAAAAATGAGCTGCTACGTCTTTGTTCCACCGAAGGTGCGAATGAGTGAAAATTAATGTTACCAGTAGGTAGCCCAAATAATTATAGAATTCTATTAATAATTTGGGAAAATATCGAAATAGAAAAACATACTTATATAAATATTGAAAAACGACAGGGACATCATTAAACTAGAAACGTAATAAAATACATGATAAATAGTAGTATAAAGCTACAGTAGCGACATCTATAGTCAGCAGAGCGCAACTCTCGTATTATAATACTACTAAATTAAAAAATACATCTCTAAGAAGATTTATAAGTTACATTTGGTACTCCACAATTTTTTAGTATAATGATCTAAGTCATGCCAGGCTTTTAGTTAGAAGATTGATGACCCTGGTCCACCGGCCACTAAGGAATTTCTCTTGCAATTCTCGTTTATAAACACTTTTTTAGAGGTTATTTGAGATATTTTTTATTGTTGAAAAAAAGCGCTTTAGGTACAATTTTTTTTTTGGATTTGCTTTATTGATCTGTTGACATCAAGATAATGTAATATTACATACCTACGATGCATAGTTCCTATGAAAAAAAACCATTTATTAAGAGATGAAATCCGAGAATTTTGATGATGTTCTGCCATCTTAATTTAGAAAATGAAAGATAAATATAAAAAACTAATCAGCGCAGTTTGAAGACGAGGATATTGCGGTCATTATGCGCTGATCAGATTTTTAAATGAATTCTTCATTGTCTCAGATTGAGTGCACCAACGTAACTCGAAATGACGTTGGGCAGGAAAGAGCTGTTTTGAACGCTTGTTTTACCTAATATAATCTACTTAAATCAACTTTAAAAAAATAACTAGCTGTTACTTATATTATGGTTATTTATGTGCAATAATAATATTTCAAGCTATTGCACTATTTTGTTCAAAAATCACAAACAAAGTTACGCAAATAATTCGGCGCGCGTGAATTTTAGAAGACCTGCCCCTTAAGTAACCGTACGTATTTTTTTTTACGTGGCAAAATCATCAAATGAGTCCTCCCACCCCGGGCAGGGCGGGAGGGACTGTCAGACTTGTACTGACTAAAATCAACGGTGTCCTTCGGTAGCCCTTTGTGTGCCGGAGTCGCGGTATACGTATGTCCCGCAACAACAGTATGTAAGTAAGTTAACTGAAAGTGTGAGTTTCTGCCCATCCCCATATATATACAGGGTGAATTTTTCAACTGGGCGTGGATGGCTATCTTTGAAACTATGAGGAATATCGAAAAACGTGGAAAGGAGTCTCGAGACCGATTTTGACGAAAACTAAAACTGCATCGTTGGATTTTAGAAAATTCAATAATTTTAGCCAGGAATCGAACCCGCTGATTTTGGAAAAAAATCACACCCTGTATTATTACACCATTCGATAGTGTTGCTAATAAGGATCAATTTCTGGGAAGTAACCATATAGGGCAAACTTAAGGAAAATGTCTAATTATGAAAAAAACTGACCAATCTCAAGGCAATGACTGTATTCGAAACATAAGTTTATCGTTTTTCTTGGAAATAATGATATTTTTTGTTCAATTCAATAATTGCGTATTTCTGAATAAAGTGCAGTTGTTGAGGCGTCAAATACAGTGAAACATTGAAAACAACGAAATTTTATAATTTCGAATAGATTTATGGCTCAGTTGAAGTAAAGTGACATAGAAAAATAGCAGTTTTATAAAAATATGCTGTTTCCTTATGTTTGCGGTATATGGTTACTTCCCAGAAATTGATCCTTATTAGCAACACTATCGAATGGAGTAATAATACAGGGTGTGATGTTTTTGTCCAAAATCAGCGGGTTCGATTCCTGGCCAGGATTATTGAATTTTCTTAAATCTAACGATGCAATTTAAGTTTTCGTCAAAATCGGCCTCGAGACTCCTTTCAACGTTTTTCAAAATTCCTCATAGTTTCCAAGATAGTCATCCACGCCCAGTTGAAAAATTCACCCTGTATATATATATATATATATATATATTCCACAACTATCACACAACGCCATCTAGTCCCAAGCTAAGCAGAGCTTGTGTTATGGGTGCTAGACAACTGATAAACATACTTATATATTTCTAAATACATACATATTATAGATAAATTACACCCAGACACAGAACAAATGATCGTGCTCATCACACAAACATTTGTCCTGGGTGGGAATCGAACCCACGACCTCCGTCATAGCAGTCAGGGTCACTAACCACTAGACCAACAGGCCAGTCAATATGATAGGAAACATTGTGTACGATTAACGTATATGTGTGTCGTACCTTTCTTCTTAACCTTCCCCTCCTCTCTGTCGTCAGTGAACACTATCTTCTGTCTCTGTTGCTTCTTGTGTTCGCTGGAGCTGTGTGTCTTGGGAGGCAGCTTTGATCGCAGGTCCACTTGAGGCTTGGACTTGGGCGGGTCTGGTCTGGAATAGATGAAAAAAATTTAATCGAAAAAAGAAAAAATACGGCGCCAATATTTTTTTATAATCTAAATATAATAATATAATAAATAATACGGACTAAATAGAACGTAATTATTTTGACCCTGGAAACTACCCTATTGTACTTGTCATAAATGAGCTACTACCAGTCACAATCAGCATTCTCAATTTTCTAGCTCCCTTCAAAATTCTACTGTCTTTATTCAGCATAACTATACACCTACATTAGAAGGGCCCCAACAAGTTTTGATACGGGGCCACTTCTGACCTAGCTACGCTATGATTATTAGGTTAGTCACTGCTCTGAAAATGGTGAAGGAAAACATCGTGAATCATCATCTGCCAGCCTTTTCCCAACTATATTGTGGTCTGCTTCCAGTCGAACTAGATGCAGCTGAGTATCAGTATTTTACGTGGAGCAACTGACTATCGGACCTCCACAACACAGTAACTGGGTAATACGATACCATAGGGTAAGACTGGTTGTCAGACTTTAGAGCTTCTGACTAACAGTAAATACTGTCAAAGATCTACAAATGCAAGTCGGGACCCGGGACCAAATGCTTTACGTAAAAACGCAAAAAAAACTGTCAACTACAAAATGGCATTTAACGTTGATATAAGGGTCGTTTTGCAGTTACACTTTTTTAGACAACTGTTCAACAGATATTTAACTCTTTGTTGTAATGTACTGACAACGTACAACGGTGAAAGGAAAACATCGTGTGGAAACCGACATATACTAGAACCAAAAAATTCGAAGACAAATGCCATCTACCAACCCGCACTGGTTCTCCATAGTGGATTATGGCCCACTCCCTCTCACAGAGAGGAGGCCTGTGTCCCAACAGTGGGAACATCTATAGGGTGATGATGATGAGTGTACTCACTTCTTAGCCTTCTCCTTGAACCGTCCGCTGTCATCATCATCGGACAGTATCCCGTCGATGTCTCCCAGGATGAGGTCCAGGTCGTCGTCACTGTCCGTGCGACCGGGGAGAGGGGGGGTGAGGGCGGCGCGGGGGGGGGACGAGGGGGAGGGGGGAGGGATGTGAGGGGGGGTCAGGTTCTCTGTGGAGAAGAAAATTTAATTAAAAACATCAAATCTCGCGATGCAACGACGATATAATACTAGACTCGTAATAACAGGCGACCGATGTCTGTCAACACATTAGGCAAAAAAGTCTTATAACCGTCTCATTTCGACCAATCCTGTGAGCCGTAAACATACGTTGAGACAGAACAGACCTTGAGTTAGCCAATCACAACGCAGTACCCCGTCCCCCTCGCTTACGTAGTACCTCAGCGAGTTGACAGAATAATTTTTGTTCCTGAAATAGTGGATGCGGAGTCTAGTATTACACACATCAACACGGTCTAGGGATATTTTAAAAAAAGCGAATTACTATCAATGTGTTAATTATTTATATGACATGTATATATTTAAAAGATACGTTATTTAATATTCTACCATTTTTAATAATGGTTAAGGTATAGATTAAAATTTCAGGATTTTATGGAAAAAAAATGAAGCATAGACGGAAACCGTATATGAATGAACTTTTAATTTGTGAGTAAAAACTGAAAAAAATAGAAAAATCATTTAATTTGTGTTTATAAACTTGAAGTTAGTAGTCTGAGAAAGCGCCCATGATGTTCATAACACATCGGCAACGATTCGGCATGCTCAGAACAAGGTTATCAATGTCTTGCTGCGGAATATTGTCCCATGTCCTTCTGAGGTGCGCAAAAAGTTGAGCTTCTGTAGCCAGATTTTCAGGAACTTCCTTCAGAGCTCTTCTTTGCAGCATATCCCACGCATGCTCAATGGGATTTAGATCTGGCGATTGAGCAGGCCAGTCTAAGGCCCTAACGTTATGTGTATGTAACGAAGCTGCTACCGTTCTCGCCGTGTGTGCCCGGGCATTGTCGTGCATGAGCAGGAAATCTTGCCCCATTTGTGTTCTGTGGGGGAAGATTACGGGCCCCAGCACCTGTTGGACGTATCGTTCAGCCGTCATATTGCCCCGCACCCAAACGAGATCCGTCCGTCCTCCAAGACGAATTCCTGCCCAAACCATGATTGTTCCTCCTTGGTATGGGTGAACTTCCTGAGGGTTCTGGAGACGGCTCCATCGTCCAGGAACTCGCCAAACACGCGTCCTTCGTGAATCTGGATGGAAACCGAACCTGGATTCATCCGTGAACAGCACATTGGACCATTGCTCACGGCCCCAGTCCACGTGGTTCCGAACCCATTCTAATCGTCGTCCACGATTGCCTCTCCGTAAAGGTGGGACCCGGAGTGGTCTACGAGAGCGTAGATTGCTTTCATGCAGTCGCCTTCTTACAGTTTGGTCACTCACAAGCACTTGGTGTTCCACTCGCAGCCTTTGGACCAATTGAGTCGCCGTTGCATTTGGTTGTGCTCGCGCAGTAATTTGCAAAAATCGGTCTTGTCTGGGAGTAGTGATGCGACTTGGCCCCCGGTGCCTCTCCGCTACTTCACCTGTGGCACGATAGCGTGTCCACAATCTTGAAATTACATTTTGATGGGTCCCTATGGCCTCAGCAACATTACGCTGAACAGATCCAGCTTCCAGCATTCCTACAGCTCGTAACATCTCCGCCCTCTTCAAATGTCGGCGTTGCATGGCTACGATACCTCAATTTTAACTTTATCTTTCGTTTAAAATGAAAAAAAACTGTAACTAAACGTAATTCGTATTGTTTTCTAAATTTCGCACAAATGAAAATTCCCTCTCCTATACATCAAGACATTTTTATGCCACCAAAACAAAAGAATTTTCAAAAATTTGAATTTGGAATTAGTCTGAGATAAATTACAAACAAATCGGTGTATAAAAGATTCCAATGCGGCCAGTACTTTTCGAGTTATTTAATTGAGTATGAAATATCCCTAGACCGTGTTGATGTGTGTATATCGTCGTGTCACGATGTGACCTTTAGGAATAAAAAATACGAAGTTCCATGACTACGATGGCCGATTTGATAAGGCGTGCTTAATCGGAAGGTCGCAGTCGCATTTATTTTACCAAAAAAAATCAATACTTTGCCCGTACTTAATTGAGTACAGCCATATCCCTAAGCGCAAAATGCAAATGTTGTAAAGTTAATGAAGGTATTTTTTGTTATTTTACTTCATCATAACACTGTTCAAGTAAATTGATAATACGGAGGTAATGTTACTTTCTTTGATAAAAATTGTCAGTTGAAGTTTTGTTACCAAAACACTGTGGAGATTGTATTGATAGAAGTTAACGGTTTTATATTTAAAAAAATAATTATTGCTTAGAAGTTGTTCTTTTCATTTGGATTGTATAAAATACATGTCAGAGTAAGTTATAAAGTACAATATAATTAATTATTCTTCGCTTAAATAAAATGTTATTGTACTCGGTTGAGTACAGCGTCAAAATACGTAAGTAAAACAATTGTTTTCTTTCAGATTCATTGCAATGAAGAAGTAGCAATTTACACCGCAACCGAACTGTAAGGGTTTTTTTTTATCGTGTGTAATATCATCAAATGAATCCTATCCTAAAAATGGTTAACTTGATTTTAATAATTAGTTAATTATAATAATAAAACTCACCACAAGTAGAATTAACTTCAACCTTCTCCTCTTTCAACGGCGACCGATCTCTTACTTCCTTCGCAACTTTCGTTTCCACCCTCACTTTCTCCACTTTCTCCGTCTTCTCCACCTTCTCCATTTTATCTGGAGAAGTCCTCGTGGTGTCAGGTCGGGGCAGCTCGGTGCTGTGTGCGGGGGGAGCGGCGGGGGGAGCGGGGGAGGGGGGCGGCTTCACGAGCGCCTCTTTCTCTTTGTCCTGTGTCTCACGTTCTCTGTAACAAAAGTTTGATATAAAGATGTGCTCTAGTGAATAACCATACGTCTTAGACAAAGTAGTTCCAGTGAGTGAACGAGATGGCGCTAGACGACTTGTATCTGTCACTTTCACTCGCCGGAATAAGCCTGGTTTTAAGACATTGTAATACTCCACCCTGGTTGAATCACTCAAGCGAACACGAACAATAAATTGTACGCGAACATTCCTTTTGTGCATGCACACTTAAGGCTTTCATATTTTGCAAAATCGACGTCCGATGAGCGGGGAAAGTTTGACGATTTCCCCGCCACCAGCGCCACTGTCGCGAAATTATTGAAAACCTAAGTTTTATGTATTTCATTTCTAAAACTTCAATATTTCATACAGTGTTCCCTTCACGCAAAATACATTTATTACTCTAGTAGAAATATTTTATCACAAGGATGTCAATGCATTTACGAATACAAAATGAAATAAATACCTGTTGATGCAAACAAATATTTTATAAATATATTCGTCCATTCACAGACCTAAATATATTTTATAACATTTTGACACAGATTTTGATGTCCCCAGATAACAAAAAAAAAACTACTATTTTTTAGAAAATTTATGAGCATTGGCATACTGTGCCAAAATGACAATACCCAATTATCTATAATGCCCCAAACACACGAGCGGAGCGTTTTATTAACATGCGTTCACATTTTCACAAAGCGGGACGCCCTTCACCATCTGGTGGTGTGTACCAGTACACATTTTACGAATAAAACATTTACTGATTTGAATTTAAAAACATATTTTTTTATCTCTTTTATCATCAATTCATCATCATCATGATCATACGATGTTTTGTGTATAATTTAAGAACAATTTTTTCACTGATGCATGGAAAAACATTATCAAAATTAGAACTTCGATAAATAAATGTTTATTAAAAAAAATTACAAAGAATATGGAATTTATATTATTCTAATTCTATTATGCATTTAAATTACAACACCAAATTATTCATAAAATGTGTTTAAAATATAAATTTTAAACACATTTTATTTTATTTTGATGTTTATAATACAACAAAATTGCAGGTTTTTTGTCCGATCGCCATAAAAAGACTTCTTAACGTTTCTGGCGAGAAATCAGAACAAGATGGAGAACTTTTGTTACTGCTGCACTTTAGCAGCTTGCTAAATGAAGTAAATGATGGTAGTGTCATCCTGTATTTGTTCTATTAGAGCAACCAAAATTATAAATTTCCCGCGAACGTGCCTTTCCCATTTTTTTGTAGGATAAAATATCACACTTCATGTAAAAATAAAATTGCTATTATTTAGAAAAACTATTACTAAATACAATATTAAAAAGAGTAATTTCTATGAAACTAATGCAGTGTCGTTTAGGCGATGCTAATTCCTAGTAAAACAGATTGTGGACGCGCCACAAAACTTGAATCACAATCACTATTTTTTTTAATTTACTAATTATTCTTTATATTCTAGACAAGTACGTCTAAATTCTTTAAAAAAAAAAAACAATATTGTACATTTTCGGTCTTAGATAATTATGATTTTCAACCACGTCGCAAAAAAAAATTAAATGGAGCGACAAACAACTTGTACTGAACACATGGTGAGACTGAGCAACAACCACCGATTTTTCATCGCATTCGCAGTACTTTGTGGCCAATCGCACAAGTGTTTTTTTCTGGGCATGGGAAATAGAAAAAAATGTATTCCCATATTGTATCTGTTCAAACGTCAACGATTATAAAACGCGGCGTTTTTGTTCAAACTCCATTTGATTTTAAATGCTAGGCGGTGACAGTTAAGTTCAATTTTATGTACCTTTTTGTTAAAACTCTGCGTTTTTTTACGTCCAAAAAACAGCGCTAGTGAGAATGGAGCTTTATGCGATATTTAACAGCGTTGTGGGTGTTACTCCTTATTTGTAGGTGACATGGGTGACATGTAATCTTGAAGTATTCAAAATATTGACAATACAGTAATTTTCATTTAATTATTTTAATCCTGTTTCTTCGAAATTGTTATAAATCTTTGACGAAATGAAATAAATAATAATAAAAGTGAAGTGCATCTTATCCTATATTGCAATTCGATACCATTAGTGGTTGTTTTCAGTTACATAATTATTGTTGACTGAAATTCAGTACTAATAAGAATAGTTCACGTGAAATGTTATATAGATCCAAAAGTATTGGACGATGGAGAATGCAAAAGTATTGCAGAACGATGAACAAGAACCGTACTACGATATCACGATAACATTGATATAGGTACCTGTGAGTAATTTATTATATTGATAGAAACAATTCGTAATGTATATTATACGTATTCTAAAATTCTCATTCTCTCAAATCCCTTATTTGCTCCGTACATCAAGAATGTCTGTGCGTCAGAAATTTCCTACAATTAAATTCAGTAAGTTCGGTTTGTTTTCAATATTTATTAATGAAAATAATATGTTATTGAAAATAGAAAGTTTATAGGTCTATTTTACAGCCATGTACGTTTAATCAGGTCCCATTAAACACAGCGTATATATGCCTAAACATATTTTGAATAATCAATAAGCCTACGCTATCTTTTTCTCAATTTCCAATTTTTCTATTACGAAAATCTGACAGCCCCGATCAGAAAAAAAGTGTCATAGGTCTAGTCTGTAAGAGCCACGCTGGCTGACTGATTCGTCAACGAGCGACAGTGATGACACTACTTTTGAAAGGCAAAAGATGAGAGGACGATAGTGAATGTGTGCTTAGAATAAAACGGCGTATGTGCCGAAACACATTGACGTCTTTTTATAAATTAAAATTGTTATTAAATGAAAAAGTAACCTGATATAGTTCTGACAAACATCATTACCTATTTATTGATATATTCTTCAAGATCAAAAGTTTGATCTACTTCAAGTACCACTCAAAAAACCTTAAAAAAATCTCTATTTTCGCGATTTTTTTTGATCGAGTCAAGTTATAAATATCGCGTTTTCAACTGGAAAATAACATAGACAGTTTATTGAACTATAACATACATTTTTTTCAGATCGAAAAACGAAAATTTGATTGTTTGCCGTTGAATCAAAAATAGGTTGATTCCGAATTACGTGGCCTTAAGGTAAGCACCCACAGGTTCGCATCGTACGTATCGGACGCTTCGCATCAAACGGATTAATTCCACGTCCACTGTATCGGCAGCGACCGGACTGCCGACGCCAATATCAGCAATCGGATTGTCGATGCCACCTTCATTTGGATTTGATCGTACGTTCTGAAAATGTTTGTGGGGAAGGAGGAAAGCGATGCAAAAGTTGTTATTGCTTATTTATTAGCAGAAGTCAATAAGCGTGCGGGGTGCGTCCACTGATCGGCATTCCGTATGACGGTATCATCGGTAAGCATCGCATTAAAGCATTGCCGATGAGCCGTCCGTACGATGCGGATCAGTGGACGCAGTTGTATGAGTTTTCATACGAGGCAATCTAAAATCTGTTACGTTACGTCCGATACGTGCGATGCGGACCTATGGACACTTACATTTAAGCGGTCGAATCGTTATTTTTCGCACATTGTTAAACTCAGTTCAGCGAAAATATTCGTGTACTAATGTGCTGTACTGATTGATTGATTGATTATTGTTGTTGAATTTTGTTTTATTGTTAGGTTAAGTTTAAGAAGTTATTGTGATCCAGTCTTGTTTTCATTATTCTTAATTTGAAAAAAAAAAACTATAACTTGAAATCTTATATGCTGGTCTGTGCTGAAAGTACAAGCCGCCATTTTAGATTCCTTTCGGGTTATACGACACTTTTTTTACATTTTTCAAATTGTTTTGAAATATTGGAACCACCGCCGTGTACCAATGTAAACGGTGGTCAACGGATTTTATTCCAGGCCATATAGCCATACGGCAAGCGACAATCACTACCGTTCAGCAGTCGCTAATACATTTTCAACTTTATACCCCATTGCATAAAGTTGAAAATCTATTAAACATTACAGATCGTTTTCGTTTTCGCTATCGCTCGGCAGTCTTTACTAGATTTTCAACTTTATGCGATGGGGTATAAAGTTGAGAATGTATTAGCGACTGCTGAACGTTAACGATTGTCGCTTGCCGTTTGGTTACAGGCTCAGACTTATCCGGCGTAGACTATAGTCAATGACACACTAACTTACATGACGTATGAACGAGTTTTTCTAACAGAACGAATTATTTTGAAATCACCTTAATAGTAATTGAAACAAAGTTAGTTTTAGAGTACTCACTTGTCCTGTAGCTGCTTGTGGAGTGCGACGGCCGTCTTCCTCCTCCTCACCTCCTTCGCTCGCAGCACTCTCTCACGGAGGTACTCTTGTTCACGTAGTCTACGCTTGTATTCACTGTCCTGTGGACGTGAAAAATTATGGTGTTAGACATGAAATATAAAACGTGTAACGTAAATAGCGCAAAACCTCTCGTGGGGTGGGGTCATGTTACTGAACAATATTTGATCAAAATCTTTTGGAAAAAAAATAGATTTTTCATACTGATGAGCTTGATCAATTTCTCATTTAGTATATTTTTTTTTTCCGAAAGTTTTTGGTCAAAGATTGTTCAGTAACATGGGCTGAGTTACCCCATGAGAGGTTTTGCGCTATTAACGTTACACGTTGTATATGTATTTTAAGGATAATATGAGGAATAATTTTGGCGATGGAAAAAGAGTGTCCATGGAGTTTCTTGCTCATTCTTCTCCATAGATATCTACGCTTTGGAATGAGCATCTACGGTACTTTCACAGTTTTTATGTCTTGTGACTGGGACTGTAGCACCATAACTATTTTTGTAATTGTTTTATTTTATGTCTTTTGACAATTCATAAGTGCCTGTAATTGGCCTAGTTGAAATAAACAATTTGATTTGATTTCTCGATACTCCCAGTGACGGTTTCTCTGATTTGTTCAAAAAAGATTAGGACAGCAGAAAAGTTCCATGAAAGTCATTCAATAGATTAAGCTAGTTGATTCTGGCTCTCAGGAGTTGCAGTGGTTTAGGAACAGTGTGGTGGGTTTGTCGCGAAAAAAAAAGATTAGCTGTCGCTGTAGACCCTTCACTAGCTACTACTCGAAAATTATCCTCGAGAGGATAATTTTTTAGGCCTCTATCTCGAGAGATAGAGGCCTCCTCTCTATGAGAGGGAGTGGGCCATAATCCACCACGCGCGCCCAGTGTGGGTTGGTGGATGTCACATGTCTTCGAATTTTTGGTTCTAGGACATGCCGGTTTCCTCACGATGATTTCCTTCACCGTTTGAGAGTAGTGGTGATGAAATAAATTACAACAAAGTAATGGCTGGCTGGCTGGCTGGGTTCAACCCATATTGTTTACATAATGTGTTTTTTTATAATTCATAAGTTGGGGATTGTACTTGGCTAAAACATACTATTTAAAGCTTCATCCTACAGTATAATATTTACCTCATCAGTATGTCTGGCGGGCTCGGGCCGCGCTCGTCGTTCAGGACTACGACGAGGAGATACCGAGCGACGTGCGGGAGGGGATGGAGAACGCATTCTGTGGGGGAAACGTAACGAATTTTAGACCTTATGACATGGAAATAAGTTTGGGATATAGCTACGGATAGGTCCCTATACAAAAAGGTATAGAATATTAAATAATGTTTTTGTATTCTATTTCCAGAAAACTGACATTGAAATGTTTCAAGATCTGTATAAAATAAAATAAAACTGTTAGAAATTTAACAATAAACCTTTGATTGGCTTTTAATTAATCAATTCATCAAAATGTACTGTACCATTTTGCTTTCAACTGTAAGGTAAGATTAACCAACCGGCTGGACTCGGCGGCATTTTACAATGCGGTAAAGAACATTGGAATCTATCAACAGTAAATACAGTTCATATTTGCATGCAACTTACGAGACACGTTGCTACGTGTCGCGGAATCGACGGAGATAATTTTGCAAGCAAATATGAACTGTATTTACTGTTGATAGATTTCAATGTTCTTTACCGCATTGTAAAATGCCGCCGGGTCCAGCCGGTTTGTGTGAATCGTACCTAAGACATGGTCGTTAGTTCTCGAAAACATATGACAGGTAAATTCGACTCCCTTTAACCCTTAATTTGGCAAGACCAAAAAAGTTGTAGTAGAAAGTTGGCGTCAATATATTGTGTTAATATGCATTCAAACCTTACGGGAAAAATAATAAAAAAAAATTACATGAAGGGTTTCCTGAAAACACAACGTTAAGTATACTCAACAAAATCCTATGGCTAAAGAATTACTACATATATAATATTATATAATATATAAATAAAAAAAGGTTCACATGTAGTATTTTTATGTAGTAAACAATTTTCACTTAGTTAACAATATAATTAACCATTACTTTTGGCACAAATTTCATCAAAAAGATTGTCAGAAATGAAATCGAGGAAATATTTGACTTAGTTCTTTCTATTGGGACCCTACAGCTTGCGAACGCTTCTGGATCTACTTCAGCACAATGAAGGACACTTCCATGAGACCATTTAAACTTAATTATTTATCCAGCAAGTCACTCTCGTTCTCTATACATCTCACTTCTCACTCACCTTCTCCTCAGCCCCGCTCTGTTAGCATTGATGAACTCCTCCTGTCGTCTCAGCAGGTCATCGTCGTCGTTGGGTCTCCTCGGAGGGTTCGCCAACTCATTCTCAATCTCTATCGTTGTATTTTCTATGTACCTGGAACAATAGAAAGGAAAAATGTTTAAATAAATCAGGATATTTCGAGTCACTGAAGGAGAGCCAACCATATTGACATAGCTCATGAGAAAAATGTCCGATATTTCTTTCGATTTTGCTCTGGGTCTTTTCAATTTTGGCCTCTCACACAAGACATTTGCCCGCAACTTCACATCCCCCTTTACTCCGCATTTTGACCCCTTCCCCACAATTTCATACCCCCCTCCCTGCAACTTCAATACCATATTCTCACAAGTTTTATTTAGCAGCAGTTTTAGATTTGCAGCTCGCATAAGGGCATTAACACGCAGTCACGACGGAGCACCATTTCGCGGTGCTCCTACTTCTGTTGGTTTCTTTTTTTCACGTCTTTGTTTTGCATGAAATACCAAGTTTATCTGTGTTTCATCACTTGATAAAGTTCTAAGAATTGCCAACTAGACTATTATAATATTCTGTTTGTTTGGTAAAATCTAAGCAATAAGACCTTTTTTTATTGGCAATGGATGCTGTGGTACACATAATTTTTCAGCAAACCTGAAGGTGCCATATTTCAGCAACTACATCATACCTGATGTAGTTGCTGAAATATGGCACCTTCAGAATTTGGCGAATTTGGCGATTTCAGCGATTTTGGCGAAATATCCCTTCACTTTTTAGTAGGAGACATCTGGCCGGTTCCACTAAACTGGTCCAGACGAATCTACCCATGCAAATTTTAAAAATTGGACATTTGGTCTGTGGAGCAGTTTTTTCGTGAGTGAGAAGTCCCATAAGTTATGGGACATCACCCAATGGGGATGGCAACTGGGGAACTAATGGCGCTAGTATAGCTTGTTCCAAGCATCGTCAATGGTTCAAATCAGTTCAAATCTTAAAGGTACTACGTCATTGGTCGGATTAGGACTACTCTATGGTGGCGCCATCTACAATTAGCTTTGACTTGCCTTCCCCATTATGCATGAGGGCGGGAGAGTAGTACTGCATCCTGCATCCAAGCCTGGATTTTTGTCGCGGTATTAAAACTAGATATTTTCATAGAATAATTGCCTAAATAAAACAATCATGGACTGCAAGGAGGGAACTCGCGGCCTTGAAGATCGAAAACTATTTATAAAGATACACTGACCTCTGTGGTGATCGCCTGGCATACTTCCTGACGGCAGCACGCGCTAGAGCACTTCTTTGTTCAGCTATAAACCGTTCTGCAGCATCATCTATATCCTTCACTGGACCTGCACGAATATCATGAGGTTAGATGAAGATAATATGAAGATTTATGTGTTTTGGGAATTGAGACTTTAATTGTGCTACATTGAGTTTAGTTTCTATTGAAACTATAATGTAGGTACAGTGTGAATTAAAGTTTTAAGTGAGACAAGTAACGAGATTGATATGAAGTATGACTCGGTCAAATAAAAAAAAAACTATAAATTATGGTGTTAAAGTCACAGTCACAAGACATAATAACTATAAAAGTACGGTAAATGCCCTAATTACGGCAAGAGTTTTCGAAATACAGACGCCAGTAGGTCAACATTATTATCCCAAACTTTTAAATTTTTCTCTTCTAACCTTTTGTAATAAAATTGAAAATCTATTGATACAAATAAATAAAATAAGAGTGTCTGTTTGTAATATTGAAAGAACCGGTTTTTTACTACATGCATACGAATATAATATATATGGTACATACACCACAATATGATTTTTTACGATTTTTGTCCGACTGTCTGTCTGTTTGTAATCTCTGAAATTGCTGGGCCGATTTTGACTGTTTTGATTCTTGAGACTTCTATTGGCAGGTCTCTGATGTATTAATATTTTAGAAAAAATCCTTTGTTCAAAACGATCAAAATCGCGGGCACACCTAGTATCTTTAATAGAATTTAATGTTAATGTGCTGGCGTCTATAGAAGGGGTACTACTTGGAATAAGCCACCAAAGGCCACTATGGCCCACGCACAATGGTCCACATGAAGGACTAAGTGCGGAAACCATAACCCCTAACATAGAACATAGGGGTACTACTGAAATAATTGACCGTAAACAGTTGAAATACACAGAGTAACTTAAGTTTTTACATTCACGCAAGCATACACTAATTCTAAAAGCTACATTCACAAGTATACAATAGCTAGTTAGTGCATGTGTGCATTGTTAACTAAAAATAAATTTAAAAATGGCGCTAAAACTAAAGAATTTGGTCAAGACTTTGTACTGACAATTTTAAATATTTTTAAAACTAAAAAAAACGTAAGTTATAATTCGTTTTAGATGGCAAAAGATAGGCTTTGGAAACTGAATATCTTTTTTTATATAAAACTTGAGCATCGAAAGTTAACCGGCAATTAAAACTTGGGGCCAGTAAGTATTAAAAATTGTTTTTGCTAATAAACAAGACGTTTCTAAGAAAAAATACGTATTTAGAAAGAAAGTGTTTTGATTAATTAGTCACAGATTGTGTTTGTGCGATGCGATTTACTTGTGAAAGTGTAAACTTGCACAAATACACGATAGTGATAAATGAAAACCATAAAGGCCATACACGTACCAGTATACTTGCACAAGCTTAAAGTTGCGCAAGTATACTGTATACTGTAATGCCGGCCACACACATTATAATATACTTGTGCAAATTTCGAACATAGTCACTGTCCTGTTTTTGTGCAAGTCTAGATTTGCGCAAGTATATTGGTACGGTGTACGGCCGGCTTAACGGGTGTGGAAAAATACTTGCGCAACTAACTTTGTCACAATCCTGTGTTTGTGCAAGTCTAGATTTGCAAAAGTATACTGGTACGTGTATGGCCGGCTTTATTTATTATTGAACAAACGTTACAACATACTTGCGCAAACCGACATTTGCACAAGTAAACCGATTCGTGCATAAATTCACATTAAGCTATCCCAATGTATATATCGGCACTAAAATCTACTGTTTCTACAAAACCATGCACACAACAAATAAGCTAGAATTACCGAATTTGTTCTCTATGGTAGGACTGAGCGGCGGCGACTTTTGTATTCGTGTCGGTATGTAGGCTGGCAACCCTATCGACAGTACTTACGTTTAACACAATCACAAATTAAAGATAATGAAAGTATACTTTTTTCTAGCATTCTTATTTTAGTTTGAGCATTTATTGAAATTCTAGTTTAATTAAGCTAGCAACCCTAGCGAAGTTGCGCTTAGATAACAATACAATTTATGTATAGAAGTTTTCAAAACACACAAAACATTTTTGTGCCTTTTTTGGAGGTTATTTTGCAAAATTAAATTCCAATCCTACATCATTTAACAGTTTTTCTTACTGTAATTTAACTGCGTGTTCCCAATCGCGAAAAAATCACATTGAATCATTTTGTTTGATGACAAAAGAAAAAAAAAGATTTCTACCATTTTATGTGAATATTTTGGTAATGGCAACACACAGTAACGAAGATAACCTAAAAACTACCCTACAGCACAAAAACAAAATATTTACCTTCAACAGGCGGTTGGAAATTCCCTTTAAAATGTGGATTGATCAACACTTTCTTCCCAGCCAATCCTCCAGGAGGCAAATTAGCTGGTAGAGGCACTGGTAACATCCTCACTTCCGGCTCTCTCCCTCCCTCCTTCCCTCCTTTCTCCATACTCGGCCCCGGCAGAGGCAAAGCCTGCCTTATAGTAACTTGAGGCACATGACTAGAGTTAGGCACAATCTCTCTCATGGGAGGAGCAAACTGCCTCGGCGGGAAATTAGGCCTGAAGAACACAGGCCTAGGCTCGAAATTCGGCCTCATTTGGCCAAATTGGGGACGCTCTTCCATATGAGGTCTGTATTGAAAACGAGGGGGCATAAAAGGGGGACGTTCCATGGGAGGGCGGAACATTGGCATGTCTTGTGGCAGGAGGGGACGGTCGGGGGAGATGTCGGGGGACAGCTGAGGGATGTTGGGGTGCTCCAGTCGTATGTCGGGCCTGATCTCAGGCCGCATGTCTGGTCGCATGTCTGGAGGGAACTCGGGCCTGTTCTGTGGTGGACTTGGCCGGAGTTGTGGTGGGGGGAATGATGGACGCTGTTGCTGGTTGAAATTGCCCTGAAACAAAAATGGAATAATTATTTAACAGAAAATTATGCCATGTATGTTTTCTCACATGCATTTTCTCAGATGAAAATTTACACACACAACATTTCATAAAATCGCTCGAATTGGTGTCTGGGTGGCCGACTTATATGTTATATATATATGACAAACATTGACTTCTTTGGTGATGACTGCAGGTTCATACTCCAGATTTGAATAAATTACGTTTTTTTCAGGGTCTTCATTTCTTTTTTTAATATTTTTTACCGTAACTGAAATACTGAATATCAAACCCCAATCCCGGAATTGAAAAAGCGTCCGATATTCATATTTTACCTAAGCATAGTTCGGTCAAGCAGACACCAAAACACAGAGATTTTGAACTATATCAAAGTGTACATACCCGATGCATATTATTCCGTCTGTAAGGATGCGACTGGTGCGAGAATCTCTGCACGAACTGCGGGTTCCGCCACGATGTCCGTCCTCGACCAAACCCGCCGCGCGGTATCACCACTTTGTCTGTAATAATGGAAATATTTACATACTGTTTTTTTTTTTGTTACCTCTTTAGATCTACCATCGGTATCATAGCCATAATCTGATTTATGGTGTAGCCATAGCTACATAGCCACTGAGGACATTTATAGCATTAGGGATATGGATTGCTATTACTTTACCATGAGCCTCTCCAGTAAATATAGCCATGTTAAGGTTAAGCAGTCAACCATTGTTATTCCTGTTACTGTATAATATATGTATGAGTAATATTTACCTAATGTATCAGGTATATCCCTGACTTGTGGCAATCTCTGTGCTCCTGGTGGTCGCTCAGATATAAAACGTTCACGAGGTCCTCCTAAATCACCATCTGTTGACAAAAGTATTGATTATAATAACGAATACATATATTGAAAGAAAAACAGATATTTTGGAAAAAAAGTGTTAAAATAAAAACTTACTCTGTATTTGTGCGTTCATATCAGTTGGGACGATCTGCGGTGATTCTATAGGAGATGCAGGCTGTAAAATGTACAAAGCGTTCAAGTTATAAATTAATATTTACTTGACATGCAGAAAAACTGTATTTTTGTTGTTGGTTCTTTTTAGAGGTTAGTTTCAGGTCAAAAATTCTCCTATCTTTCAATTTAATAACCAACCATTTACATTCAGAAAATGTGCAAATATAGTGTCATGTGTTTTCTGCATAGGAAGACAAAGTTTTGAGATACTTTTTTCATACATAAATTTTGCATCATTTATGAGAACCGAAACCATGCAACTGCAACTGCAGCCATTGACAGGCAAAAGTAGGCTTTTAAGGCCTCCAATACTTTCCACGAGTGTGTATTCTGCTTTGTGGTACGTGTCAAGTTTTCAGACGTAGTTAAATAAAACTTACTATAGCTGGTGGGACGGCATGCTCCTCATACACTGGTGGTTCATATGGTGCGTATGTAGGAAGTTCTTGTGGTATTGGTGCATTGGGTATTTCTACGGATATATTGGGCACCACACACTCCGCTTCAGCCATACTCTGGTACGGTATTTGTGGCTGGAAATAAATTGAATTGGTTAGTTTAATAGAAAGAATGAAGAAAGTTAAATGGTGGTGTGAAACAGCTTGACAAAAAATTTATACATTAGCAACATCACAAACATTTATGTAAAAAACTAGTGGCCTGGTACATGCTTCGCAACTTTGACAGCAAAATCATCATTAACAAAATGATCTGCCCTTTATTGAATTCATTTGTTACAAAAAATGTGATAAATGAAGAACAGCTCGACCAATTTTGTGGAAACTTCACATAAACCATCTAATAAATAGTCTGAACAAAGCCTAAACATTTGGTTTGTATGTAAAAATGTTATTAATAGCCCAAAAACACAACAAAATGTTACTTTTACGTTTTATATGGAAACTAGTTGTAAATGTGAAAAGATGTTCTCGCTACCAGAGCATCTATAACTACCAGAGTTCCATTGTCTCTAGACTATCCTGAAAGGGTGGAATAAGGTCCAAAACCCACAAATTAAAAAAATACAATACAATTAAACATAAATACGGATTAATGAACACTGAGACAGAATATTACACAATATTATTGGATTCTTACAACTTTAGACACTAGTAGCACAAGAGCTTCTAAGAAAATGAAGTGTTTGGTCAATCATCAAGACATATACTCACTTGATTATACTCCATAACATGGCTAGTATACTCTGGTGGTCCCAAATCAAGGGACTCTCTGTAACTCGAACCGATTGACGTAGGGACATTTTGCGGACCAGCACTCTCGTAGTCATCAGCCAAGAGCTGTTCCTCTTCCTCATTCCCAAGGTTGTAATCCGCAAGGCTCTGGTCTCCTAAATCGTCACCTAACAAGTCTTCACTGTAATAAAAATAGATATTTTATCGATCACGTTCTATGTGGAACACATGTCAAGAAATAGCGACGCAAAATACACGACACAAATACACGCGTTTAAAACTTTTGTTGGAACGAAAACACTTAGATAGTTTGTTATTTATTGTAAAAGAAGCATTTGTGGGCGTATTATTAAATTTAAACACAAAAATTAAACAAAAATTTGCTAAAATTACTAACTTGTCCGACATGTTGACAATAATAACTAGCGTTTATCTTGTCTATGGAATCCGAGCAAGCCACACGTTCAGAAATCACTCGGAGGACCACAGAGCAGAAGACGAAGCACTAGAGCATGGTCTAAAAAAACAATATTTTTATACCATGCACTCCAGTGCCATCATGACATCAGAGGAGGCCACCACCGAGCCCACCGAGGCTTCGATGTAGCCCGCGAAATTCATTTTTTTTACGTTTTTTGCAATTTGCAGGCCAGTGACATGTTGTAACTTTATAAATATATGTGTTGCGGTAATAACAAGTATAATTTTAAATATAAAAATTATCAAAAATATCGCTCCGTCAGCTCTCACATAGAAAAGGTGCATCGTAGTTAGATTTCGGAGATTTTAATCGGGCTGGCTGGAGCATCCCCCTTAAGCATTTTAAAAATGTCATAGACACTAGCGCCACTTCAAAAGGTGCAAATTCTACTGTACTGGAATGAGTTAGGATGCTGACATAAGTGGCGGCCCTAGATATTATAGCGGGTCTTTCAGGGCTATTGGCTAACTTGATAGTCACTGACCAGCAGTTGTCTGCTGAACTTGGATGGCTTGACACCTCTATATTTTATCGACTACCTGCTATGAGGCTAAAGTTGGGGAGTGCCTCAAGAGCGTTAGAATAGTTGATATTCCCACGTTTTTATAAACTCACTTTTCTTGTTTGTTTATTTGTTTTTTTGTTTGTCGTTCCGGTTGGACTTTTGCAACTCAATTTTGAGGCACTTCCCAATAAGCTAGCCGGCTGATATTTTGATTTATTATTTGATTTAGTAATTGAATTAATTATTTTGATGGTCACCAGAGCAAATGATCAACATTTGAACTGTCAACAGAGATACCCCATATAACCATTTTTAGGAACATGACGTAACAATCTCGTCGCCTAGGGTGTACACTGGTTTATTCTCGACGCATAATCTCGTCGCCGCTCCGTGTTGAGCAGTCGCTACAACCAAAAATGGGGAAGAGTCAACACAGTAACATTCGGTTTCTTAAGTTACGTCATGTGTCGTAACATTGTTACCATATTTAACCGGATAACAACAAATCATTCATTCAATCGTTCATAACCGCTCATTTTTTGACATTGACTCGTAAAGTGACGTGAATTAATAAAAACTTATAAGACTGCCATCTTATAATACAACTAAGTAAAGAAAGAGTTTGTTTTTATTGGTTTTTACGGGTTTCAATACTCAAATCTTAATGGGAAATTAAATTCATCGTGTAATTTAGTGGGAAAGATTGAAATTTATCAACGCGCTACAGTATTATCGTAATTTAACCATTCCGACGAAAATAGACATTGTTTTTATTTTAATGATATTTTAATTTTTTATTCTTAAAAGCATGTATTTGAATGCAATAATAAAGTTGAGCATATAATAACGAACTATTTTAGTAGTAATAAACCGTAATACCGATAAATAATGAAAAAATGTTTTATGTTAAGTGAAAAATATTCTCGTCACAACAAGTTACAAAGTTACGATAATTGTCGATATGTTCCGTAAAGTCGTTACAAAGAAACTGAATTTTTAAAATGGTCTCTCTTTGATTTTTTGTCCACAGTTTCCCAAACTATAGTTTGCCATACAAAATGTCATATTGTATTGTTACAACTAAATTCTTCAGTTTCTGCTGCGTATTTGGAAATTTGTGGTACCTCATTGGTAGGTACCTATTACTTATATTATATAAGAAGTCGCAACAGGATTCTGGTGTTCAAAATTCGGCACTAAGTTCTTGAGTGGGAGATACTTCAGTACTATTTTCTGGAATTGGTAGTGAATACGCTTAAAAAAAGTGCAACAGAATGATGTGTAATCTCACAATAGGAGCAACAAAACATCAAACAATATTATTAATTACGGGCTGCGCCCGCGACTTCGTCCGCGTAGGATTTAGATATATCGCGATGGACCTACGTCCAGCAGTGGGATGAAAAGTAGCCTATTTGTTATTCTGATGTATCAGCTTATTACTGTATTTCATCAAAATCCGTTCTAACATCCATCCTGACAACCTTTCGCATTTATAAATAATAGTAAGTAGGATAGGATTAACTTGTAGTACTTGTGTTATTTTAGTTCGTTAACTCTCCTGTAAATTGTTGAAGTCCATCGAAATCTACCTTAGTGATATTTTGGGTAGTTTACTTATTTTTATTAAATTAAACCAATAAAAGACAAGTTTGAGAAGCACTGGCCCTGGTGATTTCCATTTATACAAAATAGTGTTACATGTTTTCCGGAACATTGACGTAACGTTACTACGCATATAACCACTCATTTACTACACATTGTCAACACTATTACACTAGTTACATACAATGCGCAAAGTGTGCAAAACGTGTGTACACAAATTTTCCTGGAACAAAACGACACAGTACGAAACCAAGTTACTGAAACTACTTTCTGTCACTTTGTTACTACCGTTAACCGTTTGGTTACGACACATAGAAGTGCACTCCCACACAGTCGCAATATGTCGTAACATTACGGAACTGACGCGACTTGTTACACAGTGCCCAGTAGTCTCTTTTTATAGTAAGTATTCTTTGGCCCAGTAGCACCACAAACTACATAGAGATATGAGTAGCACTGACAGCCCTGGGGCCATTGTGTATCTCGGTGTCTGTGTGGTGATCATCAAATAGCTGTCAAAGGTAGGTTTATTTCGTATTGGCTTTTGTATTTGCAATGAAACTAATGAATGTAAAAGTGCCATAAAATCAACTATTCTAACGCTCTTGAGGCACTCCACTCCTCAACTTAGCCTCATAACAGGTATAAAGCCATCCAGTTTCAGTGGACAACCGCTGGTCAGTGACTATCAAGTTAGCCAATAGCTATGCTAGATATATAATGTTATTTTTTTTGTCCGTAGCGGGCTAGTTGCGCTGATCGTTTTCAGTGTTTCCTTTATACGAATTTAATCCAACCAAGAAAACTTTTTTTTTTTCAATTTTCTATCGGATACCGGGCCTTATTTTTTTCTTTTGCATAGTCTATTTCATGGGTAAGTAAAAGAGAAACAAAAAAATACTTCAGTTTTTTTTATTTTAGCGTGTATGTACAACCAGCATTTGTTTTGTCTTTAATACATTTATAAATAGAGTCTTTGTTTAATTAATGTCATTTAAATTAATGCCAATAATAATTATTTATTAACTTAATAATAATATCTAGGTTCCTGAATATATTTTCTGGAAACTTTAGGTTTCATCGTTTTAACTAAAAATATTGAGAAAAACATTGCGAGCAACTGAAACAAAAAAAAAACACATATTAACATTATGGAAATAAACTTAGTGTACAGGGTGGAAGCAGTCGTATCGACCCCGACTTAAGATTTGAAAGTCGTGAGTTCCAACCCAGCCAGGAAATAACTTTGTGTAATTTATTTCATCACCACTACTCTCAAATGGGTGAAGGAAAATATTGTGAGAAAACCGGCCGGCATGTTCTATATAGTACCAAAAATTCGAAGACATGTGACATCTATCAACCCGCACTCGGCCCGCATGGTGGATTATGACCCACTCTCTCACAGAAAATTGGCCTGTTTCTCAGCAGTGGGAACATTTTATAAGCGGATCTGATAATGACAATAAGGTGCCATAAAGTTCGTGTCTCTGTTGACAGTTCAAAAATGATGATCACTTTGGTCTGGTGACCATCAAATAGCTGTCAAAAGTTAAATTTCGTATTGACTTTTGCATTTGCAATGAAATCTTCAAATGGAAATGTTCCATAGAATCAACTATTCTAAAGCTCTTGAGACACTCCTCAAATTAGCCTCATAACAGTCGATAGGTGTCAACCCATCCAAGTTCAGTTGACAACTGCTGGTCAATGACTATTATGTTAGCCAATAGCCCTGCTGGTCGGGTTCAAATCTGACAAACACGTCACGAATGTTTCAGACTAAACATAAATAATATTTACTTTGCAAATATATTTACCTCAAAAACAATAACGGATATCAATCCAATTCCAAGAAACTTTCCAACTGTTTTGAAGACATCAGTAATCATAGTTGTGCAGCCAGTGGGGTAGGATTCTTCTAAGGAGCACATGGTTATATTTCCATATTCGCCTAAATCTATATCCGATATATTAAAATTTGTGGGTAGACTTGATAAGTCTATTGGTACGTTCTTTTGGTGTACATTCGTAGGTAGATCGTCTATTGTTAAATTGTCCAGCGGTGGTAGATTCTCAATCGGGAAAGTATTGTTTCCTGTTTGCGGGCAACACGTTGGTGCTGTGAGATTGTAGTCGTTTACGTATGCTTCTGGTCCCGTTGTTCCGCAGCATTTGAACTGTGGGTAGATAATAAAATATTTATTCAAAAAAAAACTTCCAATAAATTACTACTACGGGATGTAGACGTTACATTACAAACCAATAAATCGATTTGACTTTAATAGTGTAATGTCAACGTGTTAGTTTATTAGTTTGGCAAGGTACAAAAGATGGCGCTAACGTTACAGTAACGCTATTGTCAGGAGTGGCGAAAGCGAAGCGAGGCGTTTTTGTTTGTAATGTATAGAATTGTTTGAATCCAGCCAGTCACATAGAAAAGCGAAAGTGATCCGATAGTCTATGTGACTGGCTTCAAACAAATGTGACCAACTCGGCTGGTGATTTTGCGTCATTGTGACCAACTCGGCTGGTGATTTGCGTCTTTGTGACCAACTCGGCTGGTGACTTTGCGTCACAATGTCACGTTCTGGTAATTGACGATGATGACGCATAGTGCTTCAGTGTGTCTGCCTCATGTTCAAGCGAAAACAGTCTCATTACAATCTTGATAAGATTCAAAATCAAATGTTATCCGCTAGAATCTGTGATATGGATACAATGACTCTGTTGACATTAATTAGTGATAATTGATAATCGACGGCGATAAAACCTAGCCAATGTTTTTAAATTCTTACGTTTGACAGATGCAATCAAACAGCAACTTTACGATAGTGAAAATAATTATCGTTTTAATTTTGACAGATTACGTGACAGCAACGTTTTTGCAGATAGATAAAGATCACTATGCGGTTAGTACTGATGGAAAGACTTATAGGTATTTAAAGAATCCGGAGATTACATGGTCAAATCCTGTTCGCAATCGAATTTACCTTTCCACAGAAATTCATTGAAACTCTTCGTGACGCGAGGACAATTCCATAGATAAAGCCACCTACTCAAATTCTGCGCTGCGTTTTGACAGCGACTCAAAATCTAACTTTATTTCCTACACGATTTACACTGCAGTCGCGTTGCGTCGCGTCTCGGTGTGAACAGACCCACAGAGTACTTTTATCAGACCGTAATGCGTATAAAAAATTAGTAAAGTAGAATAGTTATGCATTAATGTCAATTAGATTGTCCTAGTGATATTTTTTTTAAATGACGTTTACCTCACCGGAAGGAAGAAATCGATTGAAAAATTCGATGCTTGTAGGAAGACTTCGATGTCTCAGTTGGAAAGAACGTCGCTCGGTTGTACTGAATCCGATGTTCGCAAAATTAAATCCTGCTCGCGGTAGGTAGAATTTTTCTTACTACAGAAAATCTTTCAAATTATATTGCTCGCGGTAGAACTTTTCTTTCTACAGAAAATCTTTCAAATTATATTGCTCGCGATAGAATTTTTCTTTCTACAGAAAATCTTATAGATTATATACGATATACTTACTGCGTATTCAATAAAATGGAAAGTGGCGTTCTGATAAGGATCTTCAGACAAAAACAAATCGTTAACCGTGTTCTCCACCTTTTGTGTTATAACATTTAGCTTCACGAACAGCAGAATAGTTATTACTATTTTTGCTGCAGCTAACAAGCCCATAAAACAAGCGTACTGAAACAATAAAACATATTTATTAATATCACACAATATCATGGTAAAATTATAACGTCCGATCTTCCGGCTTAAGGCAGAGACTCCACCAAAGCTGTGTCGAGCTGTGCGGGGTCGAGACGTGTTTTAAACAACCAATAGAATTGCGTTATTGACAGTGTATACTCTCTACTTAGTCTTTGTTATTGACACAGCTCCACTCCGCAACGCAATTCTATTGGTTGTTCAAAACATGTCTCGACTTACACAGCTTTGGTGGAGTCTCGGCCTTAGTCGCGCTTGCCGAGGTTGGTCTGTGGATGGGTGACTATACTGTCATAGCGAGTTTCCTTCGTGTCTCGGAAAGCACGTAAAGCCTTTGGTCCCGGCTGTCATTTTTAAATCCTTGACAGTCTTTACTGGTTGGGACTTTAACCATGGCTTGACGCGATTGCAAGTATATCAATACAAGTGAAAATCAACCTTACCACTGCGACAATAAGACATAAAACACATTGTTATTTACGGTAAATGAAAAACAAAACACGATCGTCACGACGACGCGACGTCAAGTAAATTAAATTGCATCATTATTTTCTTAGTAGCAAGGTTGATTTTCACTTGTAGTTGGAATCGCGTCGAATACCGACATGCGACATGGGTAAGGTTTGATCCCCGCACGGAAAAAATAAATGATTTACCTACAAGTAGTAAGTGTGATTCTATCATGTAAATGCACTCACGACACTGGAGAAATTCCTACTCTAGGGCACTTTTCTTTTAAAAAAATAAAAATAATACTTACAGTTATAAGCAAGCATTTTGTTTCAGTAATGGCCCCACAGCATCCACAGAACGCAATCAAGAAGATGACAGATCCCAAACCAATAATAACATATGGGATGAAATCAAAATCCAATTCAAAATCAGCTGGTAATTGTTCTGCTATTTCATGTGGCAATTGATCTTGAACTTGCGTTAGTGACTTCAATTGGAAGATCAGGACAACTCCTCCTGCGATTATCAATAAGCTGATGAGCTGAAAAAAGAGAAAACCATTAGTGTCGCCGCACACGAGCAACTCGCGACAGCCACAAACGCTGCCACGAGAAGCTAGACGCGGCTACAGAGGTAGCTGAAGCAAGCGACAGCCATTTGTGGCCGGTGGTTGACATTTGCGGCCGTTTGCTTGTTTTTTAACTAATGTGTTACTGAGGTAAGAGGGAGAGAAGTGTGGAATCGCGCGAGAGCGGCGTGTGGCGGAGTTTTGTGGCCGCGTTATTTTTTTTTTTGATGCTGGTATCTCGCAGGTCAACCTTTAAGAGGTTGTGAGCTGCTTAACCGGACTTTCCTGTGGTTGCCAAAGATGACTCTAAGGCCAGCCAGGGACAAAATGGCCCGTGTGTGGGAGGCCTTTTTTAAAAGTCTAAACACGCTTAGCCAGGGTTTCGGCAGGGTCGGATTAGGTCGCAAGGGCCCGGGGCACTGGCCACAGGCCCCGGGTTAAAGCTGTTCAGCAATCAAACTACTTTTAAGGATGGCCTGGCCAAGTTCATCGCTGTTGGATTTTTCTATTTAATTAATAATGTATTGTATGAATTATTCAACGATTTTTCTGATCTGTTTTATATTTAGGTCGAAAGACATATCTGGCACATAAATGCCGAGGCTCGGTTGACAAATTACACCTCGACTGCAGTCCGCACCACGATTCAAACCATTTTGTCGGTGCTAGTGTTATTGTCATTATATCAAATTACGTTAAAAATGTACTACTTTGAATTTTCCACAGCACAACGAGTTGTGGCGGCACATTCCACAGAAAATAAATCTGACATAATTAGGTAGGCAGTATGAATTTGTCCTAATTTTTTCTTCTATCATTTTTCTTCTATCATATTGCATTTTTCCAGATAAACCTTGTAATACGTATCTAATCGGTTTTTCTGCAAACAATTATCGTGATAGCAAGGCTCAGTAATCTCTTTTGCTTGCATTCACTTGTGTTTCCCTCGACGTATGTAAGGCCGTTGCTCCACATATTGGAGATCACCCTATTCGTTGTCTAACTGTATGAACAAGATTGATTGTAATGAAGGTATGATGGTGCTATATTGTGGTGTCATTAAATAACATAAACAGGATAAAAAACAAAATAATAATAAAAATAATTATTAAGTATTTTGTGAAAAATGTTTTTTATTAAACGTTGCAGGGGTTGTAAGTTGTTGTAAGGGAAGATATGTTTGACCGCCAAAAATATTTATTAAAAATAAATAAAATGAAATAATTAAAAAGGGTGTTAAATTATAACAATAGATGATTTAAATATGCTATCCAAGATGCAAGGATATACGAAAAAAAAATATTGCCCTGCATTTTAAAAAAATATAAATGTTCAAAATTTTCAGCCCTATCTACTTCAATTTAATCAAAAGTTTTATTCTATTTACTACAAAATAATAATCGAATCACTTTATAACAATGTATTTCCAAAAAAAAAAAAACATAACAAAAGTGGAGAATTTCCCAATAACAATTTCCTAAGTTTGTTAGAAAAAATAAAATGTATACTAACCAGGAATATTAAATTCACGAAGAACAAAACAAACTTCATAAAACACCGACACATTTTCAAACGGTTTTCAAACACTTGGTTGCACTACACGTATCAGAAACTATTGCATGCCTGTGTTTCAGGATTTTCATTGCTGAGCTTTTAACTATTCATAAAAGCATCAAGTGTTTCAATATCTCTAAGTGGACTGATATGGCGGGGCTAACCAACGTATATTTATTACCACTTAGGATATCTCGCGCCCTCTATAGATTACAACTTTATAAGCAAACACTTTTCCAGTTTCAGGATTCCTCGTATCAAAATGATATCAGTTTTTACACCATATCTTACTTCTATAATGCATTGTATAACTGATTATCTTAACTCAAATCTAATGTTGATAATTAAAGTGTAGGCAATTGTTATATATATCGTATGATTAGGTAGCTATTTGTGTTTTGATAATTTTTTCGTTGTTATTGTTGAGAACATCCGTGACGCCCCAACTTATGAATTATGAAAAACATGCTGCCGGTAGTTCTAAAAATGCTTTGAAGGAATCGTGTAGAACCAAAGGAGCTTCTCCTTCACCTACCTGAATGGATAGTCAATGACATTGCTGGTAATCACAGAAATGCATGAAATTTCAAGTGCATGGAACTAGGAATGCAGCATGTAACAGAAAAAAAAACTTGAGAGGTGTCAAGGAACACCCGGATCCACTCCACTCCACTCCACTCTTTGAGCTCTTTCGCAACGCGCGATAAGGAACTTCGTTCCAAAAAGTGTCGTGACAACTTTTCGTAAGAATTTTTTCCGTCTAGCCCCCTTTCACAACGCGGGATAAGGAACTTCGTTCCAAAAATTACCTACAACCTACAACCTAAAATTCCAAGTTTCTAAGACATGTGATACATTCACATGTCTTAGAAAATAAACGAATAGAAAAAAAAATTTGATATTGGACACACACACACAGGCAATGAGACAATCGTTTACTGTCTAACCTGCCTGTTCAGATAACTGCATCCTACTAACGGTTTTTTAATGCTGCGTAATGTGCCGCTGCCGCACCTTTCATGATAATAATTGATTAATTAACAACCTCATCATTATCATCCACACTATTACAGTAAAACGTGATATTACAGAGTAGATTTTGATATTATTGACTTTTTTCATCAGCAAAATATTCTTTAGACCAAAACTGAAATAGAGGCTTAATCAAAACAAAAATACAGTCTATCTGTAACAAGGCTCGGAGGGTTCCAGAAAATTTGCACGCGGAAGATCGATAGCTTGGGGCCCTGAGCGCGCGTTTACCGGAGTGCCCATTAGAAAATACGGCCCTGTATAGATTTCATTGTGGGTTAACCCTACTGGCGCATTTTCAAATCATTAGAAGCGCGACCGCATATTGTAAGAACCGTCAGAAAAATTCGGATGCAGATATTTATCACGCAACCGCTCTCGTTGCATACATTTTATATTAGATCCCGCACACTAAGAAAAATTGCCCACCGCCCGGATGTAAGCATTTTGTAAAAGTTGCTAGGGGGTCTTAAAACCAGGCTTATTCCGGCGAGTGAAAGTGACAGAGCTATACAAGTCGTCTAGCGCCATCTAGTTCACTCACTGGAACAAGCCTGGTTTTAAGACGTTGTAATAGCCCCCCTGGTCATTATAAAATAGCATGCGGCGATCATCAGAATTTTTTTAATAGACATTTTTTACAGTGTGCGCTCACACTAAATCGGATTTCCCCTTCTAATTTAGCGGAATACAGCTTATTATAATAACCAATATTATCACGTTTTAAATCGATTTTTAATGTGATTCTCCGAAGTCATTCTGTTTCATTTACCTCCAGCTCACGTTTTCTATTAATGAACAACAAAGAGCAATAAAGATAATATTCATTATCTTATAAACTTAGTGATAGTGTTATGTGACATCACAAGAGGGGAATAACTAAGCTGTTACGAATCAATCCTAGCTATTGTACTTCCTAATCACAACGTGGAAGTACAGCGTGGCAATCACAATTCACAGAGTACATTATACTATATTGAAAGTGGCAATTTAGAGTAGAAAACCGAAAGTCGCCACTGTGCTCTCTCTCGCTACCAGCACTTTGAATTTTTTTTTTCACTTAATATTACGATAGTTTTATGGCACAATAATATAGCTGTACTCAAATCGTGAAGCTGATGTGTTCAAAAATAAAGCGAGCTCGACCGAATTGTTTTTTTTTTTTGGAAAATCCGTTTACTGTATCTACGTATTGAGCCTTTGCGAAACCATTACGGGTCTCTTCAAAATATTGATTACTCATATAAGAATATGAGTAATTAATTTGAAGAGACGACAAGTTGTTGTTTTCACGTTAAGTGGAATGAATGTGGTTTTTCACAGGAACTTATGATTAATTAAAAGATAACGCGATTTATTTATAAGTGTTACGTCATAATTTTATAACAGACTGACAAGGTATTTTCAATGTATTGAGTTGAACGGGTGGCGCAGTGGTTGAGTGATTAACTGCTGCGCAGCCTGTGATGGGTACGACCCCGCACGGAACAAGTATTTTTATGACCTGCAAGTAGTTGCTCCGGGTCTGGGTGTTTGTGTATGTGAATTTCTATGTTTGTAAACGCACCCACGATGCAGAAGAAATTCCCAGTGTGGGGCAACATTTTTTTTAAAGTAGGTATATAGGGTGACTGGTAACTAGTGCACGATACTTAAACACGTGATTGTACTCATGATAACCAACAACTTTTACTATGGAGACAAAGCCGAAATCGTAAAAAAAATATCAGCTGTTCAGGGCTGCGTTTAAATCCTTTATCCAGTTTAATTTTATACTGACTAAATGTCAAACAGCCCGTTTAAGTACACCGAGAGGTGAAAAATTATACCAATTAAAATTTAATCTGCCCCGTTTACGGTCGTCCGCTGGTCTATGTTTTTGCTGAAAGGAATAAATTTTTGCGACCTTTTTACCACGCAAAATTTTATCCTGCTGTCAGATTGACATTAAGTTTTGTTGTTTTGCTAGATTCTCGCCGTAAAAACGAATATTATTTTTATTTTAGAGAGTGAATATTATTTTTGGATTATGGATTTATAATACACTGGCAAATTGATTATTTGTTCAATAAACTGAGCTGTCAATTGAATTTGACAACTAACATTGACAGAAACTTATGACTCCGTTCAGCGAACCCTCGCCGGTTTAATTTTTTTCCGGCGAAATACCGCAGAAGGATTTAAACGTACCCCTGTACATTAAGCAAACTTAAATGTACTGAACAGCTGTTATTTTTTTCGAGTTTTCAGGTATCGTGCACTAATTACCAGTCACCCTATATAAATATTTAAATTAGTGTCCGACCGAAACTGATTTTTCAGCCGAAACCGAAACCGAAACCGAACCTTCGGCCTTGCTCTCAGTTTCGGCCGAAACCGAAACCGAAACTTTTTAAAAATTTTAACATTTAGATATTTTTCTGTTTTTTTTTTTTTTGCATTTATTGGCACAAGAAAAAGTGTCAAATACACAGAGCGAACTTTTCAACTGGGCGTGGACGGCTATATTTTTAACTATGAGGAATATTGAAAAACTTTGAATAGAGTCTCGAGACCGATTTTGCCGAAAATTAAAACTGTATCATTGGAATTTAGAAAAATCAATAATCGTGGCCAAAAATCAAACCCGATAATTTTGAAAAAAACAACCTGTATTATTACACCATTTGATAGTGTTAATAGTAAGGATCAAATTCTGGGTAATAATGAAATACGGCAAACTTATGGATAGAAAGATAGACGATCTTAAGAATTGCTATTTTTCTATGTTATTTAACTTCTACTGAGACTTTTCTTCTACTACTACATAATCTATTCAAAATTATAAAAAAATCAATGTTTCACTAGATTTGAAGTCTCAACAAGCGGACTATATTAATTTAGCAACACGAAATAACTGAGACAATAGACTAAAAAAAATGCATTATTTCAAAAAAGAAACTGTTAACTTAATTATGTTTCGAATACCGCCTTATCCTAATTCTAATCGCCTTGACGATTGATAAGTTTTTAATCAATAACGTACGAAACAAATATTTTTTATTATGACATGAATATACAAGACTTAGGTACTCTTGGCAGTAAACTCAAAAACATAACCTCGTCTCACGAATAAACAAACGGTGGCAAACTGAGCCGGGGCCCCGCCGGCGAGCAAGTACGTGTTAGCTACGAATTTTACCGAACGACGCACGAAAATGCGGGAACAATTGAGTTTCGGCGGGGCCAAAAGTTTCGGCTATAATTTGGCCGAAACCGAAACTAAGGCCGAAACTAGATATTTTGGCCGAAACCGGCCGAAACCGAAACCGAAACCGAAATTTCGGTCGGTCACTAATTTAAATACGTAGGTATGCCTTTAGTTTATTTTTCAAATTTTTTGACATTGTCTTCCATATCCACTTTCTTCACATTGATTGTCCACTCCACTCCTACACTCTTGTATCCTATATTGTTCACGGTATTTATCTAATCCATCTATTTCTATTTTCTTTCTTTTTGTTATCCCTACTGCTTAGGATTCAAGTTATCTAGAATGATCATGTTGTAGTACCCTGAATTAATTAAGGTTCAGTGTTATTAAAACAGACAAAATTAGGTAAACGGGTCCACCACATAATTTTAACTTCTGAAGTTTTGGTGTCCATGGCTCCATACCATATGCCTTTCTGTACCAGTTTGAGTGATTCTTTGGCCTTGGGGTACCCAAACATTTTAGGGTGCTCCCACATCTATCGACGCGGAATAAGCGAAGACCGAGACAATGCGATAGCACGCGGCCGCTTCGTGAATTCCGCCGCGTGCTATCGCATTATGCTTTCTGTCTCGGTCTAGCAAATGGCAGTTCTAAGCGACAGAAAGGGCGACGGAAAAATCCGATTCCGCGTCGATAGATGTGGGAGCACCCTTACACGGTTTTTGAAAAGGTTTTGAAACGGTTTTTCATGATTAAAAAAAATACATTCCTGAACGAAGTCTCAAAAATATTTCCCGACTGTCACTCTAATGTCAAAAATTTGACAGGAAACGGTTGCAGTGGCTTGCTTTGGCTTTGCGTCGGCTTGTTTTCGCATTTTAAATAAAATTTTCTTTATAAAACTATGGCAGAATCAGATGGTGACATAGAGTTTCTGGATGAAGATGCGGATATCGTCCAACAATGTGTGCAAGCAGTCCCACCTCCAGTCCAAGTACCACAGTTAGTACCTCGAGCACAGAAGCCAGCCCCTCTGCTAGTCGAACGCTTGCCGTCTGAAAGAAAACGTAAACGAAAGAAAGACGAAGATGATTCTGACTACGATCCCAATGATGACATTCTGCCGCCAAGTCCGCCAACTTCAAAAGGCAAGAAGAAGAAGCAGCAAGTTGTAAAAAAACTAAAAACGTACCATAAAGAAGCTGTTCCAAATTCAAATGCTGGTCAGAGTTTAAAAGGAGGTTCTAATCAGGGAAGGAAACCAAAAACAGTAACGTATTTCCCCCCTAGAGAGCCACCTTTGGATCGAAAACTGCATAATATTAGGATCCCAGATTATGATGACCCATTGTGTTTGCCTGTGAAAGCTATACAATATGAAGAATCTGATATAAAGAGGATGAATAACTGGAATAATGTGTGTTTGGAGCATTTCAAACATTGTGACAATTTGTTGAAACCGGAGAGAGGGGACACAAATAGTTCTACAAGAACGGTGGTGTTCCGGAATGTTGCTAATAAACAAACAGGTTTGTTTTTTTTTTGTTTGAAAAAAAAAACATGCACAGTAATAATTACATTTATTATTATTAGGTTATGTAATTAAATATTTAATTAAATCTAAATAAAAGAAAATTAATAGAGTTTCAGAAGTAAACTAAAAAAGTAAAAAAATACCACTAGATTTCACATAGAAAGTAACATACATACACCATATTATGTGTGCATTAGCCATCCATAAAGGAGGTTATCTGTGTTTAATCCACAGTTTCTCTCACTTTTATTGCTTATTATGGTTTGCTAAATTCTGAACGCCTTATAACCTATCATTCTACATTCCAGGAAAACCAGAAACCACAATTTGGAGTAAGACATGCGTTGAAAATGTGGATGGTGACAAGAAGTCTGAGATCTTCCAATGCGTACTCCCTCGTTACAAGGAGAAGAAAGTATTGACTACTTTCAATCTCATTGGGAGGAAACCTAAGCCTTACCATCATTCCGATGAGGTTATCTTGAGTAAAGAGGACAGTAAAGATGGAGATGTCCTCGTTGTCTACAAGCCTAGAGAAGCATCTTCAGCTGTCTACAAACTGGTTGTTCCATATGATAGGTAAATCATTTTTATGTGTAATATTGTATTGGTGTATGATGGTGCTGTTGATAAGCGATTGGCTTTTGCTCTGCATTCATATATTTGTGTGGCCTATAGGTTTGTTTGAGTTTAGCATCCGCAAAGCAGCAAAAAAATCCGAATTCCAGATTTTGTTTGCACGGTTGGCGCAGTGCCTTAGCGATTGATCGCAATGTGTTGTGGGTTCGATCCCCACACAGAACAAATGTTTGTATGATCCTGTTTGTAATGCACAACTGAAGTTGGGCATTAATCTATCACTCATTCGCCAGTAAGTGTGCAATTAAAGTGGCAGCAGCGGGGCGGGCAGCGGAATCCGCTGGCGGGTAACGTAAACACATAGTTTATGACTAAAGTGCACCAAATGCGGGCGGGGCGGGTGAGCGGAAACCTAGTCTATTTCGTGACCCGCCACCCGCTCACGCTGCCCGCCCCGCGCCACTGTAATTGGACACTGAGTTTCTTCTTTCAATATAGCTTATATTTTCTTTCTTCAGAAAATCAACGGACCCAAAAGAAGATTCAGAAGATAAAGATGATTTTGATGAAGACAAGATGTATATGAAAGAGACGGTCTACTGTAAAATGTGTGCCCCTTGCTTCCAGACTTCTTGGAGAGGTGTCAAGAAGAATACTAAGAGTAAGTTCCTCAAGACGAAAGTCTTCAACCAATGTGTGTTACCAGTGATGAGTTACGGCACCAAAACACAAAGTCGCTCAACGAGCTATGGAGAGGGCTATGCTAGGTGTTTCTCTATGTGATCAAATCCAAAATGAGGAGATCCATAGACGAACTAAAGTCACCGATATAGCCCACCGGATTAGCAAGCTGAAGTGGCAACTAGCAAGCGTAGCGTAGGACGTCCACCAGCAAGGTGGACAGACGACCTTATAAAGGTCGCCGAAAGACGCTGGATGCAGGTCGCTTCCAACCGGTATTATGTGGAAGTCAAAAGGGGAGGCCTATGTTCAGCAGTGGACGTCCTATGGCTGAGATGATGATGAAGTATCATTCATACAGGACGATTTCCGGGAAACGTAGGCGAGGACATGCGGATGTCGAGTAATAGGGGATTGTAAGTAATAGGCGATTCGCTGTCTGACCATGGACCATGCCCGGATCGATGGTGCGTCGTGTTCCACGCGCGCTTCAAAGAGCGTCAGCAAAATGACGGGGCCCCATCTCAGAGGGCCAAAATCTACCGGGGTCGCTGGACTTACTTCCTTACCGTGACCGGAACATAAAGGGCTGCCGAAGGACACCGTGGATTTTAGTCAGTACAAGTTTGACAGTCCCTCCTGCCTTGCCCTGGGTGGGAGGACTCATTTGATGATTTTACCACGCTAAAAAAAAGAAAATGTACAGCTTGGCACAGTGGGAAGCGGTCGCCTCCTTCTGCGAAGCAGTAATGCTCGCGAAGGAGGAGGCGGGCCATGAGAGAGAGGACAGTGACCTCCCTCCGCCCCACCCGGGGTGGTGGACGCCCACGGCGACGGACGTCGCTTGATGATCTCCGGCCACCGTAGGCGCGGGCATGCGGGCAGCGAGTAAAGGGCAACTCGCTGCCCGACCAAGGACCATGCCCGGGTCGACGGCGCGTTGTGTCCCACGCGCGCCTCAAAGAGCGTCAGCGTAATGACGGGGCCCCCCTCTCAGAGGGCCAAAATCTACCAGGGTTGCTGGACTTACTTCCTTACCGTGACAGGAACATAAAGGGCTATTGAAGTACACCATGGATTTTAGTCAGTACAAGTCTGACAGTCCCTCCTGCCCTGCCCTGGGTGGGAGGACTCATTTGATGATTTTACCACACTAAAATAAAACATACATGCATCATCATCACCAGCCTTATTTTTCCCACTGCTGGGACACAGGCCTTCTCTCTGTAAGAGGGAGTGAGCCATAATCCACCACGCGGGCCCAGTGCGGGTTGGTGGATGTCACATGTTTTCGAATTTTTTGGTTCTAGGACATGCCGGTTTCCTCACGATGTTTTCCTTTACCGTTTTGAAAGCAGTGGTGATGAAATAAATTACACAAAGTAATGCGCCTGGCGGGGTTCGAACCCACGATCTACTACTCGTAAGTCGGGACCGATATCACTGGGCCACCACTGCTCTATTGTACCTGCATGCATGCAATGTTTATATGATGGGCTTATGTTTTATATTTTTTCTTTTCAGAGAGCATTGCTTGTCCGATCTGCAGTCGTTCGTTCGTGACTGTATACAATCTGTTGGCGCACTTCAAGACGCATTCGTCTGAAGACATGAGGGAGTACAAGAAAGTTATATCTTCAATTTTGGCCGAGGTGAGTTACATTACCTGAACAATATAGGTTTTATAGGAAAACTACACATCAGGAGTCATTGTCTGTATTCGGAAACATGTACAGATTTTCTCGAAAGACTAGGTTTATATACAACTAGCGGCCCGTTCCGGCTTCGCACGGGTGGCCTGTTACTCAGGAAGTCAGCATAAATGTAGCTTTAGAAAGGTGAAAAAATTTAACCGTCTTCAAAAACAAGAAAGGGTAAAATAACCTACAAAATAACTTTTCTTTCGGAAGTTGGTTGGCTTTGTTTTTTTATTTTGTTGTCTTTTTTGCAACCGACTTCCCAAAGAGAATTTATTTTGTAGGTTATTTTAACCTTATTTGTGGTTGTTTTTGAAGCCGGTTAATTATGTTTTTGATGTTAAAAAAAAAAATTACTCAACACAAATTCTTGTTAAATACACAATAACAATAATAATATTCCACAACTATCACACAACGCCATATAGTTGTCTAGTAGTAAACCACATGGCAAGATAGACATACTGACATACTCTTAAGGTGTGCCCTTAAGTTTGTTCTTGGTGTGTCCTTAGGGATTGACTCAGGGTGTGGCAGCCAGCAATGAATATTTTATTAACGTTGAGAAACAGATTTAATTAGCAAATGAACAAATACAAATTTAAATTATATGGTAGCGGATGAAGAAGAAATCGGAAGAGAAAGAGCAAGGTAAAAAGGGCAAGAGAGCAAGTCACGTCGTCCGCACCCCATATATATAGTCGTACGCCGGCGTCCTTCACCGCCATCTCTGGATGAGCCGATGAACTACGTGACGCGCGACGTAGCATGAATGTTGTCGCAGCTGCGCAGGCGCACATCAGTCTGCCGTGGTTCGTTCAATGTTGACAAGATGTTTTCAGAGATGGCGCTGTCCTCAACACATACATCATTTTCTTACATGTGCACTAGAATAATTTTGTTATCCGTGGCACTGGTATTAACATCGCCCATGTACACAATAAGATTCTAAAATTCCCTATTTCAAAAATTGCAGAACAGATTTTGATGAAACTTGCAGTATTCTCTAAGGTGAACGATCTCTAGTACAACAAAAAAAGAATTTTGAAAATCGGTCCACAATTGGCGGAGTAATCGCATAACAAATACGCAAACAGTAAAGATTATCATATCATCCAAGTAGTCGAAATTAATAAAAATGCTCAAAATAAAAAGTATGAACCAAATTGGATGAATTTTTATGGGACTGCAAGTAGGTATACTGCATCGAACAAAAAAAGAATCACACTAATCGGACTCGAAACCTCGGAGTAATCGATGTACATACATAAAAAAAATCGTCCGAATTGAGAACCTCCTCGTTTTTTTGAAGTCGAAGTTTTGATTTCATTTATTACAAACATACACAAACAAAAATACAAATCTTTCCTCTTTATAATATTAGTGTAGATGTGGACACTGACGAAGGAACGGGAAGAAGTCAGTTTTAATAAATTCTGAATAAATTTTATCGGGTTTTTAGTGATTGCCAGAAAAAGAAGTGTAATGTTTGTACTAACTTAATTGTGTTATTCTAAACTTCCAGATCGTAGACTACCATTACAAATGCCGCGTTTGTCGTGAGCAGTTCATCAGTATCAAGAAATTGAGGCAGCATCTCTCTACACATCAAGGTAAAGAAATATATTCAAACAAAGTTTAACTGATTCAAGACGTCATCTGAGTGATAAATGATATTTATTTTGCAAGTTTCACAAGTCAAATAATATTTTTAAAGCTAGATGAGGCCGGTGTTTCGTACCTGACTACTCTGAGAAGAAACAGCCGAAACAAACTCAGAGGTCACAGTCTCTTTTTAACCGACTTCAAAAAAATGTCTTCTACAAAATAACTTTTTTTTCGGAAGTCGGTGGCTAAAAAGACAATGAAAAGAAAAAAAACAAAGGCACCGACTTCCGAAAGAAAAGTTATTTTGTAGATTATTTTACACTTTTTTGTGGTTGTTTTTGAAGGCGGTTACATTTTTTTTGAAAAAGTTTTTTAAAGTCTAGATATTATTATTATACTGTTTAAGTCATACGAAGACCATGCAGGTGTCTTAAATGGTCTTTTGAGGAAAGAGCCACACAGATTTGAGTGGACCTGTCCAGTCAGTGCAAGCATTTGTCAGTTATCGTGAAATTCGACTCATAACTCAAGGAGCTTATCGGTTAAGATTCAAAAACATATCGCAAACGACAGAAAAATAATGTTATTATATTTTCAGGTAACGCGCTATTTACGTGTGAAGTTGGCAACCATTTGGCAAGATGAGATGATATCAAATACAGAAGAATTGTATAATTAGATAAATAAATGGATTCGATACAACGAAATTGATTGTTTTGTTTTCTCTTTTTAAAGATTTCATTCTATAAATCGGTTCTATCTAACTTTTTTTTATCGTGGTAAAATCATCAAATATGTCCTCCCACCCAGGGCAGGGCAGGAGGGACTGTCAGACTTGTAGGTACTGACTAAAATCCACGGTGTCCTTCAGTAGTCCTTTACGTTGCGTTGTCACGGAAAATCGTTAGTCCCGCGCACAGAGTACATTATACTATATTGAAAGTCCCGCGACCCCGGCAGGCTAGCCTTCAAAGGGGTCTCGTCATTCCATCATGCTGACACTGAGGCGCGCGTGGAACACAACTCGCCGTTGACACAGGCTTGGCCCATGATCGGATAGCGAGTCGCCTATTGTTCATCAACCGATTGTCCTGTAATTTCACTCACATTACTGGTTTTTGCAAAATTCAAAATAGAAAATGTAAAAGTTGGAAAAAGAAATGAAACTAGCGCCATCTATCCTCTATTTTTGTAACTAATTTCCAAGCATCGTAAACACTCGTTGCAAACGTTGACAGCCTAATCCGCTAGATGGCTCTAATAGTTCTCACAAAACTATATTTTGAATGCCTTGTATGTTTGTATCTCTTTTTATGTAGACCGTAAATAGCTTGTCCATCGCTAGTTCATATTTTTAATTATTAACGACTAAAGTTTATTTTTCTAGCTTACTCTGTCCCACTCTTGAACAAAGACCTAATTCCTTTCTGTCCACTTCGCTCGATGTTGTGCCTCTTCACGCCAATTCACAGCCATCCAAAGCGTCATGACATCTTCTCCTAGGCCTGCCGAGACGCTGTCTTACTGTCTCAAAGCTCCATTCCTGTGGTATTCGAGGCCAAAGTTGTGGGCATAACCTGTCCATCTTTACTAAGCCTATATTTTGTTTGTTGCACCAGTTGAAAACCACCACCTTCTTTTTGCTTTGTTCAATAGACCAAATGAGCTTATCCGCCTTGTGTGGAGCAGAAGAAAAACATGCCATCTGGAGTTGCCACTCCATTAGGTACATACTCCACTCAACGCTTGCCGAAGTCTATCTTGATGATTGAGTTGTTGAGATGTCAGATGTGGTCTAACGGTCTAAGCAATGAGTGAGATGCGGCGAGCGGCGCAAATAAAACATTAGGTAATTACTTTGTAAATTATACGCGAATTCGCTACTGGCGGTCCCTTGTGGCGTGTTACAAACATTTCTATACATTTGATTTGAACGCTTGACACTCCGCGCTATGTCATCGCTCAAGCGGCAAGGTGAAAAGGCTATAAGGCTTGCTACTTGGACCCCTCAGAGAGCTAAAGCCTGCCGGGGTCGCGGGAATAACAAGCTACCGTGACCCCGGAAAGTGAAGGACACCGTGAATTTTAGTCAGTACAAGTCTGACAGTCCTGTTGGAAATATCTTGTGAGCAGATTTTAGTAAAACTCGTAAAAATGGTTCGACTGTTTATTGAAATAATTTTCCAAAGTGACATATCTATTATAAACAAAGTAGGTAACCTAGCAACAAATGTATCCAGCATACGAACTCCTTTAACACCCCCACTGTATGCCTATACATTTTTTAAAGTAGTCCTGCTTAACTCTAGTAAGTCCCTTTGTGAAGATATCAGCAGGCATCTCATCAGTCTTACAATATTTGATACAAATTTCATTTGCCTCTGCCAATTCCCTCACATAATGGTATCTTATCTTTATGTGCTTAGACCTCCTACCGACTGTTGGCACGTACACTAATTTTATAGCGCTTTGGCTGTCGCTGAACAGATCAATCGTTTTATTCTAACCTGTCAGTTCATGGTAGAGACCTTTTGCACAAACTATCTCTTTCGCTGCTTCGCTGATAGCAATATACTCTGCTTCAGCTGTACTGAGTGCGACGCAACGTTGCTTGCGGGTCTGCCAGGAAACCGCAGCACCGCCAAGGACAAGCATGTAACCTGTGAACGAATGTCCATCAACATTGGCACCCCAGTCCGCATCGGCATATGCAACCAGAGGATTACCAGTCTTCTTGTAGACCAATTTATGATCTACTGTACCCTTTAGGTACCTCAACACTCTCTTGAGTGCAGCCATGTGAGTCGAATTCCAACAAGAATTAAACTGACTCAGGTAGCTCACTATGAATGTGATGTCAGGTCGTGTGCCACAGGACAGGTACATGAGTGAACCCACAATCTCCTGATAGCTCATATCTCCAGTTGGATCGCCTTTCTCCAATCTGAGATTAGTCTCTGCAGGAGTCGCGACAGCTTTACAATCTTCCATTTTATACTTTTGGAGGATCTTGTTTATAAAGTGTCTTTGGTTGAGCTCCACTTGTCCCTTCCTCTGCGTGAGCTCCATGCCCAGGCAGTCCTTTGCCAATCCCAAGTCTTTAATTTTGAAGGCGTCCCCAATCTTCGCTTTCACGGCCTGAATCTCGTCAATGTCATGCCCAAAAATGTAGAAATCGTCTACGTATAAGGCAATTGCGAGAAATCTGTTTTTGACCTTCTTCAGGTACACGCATGGGTCATACTTTGACCTCGTGAACCCGATTTCAATTATGTGAGCGTGAACCTTCACGTTCCAACATCGGGCTGCCTGCTTCAGACCATATATGGCCTTTTTAAGCTTGCAAACCTTTCCTTCTTTCCCCCTCGTGATGAAGGCCTCTGGCTGTTCCATATACAGGTCTTCAGCAAGATCACCATTAAGGAAAGCGGTCGTAACATCGATATGATGTACTGTCAATCCAATTTCTGCCGATAGAGCGAGCAGTAGTCGGATCGACGACAGTTTAACCACGGGTGCAAAGGTTTCAGAGTAGTCTTCCCCCCACTTCTGGGAATACCCTTTAGCCACCAGTCTTGCTTTGTGGCGCTGCACTGTCTCATCAGCGCCAATCTTCAGCTTAAATAGCCACTTACATTTGACTACGTTCGCTCCTCTTGGGCGATCCACCAGCTCCCAGGTTCCGTTCTCGATGAGCGAGTCGTACTCTTGCTTCATCGCATCCAACCACAGGTCTTTATCTCCGCGGTCCATTGCATCCTGTACCGACACAGGATCATGCACGCTGAGAAAATTATATTCAAAATCTTCCCGTCTATTTGGAACTCTGGTCCTTTGAGGGTATCGAGGCCCTTCTACAGCTGGTTCAGCTTCTCGTTCTTCACCTCTGTCAGAATCAGAAATGGAATCTATTGAATCATGGAACTCTTCAGATTCAACAACAACGTTTTCGGGTGTGGTGGACCCGGTTGCTGGAGCAGATACGCTCTGGCTTGGAACTTCCTCCTCAGTTTCCATAGCCCCGGTAGTACCTCCTGTAATGGGGACAAATTCTTCAGCAACATCCACCACCGGCATCTTAGTTGGTAATTTGTTTGGAGGTCCAAGAAAATCCATATTGTTCTTAGATTGATTTGGTAACCTCTCATCAAACACAGCATCCCGAGCAACAATAATCCGCCTTGGATTATTTTTAACATCAGCAAACTTAAACCCCTTTTGATTCTCACTATAGCCCAGAAAAATAAGTTCTCTTGTCTTAGGATCAAACTTTTTGAGACTTCCATCCTTAATAAGAACTTGTGCTTTTGAACCAAACACTTTTAAGTGCGAAAGAATCACCGCCTTTCCGGTCCACACCTGTTCAGGGACCTGTTGCGAAAGAGCCATAGTAGGTGAGCGATTTTTCAAATAGATCGCCGTTAGAACTGCTTCACCCCAATATCTCTTATTGAGATTGCTTTCTGCTAGCATGCATCTTGCCTTTTCGATGATTGTCCGAATGGTTCTCTCCGCTACTCCATTCTGCTGTGGAGTGTGGGCTATAGTTGTCTGATGTTGAATTCCACAATTTTTTAAATGATCCTGGAATTCCTTACTGGTGTACTCGCCACCATTGTCGCTCCTTAACTTCTTGATCTTTTTGCCCGTTTGATTTTCCACTAATGCCTGAAACTCACGGAACTTACCGAAAACTTCTGATTTGCATTTCAGCAAATAGCCAAAAACTTTCCTGCTATAATCATCAACGAATAGCAGTATGTATCGTTTGCCGCCCCATGACTCCACTTCAATGGGACCCGCAACGTCACTGTGGACCAGCTCCAAAATTTGTGAAGCTCTACTGTGTTTCCTTTTTTGGAACTTCTTGACGCATTGTTTGCCTTGACTGCAAGGTACACAGGGGTTCTTGCAGTTCTCAAGGCTATAACTAAGGCCCTTGACGATGTTCTTAAGTTTGAGCATTTCAGATTGGGATAAGTGGCCCAATCTCCTATGCCACAACTCAAAGTCATCCTGACTTTCTCCTAAGAGTACCGTCGCCTTGTTACTCCCCGAACCTAAAACATAGAGTCCGTTTTGCTTGCGTGGCGCTGTAAACAGTACGTCCCCATCCACAGATACATTACCATCGAAAACTCTGCAACAATTTTTGTCAAACACTACAACCTTGCCATTATCAGTGCACTTGCCAACAGACATCAAGTTAGTGACTAGTTCTGGAATCAACAACACATTATTCATAGTCAGTCCTAATGGACGTCCCTTGTGACGTACGTCCAACTTTACAGTACCTTGCGAGGTCGATACTATTTTATCATTATTCGCGCAGGTAACTTCTTTCGAACTGCTAGCTATAGGCGTTAAAATAGACCTATTTGATGTCATGTGTGATGTTGCACCACTGTCTACTACCCAGCAATTATCCCCATTAGCAGCAAGTAAAGTAACAAAATCAGTAGAATTATCATAAATACTCTTACCTACAGCCGCTAAATTGCTCTCAGTCTTGTTGTCTTGTTTAGCTTTGAAGAGCTTACATTGCCATTTGAAGTGACCCTTCTTTTTACAAAAATTACAAACTATTTTCTTACGAGCGCTACCTCTACCACTACTACCTGCAACATTAGCTAACACCGTATTGTCCTTATCATCATTCACTTGCTGTCGGTGACCTTCACGTAGAAGAGCCGCTATTACGTTCTCCGATGATAATTCCTTGCCGGAATGTTCCATGGCCATCACCAAAGGGTCGTAAGTATCCGTCAAACCAGCCAAGAGAATAACCGCGATGAATTCATCAGTCAGTGCAGCTTGGATTGCCTCCAGAGCTTGATGCGTCGCTTGCACTTCATTGACGTAGGCATCCATATTTTGGAAATTATCCAGTTTCAATGAAAATAGCTTCCGCAGCAGACTCAATCTTCTTATTAGACCACAGTCAGCATAAGCCTTTTTGAGCGCATTCCATGCTTGCCATGAGGTTTTGGCATTCTTGACAATAGTGATGCACTGTTCTGCTATTGATAGGCAAATCTTTGCCCTTGCTCTTTCGTCGCGCTTCCGGTCTTCAGGTTTGGTAGTATCGAATTTTTCACTCACACAGTCCCAGAGCCCCGCATCTATTAATAGCATTTCGATGCTGAAGGCCCAACTGCCATAATCATTTCGGCCTGTGAGCTTTTTGAACGAACTCGTAGAACTTTCCATTTTTATATCTTGATGAATTTACTATATCTATATAACTGCTCTACACATCAACGAGGCACGGGCTGGGCCCATAACCTGTTGGAAATATCTTGTGAGCAGATTTTAGTAAAACTCGTAAAAATGGTTCGACTATTTATTACAATAATTTTCCAATGTGTCATAACTATTATAAACAAAGTAGGTAACCTAGCAACAAATGTATCCAGCATACGAACTCCTTTAACAAGTCCCTCCTGCCCTGCCCTGGTTGTGAGGACTCATTTGATGATTTTTTCACGATAAAAAAAGAAAAAGGGTTTAGCTACTTTTTTTTATTAAATTTCTGTCTGCCTCCCATGCTTTTCGTGGTCCACCCACCCCTTGGTTTTAATCAATGAGATTAATCAGCGTCGTATGTATCAGAAGTTGATTACGTTACCGGTCCCCTCTGCCGATGTCCGGCGTTGCTTCCTATGTCAAATGTAACTTTGTGACCATCTACCAAATGTGAAATGGGCAATCCAGTTTAAAGTAAGTGGTTTTCTAGGCTTGTTTATGGATTTCAGAAAAGCTTGGAGTTTGTATTATGTCCGGTTAAAACAATCTAGGCAAGGAATGTCTGTATTTCTCGCAAAATATTCTTTACATAGTCTAAGGTCTCTTCTAAGGCGCACGGGTCACATAGAAAAGACGTAAGACGCAGAAGGGGCAGAGACGCAGAGACATTATGTCTCTTCGGCGTATAGAAGCGTGTCGTCTCGACGTAAAACACACAGAAGAGACGGGGCGCGGACTCGCTTCTGATACATTTACGAACGTCGGCGACGCGACCTTACGTCTTTTCTATGTGGCCCGCGCCTAAACTTAATCACACACAGTGTCTATATTTATGAAAAATATTTGCACACAACTTATTGACTTCGGCATAGCAGTCACTACTAGACTAACCACTAGAGCAACAGGCATAAAATAATAACACTGTTAACAAAATCGAAATTGACAATCTCCGTGGTCCACCCAGTTGCAGAAACTAGGTGGAGTACGGGGTCCACCCTCAACAAAATTGCAGGTCAAAAACACTTACAGCACAACAACAACAGATTGCCAGCCCATTTTCAATTGATTAGAACAGAGCAAAAAACACGATCAAAATCGAACCCTCGTCAATTTACAACTTGCTCCGTACCTTCGTCCCCAAAGGATGAACAGTCATCTTTTTAGTACACACAGTAGAATTAAAATACAGTATTCCAACTTGCGTAAAGACTTGGAAATTAATAACGCATATTTCGTACTTTTTTTTTTAGCGTGGTAAGTTAATTATCAAATGAGTCCTCCCACTCCCACTGTCAGACTTGTACTGACTAAAATCAATTAATGTCCGAATTTGTTCATCCGAGTCTTAAGACAAATAGGGTGTCTTAATAATAAAAAAATAGACCGAAAAATTATATCTTTTGTTACTTAAACCAAAATTATCAAAGATACTCGTACAATGCTTCTAAAAATCACAAAACGTAACTCCGTCGGTATAATTTTACTGGCGTTATGACGTCACAACCCCCCACTCCCGAATTTTGAAGTATTTAATCTTTTTCAAAAGAATAAGCTGTATTTAGGTAAGAAGTCGCCATTTAATACATGCAAAAAGAAAGCTACAGTTGCCAGCCCTAACATTCGCCTACTATCTAGAAGTAGTTGTTAAAGGTCTGGCAGTTTGTTTCTGCGTTTACCTAAATATTTGTAAATGGATACAATACAATAGTTGTTCATAGACTAGGGAAAAACCTATTAAAAAAAAAACATCAACGTATGATATAGCAAAAAAGGCAAACTTGATTCACTGGCAACCTTTACACTGTGTCCCCTTCCCTTCTGTCAAAACTCGTGACGTCATACTGTCAAAATTTCTAACATAATATCTAACCCTCGTGGCGTGGTCATTGACTCTTGTTTACGTGGAGGGATGAAAGTTCGATGAACCCGCTTACGTCACACCTAATATTTTTTTTTGGGGTGCCGATTTTGGGGTCCGACGAAATTACTGCTACGAAATGTTGGATTATAGTTTTTGTGCAGAACGGATATTTTTCGTATAGTTTATCGGTTTTCTGAGATGCGAAATTAGAGGCCTTAAAAGACATATTAAAAAAAAGTACTTTAGTAGGTAATGTCCTATTATTAGAAATAATAAATACCTATCCATTGGATCCCCACCCATGGCAGTACGATAGTTCGGCGACCCATCCATTAGATGCCAGGTTTAATATATTCAATTCGTATGGGTAAAGTTGTTTTGGGATTGGTTGTTTGTATAGTATGTGAGCTTTAATGTTTGTAAATCCAGACGAGGAGGAACCGGAGGATTGAGAAAATGGGACGAAGTTTAGGCTAAAGTTTTGATTAACACTTATAACCGAAATTGAATGAATTATTTAGGAGGCTCGATGAATGTTCGATAGTAGGGTAGATACATTTAAATACTAGCTGTTGCCAGCGGCTTCACCCGCTACAACTTGAAAACTATCCCACGGGAACATAAAATCGGGATAAAAACTATCCTATGTGTTAATCCAGGTTATAAACTATCTGTGTACCAAATTTTAGCCGAATCGGTTTAGTGGTTTTTGCGTGAAAGAGTAACAAACATCCATACTTACAAACTTTCGCCTTTATAATAGTAGTAGGATTATTAAAATTAATGATCGTAAGTTTACGCGTGGTGTCAATATTGGCATTTGGTAACTATGTTGTTCTCACTAAATAATCATCAAAAATCATAATAATAAAAAATAAAAAAAATACACAATAAACTACACCCACAACCCAGCCCTATACAAGCACCAAGAACACACGCACAAAAGAATTCCTTTGACAACACTGACACCGCATATCATTCAGGTCATAACATATCGATATCAAGTCGATCAACATCACGAAAGGGAACACAGTGAATACCGTCGCCACCCTATGGAACAATACATTCAATAGGGAATTCGCTACAGAGGGGACGGAGGAGCGCATCACATTTTTGTGACACTGGAAGATATTAATTAAATAGATTTTGACTTACAGTATTTCAACTCAAACTATAGCCGTACGGTATCAGGCCCCGGATCGACGGCGCGTTGTGTTCCACGCTCGCCTCAGAATAATGACGGGGCCCCCCTCTAGAGGGCCAAAGCCTGCCATGGTCGCGGGATTATTTCCTTACCGTGACCCCGGAACAGAAAAGGCTATTGAAGGACACCGTGGATTTTAGTCAGTAGAAGTCTGACAGTCCCTCCCGCCCTGCCCGGGGTGGGAGGAAAAAAAAAGCCTTTTATTTATGTACTAAATATAGTCGGTCCACTGTCAAAGTCCGCTGACCAAGACACGGGAACGAATATAGATGCATGAACGTTAATAATGTCAAAATCTTTGCAGACGGGCAATACTCCTTTTGACGTGGCGCTAGTATCTTTTTCTTTTATCGTAGTAAAATCATCAAATGAGTCCTCCCACCCCGGACAGGGCGGGAGGGACTGGCAGACTTGTACTTACTAAAATCTACGGTGTCCTTCAATAGCCCTTTATGTTCCGGGGTCACGGTGATGGAATAAGTCCCGCAACCCCGGCAGGCTTTGGCCCTCTGAGAGGGGGCCCCGTCATTATGCTGACGCTCTTTGAGGCGCGCGTGGGACACAACGCGCCGTCGACCCGGGTATGGTCCATGGTCGGGCAGCGAGTTGCCTCCTTTACTCGCTGCCCGAATAACCGCGCCTACGGCGTCTACCACTGCGGGCGCTAGTATCTAGGTCATTTTATCAAATTGCATTCAAAAACAATGTGGTACATACCACGAATTTTCCTCAGGTCAAGAGTGGTGGCGCGGACTCTAAGACGCTATCTGTCAAATCGTAATATCATTAATTCTTAGTTCGGGATCGTTGTCAAAACGCCCGTAACTAAGGGAGAAACGATTGGTTTCATGGTTAGACATTAGACCCCCTGGATAGTTGCCTATTGATGACGATTTAGGAATTGAAGATCACGGGTGTAGGTCTAAGTTGAACACCACAACAGTGGAAAGATGGTGCCAAGTTGGTTTATTGGTTATCTGTATACTGTGACTGGAATTTCGACTCGCGATTATTGAACCTTATTATATTTGATGTGTCATCTTTTGAGGGTGTCGACGTATACATCGATCGATGCGTGAGTTAAGGGCACTGGCCTAAAAAGATTGTTTCCTTGCTTGCACTTTATGACCACCCCACTGCAGATAATTTTCCTCTTTTTTCTATTTCTTTTTCTTATGATTTCCCTGTCTGCTAGAATCTCAACAAAGTTATAATAGGCTATTTTTAACCGACTTCTACTCCGAAAGATAAAAAGAAAATATCATCTATGAAATTTTCATCAGTCTAACTATTACAGAAATGAGGAGATTCTTAGACGAACCAAAGTAACCGACATAGTCCAACGAATTAGCAAGTTGAAAATTTGAAATGGCAGTGGGCAGGCCATATAGCACGCAGAACTGAGGGCCGATGGGGCCGTAAGGTGCTCGAATGGAGACCACGCACCGGCAAGCGCAGCGTAGGACGTCCTCCCACTGGTGTGGCAGACGATCTTATGAAGGCCACAGGATCACGCTGGATACAGGCCGCTTACAACCGGTCCTACTGGAAGTCTAAAGGGGAGGCCTATGTTCAACAGTGGACGTCTTACGGCTGATATGATGATGATAACTATCACGGTTTATGAGATACAGCATGATGACTGACGGACAAACATACGGACGATTAGCGGAGTCTTACTTTACTAAAAAGAACCCCGTACCGTTTGAAAGGATCCGACATCAAATTGGAAACAAATTCCCCGAACACCTCAGATCAAAGAAATAGGCAGATAGAACGCTCAGAACACGCGAGTTGGTCCACCAAAGTTAATACAAAATCAAATCGAATTTCATTCCATAATGTTTTCTTTGTTTTTGAGAACAACTTTTACAATGGTTAAAGACACGTGACGGCCTATTTTGGCAAACAACAACAACCACGCGTAGCTTGGTACTGTCGCGACTTTGTATTCGATTTTGATCTTGTACTAACTTTGGTGGAACCACTCGCGTGTTCTGAGCGCCTATCTGCCTATTTCTTTGATCTGAGCCGAACACACTACAAAGGTAGTGAAAGGTACAAATAGATTATATTATTTGCTATCTCTGTCACAGGAATTGCATCCTGTATATCTCACCCCTAAGGGGAGGGGGGAGGATAAACAAGGGTGGTTGTATGCAAGTATGGAATTTAATGATGTACTGATATTAAATACTGCTTATCTTAGCTTTGCTTGTTAAAAGTAATTGGTTGTCTAGCTTATTGCATGGCTGAGCTTCCCTTGTTTATGTTTCTTAGGAGTCGTGAGATCCTGTGATCCCTAATTATTTTTATTGAAGAGGTCGTTGTTAGGTATAAACTGTTGCACAGATTTTCATGGTCAGATCGCGGGCGAGCGGACAGTGAGTAACGCGCACCGTCTGGTCATGGATAAAGCGCTATCAGCAATCTGACGGAAGCCCCCTTAGGGGACCAAAGGGGTCGCAAGATAGTCTCATCACCCTGGAACGTAAAGGGATTTTGAATGACACCGTTGGTTTCAGTCAGTACGAGTCTGACCACCAGTCGAACTAATATTTTTCATGAAGCGACTGCCTATCGGAACTCCACAACCCAGCAACTGGGTAATATGATACCCCTTGGTTAGACTGCTTGTCAGACTTTAGAGCTTTTGACTAACAGTAACGACTCTCAAAGTTCTACAATTGACAGCCACCAATGGCTTTAATCTAATAATCCAAGTCTGATATTCTCTTTCGGTGCACCCGGTAGGAAAGACATTTGAAATCTATTAATAATTGTTAAAAGAAAAACGTATAGGAATCTGAAGGAACACACACTTAAAAGTAAAACACACTTGTTCAACAGCGATTATTATTACTTTAGAATTATTTATTTTATGCGTGGCTTTTTGGACTTCTTCTATAATACAATGAAGAGCTGTTAGCGGTTTTGTAGATATAAGTAGCAGTGGCCTCCCCGGTAACCTGAAATAGAGAAAAAAATATTTAATTAATACTAACTGTAGGGAGAGCTGTGGTGGCCCAGTGGTATCGGCGGGTTCGAGTCGAACCAGGCGCATTATTACAGATTGAGGCCTAGGTATATGGCCTACCCGATGGATTATTCGACTTGTCGTTGAGCTCATTATGAGTCGAGCTACACCATAACTGATAAAGCCTCATTTAGACGATGCAAGAACTCGAACGCGAGTTGCGTTACATTGCGGAATTTATAGGTAGAACAAATTCAGTTGAAACAAATGCCGCAATGTAGTGAAACTCGCATACGAGTTCTTGCTCCGTCTAAATGGCGCTTAAACGCTTGGACTGACTGGTCCACTAAAATCTTTCTTCAAAAAACCATCTCACACATTAACCTGCATGACTGGACTGTAAATGACACCTCTGAGTACGAAATATTGAATTAAAATTGTATTTTGACTTGTAATTGTTTTTTAAACTAAATTCTTATCATTACTAGAATGATAATTATATTTTTAAGCTTAAAGGAGGAGGGAAAGGAGATCCTTTATTGTTTTGACCATTTGTAAATTCAACAAACCCCGAAGTTGGCACGGCATTTTCACGAACCCTGATCACCTAATTTTTTATGGTTGTGATGAATGATATCATTAACTTGTTTATGGAATGATTATATGAAAGAAAAAGGAGTTAATGATACTGTGATGTCTGACAGGGAATGGAAGAAAAAAACGTGTTGCGTGCACAAATAAAATAGGATGGGATCGGATATCTTTAAGTACCTACTTTCTGACCAATATCATTTTGAATCCTACATTTTCGTTTACCAATCCAGTGAGCCACACAAACAACTATCAAAGATATTCCAACACAAACTTATAAAAGCAACAACTAAGTAAATAAAACCGTAGTAAATAAACACAGAACACTATCAGTGCACACTGATGTCCACTACCAAACTATGTATAAATCCTTCATGCAAGCTCAAATTTCAATTAGTACCACCACTAATTGAAATCAGCGTCCAAGCGGCAGGTACAAGGGGGATAACGTCATACAAATAAACCCCCTTAGAACCCCCTTCACCCCCCAAAGGTGGTGGTTGTCTGTCTGTCTGTGACCATAGCAACCCCCTAGCGGGGTTATTATTAATTTTGACGAGAATACTTTGATTGATCGGGCCATCAAATGCAGAGTTTATGTCGGATATTTGCAAAGGGACGTTTCAATTTTAATGCTTTTGAAAGGAAATATGTATGGATTGTTCATTGGTGTGCCTTTGATCAGTGTTTGAATTATATTGGTAGTGATTGGTGGAGTTTAGATGTGGCAGAGTTAAGAGCGCATATTAAAGCATGTTCTTCCAAATCTTTTTAAGTTTATCTAGAGTCTAGTTAAAACGAGAGATCATACAAATATTTTTTCCGTGCAGGAATCGAATCCTCGACGGAAGAAACTCCATGGTTACTCTTTCTATCTATTCTATGGTGTATTGAAAACGTTTTTATAAATTATAAAAAACAACACAGTCTTTCTTAACAATAAAGCCTTCCTTTTACTTAGAAAAATTCGAACAGCGAGCAGGATTTGAACCTACGACCTCCAGGTTCATTATATCCGACGCTCTTTCTCATCATCATCATCAGCCGGAGGACGTCCACTACTGAACATAGGCCTCCCCCTTAGACCGCCACGTCGAACGACAATTTGCCACTTGCATCCATCGGCTGCCCGCGACCCTCACGATGTCGTCGGTCCACCTAGTGGGAGGTCTGCCTACGCTGCGTTTTCCGGTCCGTGGTCGCCACTCAAGAACTTTTCTTCTCCGTCGGTTGTCAGTTCTACGAGCGACGTGGCCTGCCCATTGCCACTTCAACTTGCAAATTTTATGAACTATGTCGGTGACTCTGGTTCTTCGCCGAATATCCATGTTCCGGATTTTATCCCAGCGACGGTCTTAGTAGTAGTTAAAATGCTCTGCAGTAAGTAGATGACGCGAAACGTCAATTTTAGACATTAGAAATGGATTGAAGAATTCGATGCTATAAGTATGAACCTCGGTAGCTCGGTTAGAAAGAACGTCAAGTGTACTGAATCCCAAGGTCTCAGGTTAAAAAACGATTCGAATTTTTCTTTCCAAAAGAAAAGCTTTGACATACGAGTACGTATGCGTTGATGTGTATGATATAAAAAACTAGCTGACCCGTGCCCACTTCGTTGGGCAGTAAATATTTTAACTTGCTATAAACCTCACGGAGCCCGAGACTTTTCCAACGAATGCAAAACCGTGGAAATCGGTTCGTGCGTTCTGGAGTTAGCGAGTATAGCGTCAGGAAGGAAAACCCGACTTATTTTATATAGTAGATATGAAACAGTCGAACCTCTTTTGTGTTTCAACAGTCTAGTCATTACAAATATCTACCTATTCTATCTCATTTACCAGACTACCTTTATGCCCCTCTACCCGCCAGCGTTGGCAGCTTATTAGGGCCAACTTTATTAAATTCCACTCTCGCAAAGGGATTTTTGCCGGCGTCCATAGCACCCCTTGGACGGTAGAGGGGTTGTGTTTTGACTGGGTTACAATGTTCTTTGCTGACTCTAAATTATTTATTAGCTTTAACAGGGTTCGAGATTATCAAGATGATTATTTTCTTTGATAAATACAGGATAATTATTATTCAAGCTGATTCATAACTTGACCTGTATAATTTTTAACACAAACTTAACACACTGTTTAATTTTAGATGTTTTTGTAACTATGATTTTGGAAATTTATAAAGTAATAGTTTGTTACTAATAAACAAAACTTAAAAAAAATAATGTTCCCAAAAATGCATATCTTTGAATTTTTCAAAGTGTATTTCCATTTTCATATTTTGTATCCTCCGACTGAATTGACAACCATCTACTAAATTCAGGGGCTCACAACAGAACAGATAATATATGATTTTTCGGGTTTTTTTCGACAATGATACCTACAGAACTCTAAATGCGTGAGTATGATTCGCACTTGGCTGGTTTTTTTAAGATTTGTTGTAGATACCTACTTACCTTATACTTAATCTTGTTTACATCTTTTCAGTTTTTTATCCAGTCGTGTTTTAATTTTCCCTGACCTCGTAAGAGATGGCGAGATGAGCTTCACATATTTAACTTAAGATAAATAGTTAATTATGAAGAAGCCTTTTTTATCCTGGTAAAATCATCAAATGAGTTCTCCCACCCCGTGCAGGGCTAGGGACTGTCAGACTTGTACTGACTAAAATCCACGGTGTCCTTCAATAGCGCTTTACGTTCCGGGGTCACGGTAAGGAAGTAAGTCCCGCGACCCCGGCAGGCTTTGGCCCTCTGAGAGGGGGCCCCGTAATTTTTGCTGACGCTCTTTGAGGCGCGCGTGGGACACGACGCGCCGCCGACCCGGGCCTACGGGGGAAGGACAGTGGGTGGATCCAGGCTACCAGAAACTTATAACTTGTACTTAAAAAGTCACCATCTCAGTTCCCTTTAACATCAAAATCAGCTGCATCTAGTTACAAAGTGATTTAAATGCACTCGCGTGGTCACGCGTCGTTGCCTGCGTGGGGGAGACACGCGTGAAATGTAGAGTAAGCATATGTCGTTGTACTAAATGACCGCAACGGACATAATTATCCTAACTTGTTAATACTCGTATTATAAACTAGCCCATTGACCCTGGTTTTGTCTTGAAACAATTTGGAATAAAAGAGGGCCATTGAATTATCAAGTCTTTTTTTATTAATTTTATCCATTAATCCTATTAATTATTATTGATTAGATTATTACTAATTTATTTTCTTTTATCGATTTAATATTCTTAAATATACCTAATAATTATAATATTTGCTGTAATTTATAAGTAAAGGACTGTTCTGTTATCATTATGTTATTTTGTCTCGCGAAGTCTGTTTTTGATTAATTTTATCCTTTAATCCGTTTTTTTGCTTATTTGTTGTAACACAAATAATAGCATATTGCAAAAAAAAAAACAAAATATGTATGTACAATAGTGACCCACAATCATTAAGTACATATTTTTATTTATTAGTCTTAATAAATACATAGAGTCATTTTTAGATTGGCCATTGAAAACAAAAATAAAAATATTACGTTTTGGACTACATTGACGTGAAATGGAGGTCAATCGCAAATCCATCACTACATAGTATAAAACAAAGTCGCTTTCTCTGTCCCTATGTCCCTGAATATCCCCTTTATGCTGAAATCTTTGTAACTACGCAACGGATTTTGATGCGTTTTTTTTAATAGATAGAGTGATTCAAGAGGAAGGTTTACATGTATTTAGTATCAGCATTGCACCCGTGCGAAGCCGGAGCGGGTCGCTAGTTTAAAAATATGTAAAATTTGACATTTGACATTTTGGGGTAGGTTGACATTTTGGCTCCTGAACATTTAAAACTATTTCTTTGAATAAAAAGTCTAACTGATGAAAACCGTTTATGATGTTTTTTTAAATGTTTTTTCCGTCTGATGGTGAAACCCATTCTTGTACCTGTAAATCTTTTTTTTTAACGTGGCAAAATCATTAAATGAGTCCTCCCACCCAGGGCAGGGCGGGAGTGACTGTCAGACTTATACTGACTAAAATCCACGGTGTCCTTCAATTGCCCTTTATTAAATAAATGATAAGTCCCGCGACCCCGGCAGGCGTTGGCCCTCTAAAGGCCCGTCACCATGCTGACGCTCTTTGAGGCACGTCGACCCGGTACCTGTTAATCTAGAGAAACAAATAATAACTTAAAAAAAACTTAATAAAACAAAATTACTCTTAACAATATAATAATTATTGTTGATAGTATTTTGGTCGGATGGAGGACCAAAGGGCGTCCGCAACCCCTTCGGTCTTCCATCCTACTGACGTGACTGTAACGTTACTGCAATTTGTATACTATATCTATACGCACGCAGGTCTAGTACATACATACATACAGCTATTATATCGATAAACAGGTAAAATTGGAGCTCTTGGTGGTGTACTCAAAGTTGATAATCCAACGAAGTGCTTGAATTTTCATGAAGTTTTAACAAAAGTGCATCTTTAACAATTACTTTGAGTTTGAAGAAGATTTTAAAAAAAAAGTTTTCTGTAAAATAAGAATTACTTGAATTACTGATCAAACTACTATGCTTCAAACGGATAATCCTGTGGCGCTTTGAAAGTTAGAGCTTCAGATTGGGTCTGTTTATAATACACTATCCATGTTTAAGTAATCTAATAATAAAAGTGCGACAATTTGAGAGGATATATGAGCCCTATCACAATACCATCGCTGTAACTTTGTTTTAAATGTGTCACATCACCTTGCTGAGATTGATAAGTCCTGAACTAATCTTTTTTTTTAATTGTTTCTTTATTTTACTTTTCTTAGGGCTGATTTTTCAATAGTAGATAACTCTTACCTGAGGAATAAAAATGGCGGTTTGACAGCTTATCTATGGAAAATAATTATGAGGCTCCTTGAGTTACGAGTCGAGCTTCACGATAACAGACAAAATGCTTGCACTGACTGGACAGGTCCACTCAAATTTGTATGGCTCTTTCTAAAAAAACCATCTCGGACACAAACCTGCAGGGTCCTCGCATGACATAACTAACCAATTTAATGTCTGGACTTTAAAAGAGACGATGACCTCTGAGTTTGTTTCGGATGTTTCTTCTCAGAGTAGTCAGGTACGAAACACCGGCCTCATCTAGCTATAAAAAAAGTGTTTTGACTTGTAAAAGTGTTTGTGAAAACCTATTTGCAAAATAAATATCATTTATTATTTATTTATGTCAAACCGTTATTTTTAATTTCTCAGATAAAAGTTGTCTAAATATTGAAAAATCAGCCCTTAATGTTGAAAAATCATAACAGATGATCACCGACAGTGAAAAGTTAATTTACAAACATAGACCATCGGCTATGGTCGTTAATTAACTTTTTTCCCTCGCACAAACTAGTGCAAATAAAAAAAAATACTAATAAAGTACGCACTCCATCAAAACTGTAATTACTCGGCATTCCACCTCACTACATCATTTACACTCGTCAAAGAGTTTTAATAACTGCATGGTGGAGGCACCCTGCCCGCGGGGCCTATGGGGCCCTGCGTGGAGGTACAGGGGTCAGTGTGATCCGAAACCGGAGATTGAATCAATATTGGCAGCCTCCCCATGAACACTGTACAGGCTTGCACAAAATGCAAAGGCCATTTCGGAGTTTTCTGTTAATCATTCATATTTTTATAGGAGCAGAGGAGCATAAGGTCTCAGATCAAAGAAATAGGCAGATAGAGCGCTCAGAACATGCGAGTGTGTCCACATCAAAATCGAATACAAAGTCGCGACAGTACCAAGCTACGCGTCGTACCAAGCTGCGCGTCATTGTTGTTTCTTTGGCAAAATATGCCGTCTCGTGTCTTTAACCATCGTAAAAGTTGTTCTCAAAAACAAAGAAAACATTAAGGAATGTAATTCTATTCGATTTTGTATTAACTTTGGTGGAGACACTCGCGTGTTCTGAGCGTTGTATCTGCCTATTTCTTTGATCTGAGTCATTCACATACATTTAAATAGGAGCCAGTGGTGTAGGTCGTAGGATCGAACCCCGCCAGTCGCATTACTTTGTGTAATTTATTTCATCACCACTGCTCTCAAAACGGTGAAGGAAAACATCGTGAGGAAACCGGCATGTCCTAGAACCAACAATTCGAAGACATGTGACATCTACCAACTCGCTCTGGGTCCGCGTATTGGATCATAGCTTACTTCCTCTCACAGAGAGGAGGCCTGTGTCCCAGAAGTGGGAACATATATAGGCCGATGATGATAATGGTGATATTTTTATTTACAGATAGTGATTAGATGTTTTTGAATATGGCTTTTGAGTAATGGCACTGTAGAACGGGGTTTTGACGAAGGGAGACTTTTTTTGATATGCTTATATCACATCCATTATAAAACATAAAGAAAAAAGGCAACTCCACACTCCACTCTCAGTGGAATCAGTCAGCAATTAGCAACAAAATGATACGTGAAACCTGCACTCGAATTAATTCCATCGGCTTATGTAACCCTTTCGTGGGGTGCACGGATTAAAGTCTGGTGTTTTGATGTACCGATTTTAAAAAGGATGTGTAATTTTAAAGTTAAAGTTAATTACGTGACTAAAGCAAGTAAGTATTGATTAATGTACATACTTAAACTCAGAGCTGAGAGCAATGGTGGCCTAGTGGTATCGATCGACAAACGAGTTGCAGGTGACATCTACCAACCCGCACTGGGCCCGCGTGGTGGATTATGGCCCACTCCCTCTCACAGATAGGAGGCCTGTGTCCCAGCAGTGGAAACATTATAGGCTGATGATGATGATACATAAACTCAGTACACAGAAACTACAGAGCGCCAACACTATGATCTTTACACACTCCTTTCGCCTCATCCACTTTTGCGCCGCACCGTGTGCTCCGGCACTAAGTCAGTATTGAACCTGCGTTGGCCGGTTGAATTAGTAAATGAATGCCTGCACTCATCTATCAATCAATAATACTTTTATCAATCAATATCAATCACATTAATCATTTATCAATCAGCATCAACTCAAGATATGAGGTCCCAAACACTCTTTTCAAGTCAGCACTTCCGATTCGGCAGAATTCGAGGCGAGGGCTCATTGTTTCATATTATCTTCAGAAACATGATTATCTGCATTCGCTTTACTTCGTCACCGTATCGTGAATTATTTTTCCGCTACTTTACTGTCTATGTAGATTGTAAACTAAAAAGATCAAATCGTGAATAGAAAGTCAACGTTATTAAAGGCAGACCGTCTTACCACAATAAAAGTTAAACATCTGTTGAACACTTGTCTAAAAAACCTTTCAAATACTACGTTAATATAAGGGCCATTTTGCAGTTACACATTTTTTGAGACAAACGTTTAACATCGTTTATATTTTTATGGCAAGACGGAATATGTTTATGAAAGTAGTTCTAGCAGTGTTCAAAAGGTGATCATCACACCCATACATACACACATTCGTAATCGCATTTGTGACCTAGAGAAATATTATTGAAGTCACTAGGTTCTAGAAAAAACTAAGTAAGTGCAGAAGAGAGTAGATAAAAATAATGTGTAACTAAAGATATACCGTCTTACTATAAAAATTTAAACATCTGTTGAACACTTGTCTAAAAAACCTGTCAAATACTACGTTAATATAAGGGTCATTATGCAGTAACACTTTTTTAGACAAGTGTTCAACAGAGATATTTAACTTTTTTGTCGTAAGACGGTTAAAGATTGTAAGTAGACGTAGATATAAATTCTGTTACATCTCATTATTTTTTTTCATATTTTTTAGTGTTGAATAGAGTATTAATATGAATTAAAACAACATTAACAAATGGAATTAGTATTCGGCAAAAGCTAGTTCCGACTATAGAAAACGGAAAAAATATCGTGCATACCAAACCTTAAATACTATAAAATTAAATATGAAATCTACTAGAATAACTATTACTAAATAAAAGTACTTATTACTGATTTACACGGAGTTTGTTCCTTGATGACCGTTGGAGAAGATGATTCCTGGACAGCAGTTCTCTCAGCTTGAAGTACTGATGATGAACAGCTGGTGAAGTAAAATTTGGGGGAAAGCAGAGTGATTTTATCTTCCCAAGTACCAGAGAATCAAAGATCTGAGTTGATTTTCATATAGTAGTACTGGCCCGCGAGTTTGAGCGGTGCGCCGCGCGGGGACGCGGAGTGCACAGCATTACCCGAACCCGGTTCTAAGGAACGGGTATCATACTTGAAGTCAGTTTGATGTAAGATCCTTCAACACTGGATCGCGTGTGACGAGTCTTATATTGTGAGAAATACACTATTTTTGTATTTTTTAACACTAAAACAAAAAACAATTAGAATCATCATCCAATCTCTTTCCCCCTTATTAATAAACGTGGACTAAAGTTACAACCAGTATAATCCTCGGATTAACCATATATTTTTAAGGATTAACCTTAACTTTACTTCTCGTTTTATTAATAAGGGGGATGTTTATTCATCCACATGTAACAGTTTTAGAACTCTTCAATTTTAAAAGATGAAGTGAATAACTGTTTTTTTTAATATAATTTCTGGTTATTCTCTTATTTTAAGATATGACAAAAAATTGTAAATAGGAGAAGTGTCAGAAGGAAAGAAGTACATTGAGCGTAAAAAGTGCTTACATTTTGTGTTTTTTTTTAAGTCACTTTTAAAATGTTTTTCAATCGCTAGTGCAGTGTTTCTCTTAATAAAGTTTCGCATTAGTCGTATAAAAATAGAAAGAGATAGCTTAGCCGTATATTACGAGTCGTGTTTGTATTGTGCTGTGTGTACCTATTAATTTAATTTTTCACAGAAAAATGTACCTTAAGGACATGAAATTAAAGGACACATGCGTCAGGACGAAAAGAAAAACACTCAGTCTCGGGTTTTTTATATATTTAGAACAAGAAATGTATAGTTACAACCATCGAGGATATTAAATATCATATTGTAAAAACTATTGTATAAAGTGAAGAATGTGACATTTTTTCCATATTTTTTTATTATAATTAATTCCAATAAATTAATTTTAATTATAGACACATAAATTACGTGAAAATATTAATTAAGAATTACGTAAAAACAGCCAAGTATCTACGGATGTAAATATATTGGTTATTAATGCTTACTTTAGGAATGAGTATTCTTTTTTATTCAAAATCTTTCTAATCGTTATCGATTGAAAGATGGCGTGCAGAATTATGCAAAGGCTTGCTTTTTCCTTTTATTTATTTATTGAGGAGAAAGATAGCGACTTTGTAGAACTCTACACATAATCCTCACGACACTCTTATAAATTATCGGAAACAACATTTATGACTAAGGGCGACACTAAAACTGTCATGGACACTAAAAATATATTAGCTGTCAAAATATTATATTTTTCGCTAAAGTTTTGACATTTTCATACATTTTTTAAAACTTTTTGGACTTTCAAAGACGCGTCTCTGAAAAGTCGACCTTCTACTTCCCAACTAATAATTAGTAGGAACTTAGAACAAAAAAGTAGTTCCAGTTTCAGTATTTACCTTAGTCGCCTATTCTTGTGCAAATTATAATTTCTCACAAAAGCATTAAGGTAGAGGTAATTTATTAAACCGACACAATAATTATTATAGAAATACCTAATTTTTAGGTACAATATCAACTAAATCGGTTAGTACCACCAACACATATAGACATCTACCTTCTTAATTTTATAATAATTCATAAAAAGACGAAAATGAAATTGTTTTAACATTGATTCTTAAACCGGAAGATCTTAAGTGTTTTTTTAAACTTTTTTTTGCATTTTATTACTTTTATAAAATACGTATTTGTATCAAAGTGACGTCAGCAAGAATAAGGAAAATGGCTGACAGAATTATTCATAATCTCATTTTTTTTTTAATTATTATAAATATCATTGCTTTCATTGTCTAGTACACCTTAACTTTGAAGTTGGTAAAATACTTATTCAATACTTTTATTTTTTGAGATTCTTATCTTACGATGCATTTTTTTCTAAATTATTTCCTAGCCTTATTGAGTCTGGGGGAAGTCGGATTGATTTTACACATTAGAAAATACACACGAAGGGACCGAGGAAAGTGTTTAGCACCTTCCTGACCTAGTATGGTAATGGGAGTATGAGTATTGACTAGGTATGCACTAGGAGTATCACAATCTACTCTGTATGACACTAAGTTCGTTCCCATCGCGTTTAAATTTGCAAAAGATAGTGATGTGACACTATTGCAAACCGGAACACAATTTATCGATAGTGAACACGATAAAATTAATCTAACTACAATGAAATGTACCAACAACACAACAGCAAGTTCTACTTAATTTATGAATACGAAATGGGAACCAACTGTGATCATGCAGCTTAAGAGGAATCAACACCGAAAACGAATACTAATAAATAGACAGTGAAATTGATATTACATGATATTACTTTTTATTTTAAATTCGAAACTATGGGTTATTAATATTTTTTTTATTCATAATTCGCTTACCCGAAGCAGGACCGATCCTTTGATGTTTATTTACATATTTATTGCAATCTGTTTTTTTACCCGACGGCGTATTGTCAAGCTAATTTCATCCTAATATGTTAGTAAATAAAGCTTTTTATCTTACGTCAGGTTGATTTTAAGTTACCTCTCGCTCCGGTTTTCACTGTCTATAACGATTATTCAGGGATAAAAACACATAGGGCTATTATAATCAGAATCGAATTAGATTAGTTGAAAGGAATTTTATTCGAAACAAGTCGTACAACACTATGTGTTCGGAACATTTGTGACGATGATCATGCGTTATAGGGAAGCGATAGGCTGCTAGATATAGCTGTATTTATAAAATTATCGATAGACATTAAACTATTAAGCTATACTACTAGAGAAACGGATCCAAAATACAAGGAAGTACAAGGTGAGCAAATGTAGTATTTTAATAATTTTATAACAATACAGCTGTAGCAGCATACAAGTATCATTAGGTGTTGTGCATTGCGTTCTGAACTCTTACTAGCAATCTTGACATTTATGAAGTAATAGTAACACATTTAGTCGATGTCTCGAGTTTTCCACGACGTGAAAAATATTTCAATCGTTACGCTGTTTTATCGATAATGGAGCTGTGTCACAACACTAGACGCGGCGTTCATTATTAAATTGAGCATCGTTTATGGCGCGTCGAGTATGGGGACACAGTTAGTTGTTTACTTTGAAATATTTTTACGTGCAGAAATATAAAACTTACGTATTTATGTACTATGGAAGATCATTTCTTCATTTTGTGACCTAACTATCGGAATCGCGTACATCTCGGCCACATTGATAATTATTTGTGCTCAGCCGAGTTTAAGGCCATTCCTCTACACGACAAGCTGTATAGAAAAACTCTATATGCTTTTATTCCCATCTCACTATTTCTTATCATAATTTTCACACTGGACAGTCAAACAGTTCACGCAGTTTGGAGTATTTATTTTCAATTGATTTACTTATTAAATATGGGCATTAATATGTTTTTTGTACGCGAGATTGCATGATTCCAATCACAGAACAGAGAGGTTATCAGGCTATGGACTAGCAACCTATATCTTATGTACTATCGCAATCTTAACGCTTTATTGCTGTATGTAGCGTCAAGCAGTGTCAGTGGTTTCGCTGAAGCCGCTTGAAGCTCAAATCCGTTAACGGACTGATCATAAAGATACATACATGACCTTATATTAAAAGTGGTGTTCAATGATTGATAGGAGAGATTTGGTAACAAGGTTTTATGGCACTTTTATTAAATCATGGGAGGCAAAGCTTTTGCTAACGATCGGGAAACTTTCATGAATATCGACACAATAGGAAATTAGAAAACGATGTGTGTCGATGAGTTTTTTGCGCGAGAAATAAACTCCCCATTAGTTCTCTGTTCTGTGATTTAACTTACGTTAATATTTTATTTTATTAAAGTACGACCAATCGTCACGTGTCTCTTTAACTTTATTTTTGCTAATTTCACAGCCTCATTGTCAATAGCCTATGCGTATTAGAGTATTGTTTCTGTGTTGCCAATTAATTACGATTTTTTAATATTTTTAATAATATTTTATTATTTTTTTAATTTCATAAAAATGCATCAAAACACCTTTCAAAAAGTAGCCGTATGCTATTGATCAGATATCCCTTGACACTTAGTGGGGTTAGTTACTTAGCTTCGACGTTTTTATCCACAACCTATTTACCATAGCTTTGTAGACAACTTCGATGGTTCACGTTTTAATTACTATTTACTTTATGTCCATATTTACGGTCACAAATCAGACTCAGTCGATTTTTATTGTACTTTTCTCGCGGTCCGTGACGATTTTTCTTAAAATAGGTTCCTTTGGATTGCTCTAGCGATACCTAGAAAGGTTTTTAATATTATTTTTTTTGCGTTTATAACACAGGACCTTTGACCAAAATATTGTTCTTTGTTTTACAGTAATTAAAACACGAACCATGCTGAATTAGTAGAACGTTTTGCGAGTTTGCCGCTTACATCTATGAAGATATGAATTACAGTATATTTTAAAATACATATAAAAATATTAAGTTAATTATGGTGTAGTTATTACCCGTGTGTTCTGTTTTATAAAATTCACAATTATTTTTATTGCTTTCCGCGTTACGTACTACGGGCATAGCCCTCTAAGCTATTGAGCACTATTATTAATTATTATTATTTTTTATAATTATTACCGAAAGAAGAGGGGCGCACAAAACATTCTACTAACTAGTCACGTAACACCTACCTAACGAACAATTTCACTCCAAAATATCATTTTTGCATTTTTATCATTCTGCAATCTCATTATTTCTTATTTATTATCTAAAAAGTCGATGAAATTTCAGTAAAATACTTTGGTGTTTTATGTTTCGATTCAATACGACGTATTAAGCTTTATTTTACGCAAATATTCGAGAAAACAACTTTTTAAGAAGGATTTGTAAAATTCTGTTTAACTGAATTATGAGATTTTTTTACCAAACAAAGTCAGCACATCCATGCTCCCGACCTATAATAATTGCCCGATATATTTCCCTAATAAATAAATCAATCTAGGTTAACCTTATCGAAAAAACATCAATTTTTATCGACGTTAATAAATAAATTGGTGATTATCACTTTTGTGTTCACCTGTACCATTCATGTCATGACTAGAGACGAGACTATTTGACGATAACTATATCGACATCGATAAAAACTAATATTTAGGAATATAATAATTATAAATTATACATTAAATAAGTTAAATGCACACTAAGTTTACACATAAAATACAATTACATAATTGCACATACACTAAATTAATGACAATAAATCTAAGACGAAAATATTTATGACAAAATTATCATTAGGATTATTAATATCAACATTGATTATTAACTTCAACTATTCAAAATATCAAATATTTTTTTATTATAATTTAATAATGATTCCTTTTGGAATATTATGACTAGAATAGTTGAAATTTTCATGCTGAATGAAAACAACACAAAACACAACAACTATTTTTAACCTAAGAGACAACTACATAGTATATAGATAATAAGTATGTAGCAAATCTTGTGCTTCACACGCCGACCATACAAATCCACATTTCTTAGCCAACCGTTAAAATTAACTCAAACAAAATCAGCATTTGAGAACGTCACTTCGAATTGACAGCTGTCAATGATGACAGGTGAAGTGACGTTCATAAATGCATAGGTAACTCACAAATTTTATCTAAATCAATAATAGTACTCCTAATAAAAGTATTAAGACTAAAAAATGGAATGTAATCAAAGCATTTTTAAGCTGTATCGAAATCAAGCAATTTTTTTGTAGATTTTATATTATTAAAATTAATGGAAAAAATGAGTGAATTCAATTCGCGCGTACTGAGTGCGGATAAACAAATAGTTTACAATAAATAGTACCTAAACAAAGTGGCGCGAACCCCACAGTACATGTTGACACTATGTCAATCAAACGCCTCTTCGAGTCATTTTTGACCTTTTTAATAATATTTTTTATTAAATTACTGCTATTAGTTATTGCACGTTTTACATTTATAATAAATATATAAATACTTGTAAATTTTATTTTCATCTTTTGGTATGTAATGAGTAGATACCTATTTATTTTAATATTTGAAATGTTACAAAACTGTTTTTTACATAATATTAAGTATATATTTTTTTTTACAAAAATCGTAGGGTCGTTAGGACGGCACGATATTTAAAATATCTATTCAAGTTCGATGTTTATTAGTAGGTCTTTGTCGGTTTAAGTTTTATAGATCCTAGTGTGACGTGTTCTGACGCGGCAATACAGATTAGTTATTCATTTATTATTTTAAATTAAACAACTTTTTTTTCTATTTACAAATTTCGATTTAGACTAAGACAATTAAAGCCTAGGTCGAATAGACGCAGGGCCGCATCCATACATTCTTAATATAGCAGGTACCGATCATATGTTTAGACATCGATTTTAATTTTATTTTTGGAACGATATCGTTAGACTAGAGTATGCACCATTGTTCCGCGAACGGACTCGTCCTCGCTGCTAGGGGGGGCGGGGGTGGTTGAGAGGGTGGGTTGTGGTCGCGACACCCCCCGGCGCCCGCCCCGCTCCCCCGTCCGCCTGTGCGCGCTCCCCAGAAATGGCTCGATCGATTTTTGCGTCTCCGCGTCGCAAACTCGGAACATCCGTCAAGTCCGGACGACTTCGGCATCGCCCGTCGTATCAAGTGTAACACCACCATCGAAAATGTATCTCAAAAATTTTTCTAATACTAACTACTGCCAGGCCTTCCTACCTCGGACAGTCGCTTTCACCCGCTCTTGATCTTTAAAATTTTATCAAAACCTATCACAGTTTTTGATTAGTTTTTTTTTTCATCCTTAATTTTAATATATGATTAAAATATACGTATAGATAATATATATTTTTTCTTTCCAATCTTTAACAATATAACACTATTTGACTTCGATTAGTTGTCCGCGATTGCCGTCGACCCAGAATGTTAGTTTCGCGCATTAGGTTAGATCGTTAACGTCATTTACTTTACCGGCCTTAACACGTAAATACGTACGTTAATGTAATTATTACGATATGATCGCATAAAAAATTGGAGCATAGCATTTAGGCTATTATTGCTAAGATTATTTTATATTCGAAAACTATTTTCTCGATTTAAACCACAACCGTTCATAAGCGAAGTTTAATATCATTATTTTGTTATTGACTATTACCAATATGTATGTTTCGGTGATCTGTCCAGATGGTCCACATCTGATGTGGAGCGTGCTTATCATATTATTGCGTGGTGGTGGCGACCCTTCGCTCAGCGCCATCTTATCCGGGCCTGCGCACTGAGGCCGCGCCTCGACGCCATTTTGATTTCCTCAACACTTAACCCAATTTTTGCGGCCGACTGTACCCGGCACAGAACAAAGGGCTACCACACGTTACAGTCAAAAACATTTCTCTAGGTTTACAATAATAAAAACGCCCGGCCGGCCACCCCGGCGAGGCGGGCCTCGGGAAGACAGTCTATAAAGTCAGCTCCAATATTTAGGAATGTCACCTACGTCTATATTACATTAGACTCATGCTTATCAAGTATTTGGCATTTTATACGTCACCGTAAAAGTCTGAAGTCCACCACTTTAGCATAACACGGTGAAAACGTAATATTTTACATATAAGTATATAACACGACAAAATACTAAATTTTCACTGAAAGGTGACAAGCCTGTGTCCACTATATGTTCGCCGGCACTGGAGTGTCGGGGCCACGGCTCTGTTGTAGCGGGCGCCGTGGGTGACTATGTATGTGTATGTATGGGTGCGTCCTGCTGTGCCGTCCTAGCGTCCGGCTAGGCCGAATCTGGGGCGATCCCCTTAGATGGTCTTGATCTTATTAGTCTTGAAGCTGACCTGCAGCACTCGGTTGCCGAGAGTGTATCCGTTGAGCGACTGGATGGCGACGACTGCCTCGTCGTAGTTCGTCATGGTGATGAAGCCGTAGCCCTTGCACTTGTTGGTCTGGAGGTCACGGATCACTTTGACGCTCTGGACCGCACCGAAGGGCCCGAACAGTTGCCAGAGAACGTTCTCCTCGGTCTCGGGAGCTAAGTTGTACACGAAGATACACCACTCGGAGCCTACGGCGCCGGGTAGCACGCCGCCCAGCAGCTCGCCCGCCAGCGGGCTGTAGCGCTGCAGACCTTTATTGATCGCTAGGAGAGACTTGCCTGAGCTGAATCTGCCGAGCGGCGCCGGGAAGCGCAGCGCGGCCGGCAGGTACGCCGCCAGCGGCGCCAGCGCCTTGCCGTTGTTGCTCGGGTTATTCGCGAACTTCACTGTGATTGGCTCTGTGGCTCCCTTCGGCACCGTCCCGTTCAACTCCTGTATAGCACGCTCCGCCTCTACGCGCTGGTCGAAGCGGATGAATCCAACTCCCTTGCTCAGTCCCTGCTCCCCACCAGTGAATGGTCTTCCGCCGGAGTTCTCGCACAGAATCCGCGACGTAATAATCCTGCCGTACGGGCTGAACAGGCGCTCCAGTTCAGCCTGAGTCATAGTCTTCGGTAGTCCGGAGACGTATAGGTTCGCTCCTTTGATGGCTTCGCTGCTGGGCCGCGCGTATGACACTTTGATTGTCTTGTTTTGTAGCCGCAGGCCGTTGAGTGTGGCGATGGCCTTCTCCGCGTCTTCCGGGCGGTGGTAGTTGACGAAGGCGTATCCGAGGCTCTGTCCGCCGCCGTGCAGCGCATGGTTGAGCGCGTCAGGGAAGGCCGCGCCCTTGTTGCGGATCAGCTTGCACGACTCTACCTCTCCGATGCTGGAGAACAGGCTCCGGATCTCCTCCTGCGTCATGGACTGGGGCAGGTAGTTAATTATCAGGTTCGTCTTCGACTCCTCGCCACCACCGTTTTGCTGTTCACCGTCGCCTTTCGACATGGTGGCGGCTTAAATCATAAACGGAAAAAACGAAAGAGGAACGAAAAAACGCGATAAAAATAAAGTGCACGTCCGTCGGGGTAGCGCGCGCGAACGTTAGTGAGGGGTGGCAGCGAGTGCGGCGCGCATGCACGCAGCTATCGACCCGCCTTACATAACTGGGTTCGTTCACCCTCCCGTTGGTATAGTGTCCGAAAAAACCAGATCTACCCCGGGCGAATCGATCCGCGCCCGGGAACAGCGGCCCCTACGTAACTGGGTTCCGTGAGGGGACAACGAACGAGCTTGTACCGGGGAAACGCTGGGAATTAGGTGGAAATTCACGAGGATTTATGATTGTGTCAACGTAACATTACAACCTTTTTATTACGTGTTATTACTGTGATGAGAGCATCGTAATTTGTCAACGATTGAGTACGGTTGACGACAAAAAATGTCATTACAAAATGGTTAACATATCCTGAATGTGTCAACGTTATTATCTCACAATTATCAAATAAAAACTCTTTTTCCTTGTTCGAAACTTTTCACAGAAATTCTATTTTTGAGTTCATCAGAAACAGTCCTTTGTTTCTTCAAACAAAATTGGTTTATTAATAAATTATGTTTTGCTGGGAAATGCCAGTTGCGGTAATTTCCCTTATAGCTTTCCTGGAAGGGTGGAAAGGGTTGATTCGGGGTAATAAGCAGGTGGAGTGACCTGTTATGGGGTTGTTGCATTGTTCGATGTTTTGTAATTGTTACCGTAATATTTTGAAGGTGGTGAACTTTATGTAAATGACGGAAGGTCGATTATTGTGACGCAGGTTGGGATAGGTTTATGATTTTGAATTGAGTTATGTCTGTTTTTTGTTAGTTTTGTTGTAAGCGTTTGTTATTGAGTAATGATAAAGCTGTGATAGCAAAATTCCTAGGAATATTTTTAACAATTATTGATAAAAGTAATGTATTTCATTTTGACAGTTAAACATTATTGATAACGGTATTTAAAAATGTGGAAATTTAATAATTAAACTTAAAATAATAATTTTAAATCTTTTTTAATTGATTTATATTTAATTTTTATGCAATAGGAGTTGAATTATTCCAGAAAAGAAGTTTAAAAAAAATCAGTGATAGGTTCGCGTTTGACCACTATCTCGCCTGATGGTAAGCGAAGATGTGGTCGACGGTGAAGCACGCTTGCCTAGAAGTAACCTGTTCACTCTTATTACTAGACAATAATGTAAACGAGGCTTCCATTGTATATTCAACCTACTAATCTTAATACGAAGGGATTTTGAAGTCATAAAAATAAACTTCGTATCGTGGTTTATAAGCGCTTTCTCGCGTGTCAAATTACCGTACGTTAGTATTAATTTATATGAGCCATAAAAAATAGTTCCGGGTTGAAATATTTTACACCTGACATAGTTATTTATAACGGCATATTTTACTGAATTTATGAGGTCATTAATAAGGTTGCTAGTTAAGTTATATCATCATCATCATCAGCCTATTAATGTTCCCACTGCTGGGACACAGGCTTCCTCTCTGTGAGAGGCGATAATCCACCACGCGGGCCCAGTGCGGATTGGTGGATGTCACATGTCTTCGAAGTTTTGGTTCTAGGATATGCCGGTTTCCTCACGATGTTTTTCTTCACCATTTTGAGAGCAGTAGTGATGAAACAAATTACACAAAGTAATGCGCCTGGTCGGGTTCGAACCCATAACCTACAACTCGTAAGTTGGGGCCGATACCACTGGGCCACCACTGCTCAAGGTACTTCTAAGGTTGCTAGTTAAGTTATATGCTCGTGTGTAAATAATTACAGCCGCATAAGTCAATCCAATTCCGGGTAAAGCCACGCTTGCCATTCGGTCTATGGATAGGTGGCCATCTGTCATAGCGAGTTTCCTCCGTGCCTCGGAAAGCACGTAAAGCCGATGGTCCCGGCTGTCATTTGTAGATCTTTGACAGTCGTTACTATTAGTCAGAAGCTCTCAAGTCTAACAGCCAGTCTTATGATGAAGTATCGTATTACCCAATTGATGGATTGTGGAGGTCCGATAGGCAGCTGCTCCATGTAAAATACTGTTATTCAGTTGTATCTGGTTCGACTGGAAGACGACCTCAATATATGTAGTTGGGAAAAGGCAGGCAGATGATGAGTTATATAAGATGAACACAGAAACGGAATGTATAAAAGTAGGAGTGGATTATAACACACATACAGGAGGCCTGTGTCCTATTAGTGGGAATATATGGGGTGACTGGCATTTAGTGTATGATACTTAAACACGTGATTGTGCTCATGATAACAAACAATTTTTACTATAGAAACAAAGCTGAAATCGCGAAAAAAATATCAACTGTTGTACATTAAACAAACATAAAAGTAATGAACAGCTAACTTTTTTATCATGAGCACAATCACGTGTTTAAGTATCATACACTAATTACCAGTCACCCTATATTGCTAAGGATAGGTGAGTTATTCATGATGATTATTATATTTACATTTCTGTTTATACCCTTTTTAGGGACGATTTCTATTATTAAATAAAAAAATAAGTTTTCCAATTTAACCTAGACATGTACTAAAATATTGTCTTTCATCATTAAATCTTCCTATGTATCACTATTTGTACATAGAGTTAAAATAAATAAATAAAAGTCACAATGAAGTCTCCATTACTACGTGTAGTCATTGTAATCTCAATTCAGTAAAATTCTCGTAGCCTCGTAGCGCTACGGCGCATCGTAGCTGCTACGCCGTAGCACTTTCCCGTAGGCTGACAATCAAGGTTACAACTACGGTTACAATTTTATGTTTTTAACATTATTGTAACTTTATTTGTATTAAAGTTAAGTACGCCTAAGATATTTGTTTAGAATATTACTTTTTATGTATTTATTATGAATTATTTAGTTCATAATGGAAACATGTGTGTTATATTTACTAAAACCATTATTTTTTTAGGTTACGCACGTCCTAATGAAAAAACGGAAAGAATTAGTTTCAGTGTTATTTAGGCAAATAGATGGAAAATTACCATTCCGACCTTCCTCCGAAGATACGGAGTCTGAAATTCTGAAGCTAAAAATCGGTTGTCTGTAATATCATAAGAAAATACTGCACTTACGTTGCTACAAACGAACAATTGACACGCCGTTGCTATGAAACGCTACAGAACGAGGTAACGCCGCATGACGTCATCTTTTTTCGTGCGTGCATCCAACCATTGAATTATAAGACGTTATCACGTCAAAAATCGTTTTTTTTTTAAAGATGAATTGTTTATTTTTCTTTCTAATGTATGTCTGTCTGTACCAAATACGAGTAAGTGTTATTTGTTTATTTTCTTTCCTTTGCCTATAAAGGAAAATTATACAGCAATCCATAATCTTAAACACAATTATTTTGTCACGCTGTTTCGAACTTTGCAGATTTTCTTGTATAGTAAAATTAATTTGTTGAATTGATTTGTTAATTTTTCAAAAAAAGAACTGACAGGTTCTAACCTTAAACTTGAATGAAATATAACACTCGTATAACATTTGTCCTTCATAATTATGACATCCATATTCATAATCATAATTGACATACAGAGCGTTGTGCAAGCGTCGCTATGTTTACGGCGTCCGTCATATTCAATGAACCTAGAATATACGTATAGTACGGCAGTTGTAGGTTTTGCATAAACACAACAGTACTTTCCTGTATTTTGATTAAAAGAGAAAAGATTTGGCTTTGTCATATTTTTTTAGTTCACAAACTATGTAAAACCTGTCGTTTCATCAATGGTTAAACGAATTTGATTAACCATTATGCCTTTTCTCGATATTTTTTATTCGGTATAGAGTATAGATACAGTACAGGTACAAGTACCGGTACAGGAACAGGCACAGGTACAGGTACAAGTACAGGTACAGGTATAGTTACAGGTATAGGTACAGGTACAAGTACCGTCATTATAGCCGTCACCCTACTCATTATAGCCGTCGCCCTACTCATTACAGGCGTCGCCCTACTCATTAGAGGCGTCGTTACGTCGAACGTTTTTTTTAAAAAAAAGACAAACTTTAGAATGATCAAAGTGAATTCTTTAAAATTCTTTTCACAACATCAAATTGAACCTTTATGGTGTAACTTATGTTCTAGCAAACATCTTTCTTCTTATACCTACTTGTACATTTGTCGTAATGATACAAGGCTACACGTATTCTATGTAGAGCTAGTAGAATTGTTTGAGAGCTTCCAACATGAACCTAACGAGCAACTAAAAGATAGAGCGGCGTTAGTGCAACGACTCTAACTAGAGACTTGGCGAACTTTTAACTAGTTTAGTAGAGTTTGGAAAAAGGAATAATGAACAAGTAGGTCTTTAGTTGTTTGAGTAAGTTGTGTTTATTTCAGTTGTTTCAACTAAGGAGTGAAATAACTGAAATAAACACAACTTCGCGTGACCAGCGGGCTGGTTCCTTTTTTGGTCAAAGAATAAGCATTGCCATCCAACGTGGCAATGCTGCCAGTCTTCTGGGCACGTTTCCGGATGACAGCGATGCGTAGGAGTACTTTGACGCCTAAAGTGTCTTTGCCTTTTTGTGCAGATTTTTTAAATTATGTATTATATTATACTTTAAGTTTAGTTGTAAATATAATTATTGTTTTATTTACCTGTATACAGGGTGGAATTTTGTAATGCCACCTGAAGGGAAAGTACTCTTAACACTGCAGATGGAAAATTTTACTCAAAGTAAACATTCCTTTGTTTTTGAATAGAAAGCAAACTGCATTCAAAGAAGTTCGAAAATTCTCTTCTCCCACACCCGGGAATCGAACCGGGTAAAATCTGAAAAAATTATACCCTGTACTTTTATTGCATCGATCGTTAAGGTCAGTAGTTTTATTTAAATAGAAAATAAACTTTTTGCAAAATATGGCCGCATCCATAATGACTGTGGTAGTATTCCGCTTTTACTAGTAAAATAACTATGCAAAGTTTTCCCACTGACACTTAGGGTTGGCATGCTATGCGGAATATGAATTAATGAAATTATATTGTTTTTCTTCAAAACTTCCAGATATAAGTTTTTTGAAAAACTAGTTATTTGTTTTATTTTTTGTAGTAAAATATGAGTGAGAATAAGTATTAATGGGCTTAATTTTTAGTCTATTTTTGTTCTGATGGAAACTTTTATTAAGGCAGAAGCTTTTGGCTAAATAATAACGGCCACGCAGGAAAATCTTTCGGGTTAAGCTGCGCTTGCCGAGGTTTACCTATGCATAAGTGACCATCTGTTATACCGTGTTTCCTCCGTATCTCAGAAAGCACGTAATGCCGTTGGTCCCAGCTGTCATTTGTAGATCTTTGACAGTCGTTACTGTAAGTCAGAAGTGTGACAACTAGTCTTAAGATAGGGTTAAGATAGGCAGTCGCTTCATGTCATATACCGATATGTTCAGTTGCATCTGGTTCGACTGGAAGCCAATTCCAATGAAGTTGGGAAAAGGGCAGATGATGTTATTTAAAGACGATCGTTACAGCAACACCTTTGACAGGCCTGTTGGTCTAGTGGTTAGTGATCCTGACTGCTATGCCGGAGGTTGTGGGTTCGATTTCCACCCAGGACAAAATAATGTTTGTGTGATGAGCACGATCATTTGTTCTGTGTCCGGGTGTAATTTATCAGTAATGTGTATGTATTTAGAAATATATAAGTATGTTTATCAGTTGTCTAGCACCCATAACACAAGCTCTGCTTAGCTTGGGACTAGATGGCGTTGTGTGATAGTTGTGGAATATTAGTAAAATGTAATACCATTTAGAGCTGAACCAGTACAAATCAAACATGCTTTATCATAATCCAAAAAATAAATAAAGCCATTCGTTTCGTACATCCCTAAGTGCAAATACAAGCCAATTTAAATGGTAATATTTTGGACCTGAGGCTCTCGGCTATCACAAAGCTTTATTATTCACCTTCACGCTAAAAACGGTGGGAGCCGGGCTGAGTTATCGTCTTTTATGTGGTTTATGGGGCTAGGGGAATTCTTTGTGGAAGGTGAATATTTTTTGTGACGTTTTTGTGCTGTGTTATGATTGAATTATTGCTTTTGATAATATAGTTTGATGGATAATTATTGTTTAAAGTTAAGCAGCTTTTATCCAGGTCGGTCCAAGACCAAGTACTTACTTCTTCATAATCTACTTCTTAACATCTTACTTTTTTTTTCTTACTTGCATTATAACTGTCTCATTTAACCGTGACCCTGGAACGTAAAGGGCTATTGAAGAATCACCGTTGATTTTAGTCAGTACGAGTCTCACAGTATGGGTGGAAGGACTCACTGGATGATTTTAAATACCATGACGAAAAAACACACTTACATTTACAATTGAGAGTTTGTGAGTATGTTTTTGTGTGACTTTCACTCAATAACTGCTGAACGGATTTGCATGTTTCGTACACATAATATAGCTTATAACCTGGATTAACACATTAGATTTGGATTTATATCTTTTTTATCTTGGCATTCTGTGCTCGTGGTATATTATAGAGATACATGCGGCTGAAGCCGCTAGTAACAACTGTTTTTTTTATAATATTAGTTATTAAGAAGTAGGTTACAGTAAAATTTAAATTAAATGTAAATTACTGCCCAGTGGTAGTAGCCCCGACTTATGAGTTGTAAGTCTTAAGTACGAACCCAACCAGGCACATTACTTTGTGTCACTTATCTCATTACCACTGAGCTCTCAAAACGGTAAAGGAAAACAACGTGAGGAAACCGGCATATCCTAGAACCAAAAATTCGAAGAGTATGTGACATCTGCCAACCCGCACTGGACCTGCGTCATAGATTATGGCCCACTCTCTCTCACAGAGAGGAGGCCTATATCCCAGCAGTGGGAACTTTTATAGGCTGATGCTGATGAAAAATTACTGCGCACACTAGCATTGTTACACCTACAAAGCAAGTATAGTAACCTAGTTTTCAGCTGGTTTCAGTCTGTAATTCAGTTTACGATCGCGTGCATATAAACCTAGATTCAGTTAAAGTTTTCATTACATAACAACTAGGTTCTGACCTTATACGAGTACACTACTTGAAGTTTCTGAGTCGGTAAAATTATTTCATGCTTTTACTAAACTGAATTGGAACGGGATTGAAATGCTTGTATTTATTTACTAGCTTTTGCCCGTTTCTCCGCTTTAATTTTTATTTTTTTTTTAGAGTGGTAAAATCATCAAATGAGTCCTCCGTCCCCGGGCAGGGCGGGAGGGACTGTCAGACTTTTACTGACTAAAATCCACGGTGTCCTTCATAGCCTGTTTCGTTCCGGGGTTACGGTAAGGAATTAATCCCGCGACCCCGGCAGGCTTTGGCCCTCTGAGAGGGGGGCCCCGTCATTATGCTGACGCTCTTTGAGGCGCGCGTGGGACACAACGCGCCGTCGACCCGGGCATGGTCCTTGGTCGGGCAGCGAGTTGCCCTTTGCTCGCGCCTACGGTGGCCGGAGATCGTCTGCTGACGTCCGACGCCGCGGGCGCCTACCACCCGTTTCTTCGCTTGCGTTAATTTGTAATTTAGCATTTTTTTTTATGTTGCCCCCGCTCTAGGAATTTCTCTTTAAACGTTGGTTCGTCTACAAACATAGTTTATATATACTCAACATCCAACTACTTGCAGAAAATACAATAAATAAAATATTTGAGACGTCTGGGGATCGAACATGCTGCACAACAGTTGATTGTTTAGCTATTCGAACGTCACACAGTGTGCCGCGTAGAACATGCTAGGTGGACAATATTATTTTATGATATTTAACGATGCTTTTATATATAAGTAGTCATATTGAGGCATTATTAATAGTTTTTGGTATGATTTAATTGTAAAAACAAAAAATATTGTATAAATCAGAAAAAAATATTTAAAAATCATAAACAAGCAAAAAAATTGCATTAAATAAATAAATACCTAATTTACAAATTAACTTAAACTAGGTACAGTCACGAGCAATAGTATGTATACACTAAGCAGTATTCAAAAGCGATGTTCTGTCAACATATTGATTAAACTTTTGCCTTTTCATTAGACTTCTATTTTGGAAGCCATACTATTAAGAAATAGGTCTTATTTTAAAGTGAAAACCAGTATTTCACGAGTAAATTGGCTTTGAATTTTGTTTAGTGTATACATGTTAATGCTCGTGACTGTACACCTAATCATCATAATCATCATCAAAATCTTCTGGTGAATCGTCATCATTTTGTGGCAATGTGCAACAATAATTATGATGACGTTTCAGGTCTTGATTTTACTGTGGTCGGGCTATTATGAGGAGCTCGTGGCTAAATAATTACAGCCGCACAGGCCGATCTTTCGGGTTAAGCCGCGCTTGCCGAGGTTGGTCTGTGGATGGGTGACCATCTGTCATAGCGAGTTTCCTCCGTACCTCGACAAGCACGTAAAGCCGTTGGTTCCGGCTGTCATTTGTAGATCTTTGATTTCCTCGTAATCTTTGCGAGGTCTTCCTGCAGATGTCACAGCCTCACTAGATGTCGAAGGTTGTGGGGCTAAAGAACTCACAGTAAACTGTATGTCTCCTTCATCCTGCCAAGTCTTATTTGTAATTAAAAACGCTCCTTTGATTTTCCCGAAGCCAACCATTTGGATCCAATCTTCGTAGAAAAGTTGGATATTTTCAACTTTATTTATCTTTCGCTGCTTTCAGTAATGTCACCAAAGTGAAATTTTGAAGAAAGATAGTCATAAATACGCGACCTTTTACCATTTTTCGTGTGATTGAACCACTCTTCAAAAAATGCTACCCTTGAAATAGAGTAAACGTGTTCTGAAAAAAAAAAGATAAAAATATGTTGTACTGAAGTGTGCTGAACAATATGTGTATTTTTACAAACTACACAGTCATACCTACAATATATCTAAAAACTAGCCCGAATAGAGGCGAATCAATGTACTTCCTGAACGATCAAAGTGTTCTTTATACAAATATTTACGCTAAAATTTATGCATTAAGTTAAAAAAATGCAAAAAATTAATTTTAATAGATTCTGATAAAAATAATAGAAATAATAATAGTACATACCCTCACTATTAATATCCATCACAAAAAACTTTTACAATATCACTATAAACCACTATGAGATGTGCATAGAAGTGTCGCTAAATTGCAACTGATTGACCGGAACGCTTGCATTAAACTCATTGCCTGACTTCTGAACTCTATAACTCATAAGTTAAGCATTTGAAAAACAACTTTTTCTCGGAATTTGGAGTTTGGGATTGTTGTTTGTGTTATGCAATTAAGATTTCCTGGAAATGAAAACTTGAATTTTGTCCACCTAGCATGTTCTAGGCGAAATACCGTGCGTCACCATGAGACGTTAGAAATGGAAGGAAGAATTCGCCGCGGCAGTTAAGATCCTCGGTGGCTCGGTTGGAAATGAGCGTCGGATGTACTGAATCCGAAGGCCGTAGGTCCAATCCTGCCCGCGGATCGAATTTTTCCTTTCCTAAGAAAATCTTTGAAATTCGCTACGCATGCGCTAATGCGTTTAATATTTTAAAATATTGTTTAGCTATTGTGTCAAACGCACCGTCAAAAGTTTTTACTTTACGGGAACAGTACTTTGTTTTTGGATAAAAGATATTCTATGTCCGTTTCTGTTCATTTGACAAGGTATATGTAAAATAATTAGTGTTACGGCTGGTGCGTTGGTCAAGCGTTCGACTTATGCGCAGGTATATGTAAAATGATCTTACTAAGGTTATTTTGGCGTCACGGCTGGGTCTTTGGTCGAGCGATGGACTCTTGCCTAGCGTATAACGGGTTTGATATTCTCTATCTACAAGACCACGGACTGGAAGGCCTCCCACTAGGTGGACCAACGACATCGTGAGGGTCGCGGGCACACAAGTGGAGAATTGTTGTTCGGCGTGGCGGTCTAAGGGGGAGGACTATGTTTAGTGGATGTCTTCCGGCTGATGATGATGATTATCTGTAAGTAGTGCGTGTGTGGGGTGGTGTTATTTATTTAGTTCATCGCGTGTATTAAGTTCTGATGAACTTTACATTACTAATAACTGACCTTTGATAATGCTTCTCGAAGCTTCTAATTCCGTACGTTCTGACCTTTCACTCAAATTTTATTTGACTTGGTAATAAATGTTTATCGTAGCCAACTGACTTCTTTTGGTAAAATCATCAGCGAACTCTTCAATAAGTGACAGTTAATCATTCGCGATTGTTGTTAATGCATTTTTATGCCTTGTTAACTCAATCACATAACATAATAATTATGCATGTACCCACAAAAAATAACTTTGTGTAAAAAAACTTCAAACCGATTTCTGAAATAAAACATAAAATTCAAAAGTCTATCTTTCTTTCGGAAGTCGGTGAATCAGGTTAATTCTCTTATTTTTCCCACGTTTTTATACACTCACTTTTTGTTGGTTCCAAAAGAAAAGTCATGTTACACCTTTTGTGTTTTTTACAAGCTTTTATTTACTTTCACCTGTCTCGTTTGTCTGTAATCAAATCTTGCAAGTTGAATATGATACACTTCTCGGCTTCAGATTGAACTGAAATTTTGCACGTGTATGTATATCGAGTGACAATGCAATATTATGATGACATGGAACTGATCTGATGACGGAGCTGGAAGGTGGCCATAGGAACTCTGTTATGAAACGCGTCAAACTCATCGAGTTTAGACTCGTTTGATTCGAAGATTTTTTTAGGAAAGAAAAATTCAAGCCGCGGACAGGATTCGAACCTGCGGCCTTCGGATTCAGTACATCCGACGCTCATTTCCAACATAGTCACCGAGGATCTTACCTGCCGCGGCGAATTCTTCCTTCCATTTCTAACGTCTCATGGTGACGTTTACGTGACGTCGTTTGATTCATCTTAACGAGTACTTTGTCTATTGTAATAGAATAAAGAATAGAACATAATTTTTAAATCATTCATTTATTAGAAGTCGGTTTAAGTTTTTAACAAAAAGTTTTATTCTCCTTTTCTCCTTAGTCATATTTCTTTTTCCTTAATATCATTCCTCGCACAAGGAATCAAGTACATGAATTCGTTTCCGAACACGTTTGTAGCGAGCGGCCGGGCACCGCAATCGATTGCCACCCACATCCCGCTATCCGATTGAGTTAATATTCGCACACGAGCGTAGGTGATGTTAATATCTATCTGGGCTTATATTATGATTATAATAAAACATATTCATGTTGACCATTAAAGGGTAACAGACATAACAAAGACATACCGCCTTACCATGAAAAGATTAAAAAAGACATCTGTTGAACAGTTGTCTTTTTTTTTTTTTTAGGTGATAATCCACGGTGTCCTTCAATAGCCCTTTCTGTTCCGGGGTCACGGTAAGGAAATAATCCCGTGACCCCGGTAGGCTTTGGCCCTCTGAGAGGGGGGCCCCGTTGGTGTGCTGACACTCTTTGAGGCGCGCGTGGGACACAACGCGCCGTCGACCCGGGCATGGTCCATGGTCGGGCAGCGAGTTGCCCTTTACTCGCTGCCCGCATGCCCGCGCACTCCAGCAGACTTTGGTCCTCTAAGACCCCGTTGCTATTACATGTATCCCACAGACAGGAGGCTTCTTTCCCAGTAGTAGATTATCAAAACAAACATAATACAACACCATTTTGCTACCCAATTACGTCTAAGAGAAATATTTACCCAGAAAATATATGAGAAAATTGTCAAAGTAAAATAGGAAGCTATATACTATGCTATGTACGGAGACACTTGCAAAAAACGATATCAAATCTCTCGCACCAGGCTCTAGGAAACTGCCCGTATTTGTAATACTAAATGTATTTAACTTCACACAATCCAAAACCCACCTTAACATCTTCAAAACAAGATATATTTTCCAACGCTTAAATCGAACAGGAAATATTAGCTATTACTTTTACATGTCAAAGTGAAATCAACTCTATCTAAAAAGTCTAAAGTTGATATTGCAATGGTGATAAGTATGGCTTTATTCAATAAAGTTTGAGTTGCATGTTAAGGAATATTGAGCTGTATTTTGTAAGAGTAAAGTGGGTTTTTCAATGGTGATAAATGAAGGGAGGTAGCTACCGGCTGTACATTTGCAGTGATGTCTCGAGGGTGGCAATTTGTTTCCACTGTTCGTTCTATAAATAGGTTTGTCGGGTGAAAATGTACTTCCTGGTGTGTGAAAACATTTACCTTTAAAAGGCAATACTATTTCAGTAAGAATTTGATTTGGTTCATGCAGCCTGGCGTAGCAGGTTGCTACGACGGCCTACGCTTTTGCTACGTCGTAGCAACTGTGATAAAAGCTACCCTCAATTCATCATAATTTGGAATGTATTAATTTGTAATTTAAACTTTTAAAACTATGCAAGTTAAAACCCGAATTTGTTAAAAAGAAAAACCTTTGAGTTTTAATTACTTAATTTATTCGAAATTTTTCTTCGTGTTGTCCGATTTATTTAATCATCATCGTTAGGCTATAATGTCCCCACTGCTGAGTCACTGTCTTTCTCTATGTAAGAGGGCCATAATTGACCCCGTGGCCAAGAACGGTTTGTTAGATGTCACCCTGTCTTTGAATTTTTATTTCTAGAACATATTGTTTCTTCACGATATTTTCCTTTACCGTTTTGAGAGCAGTGCTGATGAAATAAATTACATAAAATAATGCACCTAATGCGACGACCCACAACTGGTAAGTCGAGGCCGATATGGCGTTTTTCCATTAGCCGTCACGGCGCCGGCGCGGCGCATTGCCGGTGCCAGTGAAGCAAAAACATATGAAAATGTACGGGTCGCTTTTACACATGACGGCGCCGGCACGGCGTTCATACATTTTCGCTTCTCAGCACCGGCACTACACAGGCGCCGTCGCCGGTGCCGGTGCCGTACCGGCTAATGGAAAAACGCCCATCCACTGGGCTACCACTACTTTCCACTTATTGAACACCGACATCTTTATAAAAACACTTTGAGTTTTACACCACCATAACACCGAACCAAAATATCGATCCCAACATCCCGTACCGTCCAACAATGTTAACTAACAACCACCCCGTACATCACTACCTCCCCCTCCTTCACCCCTCCTACTAACACCCTCCTCCCCCCTCCCTCATCCCTCTGCCACAGTATTCAGGTCATCGACATCAGCTGGTAAGACCGTATCACAGTTGGCCCGGTAGTACAGTCAACTTGACTGTTTTAAGCTGAATTTACGTTTAAGTCGTTGGAATAAGGTTGATTTTTGTGGTTTGATTGTTGGAATTAAGTGTGGTTGATTGTATGTGTAGGATGTGGATTTAGTACGTTTTTTACGTAGGTATGTTTTTGAGGTGTTTTGTGTGATTTGTTGTTGAGTTTGTTTAGGTTTTGGAATATGTGAAAATTTGGGTTGTTGTGCATTTGCTATAAAGTTAATTCGCCATGAAAAAAAGTGTATAAATTCGCCACAATTGTTATTTATTCAAAACTTTTGATAAAAGTCTGTCTTTTGTTATTGAGAGGAATAAAATATAGGTAACCGTTTTGTATTTTTCTTTGTTTTCCCATAGGTTCGCATTTTGATCAATATCTCGTATGATGGTAAGCCATGCTGCGCCTGTGTGCACCTATACAGAAAATTTCTGTACATACATGATTATATTATTAATCTATTGACTTAAATTGACACTACGTTAAAGATATTTAATTACATTATTTCTGTCTTAAGGGTGGATTGTGAGTTGTGACGTAGCTTATTTATATAAATATGCCAAAAGCCCATCTTCCCACCTTTGTGGAAACTGCAGTCTGAACTACTCTCACGAACAAAAGTATAGAATCACTTACTCCGATTCCACGCAATCTTGAGTGAAAGGTATCTTTTTTAAGGTTAAACTGTTAAAGGAGAACATTCACGCTCCATACATTTTTGGGCCTTTTCCGAAAGTGCCGGCCATCGAAAAAATTGGTACCTATAGGTAGTACTACTCATTTGGAGCAATAGTTACTAAGGCACAAAAGTTGTAGGATTGCTCTCGGCCAAGTTATAGAATAGAGCAATCCTACAACTTTTGTGCATAGTAACTATTGCTTTACGGCACTTTCAGAAAAGGCCCAAAAAAAATGATGTCTTTTAAATTGACATCTACCAAATTCATTCAAATCACGCCATTATTTAAGGAGCGATCCCGGATCAATTTCAAGTAAGTGATTCCATAGTTAAAATAAAAGGAGATTTAATAATAGCAGTTGCGTCGTAGTAATTATGTGGTCAGACTGCATGGCGCCTCGATCTCTGTTGTGGACGTGAACCTCGTTGTCGCTGCCTGAATTAAATTATAAAACCTACTCTACAATCAAGTAATATTCGTAAAAATGCAAATCTGTTTTACTCCTTCCCGTTCTTATTTATTTGATTCCTTTATTAAATGAGCACAAATATTTTATAAATTGGTACAACGGTGTTCCTATCGCTGACATCTTTCAGACACTTATGGATGGACTAAAAGATCGAGAAAGAAAGAGAAGTAGAAGGGTTTGAAGTTATGATCAAAACTGCCATAGTGGGAAACCGTGAACCTGGAATGTAAAGGGCTATCCTTGTGGATTTTATTCAGTACAAGACTGACAGTATGGGTAAGAGGACTCATATGATGATTTTACTAAAAATAAACGAATCTGACAGTCTTTTTCGCTCCACCCAAAGCGAAATCATCAAAATATGAGTCCTCCTGACTAATTTGATGATATTATGTACCACCTAGAAAAAAACCAGCTGTGCGAATAGGACACGCGCTCGAAGTGCGACATTATCTATAAAAACATTTAAAAATCGTGTTTGTTTTATGTGGAGTACCCTTAAACTATTTGTTTTTATAGCGGCAACAAAAAAAAAGAGGTATTTCTATTTCAGCGACCTTTTCCAGAGCACCTTTTTTAAAAGCAACTTTTTATTCCCATTTGAGCAATTTGTCAAAATTTTGAATCAATCAATCGGGAACGAAAATATAATTCAAATCTATTCCAGTGATGGGATATCACTGAAAATTTCAACGGTCTAACTATAACGGTTCATGAGATATCTGTTATAGGGTTCCGTTTCACCTTTTGGGTACGAAACCTTTCAAAAAGTCGGGAAATAATAGACGGGGCATAATGACTACGAGACAGCATGGCGCCCGCAACCCGTGACCTATGCTCTTGACGCAATCCTTGTCACTTCTGACGTAGATATGGAAATATGGAAGCTAATTTCTTTGTTGCACTTACAGGGATTTTGGACTCTATACAAAGGCTATCAAAATAAACAATACACTAAAACTGTGACAAAACTCAGGACGTTTCCACTGCAGGGACACAGGCCTCCTCTCTGTGTAATCCGGAGTGGACTATAATCCACCTCGCGGGCCCAGTGCGGGTTGGTAGATGTCACATGTCTTCGAATTTTCGGTTCTAAAGCATGTCGGTTTCCTCACGATGTTTTCCTTCACTGTTTTTAGAGCAGTGGTGATAAAATAAATTACACAAAGTAATGCGCCAGGCTGTGTTCGAACCCACGATCTACAACTCTTAAGTCGGTGCCGATACCACTGGGCCACCACAGCTATGCTTTCACAACAAAATCTCGAGCTCCTCCCATCTAAAAACATGATCACGTAAAGCAACGCTTAACCTTGAAGATCGGTCTATAGGTAGGTACGGCTGTTATTATACAAATAAATATAAAAGTGTAGACAGATACTAGTAAGACCTAGTTCTGTTATAGTAGGCATACACCATCCTGCCTATCGATACGATAGATTTAACGCTTGCAATTGTTTCAAATCGGCAGTTCGTCCATATACACCATACACCATCCTGCCTATCGATACGATAGATTTGTCACAACTTCAAATCTGCACCAGTGATGCCAACTCAGCAACTAGATCTGGCTATTATTCGGTGACGACAGCTACAATTTCTAGCACCTTTTCATTTCATCATGAGACTATCGAATTAGATTAAAAAAAGTGGTGCAAGCGATTTTCGACCTTATCGACATTAAAAATTTAGTTTGTTTTTCTCACATTCTTATTCGTTAACATTGCTCCTTCATTAAAATCCGGTGTTTGCATCATTGTCAATAAGGTCGAAAATCGCTTGAAGGTCGGAAAATACTTGCTTAAGGATAGCAAGTTAAAAAAAGTGGTGCAAGCGATTTTCGACCTTATCGACATTAAAAATTTAGTTTGTTTTTCTCACATTCTCATTCGTTAACATTGCTTCTTCATTAAAATCCGGTGTCTGCATCGTTGTCAATAAGGTCGAAAATCGCTTGAAGGTCGGAAAACATTTGCTTAAGGATTGCAAGTTAAAAAAAGTGGTGCAAGCGATTTTCGACCTTATCGACATTTAAAATTTAGTTTGTTTTTCTCACATTGTCATTCGTTAACATTGCTTCTTCATTAAAATCGGTGTTTGCATCGTTGTCAATAAGGTCGAAAATCGCTTGAAGGTCGGAAAACATTTGCTTAAGGATTGCAAGTTTAAAAAAGTGGTGCAAGCGATTTTCGACCTTATCGACATTTAAAAGGGGTTTGAACTTTTTTGTATGGGCCGTGTACCAGATGCCATCCGCCATTTTGTTTTTTTTTCAAAACGGCGTACACGAATGAAACATTGATAAATCGATAGATCATATCAATACAAACATAAAATGTTCGGGGCAAAACCTCGTAAACCGTCACGTTTCCGAGTTATGAGCGGTCAAACATGTAAAATTAGTGACACATTTTATCTTATTTTTTTAATATTTGGATGTTTATTGATCAAAAAGGATACTTCCGCAATAAAACTAATTGAATATTAGTTTTTACACGCATTTTAAATGCTGAAATTGCGTTAAACGAAATAATCCTATGTAAAAGCATTTTAAATGCGTGAAAAACTAATATTCAATTATTTTGATTGTGGAAATAACCTTTTTGATCAACAAACATTAAAATATTAAAAAAAAAAGAAAAAATGTGTCGCTTATTTTACATTTTTGACAGCTCATAACTCGGAAACGTGACGGTTTATGAGGTTTTGCCGCTAACATTTTATGTTTGTATTAATTTGATCTATCGATTTATCAATGTTTCATTCTTGTACGCTGTTTTGAAAAAAAATCAAAATGGCGGACAAGGAACTGGTACACGAAGCACAAAGCCCTTTAGTTTGTTTTTCTCACATTCTCATTCGTTAACATTGCTCCTTCATTAAAATCAGGTGTTTGCATAAATGTCAATAAGGTCGAAAATAGCATGAACCTTTTTTTAACTTGCTTTCGTGGTCCCTTGACACCTCTCAAGTTTTCAATCGTATTTTGGTTTAAAATAAAATGAATAACTCTTTTTTTTACGAGTGTACATGCGATCCATGTGCGAAAAGCCTCAGTTTTCCTGGTAAGGCCACGTTCACATGGCGATTATTTTCCCGTATACTGTATACAAGATTAAATCGAATAGAGCAGTAATAACAGTTCACAAATGAAAACGTAAAAATAGTTTAAACGGCGTTCATACGGGAAAATCCCGTGTTTGAGAAATATAATATTTTACCGTGTACCGTGCAAAGTTGTCCTAAAACTGGTCAACTCTATTCGATAAAATCTCGTGTACGATATACGGGAAAATAATCGCCGTGTGAACGTGGCCTAACCGTCCCTGTAGAAAAGTAGCTAAAAAGTTTAGCCACAAGTTACACTTTTTAGCTTTTTTTCTAGCACCTTTATAAAATTAGCTAACTATCTATGAAGTTGCTAAGATGGCATCACTGCTGCCGATTTGACGTTGTGTCAAAAACGATTTGATGACCTATCAAAATTGGCATGTCATGCCATCAAATTGGCATTCCACCCCCATACACGTTCAATTCTATTTGAGCAAATTGGCAGTTTTATGCCGAATTGACAAATAGGCAGTATGGTGTATGGCTACCATTAAATGCTAGGCTATCTAAATATAGAATTATTGCATTCTTCCGCGATTGTTTACAAGTTCAATCTTATTTTGTATTCAGGTCTTAAAATCAGAATCTATGTAGAAATTGTGAGAGTGAAACTATTACTATCTTGTAAAACTCGAGAAATAAGAAGAATTTTAGCAAATAAACAACTTTTTGATAATATTTGAGAACTTATTACTAAAGCTCCGCTGTCTGTCTGTCGACAGATTTATCTATATATAATTATGTGTATGATAGTTGGAAATTTTCTGATAATAAATATGATATTTATCTGTTGCCGCTAAAACAAAAAATAAACATAATAAAACAAATATTTAAGGAGGCTCTCATACCCCGAACGTGATTTTTTTGGCAACATACATCATCATCATCAGCTGGAAGACGTCCACTGCTGAACATAGGCCTCTCCCTTAGACCGCCACGCCGAACGGCAATTCGCCACTTGCATCCTTCGGTTGCCCGCGACCCTCACGATGTCGTCGGTCCACCTAGTGGGAGGCCTGGCTATGCTGCATCTTCCAGCTATCGAGAAATTACCCATTCCTTTTAAAATAAATAAAAAAATACAAAACACTTAATTTAGTCACTTTTCATTTAACGTCCAATTTGTTATAAGTTCCTCTACATGATTTTCACTTAATTCCTAAAACACGCGACCGTACAGTACACCAAAAACCCTTTTAACAAAGCTTTAAAAAATGACAAAAGGGTGTCACGTTACAAAAATCCGTCGCACGGGAATCGAACCTAAGCCGTCCATTAAGGGAACGGCACGCAATCCGTATTGTGAACTTAATGTACACGATTTTTATGACACAAAACGGAATAATTTAGTTGGACATGAAATGGGCTCTTCACCCTCTTTGCATAAAGCTGCATAGAGTAGGTTTTGAGACCAGAGGTAGCAGCGGTCAATAATTTGGGAAATCGGCATAATAATTGTGTTTTTTTTTTGGGTTTTAAAAAATTCTGCATTATCGCCTATCCCAACAGGTTCTCTCAGGAGGAGGGAGTGGGCCTTAATCCACCACGCGGGTCCAGTGCGGTTTGGTAGATGTCACATGTCTTCGAATTTTTGGTTCTAGGACATGCTGGTTTCCTCAAGATGTTTTCCTTCACCGCTTTGAGAGAAATGGTGATGAAATAAATTACACAAAATAATGCGCCTGGCGGGGTTCGAAGTTGGGATCGATACCATTGAGCCACCACTGCTTTCTCAAAATACTAATACATAACCAAACAACCAACCATAATCATATCCAGGAAATACTAATAAATACCTATTAAAAAAACATGAGAAGTAAGTACAAGTTGTGACACTACTCTGTGCTGTGAGAGCACGCGACTGACGTGCGTTTGATACAGATTGTGAGGTATGGAGGAGGCTTTTACTTGTACCTACATAATCTTAGGTACATTATACTACTTTTTATCAGAACTTGGAATACAATTCTGAGGCCCACGTAAAATAAAATGTTTTGAATTTGAGGTACTCCGTACAATTTTTCGCACAAAATCAAAAGCTAGACTTTGATTTATTTTTATCAGCCTCTTCTGTCTTTCTTAAATCTCTTATGAAGAATTCTATCATGTTATGTCAAATTATAAAAATAATCTGATGGCATACAGGCCAGACTAATCAACTTAAAACTCAAAAAATGAGTGCATAGTCATAGTTTTATTAAATATACATGTGACGTGTATCAAATCCAATAAAAGAATAACCCTTTCACCAAAAAAACCGTGAAGAAACAAATCACGATTCAATCCTAAATCAAAACATTACACAGAGAACAAAAAAAAATCGCGGCATCTGTCATAAATTCGCGACAATAAATCGCACTCCATACTAATCGTTTGGTCATGCATGCAATTTAATTAGTTTCATCCTACTTCCTTCCTTGTTCCACTTATAGTAACACCCTATCTTGTCTCTCCCTTCCTCTTGTAATAAGCGTAGTTTTGGTTGTGTCATCTCGCTTGCACTCGTTGGCATAATTAGTTTTGTGGTATGTTGTCTCTTTCGCTCGCGTTGGTCAGATGTAGGCCGGGAGTCAGGATTACGAAATGTATTGTAAGAATAGTTTTGTTTGAAAGTAGTATGATCTAGTTTTATCTGCAGCGGAACTAAAAACCGGCCAAGTGCGAGTCGAACTCGCACACGAATGGATCCGTACCATTAATTGAAACGGCAAACTATCTTTTTGGCAATTTTTTTTAACATTTTTTTTATCTAATTTAACTATTTAAAAGAATTTTATTTTATTCATCGAAAAGTAACATGATAGATAATAATTATTTGTAAACTAACATTACGCTAAATACATACTAACTTATTAATACCTACAAATAAACACTACTAAAAATAATACAATAATAAATGAACTATTTATTTTTAAAGTCAACATTATGTAACTAATTATGTATATGATGATAATTATGTATATGTATTTTAAGCGCTCATCTATTGCCGTTATCAATATCAAGCAAAAACGAATCTTAATTAAGTATGTGTTTTATAGCAGCAACCAAAATTCATCTGAGAAAATTAAAACAGTCTCACGATCACGGTTCATCTCATAAAGCACGTGAACAGACTGATAGACAGATAATCAAACCAGATGCAGCTGGATATCAGTATTTTACATAGAGCGACTGCCTATCGGACCTCCACAATCAGTAACTGGGTAATACTATACCCCATGGTAAGACTAGTTATCAGAATTTAGAGCTTCTGACGAATAGTAACCACTGTCAAAGATCTACAAATGACAGCCAGGACCAACGGCTTTACGTGCTTTCCGAGGCACGGAAGAAACTCGCTATGACAGATGGTCAACCATCCACAGATCAACCCCGGCAAGCACCGCTTAAACCTAGAAGATCGGCCTGTGCGGCTGTGATTATTTAGCTACAAACATACCAACTTCAAATCTGCAATATTAGTATCTTAGACCCCAGATCAAAGAAATAGGCAGATAGAGCGCTCAGAACACGCGAGTAAAAATTACAAAGTCGCGACAGTACCAAGGCTCTACGCGTCGCACCAAGCTGCGCGTCGTTGTTGTTGCTTGCCAAAATATGCCATCACGTCAACCATTGTAAAAGTTGTTCTGAAAAACAAAGAAAACATTATGGAATGTAATTTGATTTGATTTTGAATTAACTTTGGTGGAGACACTTGCGTGTTCTGAGCGTTCTATCTGCCTATTTCTTTGATCTGAGTCTTAGACATTCAAATTTCATATTATGCATCATTGTGATACTTTCATTTCACAAGACAATATGCATTATTCATGATGTGGGAACGTGGTTCGTAATGATAAATGATTCACGTTTTGTTGGCGCACGCTTTTTGTGATAAGATACTGAATGTTGTTATGTCTTTATGTTGCGTATTTTGTTGAGAAAATGTAGGGTAAGAAAAGAAATTGGGAGGTAAAAAGTAATGAGATTTTTTCTGAGGGATGTAGGATTTGTGTATCCATATCCAGCCTATATTTTTCCATAGCTGGGACACAGGCTTTCTTTCTGAGAGTTAGTATTTTAAAAAGAAAGCAATATTGGTCTGTTTGTCAAAGAATCTCAAGATGAAGTTATGTTAATTTGCCGGTACGGTTACCGTAGGGGTTTTTGGCGGTCTCCCAGGGTTGATTTCTATTTCTACACGGAACAAACTTTTGTATAATCTACAAGTAGTTGTTCCGGGTCTGGGTGTTTGTGTATGTGAGTTTCTATGTTTGTAAATGCATCCACGACATAGGAGAAATTTCAAGGTTTTTTTTTGACGTGATAACGTCTTATATAATTCGATGGCCGGCTTCACGCACGAAAAAAGATGACGTAATGCGGCGTTACTTCGCTCTGTAGCGTTCCATAGCAACGGCGTGTCAATTGTTTGTTTAAAGCAACGTAAGTGCAGCATTTTCTTATGACGTTGTACGTTCAACTATTGTCAGTAAACCGACTTTACAGACAACCGATTTAGAAAAAAAGCCGCGACCAATAAGTTTGTAAATAAGTAAGTAAAATGAAATGTGTGGAGCTAGTTTACGCATAAACAAAAGACGTCAATCATAGTGCTATTAGAGAGCTTTACATCTCGGGTGGCAACTGCAACGTTCTTGGCAATAGAAGCATTGTAAAGAGTTTTTCGTTATGTTGCCAACCATCGCCTGTCTGATGAACACGCCCCTTAATCGATAAATCAACCACAACGATCATAATCTGTCGTTGAAGATTAATTAATTTTAAAACGCAATTAGGTGGGATACCTAAAAAGTCTAAAGTTAGACATTGTTTTTTTTTTTCATTTAATTGTATCTCATATATTTTATCAATTTATAAAAATAATTGTAAAACATATTTGTATGTACGCTACGCCATGCAGCGTATATATGTTAACTCATGTTTAGACACCTTTAAAATAATATTATTGTAATATGTAGTGTAATATCAGTTGATTTTAGATTTACACATTTTCGATGTATATTGGATTTAAATTGTGAACAAGCGCAGTGTATTATTTTCTCTGAAATTCAGACTTCGCTGTATGTTTAAAAACTAAATTGTAGTAGCAAAATAAAGTAATTATATTTTAATTATCTGTATGACTTTTTTTTTTTAGCGAGGTAAGATATATTCCCTTTACGTCGAGTCCCGTTACGTCGAGTTTGGAAGTCTATTGTTCTCCAAAGTGTTGATATTTAAAGCTTTCTATTACCTTTGTGTCGAGTTTGGTGAAGAAGTACAGTCAGGGATGTAAATTAAAAGCCAATGGCATCAAAACATTGTTTTATTATATTGTTCTATTACTTTTTTCGTATATCACAGGATCACAGGAGCAAGTCGACGGAGCCCCGATACGCGGGGCTCCTTCTTCTGCGTGGTTTAAAAAAAATTGTCCGAGTCGGGGTGCCAGCAAGTCCCATGGTTCGACAACCGCACTTCGGGCTTTAACCGTAACATATATCTACATTTCATTGGACGTGACTGTACTTCTAAAAAATGCTAAAATTAACTCGACATGAAGGGAATAGAAACGGGACGAGGCTTATAGAAGCGAGGCAAGGTTTTCGACTCGACGTAAAGGGAACATACCGGTAAAATCGTCAATTGAGTCCTCCGGCCCCGGGCAGGGCGGGAGGGACTGTCAGACTTGTACTGACTAAAATCCACGGTGTCCTTCAATAGCCTGTTATGTTGCGGGGTCACGGTAAGGAAATAATCCCGCGACCCCGGCAGGCTTCGGCCCTCTGAGAGGGGGGCCCCGTCATTATGCTGACGCTCTTTGAGGCGCGCGTGGGACACAACGCGCCGCCGCCGTCGGCATGGTCCATGGCCGGGCAGCGAGTTACCCTTTACTCGCTGCCCGCATGCCCGATAGATAATCGACTTATGAGTATGACTTTGAGTGCTTAAAACTTCATTTGTAAGATTTATCTATTTATCCACAAAACAAATATTATTTATGAAAATTATGTTTTTAAAACATAATTTTCATTGTCCTTTCTGTCAGCCCTATCCGTAAATATCTTGTTTTCATACCATTTTCCAACTTACCGTCTGACGCTTACGCTAAGACGAAAACCAATAAAGAAATAGATTTAAAAGAATAAACAAATAAGTTAATAAAAAAAAAATACAAAACTGATATTCAAAATTGTTATCTTTTCTAATTTGCCTTCAAACTAACATAGAAAATAATGTAATTTATCTACTTAGCAGTATAAATCTATGCATAAGCGCAACTTCATTACAGTTTTATTAAAACACTGACAAGTAAAAGCATTACGGCTAACAAAAGCGTGCTTAAACAATAAATAAAAAAAGCACAGCTCCCGGCCTTTTTACTTAGGGTTGTCTGCCTCAAATTAGCATTTAAAATAAGGGGTAGCCTGACAATTTTAACTGACTACACCCGAGTCACATCCCTGAATCTTATTTCATTAGTATTACAGATCATATTTGTTTGAAATTCATTTATGCAACTACACTTTTAACTTGGGTACTTCCGTACACGTCCTGCTTCACTCAATAAATCTTATATCCTTTGACATAAGGGTTATTTTAGTTTGGCTTGGAGCAATTTAACAGTAAATAAAAAGACTTCTAGGGTCCCTTAGCATATGACAGTTGTTTTCAAGTGACCAGGGACCCATAAAAGATTTATGTAGGTCAGCAGAAAGAATGGATTGTGACGAGATAATATTGTTCACGTTGTTGACTCCATTTTTGTGACAGTTTTTTTTTACTATGAATGTCGGCCATTGTTAAATAAAATTCTGTTTAGTACGTATTTGCTTATGGGATTCTAAACATGGTAAACAAATGGATTAGCCAGATGATAAATGAATGATTTTTAAGCTTAAAAAATTCGTATAAACACATTGGTACAAATGCGTATTCGAATAAAAAATACGTTACAGGATAAGTAGGTTTTTTTAACCTCACCCCAAACTTGGTATTTCTCCTTCGTCTTGTGTGCGTTTACTCTAAACTCACAACATACACGAATACCTAGACCCGAAACAAATTTTTGTGAGTCATTAAAATCCTTATACATACGTATAGGTATATCCTTTTACCACTTCAATGCATAGTTATCTATTTACAGAAAAACTATGAGCATAGATAACTCCATTTTATTTTATCTACGAGTATATCGGCTTGCTTACTCGTACAGTTTTTATCTTATAGTGTTTTCGATGTCCTTTACATATATACTTAGTAAGTGTAAATTAATTTAGAATAATTAGATATTGTAGACATTTTAGTACCTGCCGGGACTCAAACTTCCAGTTTCATGCAATTGAAGCGAGTGCGCTTTACCGATAGCTTACTTTGACCCATTGTAACTTCTGAAAGTAATTAGAATTATTAATTAATCTGTTTCTAATTATAAATTCTAATAGGTATTAAGCATTGTAGTTCTCACAATGAAACTATTGTTACTTGTTGCATAATTAAAATCAATAATAAGATGGCACTTATTTCGAGCCATTACAAAATAATAAATTATATGATTTTGATTAACAACATGTTTAGTTAATTAATTATTTTCATAAACATGATTGACTTCAAACGTTCATCTGTCAAATTGTCAAAGTCGACTGAAGTATTGAAAACCGATTCCAATACAAAAGATACAAATAGAACAACTCTATGTAACAGATATATGCACTTTTGGCACCGTTCTCTTCCTTATGACTAGGAGCATGCACAAATTATGTATCAACACAAACAAAAATAGACCCAACAAAGCAAACTATAGAGTTGTAATTCGTGTGGTGAATTCTCTGTGACATTTAGTAATTTCACGTGGACATTTCTGACTAGCAATGCGGCCCAACATATCGGTCAGACAAAATCTGTATTTAGAAGCTCAGTCACTCCGATTTCCCTGTAAACGTTAGTCGTGAATATATCCGTATTGTGAAAATGAATAAAAAGGGGAAAAATAAAAAAGGGAAAGTGCCAAATCCCGTATCAGTGCAAGAAGAGAAAAGTGGTGATAAAGTTGAAGATTTGGGGAAAAGTGGTGATAAGATTGAAGATGTGGGGGTGACTGCCGGTGATAAAAAGGATGTAGTGGGGATAATTACTGACATTATTCCGAATTTAGAAGAAAAAGTTGAAAGTCTCAAAGAAAAACGTGTGCCCGAAATTGTGAGTGAAGTTGTAACACCTGCTTCTGATATAAAGGATGAAGAAACTCCTAAGAAACCTAAACGTAACAGAGGAAAGAAGAAAAAAGGTAAAGATGATGATTTTGACGATGATGTCGAGGAAAAACCAAAAGAAACTAATATTCAGCCTGCTGTAGAAGAAGCGAAGGTTGATATTCCAGAAATTGAAAGCAAAATGGACGATTTGCCGCAAATAACTCCAACAGCTCGTAAAAAGAAGAATAAGAAGAAGAATGTGGATCAAAAAGCTGAAGAACTAACTTCACCCGATCAAGAAGTTCCTAGTATTCCGGTAGAGCAAGAAATAAAAGAAGAAATTAAAGATTCTCTATCAGATGTTAAGCAGGAGTTTTTGACAGGTACTGGAGATCAAGAATTAAAACCTTCCAAAAAGAAAAATAAGAAAAAGAAGCGTACTGATTCGGAGAAATCTGACAAAGAGGAATTCTCCTGTACTTCTGCTTTCCAAATGTTACTTGAGGACAAAGATGAGCCCGAAGTAAAAATAGAAGAGAAGATCGACGAGCCTATTATCGCTTTAGAAAGTATTAAGGCTGATGTTGAAACAAAATTAGAAAAGACTGAACAAGCTCTTCCAGTAAAGCCGATAGTGGAGAAAGCAGCAACTCCTACGAAAGATATTGAAGAAACTAAAGAAACATCTCTTCCTGATAGTAAAGGCAATAAAAAGAAAAATAAAAAAGACAAAAAACAAACTACGAAGCATGAAGAAATTTCCAAGCAAGATGAAGTAAAATCCGATCCAATTACCTCCTTGATAGACTTTGATACACCAGCACAAACAACTGTCTCAGAACCATCAAAGGATGTCCCAATGAGTAGTCAAGAAGGCGAAGTTCAAGCTATTGCAATAACAGAATCACCTGAGCCTATAATAGAAGATTTGAGTCTAAAACCTAAAGCTAAAATTGCCAAACCTGTAGAAAAGAAGCGTAAAGGGAAGCATGAAATCTCTGAAAGCTTGCCGCACGATACGTTCCTTCCAGACTTTGCTAAAGTGGAAGGTGATCCTTTTAAGGTAAAACTAGAAATAGTTGAATCTGAGCCAGTTGTACAAGACAAACCAATTGAAGTCGACCTTCAGACTACACCGCTTGAAATTACTAGCGATATAACTGTAATGGCACCTGATGAAGACGAAAAACTAATAGCTGAAGAGTTTGAGTTGCTTGCGGAAAAAGCTATGGGCAAGAAACGGAAAAAAGGACCAAAAACGCCTAAAGCCCTTGACATAGGAATCCAAGAACTGAAACTGGAATCAGATGTAAAAGAAACTGATATAAAAGAACCTGCCAAGGAACAATTGGCAGTTATAACAGAGATATTGACTCCACAGACGGATCAACAAGAGTTCATTATAAAAAGTGAAAAATCTGATATACCAACAGCAGTTGATACTGTTAAGGAAATTAAGGAAGAAGTTCCTAAATCAGTAACTCCTGATTTCCAAGGAAAGGTATTATTAACACCTGAGGATACCGGTGAACAAAAAGAATTTACACATTCGACTGATGATAAACAAAAGACTGAATCTAAATCTGGCAAAAAACGTAAAAAGTCTCCAAAACCTCCAAGAAAGACTGAAGAGACCGCGAAAACGGAAGAAAGAGCAGTAACACCAAAGCCAGAATTGGCAACTCAAGAAGCTTCTAAATCGGAAGACATCACTCAACAAAGTCTGGCTGAGAAAGTAGATGCTTCAAATATCACAAGAATGTATGATATTGAAATAAGTAGTATAAGAGCGTCGGAATCCGAAGGTTCCGCTTCTGATCTCGTACCTGATGTCACGTACCCTCGTGCCTCAAGTCAACAGACCCGTGATGACAATAATAATACTGTTATCAGAGAGATATTTCCTCCAGCAGAACCTATATTAGACATACCTTTAATGCAAGAAAGAGCACCATCTCCCATGAAAATGGAAGAAAAAAAATCACCTCCCAAAGAAGAGAAGACCGACATAAAATCTAAAATGATGGAAGTGAACCAAGATATGGAAGAGTTGAGACTGTCGATTGAAAGATCTTTAGCAGAACTCACGTCTATGGAAAAGAGTGAAGAAAACATTGAAAAAGAATTCGAAGCAACTAGAAATAAGGCTAAAAATGTATCGAGCCTTTTATTTGGTACTGATGAATCTGCTGTAGAACAAATACCAGTCGTCAAAGAAAAGAGCAGGAGTAAGAGTCCTTTCATGCAAGCTGCCGCTAGTATTCCAACAGAAACCAAAATGCCCGTTGACACTGAAGACAGTCAAAAACAAAAACCGGTAGAAAAACCTAAACACGAAGAGAAAAAGTATAAAAAAGATAAACATAAGAAAACTCCAACAGAGGAGAAAAAGATTGAGCTGCCCAGTATTGAAACTAAAGCCGTAGAACTGCCATTGGTACCTGACAGCATAATTATTGAATTGCCTCCTAAAACGGAAGACCGGCCAAAAACACCTGTCGAAAAATTACCAGACATTAACAAGCCTTTGACTGAAGCGCAAAAACTTATTGACAGTTTCATGCCCCCAATAGAACTGCCACCAGAAGATGAAATTCCTGAAATTGAAAAGAAAGACATTGAAAAACCAAAGGAACAAACTACGGACACACCAGCAGATGTGCCGCCAGTTTGCCCAGCAAGGAAAGATAACAAAGGTAAAAATAAGAAGAAGAAAGGTAAACAAGAGACTCAAACGGCTGCTACTACACAAATTCCAGCAACTACTGCCACTGCACAATCAACTTCCACGCAAGAAACTAAGAAAGAAGAAAAATCTGAGTCTAAAACTGAAAGTGAATCTGAAGCAAAAGGTAAAAGTCAAAGTTCAGAAAAGGGAAAACAACAAGCAAGTAACGTAGATTCCGAAACACAAGATGAACAACTTGACTATGAACCAATTGAAAATTTTGAAGACGCGCTCACATCCAGCAATGATGACGTCAACAAATCTTTTGAAATGATAGTCAAAGAAACACAAGAACAAAACAATCCAAAAATAAACATAATAGCACCAGATGAAGAGAAAACACCCGTTTCGCCGCCAAAAAACTTGCTAGGCCATCCCGATATTCCTGTACGATCGAATAAAAGAGACTTTAAAAAGGAAAAAGATAAATTACCGAATGAAATCACAGCTCGGGTCAAAATAAAAGATTCCGTAGAAGTTGAGAGGAAACAGACTAAAAATACTCAGACGAATAATAAGATGAAAGAGTTTACTAAGGATTACAAAATGGGTGACAATGATGATTTTGTTTACAAGTATAGTTTTAGGAAAGTGTTTTTGCAGAGTTCTTGCCACGTTTGTAAGAAAAGTTTGAGTGGGTCCCGCGTGCCGTGCAGTTACTGCAACTTGCTGTTTTATTGTAGTAATAAGCATAAAGATGAAGATTGGCCACAGCATCAAGCGTTGTGCTTTGCTGTTTCTACCATCGTCCATTTAAAAGGTGAGTCTATAACCTTTGGAAGTTTATGTTTTGCTTTAAGTCCTGCCCTTTTCTGGACTTTGCATTAGTTGGAGTATAACATAGAAATATATACTAACATTTTGTCTCAATCATAGTTAGTAAGGATTATGTTGGCAAAATTATAATGGTTTGGACCGACATTTTGTTTCACCACCCCTTGATACAGTCAGCTTAAGATAGATGACAGTAACATTGTATCATTGTGTTAAGCTTTTCTATAATTATCTTGTCAAAAACTATTTGCATACAAAGACTAAGAAACAGGTTTTTAATTGTAGCATCATTATTTTGGTTTCAATTGATCCATTCTTGACTTCACTCTTCTAAACTTTTCTGTCGCCCATTATCCTATCATTTTCTCCGTCTTTATTCAATCATTGCCTTCGCAAAGTCAATCCATCTATCTTAAGCCTTCCTTCATCATCATCATCAACATTTAAATTAATCTCTCTAACCAAATTAATATTTCACAGATCAAAAACACATATACGGCGACGCAAAGAACCTAACAGGCCACGACTACCGACTCATTAGAATGCAGATGATCGTGTCTTGTGAGAAGGTACTAAAGAGACGGTTGGTGCCCTGGGAACAGGAGGCGCTGCTGTATCCGAGGGTCTGTGCCCATGTGCCGTGCAGGGAGTGGCGGCAGAGCAAGCTGAGTGACTGTCAGGGTTGTGGGCAGGTGGGTTTCTGAAAACTATGTTCCCCTTGTTATTATCGAGTAAATGATTCCCATAAATGCAAGTATCTAGATTAGACATTACGTGAATTAGGGCACATCATCGGTGTTAATAGTGGTTTGGTTTATTAAACGGCTTGTAGGACAATACACAGCATAGTCATGTATTAAGATGAGGCACTGCAGTTGCACCATTCATAAGAATACTGTCACCGAACCAAGTATTAGAAGTCTTTCCGGGTGGGCCATGGTAGTTGATGGCCATTTCTGACATTTCTTCAGGCTCAATATAGCGAACCGGAGGAAAATGTCAGAACAGCAATTAGGTATTTTTTAGCTTCAGTAACAATACAGGTAAGACCTACCAAAGTAAGGAGAACAAATGATTTCTTGTCGTATAGTACTCGTATTAGTAGTCGTACTCGTACTACTTTGGGATATACTACATAAGGATAACACAAATTTCCCTTCCCCAGATATCCTTCTGCACGGACAACCCCGACCACTTCCCCAAATCGCACTCCCGGTGGTGCAAGTCCTACTCACTCTATGAGAAACTGGTGTCCTACCAGCAGACCAAGGGCCGGTTAGAGCCAAAGATGCCGACAAAGGTGCTGGTGGAACCAAGACCGATACCGGAGAAGATCAATGAAGTGCTTGCGTCTATGTATGAGGAGAAAATTGGTAAGTGAAAGATATTTTTCAGATTTTGGGAATAGACTGGTGGTAATTTTGGTCTAGAAACATATTATTATTATTCTTCTTCTGCCCATATACAACGTGTAACGTTAATAGCGCAAAACGTCTCGTGGGATAACTCAGCCCATGTTTCTGAACAATGTTTGTTCTAAGATTTTTGGAAATTCGCAAAAAAAAGTTTTTTTTTTAATTTAGTTACGTTATAGTCGAAGCAGCCTGTCTTCTTTTCAATACTTCTCTATTACATGTCGTTTCAGCTGTTTTCTTCTTTCTAGCTATTTCCATAGTTTCTTGTCTTCATGTACTTTTAGACACAACTTTCCAGTCATCGGCGTTTCTTTGGGATTCCTCCCCAGCTTTGGATCATTTTATTTATTATAATTTTTTTTTTCCAGTGTTGCAGTTCATGCAGGTAATGAATTTAAATAAGTTTAACTTTTTTAAATTCATTACCTGGGGGGTTATTACAACGCCTTAAAACCAGGTTTATTCCGGCGAGTGAAAGTGACAGAGCTATACAAGTCATCTGGCGCCATCTCGTTCACTCACTGGAGCAAGTCTGGTTTTAAGACGTTGTAATCCTCTGCAGTTCTTGCAGTTAAGTTAGGCTACGTTCATGTTTTAATGTTATTTTATTCTTCAAAATATTTTCATACTTCTCTGACGAATAACACAAAACAAGCTTTCAAATCATTTTACGAGTCTAATATCATACGCCAGCTTAGCACAAGATAACTCGAACAAAAGGGAGAATGGCCAATTTCATTAGGAGCAAAACACTCAAATGACAGACAAAGGGGAAAGTACAAAAGGGGGTTACTTTAAAAAAGTTTGATTAAATTATTCATTGTAAATGTGATGGGAGCCCCCTCGATACTGTTGACCTAGATTTTAGTATAATATGTTCATCAGCTGGGGCGCTTGTAATTTGTAATATTGCAAATGTAACTGTCATAAATAAATGTTTATCAGTCAAAATTGTTTTTGATTGGGGCTTTTTGTGAATTGTGACTTGAGCCAAGAATTTTCCCAATTCTTTAGGAGCCGGCTTCCATTCAACTGCATTCGCTAAAAATGCATTTCATTTATTTTGAAAAACAGATAAAAAACAACATAGAAAAAATAAGGTTTTTGACCGACTTAACAGTGTTGACTGTAATACAAATTCTACACCAAAGTAGGTTGTCAAAAAACACTTATACACGTCTTACAATATTTTTAAAGCTAGTTGAGGCCAGTTTCGTACTTGACTACTCTGAAAAGAAACAGACAAAACAAACTCAGAGGTCACACAGTCTATTTATTAAAGTCCAGATATTGTACTGTTTAAGTATCTGATTTTAATGAAAGAGGTATTTTAATGAAAGAGCAAACAGAAATTTACGAGGACCTATCTAGTCAGTGCAAGTATTTGCCAGTTATCGTTTTGAGATGAAATCTAATTTCATTCTGAAATTCTAAGGATTTGGATTGATTCATCTTTGTAGCTTCTCAAAATAGTCTTACGCAGGGACCGAAACCGGTATCAACAATACCGGTATTTTTTCGGTAACAACCTTTTTTTCTTTTACAGGTAATTTTAAAGATTACCTTTATTATTAAAAGTGAAGACATAACCAGTATTAATAAAGGTTAATTAAACAAACAGTACAAGTAAAATTAAACTTTAATACCTGTGCCGTAATTTATAAAGGTTTTCGGTCCCTGGTCTTACGATAAGTCATGAAAATTAAAATACTTTCATCATACCGAGTGACTCAAAATTTCAGCTAATGGTTTTGTACTCATTCTAAAATTATTACCTACATGCAAGCGAGATGAAATTATTAGTCACAGAATGCAGTGAGTACCTATAAAACTGATTTATTACTGCATATTTGTTAGTATTTCTAATAAATAATTTATTTGTGGATGCTACTGAGTTTGTGCACACAATTAGAGTTGCTTCAGAAATTTTACTAATGTAAATGCAATAAGATCTACATACCTCTTAGCGGTCTACCACAGGCTATTTAGAACCATTTTTTATCGTGGTAACATCATCATTACTTTGTGTAATTTATTTCATCACCACTGCTCTAAAAATGGTGAAGGAAAACATCGTGAGAAAACCGGCATGTCCTAGAACTAAAAAATCGAAGACATGTGACACCTACCAACCCGCACCGAGCCCGCGTGGTGGATTATGGCCCACTCCCTCTCACAGAGAGGAGGCCTGTGTCGCAGCAGTGGGAATATTATAGGCTGATGATGATGATGATGGAAACATTATCAAAGAGTCCGCCTACCCAGGGCGGGACGGACTGTCAGACACGTACTGACTAAAATATACGGTGATCCTTCAATAGTGTTTTACGTACCAGGGTCACGAATACCTGATTAGAAGGTCCCGCGACCACGGCAGGATTTTGGCCATCTAAGGGGGGGACCTCAGAGGCTATCTACGCAGTGGTAAGCCTTACCAGGGCCTCTTGAAATCCTTGAAACAGGTTTTAATGTTCGGTTGGTACGCAGGAGTTACAGTTACTTTTTGGTGAGCTCGCTCTATTTTAGGACTCATATTTTCTTTTGGGCTGGATTGAGGACAGACGCAAATCAATAAGGATCGTGCCTGTTCAATGGAGAATAGTAGAACTTTACACTGCTTTTTTCTCGCAGATATCACTGATATACAGTACGCAGCGCTGACGCAGCTGGCGACAGCTCCACTCACTGCTGCCTACTGCCACCAGCTCTGCAGGAGCAAGGCTGGTCCTCTCACCAACGGAGTTAATAAGGTGAGGAAGCATATCAATTGAAACTCAACCTAAACAACATAGTTTAAGATTGATTTTAGAATGAGAGAGTGAGGATGCTGCCATTCTTCGGTGTTACATTTCTAAGAGTGTGCGATTGAACTGCACAACTTGATTCCGCCTGCCATCATCGGATTACAAGACGTACGGCAATATCAATATGGCATCGATATTGTGGTGGACATCCCTGCGGTACGTACAAAGCGTTTTGCCAATACGAGTACCTTTATTGTACGCACAGCTAACGAGTGGTATAACCTTGGGTCTTCAAGACAGGAGTGAACAGGTTACTTCTAGGCAAGCGGCCACATATTCGCATTTTTTTTATTGGGACAAACACTATTCCCAAACCACTACAACTCCTGAAAGCCAGAATCAACAGTGGCAACCACCAAAAAAAGCGCCGAGACAATGAATTTACCTGTCTTGGATCCTGCAACGACTTGTGGAGGAGTAGGAAAAAATATGTTTCCACTTCTCTCCATGCAAGCAGGAGACAGAACATAACAAGACCAATAGGCACAAAGGGACATTACAACTGGGAGAAGCCCAGTTGCCTAGCACGCAGGTAAAATGACTATTAATATGAATGGGTCCTAAATTGTGTGTGTGTGTACATCTTCGCTTACCATCAGTCGAGTTAGTGGTCAAACGCGAATCTATATTTATATTAAAAAAAAAAACTTGAGAGGTGTCAAGGGACAACCGGATGGAACGAAGTTACTGTATACACTCAACAAAAATAATCGTCACGACTCCACTCCACTCCACTCCGCTCCACTCCACTCCGATCCGCTCCGCTCCCCTCCACTCCGCTCCGCTCCACTCCACTTCACTCCGCTCCGCTCCGCTCCGCTCCACTCCACTCCGCTCCGCTCCGCTCCACTCCACTCCACTCTTTGAGCTGTAGCACCCTTTCGCAACGCGCGATAAGGAACTTCGTTCCAAAAAGTGTCGTGACAACTTTTCGTAAGAATTTTTTCCGTCTAGCCCCCTTTCACAACGCGCGATAAGGAACTTCGTTCAAGTAAAATAATGTCTCCATTTCAGAAGACCTCATTCACAATACACGTGGTAGGAGCTGAGCTGCAGTTCGAAGCAGATGCCCTCAACAAATGGGAAGTATTCTTCCTCCACTTGCGACCAGACCTGCAGGAACTGAGGGTGGTGCTCATCAATTATAATTTGAACCCTTCCAACTTGCCGCTGGAACTACTCGGAAAGATCAAGTAAGTTGGTTTTAACACATAAAATGAAACAGATGGATTTTATTCAAATGATGACTATATACCAGTTATAACTCAGCTAGAACAGGCATGTTAATAGCATCAATTAATTGCAAATTTAATAAGTCGGTCAGACAATTAAAAAAAAATATAGATGTATTGTTAAGTATGTTTTCTTTTGGTGATTGAATCAATATTTACAAAGATTTATGGCATAGTACCGTGACCCCCTTTATTAACACACTAAAACATTTTTTATGACCGCTTTTGGTATGACTGGATGTCAGGTCGAGCCGGCAGTGAAAGATCTTTAAGGGGAGGTTTCTTGTCACGTTGACCGCACGCGAATGGTCAGAGCTGATTGGTCATTATGCTATGTAGTAAGGTAGCGTTTCTGAGTAATGCTGACAACTCAACGCTGACGGCCGTTTACTACATAGCTTATTGACTCATCAGCGCTGACCATCCGCATGCGGTCAGCGTGACAGGAAAACCCGCCTAATTGACAGTAAGCTGCACTCTCATTTCAATTAAAGAACTACCTGTAATTATGCTTTTTTGGCCAGGTTATGCGAGAACTGCCGCCAGAGCAAACGTCGTGTGGTGTTCAGCTTCCAAGATAAGAGGACTTACGTCGATTACAAGTCCAGTGAAGACTATGTAGTTCCTGATATTGGTGAGACAAAATGTTCCCAACTCTATTGTTCCTCTGAAAACACATGGATACAACTTGCTTTTGCTTTTAAATACACCAACATAGCATGTTTCAAATGAGCAAGGGTTAATGCTCAATGCAAATGATTCAATTCTATATCTATGGCGGGATTAGTTGGACAAAACAAACGACAAAGTGATCCACTTTGAGTCTGGAAGAAGTCATGGTCAAAAACCGCTTGCCAAGGTCGTGGGAAAGTCTCATTAGGTAACCGTGACCCTGAAACTTAAAGGGCTATTGAAGGATCACCGTGGATTTTAGTCAGTACAAGTCTGACAGTCACTCCCGTCCCGCCCAGGATGAGAGAAATCATTTAATAATTTTGCCACAAAAAAAATATGATAAAAGGCCTTTTACCAGCAATGATAATAATAATATTCCACTTGCTATCACACAACACCATCTAGTCCCAAGTTAAGCAGAGTTTGTGTTATAGACTAGACAACTGATAAACATACTTATACATTTCTAAATACTTACATATTATAGATAAATTACACCCAGACACAGAACAAATGATCGTGCTCATCACACAAACATTTGTCTTTGGTGGGAATCGAACCCGCGACCTCCAGCATAGCAGTTAGGGCATATGTGGTTAGGGTCCCTAACCACTACACACTGGACAAACTGGCCTGCACTGCAATGGTATACGAGAACGCATGCTAGCAGTATGAGTATCAAGATCTATTAAATCGTCATTCGATATCTAATTATTATGTAATTTCCAGTCTGCGCCTTCAATCCCAACATCCAACGCTCTTCAGTCTACAACGGCAAGGACCCCTGGCCCTCCACCATCGACGCCATCATGAAGCTCAAGGTTCCCTTCATCATCACCGGTTACACCATCACCGAGCTCCAAAAAGACTGCATCAGAATCAAGGAGTGTTCTGAAACCGGTTTCAACTTCATCACCGAACCTAAGTATAATAATTTTGCTAGTGTCAGACCTGACAGAAACTTTATTTCTGATGATGAAATGCCTTTGTTGTTCAAGAATTATTGTTACGCTATTATTTCTGTATGAATCTCCCTCCATCTCGATCATAATTTCTGTAGGATTTTCCAAATGTAATGTTGGGAATTGGGATAGGGTTTTTGGAATCTTTTAGTCACATCGTTTTATGCCATATCGCTCATAGACCTGATATGGGAAATAAAGTTTGCGAGTGGCGATCAGGCCCTATGACAAAAACTTTAATAGATTTTCAACTTTATAAAGTATAAAGTTTGAAATGCATTAGTGACTGCTGAGCGGTAACGATTGTCGTCTTCGGTCGCCTGCTCTTTGTCATAGGGCCAGTGTAGACAGGCGCTTAGTGCTTTTAGACGCTACGTCTATTAGCACTAGGTGGATCGACGACATCGTTAGAGTCTCGGGCAACCGACGAACGCAATGTGTAGTAGATTGACATACGGTGTGGTTGTCTAAGCGCCAAGGCTTTTGTTCGGCAGTGGACGAAGTTTTTTTTTTATTATTAATTTAAAGATAGGGTTCGCGTTTGACCACTTTGGAGATGTGGTCAACGGTGAAGCACGCTTGCCTAGAAGTAACCTGTTCACTCTTGACTTGAAGACCCCAATTATGAATCTTTGATAAGGCCGAGACTCCACCAAAGCTGTGTTGAGCGAGACGTGTATTGAACAACCAATAGAATTGCGTTATTGACACAGCTCCACCACAGGCTCCACTTCGCAACGCAATTCTATTGGTTGTTCAAAACACGTCTCGAATCGCACAGCTTTGGTGGAGTCTCGGCCTGACAACCATGTACTGTCTAGGTCTTTCCTTAGTATGTTGGGTTGGGCTTCTAGTCTTCGATGCTATGGCGACTGCCTATCTAACCTCGACAGCCCTATTGCATAGTACCAAGATATTTCACGACAATATTAGTCGTCAGACTATTGAGCTTCTGACTGCGTATAACAAGCATCTATGTGTGTTTGTAGTTTTATCATTAAACTTATGTTTGTATTTGTTTCGGTTAATAGTTGACTGTGTTTAAAATCAGTGTGTTCAGTAATGATTTATAACGATTGTTGTATTACAGTATTAGTGTAAGATTGTATGTAATCTAATTATTATTACTTTTTCATGTGTTTTGTTTATTAATGTTCTGTTTGTTTCAGTTTTGTCTTAATAAAGTATGTGTCAACAAGTTTTTTTTTTATAAGTCCCACATTAGACTTCAAGTTTTTGTCTTTAAATTTTTCTGGCTTTGCGAAATAATCTTCTCTTGCATTACTTTTCAAACTTTCTCTTACTTGTATAAAACTAAACTTAGCTTACAAAATACTATACTAGCCCCCAATAAACGTGGACTAAAGTTACAACCAGGATAATCTTCTGACTAACCATACATTTTGAAGGATTAACCTTGGCGTAACTTTACTTCTCGTTTTATTATTATGAGGGCAAAAGCTTATCTAAACAAATAATTCCGTTTCATTGGAAAATCCTTGCAGGTTTTATTCTAAGTGAAGAAGATATGTGGAGCAGTACTTACGGAAACATTAAATTGTATGAGCATTGTCTCCAACTCAAATAGGTTATCTATTTTAGTCCATAGCGTTACCGTCCATTGTCGCTTAAGCATGTGCAACAAGCGCCAGAAATACTTCACGACAGATATTGTCAATCTAATGTCTTGACTATTTCGAAAAGAGAATGTATGGAAATGTTTTATCTTTGATTCTGTCTGGCTAATCAAAACAAGTTATTAGCAGTGGTGCAGTACTGAACTAATCTTTTTTTTGGATCTTTTTTATTCGTTCACACAAAACTCTCTGAAAGATTTAAATGCAATATGACACAATATTAATAATACAAAGTTTCGATACTGATGTCCAAACAAAGTCTATGGCAAGCTAAGTTCTTGGTAGTTTTATCAAGAAAATTCAGCACATCAAGCTACCACAATCTGTCAGATTTCTTTAATGAAATTTCAACCTTATCACAAGACTAGAAGGTTATTGTTTGATTGGTAAAATCTGACAGATTCGGGTAGGTTGACCTGCTGGCGTCTGTAGGTACCTAACTTACCTCATGCTCGAACTTATTTTTTTTCACGGTTTGTATTAGGGTGCTCCCACATCTATCGACGCGGAATCGGCTTTTTGCGTCGCCCTTTCTCTTTCTGTCGCTTAGAACTGCCATTTGCCGAGACAGAAAGCATAATGCGATCGCACGCGGCGGAATCCTTGCCGCGGCCGCGTGCTATCGCATTGTCTCGGTCTAGCAAATGGCAGTTCTAAGCGACAGAAAGAGAAAGGGTGACGGAAAAATCCGATTCCGCGTCGATAGATGTGTGAGCACCCTTAAGCGGCAGCGATTTTCATTTGTTTCTTTGAGCAAGATATCATCACGTTGCTGGTGACAAGTGGCATGCTCCTAATCGTATAAATTGATTGTCGAGCTAAGAAGAATTTGCATCAAGTGCCAGAAATACCTCACAACAAAAGATTGTCAGTTCAACGTCAAAATGTATTGAAATAGTGTCCATTGTTTCTAGCCAAGAATAGGAAGCACTCATCTCGTGGGTGTTATAAACAAAATATTGGCAGGAGTACAAAATAGTGGACAAATTGTTTAATAATATTATAGAGTTGTTTGCCAACTGAAGAAAAGGCTTTTTTTTTAGCTTGGTATAATCATCAAATGAGTCGTCTCACCCCTTGGCAGGTCGGGAAGTTACTGTCAGACTTCTACTGACTAAAATCCAAGGTGTCCATCAATAGCCCTTTCTGTTCCAGGGTTAACGGTAAGGAAATAATCCCGCGACCCCGGCATGCTTTGGCCCTTTGAGAGGGGGGCCCTGTCATTGTGCTGACGCTCTTTGAGGCGCGCGTGGGTCACAACCCGCCGTCGACCCGGGAACTGAAGAAAAGGCTAGGATTATTGTGCAAAGTGGAATAGTTTGACTTTTTTCATTAGTTTCCAGTAATAACTGTTATAATTGAGTTTACGACACTGGAGGACCGATGACATCGTGAGGGTCGCGGGCAGCCGATGGATGCAAGTGGCGAATTGTCGTTCGGCGTGGCCGTCTAAGAGGGAGGCCTATGTTCAGCAGTGGACGTCTTCTGGCTGATGATGATGACAATACTGGAGACCCGAGCTGAGCGGGTGTACCGCGAACCGCCGTAAAATGAGTTTTTTTTTAAAAGGACAACCATGTAACAACCTTACAACTTTGTGATTTTTCATGATACAGTTTTGAGATTTTTACATAGATTCTTTACACAAAAAAACCAGACAAGTGTTTCGGGTTTCGCACACAAAAAATAATTTTGTAGATGTGAAGCCTAGGTGGTTGGCGCTATTTGGGAGGAGGCTTATGTTCAGCAGTAGACGGCAATTAGTTGACTTTATGTTTTTTTTACTATGATGTTACAGATAAAACTATATTGTACCAAAGAATTGGTGTGAAAGAGCTTATATTCATGGACTTAATGGTTGACGATGTAAAAGAAACAAAAAAAAATACATTGAAAATATAACATTTATTTCCTTAAAACTAATTGATACTTAAATTGGCAATATTCACAAAATTATACTAAAACATATCACAGATAAAATGATTAGTCACATAATTATTATTTCTAAAACACGATTTCAATATCCTATGTAATAGTTTACCTGCTAGACATAGAATAAAGACAGAAAGCATTGACTTATCATAAGGACAGGTCCAACCGAACAACAAAAATTGCAACAGTTATTTGGCCCCCAGCTGTCAGTTCCGGGCCAAAGCAACTCAGTCAACACCCCTTCGTACACAAGGCGACGCAAGTCTCCGATACCTTACGACTTTGACATCCAATGACGCGTGCCCGTGTACGAACCCCTATTGATTTGCATTGCGACAGTCACCTGGATACCAAAGTCGTAAGGTATCGGAGATTTGCGTCGCCTTGTGTACGAAGGGGTGTTGACTGAGTTGCTTTGGTTTGTGTCGCCTAGTGTACAAAGGAGCTTAGGTTACGTTTTGCTTGTTTAAAGAAGGTTTAAGCAAAATGTTCTGATGGGAGTATCCTTTCCTTTGAAATCATTGACAGAAAATAAGATAAAAATACCTGCAGCCTCTACCAGAAAAGTCTCGTAGTAATGTATTAAAAAGTGCGTATTGAACCGAATTTTATTCAAAATGAAGAACTTAACCTTCATACGGCCTTCGGGTCAATTTTGACCCATTTAAGGAATGAAACTTAGTTTTCTCTACAGCAAATTTTCTTTGATATTTGATATTTCATGACTTTTAACAAAGTTTTGAACTGAATAAAATAAGTATATTATTTTTTCAAAATATCTCATGTATTTCGACCTACAACTTTTTTTACGTGCACGGTCGTCGGGTCAAATTTGACCCTACGTAGTAAATAAATGTTGGTGGATGTCAAATTTCTTCGACTTTTTAGTTCTGGGACATTCCGGTTTCCTCACGATGTTTTCCTTCACCGTTTTGAGGGTAGTGGTGATGAAATAAATTACAAAAAGTAATGCGATTGACCAACCCTCACTGGGCCCCCGTGGTGAATTACGGCCCACTCCCTCTCTCAGAGAGGAGGCCTGAGTCCCAGCATTTATAGGCTGATGATGATGATGCGGCTGGCTGGGTTCAAACCCACGACTTACAAACGAGAAAAAAAACATTTCACTAAAAATTGCCAAAAGATATGAGGCAGATATGAGGTACATCTGAAAATAATTCAATATCATCATAATCTTTCAGACCAAAAACGATACAGGATAAAAAAACAACCAAGAGAATTCTATCAATTATGCCAAAAAACACAGACAAGAAACAGCTTTCTAAAACGATTACTTTTGTGTGCTAACTGTAAAAACCTATCACATTTTGAAATTACGTTATTCTTGCAAAGTTTTGTAGATTAAGTATAAAAAAATTAAGAATTGTAATAAATTCCAAAAAATATACATTTCGGTAGCTGTCCTAATTATATAATTTATTAAAATGTAACACCTAATAACGGTTATTTTATGAAACAATACTTTTATCTTCCTGAAATGTAGTCCTGGGTCAAATCAGACCCGAAGACCGTCTACGTCAGTAACTTTGAAGACCGTATGAAGGTTAAAGCTGTACAAAATATTATAAATGTGCTTGTTTGTATGGTTGGTTGAACGAGCTAAAATCAGGAATTACTGGTTCGAAGAAAAAAAATGTGTTGGTTAGTCCCTTAGAATATAGAATATCCAGATGCCTAGCCCACAGCTGAGAGTTGAAGCCAAAAAACACAGTAGAAAAAATACCCCCTTTGTTAGATTCCTACATAAAACGAGTGAACATCTCCAAGTAAAACATTTAAAGGTGTGCGTGGCGCTCACTCACACTTCTATAAAAGAAGTGGCTCCACTAAAAACGTTACCTACGTTTTTTTTCGAACCTGGATATTTTATAATCTAATGATAGTCCATTTATCGAGGAAGGCTTAAGGCTTAGGCAATATTATTATTATATCATGTTACGTACATAACAAATCTAAACGCGACACTTATCTGTTACATGCTGCAAAGTCAAAATTCTACGCCTAGTAAGTCAAGTTGGCCACCAGGTGGCCTTACATGACGAAGGAGTAGTTCGAGTGAGGGAAAAAGAAGGCGCTAGACGACTTGTATAGCTCTGTCCTTTTTCCTCACTGGAAATAATCTGGCTTTTAGAGGTTATGGTAGACTACCACATACATAGTTTATTGAAATCGGCAGTAAGTTAGCGGCTAACGACTGATTTAATTAGACTTTAAAAACGTGATGTTTTTCTTGCTTTCTAGATGTGTATATTAAGCGATGCCTAATGCGTACTACGTAAGTTCGACATACTGAAGTGCGATTAACAGTTGTGCGACAAAACTGTACTGCGACTCACTCTTCTACAATACACTGTAGCTCGACATAATATCCCCTCATCTGTGTCAATTTAAAATGGCGGGTCTTTTTCAAAAAGTGCGTCTGTGGACCCCTTAGCGGGTTTCGTCACAGACCGGGGTTTTTGCACCCCCTGTCTGTGGACGAAACCCGCTCAGGGGTTCCTTGGACATGCGGAAGCTCTTTTATTGATCTGAATCATTTCTTAATTAAATTTTCTACCTAGAAAATAGTACTTTGGTAATATATATGTTGGTAATAATATTATACAGCTGGTATAATTACTGGGTACCTAAATATTCAGTACATTTTGGGTCATATTTTAATATTATACCACACTTAGCGAGCCAACAAGAGTATTTATTTATAACCTTTTATTACTATTCACGTAATAATATCACACAAGTCGTGACTCTCATACAATTATTTTAAATAAATCAAGTTTTAAGTACAGAAAAAAAATGAAGGCTGCGACGCGGCCGTCTGTTTACTGGCGATTTCGCGGTAATTTTTTCTCTACGGAGAACTCAAAACGACACTTGCTAGCTGTCTCGCTCTACGTAGACGCGTTTTAATAAGTTGAACAAAGACAAAAGTAGTTTTATCGCTGTTTTTTCACATGAAATATGTGACCGTAGACAGAGCGACCCGGAAAGGGTCTCTCCACAGACGCGGTCAAAAACGACTTAAATGACGTTGCGACCCGATTTGGGCTTCGACGACCCGATTTGGGCTTCGACACAGTTGAGGGGAAGAAGCGATGCCTAATGCGTACTACGTAAGTTCGACATACTGATGTGCGATTAACGCTTGTGCGAAAAAACTGTACTGCGACTCACTCTTGTACAATACACTGAAGCTCGACATAATATAGTGCGACATGAATTGTTTTATAACCAAAAGTAAAATTTCGTTATGCTGGCCAGGTGGCCCTTAAGGCCCTAGTAATTTCAGTGTGGGAACGAGGTAGCGATAGAGGATTTGCATAGCTGTGTCTCTTTCCGACACTGGTCGACGGGCTCCTACTACTGTGTGTGCCCTAAGTCCCGGGCTCGCTGCGCTCTCTCTTGAAACCTAAGTTTTCCGTCCCTTTTTCAACCATTACCTTCTTTGTCGCATTAACGAAGTGTCGAACTACCTTTGCACAATAATTTGTCGCACTAAAGTTCGGCCGTTCAGAGAATGCGTTCCTGACACGTCGCGATTGAACTGACGACGTAACTTTGTAATGGCGTTGCAGTTACGATAAAAATCTCTTTGCTTATTATTTACCGTTTTAACAATTGATGAGCATTAAAACAAATAATTTTATGACAATTACATTTACTAACTGACAGGTGTCAGGAACGCATTCTCTGAACGGCCGAACTTTAGCGTTCTGTTGAACTTCAATGTGTCGTAAAAGCGTCAATCGCACATCTGTTTGTCGAACTTCACTCATATCTTACTTTTATCTCATACATAACATAATTTGCTCTCTCATAAGTTTATTTATTTTTTGAAAAATCTATCTACCCTTCATCTTTTAAGAATCAGTCTATCTTTACTTACTACAATTGGCAATCAAAGTAATTAATTGCAATCAAATCACTCAAATACTTGAAGTAAGAAGCAAATTAAGTACGCTGAAGACGCTTTATCATAAGCTTTTCTAACGTGTGTTGTAAAATTGGGAAATTCAGTGACGACAGCTGATGTTGTCGCGTCTGTGTTGATGGCAATCTGTATACTCGTATGTCCTTAATTTCCTGAGTAGAGCAATCACTCCTAACATTTTTCATCAGGCTGGTTACCATGTTAAGCAGGTCTTCCTTTTCTCCTTTTTCTTCTTCGGTACGCCTCTTATTTCAATACAGGGTGTCGAGTCTGCTAATTATTAGTCAGAATGGCGCCACAATGGCGTTTCAATTGTAGTGCTTATTCGAACCAGCAGTAAAAAATGGTTCGAATAAGCACTACAATTGAAACGCCATTGTGGCGCCATTCTGTCTAATAATTAGCAGACTCGACACCCAGGTCTTTCTAATGGTTCTGTCCATCCCTTCACTTTTTTTCTTCAAACTCCTCAATTTTTGAGCGTAAATTAGTCCTGTCACGGTCTAGGATATCGATCTTTTTATCTAAGTCCTTTATCTGTGCTGACAGTTCTTCTAATGACTTTTCAATTCCATCATTTGATGCTTTCAATCCGGTTTTTATTTCGGCCAACCCCTTTTCAAGATTTGCCAATTTCGAAAGACCCTTATCGAGTTTGTCCAGTTTTTCGTCTGGCTGTTTCATCCAGTTTGTGAGCATATCCTGGATCTCATCCTTAAACATATCAAGTGCATTGTAATTGTCATCATCTAGTCGAATACTTTTGGAATTTACTCTCTTTGTGACATTGGTCACAGGTGTCAGTTGCACGTTAGTTTTAATTTTTTTGCGTTAGTTGGTTGGTTGGACAACAGATGTAGTGTCGTTACGACAGCTAATTAGGACATAGCGTAAAGTGGAGGCCTATGTTCAGCAGTGGACGTCTTATGGCTGAGATTTTGATGTCTGTCGTTAAAACTGAGAAATTCCTAGCAGAAACAGTAATTGCTTATTGCCTGCCTAGCCAGGGAATCTAAACTACACCCCCTACGTTTAACAATCGTGTTTGCATCTATTAGACCAACATAACGGTCACAGCAAGCACAAAGATACAATTACCCAAGAAGAGTAAATACAAAATATTTCTTACGATTCTTACAGACAGCTTTGTCAATTTATCAGACATCTAGAAACCGGTTGACAGTTCTAAGTAGTGCATCTAATTAAAGAACATCACAGTAAGCAATGATAATGAGTACAAAGCAATTTTAATCACAGTAAATGAAAGATACCAACGTGACAAAAAAAAAACAATCGTTAGCCACCAACCTAACAATATCCGTACAAGAGACAGAAACACTTGGCGATAGAGTAGATATAGAACAGAGAACACGCGAGCGGCTTACTGGTGAAAGCTCTGGATACAGACCCCAACACCTAAACACAGATAAGGATTAACACGAGTTCAATGAACTATCTGACAGCGGTGTTGAAACAAGAGACTGAAGGAATAGAAAGAGGTAAATTGAAAAGAAAAGAGATCATAGAAATGTAATACATTTGGATACAAGTGGGGAAAGTTAGTTATTGCATTCGAGGCGAAATTCTCACCCATGAATCGGGCGAGGATGATAAGGTGCACAAATGTATCGAAAGACGTTTTCCAATAAATTTTATAAAATGACAAATATTTTTAGCAATTAAATCTCTTCATGTAGATTTCGTATGAACATGAATCATATAAATGTATAATAGAATTACTGATTTTCAAGTTAAGATATCAGTCAATCAGCAAGCTACGTTGAGTATACAAGGTGCACAGTAAGAAATATTTAGTTACGCAACTCCATGGGCCGAATTCATTACCAACCATGGAGTTTCATGCCCGCTTTTCTATATAGAAAACAAGCAACTGGTCCACATCTTAGTGAATTAAAAGTGCCTGAATTAAAAAATAATTCGGTTTTGACTTATTAATAAAGCCGCAAAGGTAAAGTGTATCGTGATGGAACCGCTGATAAAGATAGATCTTGAAACCATTTAAAGACAGAAAAGAAAAACAAATAACAAAAGTAATTATAACACCAATAGTTGGTGTTTCAGAAAAACATCAAGACATGACAAAAGTGCGTGTTACAATTATAGCAATAGAAAAATGAAAGTGCATTAAGTTAAGTGTTATTGATAAAGAAATTAAAATAGCTGTTGGCAATACTAAGATCGAAAAGCAAATGATTAACATTCCTAAACTAGAAGTAAATGATGAAATTGACATTGTAGACACACAAAAACTTTTCGATCTAGAATTGCTACGCAGTATTAAAATGTAAAACAAAATGCATAAAACATAAACAATTAAATTATTTAGTGATTATTGAAACAAACCAGATCGACAAATTCAAGTTTCTTTGTTATCAGTTAAATATTTAGTTGTGCAATTAATATGCAATAGTGTTACATAGTTCTTTTGGCGTTTGAATGAAAATTTCAGAAGGGCGCTGTTGGTGAACATTAATTGTACGACTGTTTGTAGAATTAATATTTTAAAACAAGAAAACGGTATTAGTTACAATTTTAGCCACACGCCAAAACAAGCATGCAGCAGTAAGTATAGTTAACTGTACAAATTCATTCACTGAGCAAATCATTTGGATTAGCAAAAAGTTAAACAATATTAAATAAAGGCTATTAGCAAAATTAAGTACAGAATTGGATGCAAATTAGATTTTAAATTATAATTAGTATGAACAACTTTCTACTACATTTTACTGTAAGTAATGTTTTTATCTTAGTAATGAAGACTACGTTTAAAACATTCAAGATAACAATAATGAATTTATTGAAAAGAAGTTATTGAAAGATCTGAGAAACTTTTCCCAACTACGTAAGGTTCGGCTTCCAGTTTAAATGGATGCAGGTGAACATCAGTATTTTACATGGAGAATGAAAAATTGATAGGAAAATAAAGTAAAACAGTACACAATTTACAGCTATTTTCTTTGAAATTACATCTTATGAAGGAGTTTTAGTTTTTTATAAAGATAAATTTATTATAGCTTTGTTTTGAGAACTTGTAACTGAACCAACTGCTTGAAATATTTTCTGTTTGGATTTAGATTGCAAAAAAACTTTGTTGTAGAAGAAAGTTGTTCAAAAACATAAAATTACAACAACAGTTAACAACAAACCTTAAATAACTGAAACAACAACCTGTTCTGTTAACACCGGAGCCAACGTTGTCCCACTATCACTTTCAGAATCAACCGTAATATTGTCTTCAACTACACTTGGCTTGACTGTGGTACTATTAGTACTATTATCGTCTGCACTTGGTTTGACTGTGGTACTATAAGTACTATTATCGTCTGCACTTGGTTCAACTGTGATGAATGGATCTTCAGTAGAACTATTAATTTCAGTACTAGGATTAGTTGTACTAGATTCTTCAGATACGACAATAAAATCGGTTTCCATTGAATTTGAGTCTGTGCCATTTTCTTCGAAACTCAAATCATTGTTTAATAAATCTTCTTGACTAAAACTGAATGTATTTTCTGTAGTACTTATATCTTTTGTTCTAGGTTCTTCAGTACTTGTACTATTTTCTTCAGCTGAAATAAATTCATCTTCATCAAAGTCAAGGGCATCAATATTTTCTACAACAAAGTTAATGTTATCTACTTTAGTTGTACTTATAATGTGAGTACTAGTTTCTGCATTATTCACATTGTCTGTACTATTTTCTTCATTATTTTGATTAAAAATAGCATTATTATCTCTGCTTGTATCAATTATACTGATTTCATCAGTTCTTGCAGGTGTTGTATTAATGATTTCTTCAACTATTTTAGTTGTACTCGTTTTGTCAATACTTTTAGTAGTTGTACTTAAATCAATATAGTCATCTGTTTCATAAAAATCTCCTCCAGGACCATCCCCTGTGGTTTCGTAATCATAAATTTCTTCTTCTGTGGTTGGCACTGAAATATATAAGTTTATTCATTAATATGGACACTTTTATACAATAACGCGCCCTAGCGGCCAATATTATATTATAGTCATGACATGAAGAGTTCATAAAATTGAATGTCAACTTGTATGTCTGGAGATCAAAAAATGTTCGCATAAACATATATTTTTTTTTAAAGAAAACAGCTGTCTGATCACATAATATTTAGGTCGAGTCGGCATTAAATTATAATGTTGACCGCCTCATCCTTGAATGTGATCTTTTTCTGATAAATACAGGTTAATTTTAGCTAATGAAAATCTAACATATTCTATAAACTCACCAGTAACAGCAATCCCACTATCATTCTTCTTAAAGGGATCTTCAGTAACTAAAACTACACGAGATTCATTAACACCAGTATCTTCTTTCTCCTCAGTCCGTCCCACATTACTCTTATTATCACAACCATCGACACAGTAATTAGCTATCTGATGCAGTATCATATCAACTAGAATACTTTCCTTTACATCTTCATGAGGTAACGTTTCTTTCTCTTTCTCTTCCTTCAACTCTTTGTCAACCATTTCTTCAACATGTTGGGTATAGTTAACTGGTGGAATCCAGTTATATTCTGGATCATATTTTGATGCGTTATTAGAATTATATACTTCATTGACTGCCTCATCTTGTTCATCAGCAAGTCTAATGCTTCGTTTGGTATATTGGGCTATGGCAGGACCTAGTATTTCAGTGACGTATTTTTTCAGATTTTCACATTTTTCAAGTGTGTTCACGTCATTGGAACTGCCCCAAATTATGAAGCCTGATGCGTTTGATTTGTAGAATGTTCGTAATGCGACGTCTAAGTCGCTCTGTAATTGAAATTATTATTGCGTTAGTGTTTTATTATTCAAGTCAAGATTTTGACTATTCTGCAAAATCGTGAATGGTTTAAAATTTATAATTGTAACTGTTACAGTGAAGCGGTTTTAGTTCCTAAAATCCCCACTCTTTTACTGAGATTGTTCAATTAAAAAAATGAGTGGGAGGACCGGAAGGACTATACTCGTAAATCCACACTGCCCTATCGGTTGCCCGTCCCAGGACCTCGGTGCTCTTTAAGAACAGTCCCACGACCCAGGCAGGCGTTTAAGCATATAGGGGTTTTGTCTGTGAAGTTCCCTTTAAGGTATTATATCCTTATAAGAGGCCTTCAACTTCTGTAAGGCCTTTAAATTGAGTCAAATTGTGCTTTTATATTTGAACATAAAGATACCTCTCATCATCATAATCTTATTATAATATAATATTATCATCATATCAGCCGTAAGACGTCCACTGCTGAATATAGGCCTCCCTTTTAGACTTCCAAAAGGACCGGTTGTAAGCGGCCTGCATCCAGCGTGGTCCTGTGGCCTTCATAAGATCGTCTGCCCACCTAGTGAGTGGACGTCCTACGCTGCGCTTGCCGGTGCGTGGTCTCCATTCGTGAACCTTACGGCCACATCGGCCATCAGTTCTGCGTGCTATATGGCCTGACCTCTGCCATTTCAACTTGCTAATTCGTTGGGCTCTCACCTCAGTAAAATACCCATTATCCCGGTAGTTGTACCAGAAGTAGGGCAGTATGGGAGCCCCCCCGCGCACCACCCGCGCCGCCTCCCCCACGCGTCCCCGGATCAGGCTGGCCAGCTGGCTCGAAGACAGGTCGTTGGAGCTGTACACGGACGGGTAGAGGGCTGTACTCTCTTGCCAGAGCCAGCTTGCACTGCAATTTTGAAACAAAAGACAGTGAGCGTTTTTGTGGAGGGTAGAATCCATCTCTTAGCGGTTCCGGGCTATCTGCAATCCGCAGTGGCGGCTGAGTGTTGTCAATGGCGGTGGCTGGCCCCACCAGGGGGTGTTACAACGTATTGAAACCAGGCTTGTTCCAGTGAGTGACTTGCATAGCTCTGTCACTTTCACTCGCCGTCCCCAGGGCTAATTGGCACGCGCACGTTGGCACTACCATATTTTGAAATATTTTTACGCATTAACGAATCGCCAAACAGTAAAGCTTTTTGTTGAATAATGAAACAATCAGCTGGTAGACGTTATCTGTGACAACTAATTTGATTGATTTGACTTTAGCGTCATAGTAGTATCGGCCCCGGCTTTCGATTCGTAGATCGTGAATTCGAATCCAACGAAGCGCATTACTTTATTAAATTTATTTCATCACCACTACTCTCAAAACGGCGAAGGAAAATATTGCGGGGAAATCGGCATGTCCTACAACCAAAAATTCGAAAACAATTGAGATATCCACCAATACGTATTGGGCCCACGTGGTGTATTTAAATAAGGCCCATTCCCTCTCACAGAGATGAGGCCTGTATCCCAGCAGTGGGAAGATTTATAGGCTGATGATGATGACTGAAGTGTCAACATGTTAGATTTAGTAGTTTGACTACTCGACAATAGATGGCGCTAACGTCACTTATCCCGCTTGGCTTAAAAAATCTTAAAAGAGAAATCTCAAAACTCACCGATCATTCTCTTGAGGTACATTATCAGCACAGGTCTCCCACATATGGTTATTCGCCATATTGAAGCAGTAAGGGAACCCATAGTAGCCCCACACGGCGAGGGGACGCATCTTCTTGGCGAGGGACACCGTCGCCTGCATGAACTCACGCGCAGCTTCTTCGAAACGACGTTTTGCCTGGAAATAGAGAATTTGAGTTTTTTAGGTTTTATGATTATCTAGCGAATTAAGTAAATGCGAAGTTGGTGAGAGACTATCAAATTCGTTTACAGCCGTTGTACTAGTACCATGTTTAAAAAAGTTACGCGTAATAGTAGGTACTACCAAGCAATCTAGTAATAGCTAGATCATTATAGAGTCGGGAACATTGTATTTCGTAAGTTTATGTAAATTGAGTATTGAGAATGTTGATTCTGGCTTCCAGGAGTCGCATTGGTTTGAGAATTGTGTGGCTGGATTGTTCCAATTTTTTTTCTCCCTGTTACTCGTTAGTTCCGCGACCCCAGAAGAATGCCTTGGGGTAGTTTCTCTAATATGTGATCAACTTTCGCTGATGTAACTTTTTCTCCAGAAAGTCGGCTGATAATCCAGTAACTTTTAACAGGTAATTTGTTTGCTAATAACACCTATGCAAAGCCAGGGAAAGTCGCTGTCTTTCGATAAAATTTCTGCTTTTACTTACACTTTTTTAGTTTTGCTTCCATTCCAGCCTGTCTGCCTCCTAAAATACTTGAATCAATTAAACGCCACCATTTCCTGATTCTATATTAAGACTGATCTGTTATCTAGACATTCTAGACTAGACACAAACGTGATATAGACTTAGAACAAACACAGTGCATATTTGTTTTATTATAGGAACTGACTATTAACGCGGAAGGAGTACTAAGGTCACTGTTGTTACTAAGGACTTCAAGACTCAGGTATTTCTTGTCAGCATTATTTAAAAATTGAGTTGCAAAAGTTCAACCGGAACGACAAACAAACATACAAGAAAAGTGAGTGTATAAAAACATGGGAAAATGAAAAATGATAAAAGGAAGCTAAAGATGATTTAAAATACCTTTCAACGTAAACAAATTTTTTACAATTTGGCGTCTAGTTGTCGCTGTGGTGAATTTTGATTACTGTCATGTCTTTAAAGTGACACTTGCAATGTTAAGTTAACGTAAGAATTATCAAAATCGGCCTACGTATTTGGTCTCTAGAATGCCACATATAAACAAACATACATACATAGATTGATAAACACATTACCCTCCTTTGCGTCGCGCAGTCGGGTTAAAACAACAGGATCGCGCTGGATACAAACACTTCCAACCAGTCTTATTGGAAATCTATAAAGGCAGCCTATATTCGGCAGTGGACGCCCTATGGCTGGTAAGATGATGATGATGATGATGATATTATGTCTGGCGGTATTAAATGACGGCACGGTTGTCGCAGTCGCTTTGGTCCTGGCTGTCATTTGTAGATCTTTGACAGTCGTTACTGTTAGTCAGAAGCTGTAAAGTCTGACAACCAGTCCTACCATGGGGTATCGTATTGCCTAGGGGTATGGAGTTCCGACAGGCAGTCGCTGCATGTAAAATACATGATATCCAGCTGCATCTGGTTCGATTGGAAGCCGACCCCAATATCGTTGGGAAAAGGCAGGCAGATGATGAATCAAGAAGGGTAATCAAAATAGCCAGGTGTAAGAGAGTCATATTTCTGGGAACTCTTAAATGTTAGGTAGTGAGTACAGCATCTGCATCTGTTATTATTAGATGAACACTTTGATATTGTGATCTCAATGATCGTTAGGAGATTGTGCAACGAGAATGAATTGTTAGTGTGGTGATACACGGTCTGGTTTGATGATTGAGAATGATTGACAAATGAAAGTAGCTTATTAACGCACTGCACTGTACATAAAATAGAGTAACAACACATAAAAAAAATATTTCAAATTTTGTTAATCATTCAGACTACACTCGCGAGCAGAAGTATGGAATCAATTACTCCGGCTCATTAATAACTAGTTAAGAATAATAAAAGTGAAACCAATTTAAAGGTAAAACTGTTTCAGAGGGCCAAAGCCTGCCGAGGTCGCGGGATTATTTCCTTACCGTAACCCCGGAACGAAACAGGCTATGAAGGACACCGTGGATTTTAGTCAGTAAAAGTCTGACAGTCCCTCCCGCCCTGCCCGGGGCCGGAGGACTCATTTGATTATTACCACGCTAAAAAAAAAGGTTAAACTGTTAACTTTAAATTGATACCAAATTCATTCAATTCACGCCATTATTTAAAGAGCTATCCCGGATCAATTCCACGTAAGTGATTCCATAGTTTTTCTCGCTAGTGTCAAATGTCAAATTTGTGGAAGTTTCAGAAAAAAAAATAAGTAACTGAATAAAACCTACCCTACGGAGCTCAGACTTGGTCGAACATAATTATAGAAAAGTTCAATTCAATGCATTTATTTGTGAATTTAATTGAATTGAACTTTGCCGCGTTGGAGTATGCCAAAGAGTAATGCTGGCTGGGTATAAGAAGAGGTTCGTAAGACTACGCTGCGTACCAAAAATAGCAAAAAGGCTGCCTATTAGGCGCACAATGGGAGCCGAGAGATGGATGGTGCCACCGAGGCCGGACCAGAAACAGGAGGCGAGACTACCCATCCACCACTAAGGCCCTTCGTACACAAGGCGACTCAAGTTTCCAATACCTTACGACTTCGGTATCCAAGCGGCTATCGCAATACAAACCCATAGAGGTTCGAACACAAGCACGCGTCAATGAATACCAAAATCGTAAGGTATCGGAGACTTGAGTCGCCTAGTGTACGAAGGGGCTAATACGTGGGCTGGTTTGAATCGGCCCCGGAAAAAAGAGTTCATGGAAGGTTTAAGGAAATTCGGAGAAAAAATTTTTTGATTTTTTTTAAAGAATTTAAAAAAATCACTCCGCATAAACTGTTAATATTTAATTATTATTTATTCATACATATAAAATTGTCACTTTCCGTATGTAATGCTTACTTTATCACAATGAAAGTGCCAACCATTACTCATACAACATAGTAGAAAGATTGATAGATTGACAGACCGTCTCCCCGACACTAAGCGCCCTAAATAACTAAAGCATTAGTTTGACGAGTGCATACCGACGTCTGATTGATAAATTACAATCATACAATGATTGGGTACTTCTGTATGTATATTTTTGTATGAAGCAATCTGAAGTATTTAGTTGAGGAGCTTGTACGATATCAAGTGACAGTAGGAGTCCATTCCACTCCATCCAGCTCGGGAGGACTCTTTTTTTGATTTTTATGGTCTGACTAGCATATACCCGGGGCGTTGCTCTCATTATCTAGCAGAGTAGGTGTACCCAGTGGTATCGACTCCGACTTACTAGTTATATGTCGTGAGTTCGAACCCAGGCAGGCGAATTTCTTTTTGTAATTTATTTTATCTCCACTGTTCTTAAAACGGCGAAGGAAAATATTGTCAGGAAACCGGCATGTCCTTGAAAATTCGAAGACATGTGACATTTGCCAACTCGCACTGGGCCCGTGTCTCGGCAGCGGGAACATTATAGGCTGATGATGATGATGATGGACGTACTATACAATTGAAGACGGAGTTATAATTTCTCTACGTTCTCAGCTAATGTTTAAAAATTACCAAAACGCAGGTTTCGTAGCTAAACTAGACGCCGACCCTATCTGCATTAACCAAATACTACACACGCATACAAAATCCCTTAATAAACAAGACAGCCAACAATTAACAGCTACCGAACAAACAATTATTATGAACGAAGTTGTTTGATCAAACACGACCACTGTGTGAATGTAAGCAGTAGATCAAGTGAGCCCTTTTTCTGAATGCAAGTAATTTTTAGGTGGTTTACAAAAAAAAATGTTCGTTGCGTAACGGAATTTCAACCAGAAAGAAAAGAACAATATTAAAAATAAACAAGTTATCGGCTAACAAGTTATTTAATGTTTAAAAAAATAATAAAACATGATATGATATGTTGCTAATTTAACGAGAAATACATATGTTAACTAAAAAGTTCCGTTACGTCACAAAGTTTAGATTGGTATTAAAACTCAGTGGTAAATCAAATAAAAATATTTTTTATTATAATATAATATTTTAACAAGAACAGTCTTCAAAATCACAAACTTATATTTAGTAATTTAGATAAAATCAACGTTTTTTCTACGAGAACTATTCCTCTACGTTACTTTATAGCACGTTTCATTTTTAAATAATAATTACTCATTCCTTACTTTATCCATCCTTGTCACTCCATACATCCATCTCAACATCCTCATCTCCACTACATGCAACCGTTTCTCATCCATCTTTTTCACAGATCAGCATTCCGATCCGTACAATACGACAGGTCTAATCACGGATTTGTATATTTTCGCCCTTAACTTGAGGGTGGGTCACAAGTGTATAAAATATTGTATTAGTTTTAGTTTTTATTGTCTGTGGGATTAGGTTTGCAACCCTGTTGATATGGCAACTTTGCTACTTCTCTCTATGGTTACAATTCATGGCGGCTTGTGTGTCAAAAAGAATATTGTGTATTTTCAACAATACCATAAATACACGGGAGTTTATTTTCATGTTCTAACAACAAGTTGTTCCTATGACCTGTCGCCATTTCATCCATCCCGAGTTGATCCGGTGTGTTATGTCCCGGTCTACATCGCCATCTCCTTGGACAAGCGACCCGAGCTACCGAAAGTCGGGACAGACGGTTATTTATAAGCGGTATCTTCAAATCAAGAGCAAACCTATCTAAAAAAAAAAATATGAAAACTGAGATGCCGTCGATTCCGTTTGCTTTGAGTTGTAATACTACTTGGTAATAATACTGTGTCACAACGCGAGAGGCCCTTTAATAAGCGTGGCCTAATTACAACCACAGATAATAGGATTGAGCAATCAACGGGATGAGAGTCGTGTTGTATGGAATGAGCGCGTGGATGGAATTGTATGGGTGTTGGTAATTGTATTAAATTGAGAGGGGGATAACAGCATTAGTTTAAATTATGAAAATATTGCTGAGAGACGTGTGGGTAAGAAGTTATCTATACATCTATATGTATTTATACATTTATATATAAATAAAATTGGCGTGTCTGTTTGTTATATTGAAATGACCGTTGTTTACTACATGCATACAAATCTAAATACGGTACGTACACCAAAATTCTAAAACATTTTTTTGTAAATTTTTGTCTGTCTGTTTGTAATGGATAATCTCTGAAATGGTTGGGCTGATTTTGGCTTGACTTCTATTGGCAGGTAGCTCATGTAATAAGGAGTAACTTTGACTTTTATTTTAATAATTCGTTGGTTAAAAAATAATATATTGGTGAGTTCCGACATTCACGCGAACGAAGTCGCGTGCACAGCTACTGAAGATATAAAGATGAGATTCCACCGGTGTGCGACACAAAATATTCGCTCTGGTGCACTCATCATCTGCTTGCCTTTTCCCAAGTACGAGCTGCAGCTGGATATCAGTATTTTACATGGAGCGACTGCCTATCTGACTTCCACAACCCAGTAACTGGACAATACGACGATACCCCATAGTAAGACTGGTTGTCTAACTTACTCGTATATGATCTTTAGACTAATACTAACGACTGTCAAAGATTTACAAATGACAGCCGGGTTTACGGCTAATGGCTTTCAAGTTCTTTCCGAGCCACGGATGAAACTCCCTATGATGATGTCAGATGGTCACCCATCCACAGACCAACCTCGGCAAGCGCGGCCTGTAGGGCCGTAATTATTTGAAAAAAGTTTAAAAATAACCTACAAAATAACTTTTCTTTCAAAAGTCGGTGGCAAAAAAATCAATGAAATAAAAACAAAAGTTATTTTATAGGTTATTTTAAACTTTTTTGTGGTTGTTTTTGAAGTGGGTTATATTTTTATTGAAAAATAAATTTATTATTAGGTACCTATCTGTTTTTTGTCAATTAATTTCTTTTTATTATGAAAGAGACTAAGAGAGTAAAATTATTAGGTTACCTCCTGTTCAATCCACGTCTTCTTCCACCACCAGTGTCTCTTCTTCTCGATCTCGTAGGACACGTCCTTGTAAGGCGTCAGGATGCCGAAGTTCTGACGCAGCACCGGCCTCCAAGACTCGAAGTCTATGATGCCCACTCCTGGAACATTTAGATTCAGGCTTACATGTTTTTGACTAAGATGAAGCTTAAGGAATAAAATCCCGTCTTACCCTTGGTACGGGAGGACTCGTTTGATCCTTCAAAAAAAGATATATGCAAAGTTGACCCCGTAGCTTATCATAAGGAGAAGCTCGTGGCTAAATAAATACAGCCGCACAGGCCGATCTTCCGGATTAAACCGCCCTCGTCGAGGTTGGTCTGTGGATGGGTGGCCATATCTCATAGCGAGTTTCCTCCGTGCCTCGAAAAGCACGTAAAGCTGTTGGTCCCGGCTGTCATTTTTAGATCTTTGACAGTCGCTCTAAAAGTTTATCAACCAGTCCACAGTACCATGGGGTATCGTATTACCCAGTTACTGGGTTGTGGAGGTCCGATACGCGCTTGCCTCATGTAAAATACTGATACCCAGCTGCATCTGGTTCGACTTGAAGCCGACTCCAATATAGTTGGGAAAAGGCTAGGCAGATGATGATTATTACGACTCAACTCCGTTGAATATTTTTTACCATAAAACTTCGAGTAAATTTCCAGTTTCCAATCGATTTAGTTTTACTAACAACATCATGTGGAGGCCATGCAATAAGTCAAGTCTAGCGTTATGGCAATGACATTATATGTAGACTCCCCTCTAGCTCGTGTCAAGGGCGGCTCTTCGATATACAACGTGTAACGTTAATAGCGCAAAACCTCTCGTGGGGTAACTCAGCCCATATGTTACTCGCAAAAAAAAAAATGCTTTTTCATATAAATTAAGAAATTGATCGGGCCCATCAGTATGTCAAGTCCTTTTTTTGCGCATTTCCAAAAGTTCTGGAACAAACATTGTTCACTAACATGGGCTGAGTTACCCCACGAGAGGTTTTGCGCTATTAACTTTACACGTTGTATATAGGTATATACGTGGAAAACAAACTTGATAATATCACAAGTTGAAGGCGGTTTTGCCAGTTTTCTATGTAAGTACCTTTGTTTTTTTTGTATCTTACGAGAAAACATTGTCCCACATTAGGACTTTCTCCTGTATCGTGGGTACGTTTACAAACATAGAAACTCACATACCTACGCTAATACCCAGACCCGAAACAACTACTTGTAGATCATTTAAATATTTTGGTTTAGGCGCAAAAAGCTTAGTTCGCAAATTGTAGGTAAATTCTCGAAAAACCTTAATTCTCAAAATGGCAAACGACCAAAATAGAAAATTTTCAACAATATTGGAAAAAATATTTCTTCTCTTTGATTTAGGTCACAAATTTTGAGAATCAGGCCTTTTGTGATCTAAGCGTTTAAATAACGTGCCATTTCGAGAATTTGCCATTTAAACCAAATACCAAATAGTTTTACGAACAAAAAATATATTTTTCTTCAACCATTCTGCAGTTAGTCGATTCTGTTTTGTTAAATTACTATTGCTATCTCATTCAGAGTGTCATGTCATCTCATTTATTCGAAGCAGGTGCTTCATATTTTCATTACAAATCAACATTTCAATGAATCAACACCATGCTTTGTAAAATAAACTGACTCAATGTTTTGACGATCCAAGTCTGTACAAACAATCTACGAAAAAGTATTGTGAGAAAATGCAGACATGCAGTAAATGCAATTTCCAGTGATTTTATAGTAAAGCGTTGTTTTTTTAACATTGGGTTGAATTTACAGTTCGCTTTCTGGTATTTTTCGGCTTCCAGTCGAACCAGGTGCAGCTGAATATCAGTATTTTACATGGAGCAACTGCCTATCGGACCTCCACAACCCAGAAACTGGATAATACGATACCCCATGGTAAGACTGGTTGTCAGACTTTCGAGTTTCTGACTAACAGTAACGGCTGTCAAAGATCTACAAATGACAGCCGGGACCAACGGCTTTACGTGCTTTCTGAACGGAGGAAACTCGCTATGAAAAATGGTCGCCCATCCACAGACCAACCTCGGCAAGAGCGGTTTAACCCGTAAGATCGGGCTGTGAGGCTACAATTATTAAGCCACGAGCTTCTTTCTCGCGCTGATTAAATAATCATCCACATAAAACACAATTATAAAAGTTGCGGTTTTAAATGAGAGATACCCAAAACACGCTCAACTAATTAATAGATTAGTTCCAATTAGGCCCGCACAAATGAGTTATATATCTCATTGTGGAATTCTAGGTGTTTGACTACTACTAACTAGGGCAGGGTCACCCGCATGTTACGGGACATGATATATCTTCAAAGAGAAATAGGGGTTTTTAATAAATATAGGAGGGTTGTTTGAGTTAAATCCTAGCCTAAGTATACCTAAACTCTTCCTTAGGCACTGTGTGCCTAAGGGGTCTTTTTGCCCGTATGCGAATAGCCTGTGCGATGCAACGCGTGTCCCTTCTGATTAGCAGAGGGCACAGCGGCGGAGTGGGCTTGCGGACGGTGAGTGATGGGTAGCTCGCCGTCCGACTAAGGACCAAGCCCGTGTCGGTGGAGCGTCGTGTTTCGCGCCAAATGCCTGCTGGGGTCGCGGGTTTTTTCTTAACCCAGGATACCGTGGCCCCGGAACGTAAAGGGCATAGTGTTGTGATTTCCGTAATTTGATTATAAAATTGCATGATTTTATTAAAGTATTACAATATTCACTGTGGCAACACTATCAAAATATTAAAATTAATATTGTAATTGTATAATAATTGTTATGTTATTTCCATAAAGAATCAGAATATATTTTTGGTTTGGCAACACTTAGAAATAACGGCTATGACATCAACGTTATTTCTAGGTGGGGCAAATGTCATTTTAAATTGTTAAATCGTTATAGAAAGTCAGTCGTTGTTCGATCGTCAAAGAGTGTAGTCGTGTGTCGTGTCAAAAGTGTGAGCAAGAAAAAGGTGTTTTTCATTATAATATATCAGAAGTGGCAGAACCACGAGCCATGTCTCAGCAAAATCAGAAAAAAAAAAGAGAATATTATCTATCTACCCCATTGAAAACTTCACGCAAGTCAGATATTAAGAAAGTACAATATGAGTTCTTGCTGTAGTGATAGCCATGTAGGTGTGCAGTAGTGAGAGCCATGTAGGTGTGCTGAAGTGAGAGCCATGTAGGTGTGCTGTAGTGATAGCCATGTAGGTGTGCTGAAGTGAGAGCCATGTAGGTGTGCTGTAGTGATAGCCATGTAGGTGTGCTGAAGTGAGAGCCATGTATGTGTGCTGTAGTGATAGCCATGTAGGTGTGCTGTAGTGATAGCCATGTAGGTGTGCTGTAGTGAAAGCCATGTAGGTGTGCTGTAGTGAAAGCCATGTAGGTGTGCTGTAGTGAAAGCCGTGTAGGTGTGCTGTAGTGAAAGCCATGTAGGTGTGCTGTAGTGAAAGCCATGTAGGTGTGCTGTAGTGAAAGCCATGTAGGTGTGCTGTAGTGAAAGCCATGTAGGTGTGCTGTAGTGAAAGTCATGTAGGTGTGCTGTAATGAAAGCTATGTTAGGTTTGCTGTAGTGATAGCCATGTAGGTATGCAGTAACTATAGCCATGTAGGTATGCCATAGGTGTACCATGTTTTTGTAGTACGTTATGTACATACTCGTACATGTTCAGTATGTCATATAGGTGTGTATTTGTAATAAGCCTGGAAGAAGTTTACCTATAAACATCATGCACATGCCAGATGAATTGAATCATTTAGTACTTAGCCAGTTAGTAATAAAGTTAATGAGTTTAATCAAGTCATTGATATGACTTTGAACATTAAGGATAGGGTTCAAATAAATAAAGATGTGAAGTGCTCGAAAAAAATTTCAGGTAGACGAAATGAGAGTTCCACCCCAGAGCGTGGTGAAAGCTTCAATCCAGAGGTCGAAGAAAGCTTCACTCCAGAGATTCCTAGAAGGCGTCGTCGAAGGTCCTTATCAAGTGATTCTGAAGAGATACCCGCAAAATCGATGCGCCTTTCGGAAGGACTGTCAGCACATGATTTGGTGAAAATCATAGCAGCAATACAAAAAGGATCTAGCAAGAATGTTCAAACCACTAATGTAGTCCCAGATTTTGACCCTGATAATAGATCCCAAGATATTGAGCGATGGCCAAGAAAAGTCAATGAATGTGCGAATATTTATGATTGGAGTGAAAAACAAACGGTACATTATGCCCTTCAAAAGCTTACTGGGTTAGCAAAAAGATGGTATGAATCTTTGCCAACGCTCAATTACTCTTGGAAGAAATGGCAGTCTAAAATGAGAAAAGCTTTCCCAAGTGACGAAAATTACGGGAAACTTTTAGAAGAGATGCTCAACCGAAAGACTCGCACTGATGAAACTCTAAGAGACTATTTTTATGATAAATTAGCGTTGCTCAGTAGATGCGAAATCGATGGCCGGAAGGCCGTAGATTGCATAATTTATGGGATCAACGATAGTTCCATAAGAAACGGAGCGCAAGCACTCCAATGTAAAAAACCAGAGAATTTGTTAACCTATTTAGCTTCCCAACAACCTGGCACATCGAAAGAAATCCAAAAAGGTCAGTCTCCGTTTAATTCAATAAAAAAAAGAGACTCACGGGCTACAAATAATCAAAACAGGGCTACAACTAGTAATTCTAATAGAAACTATGACCCATCTTGTTTTAATTGCCGTGAGTCAGGACATAATTACTATAAGTGTCCTAAACCTTTAATTAAATGCGTTAAATGTGGTAGGGTAGGTCATAATTCGGATAACTGTAATAGAAAACCTTTGCTATCTTACGACGCCAAAAGCCAGGACCAGCAATCGGTTGATAAAAAGGTACTCAAAATAAATTCGAATAATGACAGAGACAAGGTTGTAAAACCTGATAAAAACCCAACTATAATGGCTCATTCAAAGTCTGCAATTTCTAACGATGACAAACAAGATAAGTTTTTAAAAAGTATTTGTATCAATGGAATTATGATTGACGCATATGTGGATTTCGGCAGTGACTGTTCATTGATTAAGTGTTCTAAAGCCAAAGAACTTTGCCTTGAAGAAGATAATGCAAATCTTCCCATAATAAAGGGTTTTGGCAATTCTATGACCAAACCAAAATTTCAATCGACTGTTCAAGTCAGAATTGATGAAATCGAAACCGAATTGGTTGTCTTGGCGGTTGGAGACGAATATTTGTCGTCATCGCTCCTAGTAGGACAGAATTTCACCGAACTTCCTTATGTGACTGTAATGAAAGATAGTGAGAAATTGTTTTTCTATCATACTCCTCCACACACAGTGACCGACACACCAAATAAGACTCTTAGTATATATGTTGAGAAGGATATGTCCATAGTAAAAGGTGGGTTAGTGGGAGTCTATACTAAGGAATCCTATTCAGGCGATATTTATCTTGACGGGAGTACAAGAGTTACTCCAAATCAAGAATATCACTTGCATCAAGGCTGTTATAAAATTCGTAATGGCACAGGAGTTGTATTTGTTACTTCGTTAACAATAGTGCCTTTAGAACTCCGAGCAGATACGTTAATAGCTAGAGTAAATCCAGTTACAGAAACTAAAACCTTATCCATTGGTACAGATTCTAATAATCAGACACTAACGCCTCTCAATATATCTGACGTTAAAATTGGGCAAGATATAGATCAGCCCACTCTAGAAAAACTTTATGATCTATTACAAAAGTATAGGAAATGTTTTGCTCTTAATCTCAGTGAGATAGGCTGTACAAATCAAACTGAAATGAACATAGAACTACATGATAAGACTCCAGTGGTTTACAGACCTTATCGACTTTCTCATCACGAGCGTAGTCAAGTTAGAGAAATGGTAGATGATCTTGTTAAAAACGATATTGTACAGGAATCGGTGTCCAGTTATGCTAGTCCAATATTGATTGTTAAAAAAAAGAATGGAGAATCCAGGCTTTGTATCGATTACAGAGCTCTTAACAATAAAACTGTAAAAGACAAATATCCCTTACCCTTAATTGATGATCAAATCTCAAATCTAAGTGGCTATAAATTTTTCATAACGCTTGACCTAGCATCTGGATATTATCAGATACCAATGGGGAAAGACAGCCGTCACCTTACAGCGTTTGTTACTCCGGACGGACATTACGAATTTAAACGCATGCCGTTTGGACTCGCAAATGCACCGGCTGTCTTCCAAAAGATGATAAACAGATTGTTGGGCTCAAGAAGGTTTGATTTTGTGTTTGCTTATATGGATGACCTTCTTATCCCATCAGTTACAGTAGAAGAGGGTTTTAAAAAGCTAGAAGAGATCTTGGGGTTACTTTGTGACGCTGGTCTTACCTTAAAGCTGTCTAAATGTAGTTTCTTTGACAGGACTATAGAGTATTTAGGCTATGAAGTCTCTGCGGAAGGCATTAAACCAAGTGAAAGAAAAATAATTGCAGTTAGGGACTTCCCCGTCCCAAGTAACGTTCACGGAGTACGTCAGTTTTTAGGGCTAGCCAGCTACTTCCGGAGGTTTGTAAAGGGGTTCGGTGAGATTGCTAGGCCCCTTACTAATTTACTCAAAAAGAACACTCCTTGGAAGTGGGAGCGTGATCAACAGAACTCCTTTTCAGTACTTAAAAATCATTTAATAGAGCGTCCCCTACTCGCCCTTTATAACCCGAAATTGGAAACGGAGCTTCATACAGATGCCAGCTCTCTGGGATTGGGAGGGATCTTGCTGCAATGGCAAACAGATCCAAGAGTGTTAAAACCTGTCGCCTATTTCAGTCGACAGACAACTACGGATGAACGCCATTTCCACTCATACGAGTTGGAAACATTGGCAGTAGTTTGCTCCCTTAAGAAATTTCGACCTTATCTGTTAGGTTTAAAATTCACTGTATATACCGATTGCAATGCGCTGAGAACAACATTGACAAAAAGAGATCTAATCCCTCGCATAGCACGCTGGTGGCTACAGATAAGCGAATTCGACTTTCATATACAATATAGACCCGGGTGCAAAATGAGCCATGCCGATGCCCTTAGCAGAAACCCCCAAATTGATATGAACATCACCGTAAAAACCCTCAATATATCCACCGAAAGCTGGATACTAACGTTACAAATGGCCGACCCAGAATTACAAAGAATTATTAAAATTTTGAAACCTAATCTTGACGAAGAAAATGTAGACATAAAGAAAAACTTGTACTTGTTGTAACTAACTGTGATAAAAAATCATGCGTTACACAGAAAGGTAGAAGATGATACTCGTTTAGTTATCCCTAAAAATGCAAGGTGGCAAATTTGCAAGGCTAACCACGATGATTTAGGCCATTTCGGTTATACAAAAACACTAGACCGAATTCAAAGCCAATATTGGTTTCCTAAATTAAGACGATATGTAAAAAAATATGTAGCGTCTTGTATTGATTGTGCTTATAACAAAGATAATTCCGCTAGAACACGAAATGGGCTCTTGCACCCTATTGAGAAAATTGCGAAACCATTTCACACATTACATTTAGACCATTTAGGACCGTTTGTGCGTAGCAAAAATGGTAACAATTACATTTTAACCATTGTAGATGCATTTACAAAGTATCTTTTTGCTAGACCAGTAAAAGATACCAAAACCAAAACTGTTGTCAAAATTCTCGAAAATTTATTTAGTGATTTTGGAGCCCCATCTAGAATTATTTCAGATCGTGGGACAGCTTTTACGTCTAATCAGTTCAAAGATTTTTGTACCAGTAAAGGTATTAAACACGTACTAAACGCAGTTGCTTGCCCTCGAGCGAATGGTCAAGCAGAAAGATTCAACCAAACAATCCTTACAGCCTTGTCTACTCAAAATTTCGATAAAGACGAACGCATCTGGGACCAGCAACTGGGTAAAGTTCAATGGGGCATTAATAACACTATAAACGCTACAACAAAAAAGAGTGCGTCTGAATTGTTATTCGGTACTAAACTTAACGGTGCCACCGAAAACATGTTGGAAGTTAAAGAGTCTAATTTAGAGGTAGAAGATTCACCCGTTTCAAATATTGACGAAATACGTAATGAAGCCTCTAATAACATCGAATTAAACCAAAAACGAATGAAAGAAAAATATGATGCTAAAAGGTCTCCTGCTATTTCTTATTCCGTAGGTGATCTGGTAAAAATTACAAAAACCAATTTCAATAATGATGGGAAAAGCAAAAAATTACTGCCCAAATTTATAGGCCCATATAAAGTAGCAAAATGTTTAGGTAACGATAGATACGAAATTGTCAATGTACCAGGATTTAATACAAAAAAATATTTAAGTGTAGTAGCTGCCGATAGAATGCGACCGTGGATTCATATCCAATCGTTGGAAATAGACGAGTCTGGGTCAGAATCTGATTCAACCACGTAAAATTCTGTTTATGTAGTTAGAAAATATACATTGTCAATAGTTCTAAGTGATAATATGTGCAGACTAATTTTTATTTTTGTATTATTGATTATCGATATTATTGCCTCAGTGAATGAGATTATTGCGTGCTTCGGAGTTAGCACGCCGTCGGATGGCCGAGTGTTGTGATTTCCGTAATTTGATTATAAAATTGCATGATTTTATTAAAGTATTATAATATTCACTGTGGCAACACTATCAAAATATTAAAATTAATATTGTAATTGTATAATAATTGTTATGTTATTTCCATAAAGAATCAGAATATATTTTTGGTTTGGCAACACTTAGAAATAACGGCTATGACATCAACGTTATTTCTAGGTGGGGCAAATGTCATTTTAAATTGTTAAATCGTTATAGAAAGTCAGTCGTTGTTCGATCGTCAAAGAGTGTAGTCGTGTGTCGTGTCAAAAGTGTGAGCAAGAAAAAGGTGTTTTTCATTATAATAGGAAGGAACACGGGTGGATTTTAGTCAGTAAGAGTCTGACAGTCCCAGGGCGGGAGGACTCATTTGATGATTTTACAACCTAAAAAAAGCCTAAGTATATCTATGTGTATCATTAGTCATTATTTCCCATAATTTGATCGATAATAGCGAAACTATTGAAATGTGGAATAATATAGGGTGTGATTTTTTTCCAGAATATTTTGGTTTGATTCCTGATAAAGATTATAGATTTTTCTATACTGGCCAGGATTATAGATTTTTCTAAAATCCAATGATGTAGTTTTAGTTATCGTCAAAATCGGCCTCGAGACTTTTTTCAGTATTTTTCGATCGTTTCGAATATAGCCAACCACGCCCATTTCGAAAATTTATTAACAACACTTTGTAACAAAATAATTGACTTTGTTTTTTTAATTCAACTGAGATTTATAACACCGACTTCCGAAAGAAAAATTGTTATTCACGTTTTCAAAGTTTTTCAATTCAAAATTAATTATATGAATTTTCCGAAACGTTCCAGGCATCTGAGAAAAATCTAGTACTCGTACAAAAAAACATTCCTGGATGACTGAGAATCTCCTCCTTTTTGAAGTGGCAGCGCGCTGGTCACCCATCCAGACAGTGACTTTGACACCTACTTACCACTTCCCAACTAGAACACAAATCTTTCACCAATAAAGTTCTAATAACCAAAAAGACTCACCCTTAAAATCTTTATCCGGCACACTTTGTTCCAGAACTTTCTGGAAAGTATCCAGATGCGTGATCAAATCCCCTTCTTGAGGAACCCCCCCATTCCTGTACTTAATCTCCCCACTAGTACTGTTCCTCAACAATGCTGGGAAATCACCAGGATCATAAAGTATGGAGATTTTGTCTCCTCGGAATGTATCGCCAGTATTCTGAATAATTCCGTACTTCTCATAAAGGTCTTCGAAGAGTACCTTCTTTGATTTACACTGCATTGTGGGGACGTTCCAGTAGACTCTGAAGTCTTTTGTTGGGAGGACGTCGTTTTCCGGCATTTGGACCACGTAGTAACTGGAACAAGGAGATGAGATTGATTAGTTGGCGTTTTTATAGAAGCTTTTTTTTATTAATGATAGGTTCGCGTTTGACCACTAGCTAAGTAATCTAAGCTGGTTTTTTTTTCGTGGTAAAATCATCAAATGAGTCATCCTAAGTACCTAGTAACCCAGGCGAGTTGGGAGGGACTGTCAGACATGTACGAATAAAATTCACGGTGATCCTTCAATAGCCTTTTACATACCAGGGTCCCGCTAACCCATCCCGTGACCCCGGCAGGCTTTCCCTCTAATTCTGTGTGAAATATTGTTATTATTATAATATTATAACTTTAACGTGTATGAAAATTATATTGTCTAGATTAAGCCTAGAAGTCTTTCATGCTCTTGAGAATCTGAAAAAGTGTCTTTTGGTAAAACATAACTTATTGTATTCACAATCCTATGATCTAAACCACATTATCCTGCAGTGTGGTAGCTATTGCTTACGGAAAACAACTAATCCTAAATCTAAACTTAAGACAATCGTCTACCGAGCGCTCGTCCATATAAAAGAGAAAACGTTTTCCTACACCTAAATGTTATCCTATTTCAATGTTTTTTTAGAATGCTTCTGACACAGTAAAAAACTATGTTTATAGGATTTCTTTTTTTTCAAAATTTATAATAGTTTGAAAGTTACAAGGCGCCTAAGAGTTACTTTTGAAAAAAATAAAACCAAAAACCAAAAAAAAAAAAGATAGAATAACATTTAGGGGCAGGAAAACGTTTTCTCTTTTAGTATGGACGAGCGCTCGGTAGACAATCCTCTTAATGATTTCAGAGAAATCTATTCAGCAGAACAATTCAAACGAATCACTGACTCACTTTTACGTTTCATAATTTCATTGCAAATGATTAATTGATTATGAAATAATAACTGTTACTGAGCATAAAGTAGTATGAAATCTGACGCAGAGACCTACATTATTATTTATTTATGTAATAATATCAATTTATTATTGTTTATTATTTAGGTAGGTATGTCGAGTCAATGACCGCGGCAATTCTGTCATCGAATGGCCTTAATTGATTGTTTATCATTTTAATTAGGTACCTATTAATGAAGGAAGGAAGTTGCTTATTCAATAACTTGCATATTAGCTGAGCTATTAGAATGTTTGTCTAGGTAGTCGGAACAAGCTTTACTTAGTAAATACTGACAATAAACAAAGTATTCGTCAACACGAATCAAACGAGTCTAAACTCGATAGGTCTGTGGCGTTTCATTACAGTCCTTTTAGCTCCATCATCAGATCAGCTTCATGTTCATAATATTGCATTGTCACGCGATATACGTTTATGCATAATTTCAGTGTTGTCAAATTTCAGAAACCGGGAAGTGAATGTAAAGATCTACAAATGACGGACGAGACCAACGGCTTTACGTGCTTCCTAAGGCATGTCCTGCAAGGCATTCCCATTTACGAAGCCAGGTTGGTCGCTGCAAGTATAACATGGCCCGGTGGGGGTACTGCGATGAGGAGAGGTGCGACTGCGGAGCCCCAGCACAAACGATGGCTCACCTCCTCACTTGTGCCTTGAGCAATTCCACCTGCACTCTAAGGGACACGTCCGAGGCCACCACCAACGCCGTAAATGTGGCAGAGTTTTGGTCGAAGCTCATTTAGACTAAGGAATCATCGACACGGCGAAGAATGGGTTCCCCCATTCTTCGTCGTGTGACTCGCTATGACAGATGATCTCGCATCTACAGACCAACCTAAGATCTTTCGGGTTAAGCGCGGCTTAACTTGGAAGATCTACCTATGCAGCTGTAATTATCTATCCACGAGCTCCTCATAAAAGAAAGATGTGCTTTATTTTATGAGGAGAATCTGGTCCTTTCTTTATTTAAAACTTACTCTACAAAGCACTTATTACCAGTCTGCCAAATATCCTGTCCTGATTTAATTTATCTTCATAAAAACGCATTAAAAGTTAAGGCTCCCCGCCCACTATGTCGTAATGTGTCAAGAGTTCACCGACCCCACGCATGTTAATGTTCGTGTTCGGTTCGCACTTGATTGAACCATTTTTTACTGGGTTTGTTTTTCAGTGGGTATAAGAATTTTATGATTAAAGGTGTTGAACAAAACGCTGCTTAAATACAAAAGGTTCGCACACACAAGTTGAAAAAAAAAACAAATGTTTTTTAAAGCAAAATTCGTCCAATTCAGGCTTCAATGACACGATTTTTGATTAAAATATATAATTGAAATATTACTTGTGGCCCTGTTTTATAGTATAAGCAGCGTGAAAATAATCAAATTGCTTCTGTTTGCTTGTACTAATATCGTAATAGGCTATTTTACTAAAAAATATAATCCCGAAAGACAGATTTAAGAAATATATTTCACCTGTATATTTCTATTTATGTACCTATGTTTCTATTGTTACATAAACTAAAATTGATGAAGATACGAAAAAATCAAAAAATAACATTCGGTTGGTATCATGTTACAGGCGTTATGACGGCTAGGAGATGGCTTATAACCTAGATTAACATATTTATTTATTTAAATAAATAAATATATATTATATTCCTTCATAAATAAACATATGGGATATTATATTCATCCGGGTTACACGAATGAAGTAGCGTGCAAAAGTAATTCCTTAATAACAGACACACTTTTCTGATACACTCTGTATAATCTAAGATCACAATACTAGTTATTGTGACCTTGACCGTGAGGAGTTCGTAAATGAATGAAGTAATTGTGATGTCATCTTTAGTAGAGCTAGTTTAAGAGCTAGTCGCTTTGAATTTATTTTCATTAGTTTGACGTTTAAGTGTCAAAGTGTAATACAGTGTCTGTCAGTCTTTAATTGTGAATGTTGGCAGTGTATTTTTTTAAATTGAATCTGTTTGAATTGGAAGCCATTTGTCGGTATGATTGTCGTCAATCAAATGTCTAGTTTAGTAACTGTGATAGCAAATGTCGTTTTTCGTTCTTCAGTGCTATCCACGAGAGGACCTTTTGCTGGCTGCAACAGCGACAGTTTTATTTTTAAATATTAAAAGAAAAACCAAAAAACGTAGATGCTGGGTTCGTACTAGTTTATTGGCCAGATAAAATACAGTGGCGAAACTATATAACATTGTTACACTAATGTGTACGGAATTATTTTATAGTCTGTACGCACCTTTAGTAAGTATTATATAGCTGTTTAGCCTAAATTGTCTTTAGTCTAAACATCTTTGTGCTACAATGCTATCATTCACCAGATATCTACAACTTTTGTTGACTTGAATGGGGTACATTCACTGGCGGTTGAAAATATGCTCACTCAAATGTCTCGCTGATGGTGGCGCGTGTGTCCGATCATTTAGTTCCCTTCAAAAAGAGTGTCCAAGGAGTTTCTAGCCAATTCTCTTACAAAGAGATCTACGCATTGCAATGGGCAGCTACGATTCACATTTATTATGTCTTAAGACTGTAGCACCATAACTGTTTTTTATTAACTGTTATTTTTTTTTTTTTTACTTTTGACAATTAAAAAGTGCCTGTGATTTTAATTTCGATTTTGATTTTTACCCTGTTATTTGGTATACAATTTATTGCGATAAATTCTATGCGGTGTTTATAATTCTGCCAGAAGATCATCATGGCTATGGTGTCTTTACCTTACATGCATTATAAGCTGCAAGTAAAACCCAGTCTCTTAACAGATGCACATGCGATCATGCGTTACCTTCATCACTTAAGCACATAATATTAAACAATAAACCTAACAATTTATTCTGCTTCTGTAAATCACAATTAAATCTTGCTACTAATAATTAGAAGTGACGCAATGCTTTGAGAAAAACAACAATTAACATGGGTATTGTGTTGATGTTAACTGTTACGCCCCGAACACGACCTCGGCCAATGTGACTTATGGCAGCGGCGACTCGCGACGATGACTTGAGACGGTCACTTGCAACGGTGACTTATGGTAGTAATTTGTGACGGTGAGTTAGGTAAGATTCACACCAACCGGCTGGACATGGCGGCATTTTACAATGCGGTAAAGAACATTGAAATCTATCAACAGTAAATACAGTTCATATTTGCATGCAACTTACGGGACACGTCGCTATGTGACGCGGAATGCCGACGGAGATAACTTTGCAAGCAAATATGAAGTGTATTTACTGTTGATAGATTTCAATGTTCTTTGCCGCATTGTAAAATGCCGCCGGATCCGATCGGTTGAATGTGAATTTTACCTTATAAAGCTGAATACTGACAGTCATCCTATTTCAGTTGGTTTTGGTGACGATGACTTGGGATTGCAACTTGTGATGACGATCGTAACGAAGTAACTTATGTTAGTGACTTGCTGAGGTGACTATGGACAATGACCGCAGCTGTTGGACTTGCAACTCCAATTTGGAGCTTGCAATGGCGACTTATCGTGAGTTGCGACAGACATTTGCAATGGTGACTTCCACCACTTGTCACTTGTTTCCTATGTAGCGTGGGAGTGGCTAATTTGTAACTAACATAATTCAGTTGTTAAACAAAAATCAATTGACAACATCTATGCAGCAACGGAAGAAGTAACCTGAAATTTTGCATCGCGCAATTAACGTTATCTACGAGTTTTTCCGCCAGTCGTGGCGGCAACACGCTTGAATTTGTGAGTCGTGGTCAGGCACTAAAAGTATTACCAACTAACATAAGCCAGTAAAGCGATCGAGCATTATTACAATGTTTTAAAATTAATTATAACAAAATATATTTACGTCGTATTGTCGGAAATATACTGTAAACCTAAAAATAGTAGAAAAATGATCTTTGGTCATGACTTTGTTTCTTATTTCGAAACTTCATGTTATTATGCAGATGCGAGTGTAAATAAAGTTTAAACTTGAAGACGATGCATTCCAGTGTAATAATAATGTAATTACGAATCATAAATATTTATTTTAATTAGAGCTCTGCGCCACAAATATTACTTAATCTTATAAAATGAAAAGGTTGTGTTGTCTTTTTCGCAAAAACTACTGTACGGATTTGGATAAAATTTTGTACACAGGTAGTTTATAAACTGGATTAACATATTTGATAGCAAAAAAATAATACATAGGATAATTACCAACCAACTTCACGCGGTAAATTCAACGGGCTTAAACTAGTATTACATAAATGAATCATTGATACATTATAATCTTAATTATAATAACCAATCATGAACATTTAAATTATAAAACAAATGTAAACAAACTGGAACACGTGTTGCTAAGCAGTGGGCGGAAGTTTTTATATACATTGTATAATTATTACACGCTGTGACCGTCCTTTATTATATTTATTGAATGAAGTAGATGCCACTACAAAAATAGGAACAGAAATATAATTAAAGCTTATAAATATGCATAATCAGATTTGCTGTGCGTGCGATGGCAGCGCCACCAAGTGATCACGTTATTAGAGACAGGGACCGAAACCGGTATGATCAATACCGGTATTTTTTCTGTAACAACCTTTTTTTCTTTTACAGGTAATTTTAAAGGTTACCTTTATTATTAAAGTTAATACATAACCAGTATTAAGACCGGTTACCGAAATAAAAATTACCCCTATCTTACACGTGCCGTCGGCAATAGTCAAAGGGCGCGCATCGCCTGTGTGTGTAAAGAGTCGTCATCTTTAGGTAACCGGTATTAAAACGGTAACCTGAATAGAGGTTACATTTTTCTTCGGTCTGTAACCTAAGTCTGAAAAATAATCGAAATTCTTCAATACCTGTATCGTAATTTATAAAGGTTTTCGGTCCTTGATTAGTGACCATGAAATTAATCTGTCAATTCTTGTCAAATAAGATATTTTGATAATCATTTTCCAAACTCAAAGTTTGCCAATGCGGAATGGAGCGCAGTATCCTAGGTGTTAAATTAACAGATCACGTTCGAAACACTACACTGCGCTCCAAATCATTGACGTGGCTCAAAAGGCTGCCCAACAAAAAGATTTAAAAGAACCTACAGAGCGGGCATTGGGAAAATTGTCATACAAAATTGTTGATGCCGTGCGTCAGTAGCATTATCTAAGCGTTGCATAGCAACGCGACTACTAGACTGAGGGACTTTTTACCTTTTGGTAAAAAGTTTTGGATCACAAATTTCTTCGTGATGTCCCGTCTATTGCTCGTATTAGTTTAATGTCTTTGCTGCCCAACTTAAATGGGACCGGGCAGGACATATCTGCCGCATGCCGAGCGAGATGTGGGGACTCAAAATTAATTCTTATAGTCATCCATATAAGTTTCGTTTCGATTCATTTTGATTGGAAACTCCCTTTAGCCAAACAGTTGAACGACCTAGACCAAGCTATTAGGAACGTTTATCTAGGGCTGTTTGAGCCACATTTGTTTATTTTACGACGTGTGTCTTTTAAAGGTAGACGACCTAGATTCGTGGGTAGTGAGTGACTCGCCGTCCGATCATGTATCATGTCCGGGTCGACGGCACGTCGTGTTTTACGCACGTCTCAAAGAGCCGTCAGCAATCTGACGGGGGGGGTTATAGGGTCAACGCCTGCCGGGGTCGCGGCACTGTCTCACTAGGTACCCATGACCCTGGAACGTAAACGGCTATTGAAATACTTCGTGGATTTTAGTAGGGGAACAGTATATAAGACGGGGACGAGGGGTATGATGGGGAATCACACACTTGTCAAACTTGACACAATACTAACGTAGCGCAAGCGCTAAAAGAACGCCATTTTGTTAATGGCCGCTTGCAAATGACGTCCTGATGGCGCTTGCGCTACGGGTTAGTGTTGTGTCTAGTATGCTTTGAGTGTGTATGTCCCCATTTTACCTCACGTCAACGTCTTAGACACTGTTCCCCTGATTACAAGTCTGACAGGGACTCATTTTGAGGATTTTATCACGTAGAAAAAAAAACCATGACTAATGTCAGCAACTGAAACCAGATAATAATATTCTTTCAGGCTTTTATTTCATAATGAAGACAAAACCGTTATATTGAGGATAGCATGCTTGGATGTCGTAAAGAAGTTAATGATTTGGTTTGGTCGATTTCTTGACACGCGAAGATGATCGGGCGATATTTTTATTTTTGGTTCAGTTACTTTTGTTTTGATACTAGCTGTTGCATGCGGCTTCGATCACCCTCCATCCTCGATTTTCGCTCTTAAATTTAAAATTTACCGTTTTAATAACAAGCAAGTATTTCTGTACCAAAATTAATTACATTTGGTTCAGTGATTTTAGTGTGAGAGCTTATCAAACTCACTTTCACATTTTTAATCAATGTTACAATTTTTGTTTTCTGACTTAGGGCTGATTTTTCAATGGCCAGTTAACCTTTATCTGAGGAATTAAATAGCGGTTTTAAATAATTTTCTATAAATAAGCTGTGAAACCGCCATTTTTATTCCTCAGTTAGAGGTTATCTGGCTATTGAAAAATCAGCCCTTAGTTAAGTAAATTACTGAACATAATGTATTAAAAAGTCAATGATGTACTGATCTTTATTCCTCATTAATGATGTTAATTATTCTCTCAGGTTTTTCAAACATCTTTACAATACACAAGATTAGCCTTTATAAACATAACATTAAAGTATTACAATTGATTTACTGCACTTCACCTGCACTGTGACCCAGATCAATTACCGCCTACTTGCTATAACGCTATGTAAACAATCTTATATCATTATACTCGTACATATAAATATGTTCTAGATACACATACCTACGTATACAAGGTCAATACGTACGAATATGTCTATATGTCTTGTGTACTATACGAAACTGATGTGACACTAATGATGTGTTCAGAATTTGGGTGTTTGATAAGTTATTTGACGTTGGTACACTCGGCTACATAAAACCAGTCCATTGTGGTCTCTCTCAGTTTTGTTCATCAGGTAATTCTGAGTAGGTAACAGCGATTTGGTGATGATAATGTTGGCGCAGTTACAGAGGATTTGACTGCAGTACTGGGTGTTGCCGGTTCGACAAATATTTGTTCTATGCAGCGATCGAACTTGCGATACCCAGCACAAAGCATCATCCACATTTTAAACGCAGTTATAAGTACCTACTCATTCATATAGGTATTTTATAATTAAAACAAACAACAAGACAAAGAAACATGATATTTCGCACAGCAAACGTTTACACATACAATGTAAATATTTACAAGTGTTTTAAGTAAATATTTACAAGTTTACATGTAAACAATCAATATTGGTTCGGAAGTGACCTTATTATCGTGTTAATTTGGTGTTTAAACTTATGTTTGTATGTGATTTGTACCGTTTGAGTTTTATTACGTTAATTTTTAATTGGTAATCCCACTGAAAAAATCTAATTAGTCATTGAGTAAGATTTATGTAAAAAAAATATTTAAATCGTATTTTTCTTTTGTTACGTAAACCAAAATTGACGAAAATAGCAATACGTCACAACTTAGTACTCGCACAATGTTGACTAAGTTTTTACGTCACGATATATTGAATTTCGAAGCATTATAACTTTGTAAATATTAATTGATTTAACAAAAAAAAAATTGTCTTTTCAAAAATCAAACATTGTCGGATTAATTAGTTTTCCCATTTTTGAATGCTGTCAACATCCTGCACAAATTACCTACACTACACTATTATTTAGACCGTAAAAAGTATTTAAAGTAAAACAACAACAGAGTATGATAATTTTAAACAGAAAAAGCTCAGTCCATGCTGTAAGGTCAGTCAACTATTCCTATGAAACTAAACAAAACATAACAAGACATTTACCTACATCAAAAAACAGCGCCAACCTGTTAGTTAAACAAAATATGTGGACAAAAGTTGACCGCTCAATAAGTGCTAGGCCACGACCTATACGTTCAGGCGACACGCGTCTTGCCACAGTATAGCTACAAGCCAGTCGATAAAGTCCCCAATGTTGACGGCTGTTTTCTTATGAGATTTAGTGAGTTGTAATCGGTCAACGGGGTCCAGTGCGGGATTGGTACCTAAGTTTTTTTTTCTAAGGTCTATTGATTTATTTTCCTTGTAATTTTAGAAACACTGATAAGGTACCTATTGCTTGTGTTTACAAAGATTTACACTCACTTATACAAATCCCAACAACTGCGTGTAGATCATAGAAATATTTCGTTTCGTTCGGGAATCGTTTTGAAAAAAGTTTGTAAAATAGGAATATTTTTTGTGACGATACATAAATGATACTGATTATGATTTCTTCTTATTTTTAGGTGTTTTACTTAAAATATGAATTTAGAACGTGAAACAATAAAACAGTACCCTTAGCACAAATTTTCAGTATTTGAGACGTAAAGTAAACTGGAACATTGACAATTTCAAGTTGACATTTTTCAAGGAAATAATTAGTTCCGTCTTCGCGCACCAGAGGCGCTGTTCCATTTTTCCATACAAGAAACGCTGTAAATTCTGTAAAGTAAAAGAGTGAAAATTCGTGCTAAGGGTACAGTTCGATTGGTTTATATCAAATTAAAAAGAAAAACAGCTTAAGTTAGTGATCATAAACTTTTTGATATGTGTAAGTCGTGTCACCCGAGGTCGTGAATGGGGTGTTAATATTAACTTAGTTGTATGCAGTCGTTATCGATAGATGTAAGTGTGTCAGGACTTTGAACTTATGACGAAGCGACAGTTGTATGTGACGATTGCATTCATTTCTGTGAAACTAATTGGTTTTGCCCTTAAATGTGCTTCATCAGCGGTTTTGGTGGCATCGTTATACGTTTGGACTTTTGGTATCAAATCTTTGTAAACACATTGAATTTCTAACGGCCAAGCGGCCATTTAGGCGCGCAGGTAGGGATTCACAGTTGTAAGATTATGTTTGGCATAAACATCTGCCTAGCCTTTTCTCAACTATATTGTGGTCGGCTTCCAGTCAAACCAGATGCAGCTGAATATCAGTATTTTACATAGAGCGACTGCCTGTCGGACCTCCACAACCCAGTAACTGGGTAATACGATACTCCATGGTACGACTGATTGTCAGACTTTAGAGTTTCTAACAGTAACGACTGTCAGTAAAAATCTATAAATGACAGCCGGGCTTAACGTGCTTTCCGAGGCACGGAGGAAACTCGCTATGACAGATGGTCACCCATCCACAGACCAACCTCGGCAAGCGCGGCTTAACCCCAAAGTTCGGCCTGTGCGGCTGTAATTATTTAGCCACGAGCTCCTCTAATCTTTGGCATAAACATTGACTACTAAACAAGCATAGTGCATATCCTAGTGTCATAAGTACCTACATAATATGCAACCTTAATGCCCATGCCCAAGCATTCTGAGTAATCTTTCAAACAATCAAGAACTGACCAACCAATGACTAATTCCGTGAAACTGATTGTTTAATTAAGATTAAATAACAAAGCAATGACCACAATAGTTCTGAACAAATACAATCGTAAAAGAAGGGGTATATTATTACCCAGTTACTGGGTTGCAGGGTTTTTTTTGAGATTGTGAAATCTCTTAAGATTATTCTTATATTAGTTGCGGTTTGAGGAATACCCCTATTTTCCAGTTCAGGTAAAGTAGATTTTCCACAAAACAGCGATTGGCCTGCTGCGTTGTCGCGGGTTCGATTCCCTCACATTATTTTAATTATGTAGAAGTACTCGTACTTGTTCCGGGTTTGGGCGTTTGTGAGTGCAAGTTTTTTAGTATTTTTTTTTGTACACCGTAATGAGGGATTTTCTTTTTATGTTTTCCCTAGTCAATGGATAGATGGCGCTGAACTTGATATGTTACTGCAATGAACGCAACGTCACGTCATTTTTTTCACTTGGATGTAATTTTGAAATCGTAAAACAAAAAGTACATGTCATGTCATTGTCAGTCACATCACATCACACAAATGGAATTTTGAAAATAAATAACAACAAGGAAAAAGAAAAATATATTCATTTACCAGTCTTTTTAATTTATGAGTTTTCCACGCCAGAAAGAAAATGTCCCAAAAGAAAAAGAAGAGAAGTCTGTGCCTCGTGGATTTGTGCAAAAATGAAGGCATACATCTTTTTCCTAGAGTAACACCGTCAGTTCAACGCCATCTATAGAGTCCTTGGAAACTACTTTTTTTTTTAATCTCCAAAAAGAAAACCTCTCATTCTCCGATACTTTACAAGTTTGGTATTCATTGACGCGTGCCTGTTTACGAACCTCTATGGATATGTATATTGTATTGCGAAAGTTGTTTGGATACCAAAGTCGTAAGGTATCGGAGACTTGCATAGCGTTGTGTACAAAGGGGCTAACTAAATGTTCGTAAATGCACCCACGATAAAGGGGAAATTGGGAAAAGGGGGAATGTGGGGCAACGTTTTTATTTTATTTTTCATTGTTCTTTACTTTACTACTTCGTGTTATCTCAAGATAACACGAAGTAAAGAAGTTACAATGAAAAAAAAAAACGCGCAGGTATATGGGCGGCGAGTAATGGGTAACTCGCTGTCCGATCATGGACTATGCCCGGGTCGATGGCCCGTTGTGTTCCTCGCGCGCCGCAAAGATTTTCAGCACAATTAAGGGCCCCCCATAGAGGACCAATGCCTACCGGGGTCGTGGGACTAACGAGCTTTCGGAACGTAAGGGGCTATTGAAGGACACCGTGGATTTTAGTTAGTACAAGTCTGGTAGTCCCTCCTGCCCTGTGTGAGAGGACTCATTTGATGATTTTACCACGATAAAAAAAAAACTCAGGACTAACTCTATTGTGTATTAGACTTAATAACGATTACGTATTGCCCTATTTATGATAAGAATCACTTAGTGGCTGTGACAGTCTGACAGCAGTAAATATTAGCTTTAGATAAGTTGATTAGCTTCTTATCTAAGTGGTTTCTTACGCCGAGGGGTGTGCGAGCTTGCCAAGTATTAAAGTGGGTACTGTGGGTAGGGCGTTTCGTAAAGATAAACGGAGATACTGAAAATAAATTAAATTGTCTATGCTTTCATAGACTTATGCTGAAAAAACCAGCCAGGCGCGCGAGTTGAACTAGCGCCCGAAGCGTTCCGTACCATCTGTACATCTATTCTATACATATAAATAATATTGGAGCGTCTGTTTGTAATATTGAAACAACAGTTTTTTACTATTGTACACATATATGCATACGAATATATGTATATACAGTACATACACCAAAATATTTTTTTACCATTTTTTTTCGGCTGTCTGTAACGGCTAGTCTTTGAAATAGCTGCACCGATTTTGACAGAACTTGTATACTGGCAGGTAGCTGATAATTATAACAAGGAGTTCGTGATGTAACAACTTAGGCTACTTTTATCTTAGAAAATTCCTTTATTTTAATTAAAAATACCTACGTTGTTGAGTTCCGACAACCACGTGAACTAAGTCGCGGGCACTGCTAGTTATCTATATATATAAAAGAACAGGGGTTTTTCTTTTGACACGACTACAGCCGAAACCGCTTAACGCAGAAACTTGAATTTTGGACAGGATTTGCAGTCTACCATGTAGATTGGCAATAAGACGGGATTTTGCGAAAATCCTCCTCTAAGGGGGTGAAAAGGGGTGAAAACGTTTGTATGAAAAATCTTATTCCTTGGGTTTATAAACTTGAAACTTACCACGAATGAGAACACAAGTAAGTAAATAAGATTAGCACCATTATTTTTTTTTAAACTACCCTCCATTGGTAATCTAGGGGTTGTTAAAGTTTGTATGGAAAAATCATAACGCGTGAGCTGATGAATTTGAAAATCAGTATTTATATACTAGATAAGAATTAATCAAACACATGTTTATGGATTTTTCAAAATTCACCCCCCAAGTTGGTGAAAAGGGGTATTCAAGTTTTAAGGGGGGATATTAAACCACTAAACGTAGAAACCTGAATTTTGAATGATAGTTGCAGTTTATAATGTAAATAAGCATTAAGAAAGGATTTTGCGAAAATCTACCTCTAAGGGGGTGAAAAGGGGTGAAAACCTTTGTATGCAAAATCTTATTCTTTGGGTTTATAAACTTGAAACTTGGTACGAATGTGAGTATAAGTAAATAAAAAAGATGGACACTATTCTTTTTTCAAAACTACTCTCCATATTTGGGTTTTTCGAAAATCACCCCCTAAATTTTGAAAAGTACTGCTTGCTTCGATAAATTCTAAACTGGGCATAAATTATCTCTCAATCGAATAAAGGATGCGTATTTTTATTTACATTTCTTAAATCAACCTCTAACGGGGTGTAAATCGGATAATCAGTTTGTCTACTAAGATTGATTGTTTGTTTGTATTGAGTTTTTAGATTTTCTTATAAGGAGGGTGAGCGGAAATTAAATTCACTGAGTTCGAAATTAGAAACACGCGCAGACGAAGTCGCGGGCAAAGTGCTAGTAATCTATAAAACGGCTAAAAAATCACGTTTGTTGTATTCATCATCATCAGTCTATAAATGTTCCAACAGCTGGGATACAAGCCTCCTCTCTGTGAGAGGGATTGGGCCATATTTGTTGTATTGGATTCCCCTTAAATATTTGTTTTATTCTACTTTTTTGTGTTTGCTAATGTCTAGCTTTTACTGAAATAACCTGCCAAGCCTAAAATCAGACAGCAAGACTATGACTAGGCACGTTGATCTAAAACACGAATGTCATAAAAAGTACCTAGTTTTATTTCATATGACCTAGATCCATCTGATTGCATGTCATAAAGACATACAGACAGATTTATATGTATGTGTAGAGGTGTGGGCTTTATCTATAAACCTCGACCATGGAATGACCTAGGTAGGTAAATAACCAACTATATAGGGCTTAGGGAACGTGGGAAAGAATGTAGGTATGTAATGTAGGTATGTAACATGTCCACGATAACAGTGAAACTGTGTTTGCGCCATCATATGTGACGTCATGTATGTTTTTTTAACACTTGAATGCTCTTAAATATGCAATAATAAACCCAGTGTTTTCTTTTTATAATCTGCAATAGTGTAACTCCACTTGAGGGTTGTCCTTGGGTACACTCGCATAATGCATACAAAGATATTCGCCGGTTGGAGCACCATTTCATTTGAAATGTCTAATGGGCCTCTGCAAGCTGGCTCCGGCTCCTGGCAAACCCTCCCAAAGGCCGGGACAGGGACACCATGATCCCGAGATGTGTAGACATTTAAAATAATTAATAAATGATAAATAATATTTTGACACGATATTTCATTTCACTGGAAACTTTGTTCTTTTAACTATCGATGTTGGCACAACTCAAAAAGGGCATGAAAAAGTTGCAAGGTCGGAAAAAGAGCAAGCAAAACCTCTGGTAATAAAAAATAAAATAAAAATAAAAATCGTTTACTTTCAGACAAGCAAGTCTACAATAAAATTAATTAACTATGTAACTCCCCGAACATAATAAAATGAAATGAAATGAAACGAAACGAAACGAAACGAAATGAAATGAAATGAAAAGAAATGAACTGAACTGAAATGAAATGATAATTATTTTTGCAAGTTAGTAGTGCGGACGTCCATCGACTACGGTCATCGAGCGCCACTAGGCGCACCGTATGCTTGTTTGTCATCTAAACGGTATTTAAAAAAAGTTTATTTTCTCATTATAAATACGAATGATATTTACAATGATCCGTCATGTTATTATGTATTAGGAACCGGACATAAATAGGTCTTAAGCGATATCAAAAAGGAAGAAATATTTTATTTGTTTCCTGTTTTATCTAGTGTATCATAGTAATCTATTAGCACATTGTACATAAGTATACTATATAATGTACATATACGTGTACATAAAGCAGTGATCAGTAATATATGGGAGTGGACAAGCTTTGTACGTTCACCTTGACAATCGTATGCGACAGATCGCTAGGGTTGGCAAGTCCAACTAAAATTCATTTATTATTAAATAAATAAAAATAATTTATTTAAATTAGACGTCAAAATTATGATATGAACCTACCAAACTGCATCAGTTTTCAACGGGTGCAATTGTGTAAAGAAAGAAGTGTACTTAGCTTAAATTAAATAAAAATAACAATATTGTCTTTCATACAATTCCCAGCGGCCCGATACCTGCTTCGCTACTTTGACAGCAAAATCCCCACTAACAAAATGATCCGCCATTTATTGAATTCATTTGTCACTAAAAATGCGATAAATGAAGAACCGCTCGACCGATTTTGTGCAAACTCCACATAAACCATCTACTAAATAGTCGGAACAAAGCCTAAACATTTGGTTTTATAGGTGCCCGTTCATAAGTTATAAAATTACAACGAAAAGACAAGTGTTTTTTTAAAAAGACTGCTTGTGATCATTGAAAACGAAAAAATCAATTTATTTGCAAAAAGTGCAGCCGTGCTGAAATGATGCGCTAATAATCACATACGTTCTTAAACTGATTTCTACGTAAAAAAAAACCTAGCGGTTTAGCAGAAAATCGAAGAACATGAATAAATAATAAGACAGTTACGTGAAATACTAAAGTTTCTTGACATCGTTTTTTGGATCAAAATTGCATATTATCTGTTATGGTGTATTAGAAAATCATGCACATGAAATTCTAGGGTTGTAACGTTTAGAGATTTTTTTTAACTGGGTAATTTTAATCCGCTTTTGAGTAGGTGCCAAAGTAAAAAAAAAAAGAACGACGTGTTTGTTAAATATTTTCGTGATGGTTTTCTTGAGAAATATTAAGTTTACGTAAGATAATATGATAAGCAGTACATATTTAATTGTTGCTGATGTCAATATAACTTACTCCATTAAAGTGGTACGTGAGTATAATTCGAAGTTACTACAAATGTTGTAGAAAGAAAGAATATTGACTGAACTTATTATTTTACATAATTACTCGTTCCTTCCTACAATGATATTTAAAAACAAATTAAATTAGTATTGTTAATCCTTCTAGCCCAAATCCATCCAAAGGTTGTCTTAAAAAAATCGCTTTTTAGACCACTCATTGTATACCTACCTATAACGAGCATAGTATGCATAATAATGAGTTTTCTATTTAGAATAGTTTAAGTAAGTAGTCTGATATAAAATATACATATAGACGTAGCTTAAAAAGATTATTGAAAACCTTTTTTATATTACTGTTTTTTTTATTCACGTCTCCTTTCCTGGAAGACTAGCAAAAAAAAAAACTACTGTGTGACAACCCTACCGAGTCAGACGCATAAAAAGACTGTTCTATGTTGGTGGTGATTTATCTGTTTTTTTTTTCCAAGTCCAAGACACGCGAGGTAACAATTGATAACTTATTAGTTCGTTTCATGTTCACTGACGAATACAGGGTGTGTGAAACAAATTCGTTCTGGGTATCAAGTCATTTCTCTGTTTTGTAATTTAACAGACTTTTATATTTTTATTTTTGTCGCGCATAAATCCTTCGCTTGCAAACTAATTTGAAAAAAAAGTTATAAAAGGTATACTTTCCAAATGGTCCCATGAAAATGTAATCGAAATTGGACAAGTGAATGCTAAAAAATGTATTACGTTTTCGATCTTTTCGTTTACTCTGCTTTACAGCAGTGTGTTTTTTGTTCGGGATTTCAATTTAGAGGGCAAAACAATAATTTAACAAGTAGCACACTTATTTAAAATATTTTCCTTAAAAAAAGACACTGTAACAAAAATCTTAATCCTTCATTTTTAGGGTTGCGCAGTCAGCGAAAAAAATAATAACAGGGTAATTAAATAATCACTTATAACTCCCACACCCTGTACATACCCTGACTTCATTCCTTTTATTGTTGGGTAGTATGTAATGACTACAATTTGACAGATTGCCGCACATTACATAATGGTTACGACGCGGAATGACTTGTATTATATTTTATTCTTTTTATTGTCATTTGGTTGGTTTCTTTTCATTCTAAGATTACATTGTGAAAGGTTATTCGATTTTAATGATAGCAGCTTATAATATAGAATGTCAAGATTCTAATAGGCCGATGAGAATTGAACCAAACAATACGATAAAAATTACCCCCGTGCGTCGCGTTCCCTTCGGGGGTTCCCTCTCGGATACGTCCGGGGGGAAGACCAGTTTTTTGGGCCGGTGCAACCTGGGATGCGGGCAAAAACTCTTTCTTAGGCACTGTGTGCCTAAGGGGTCTCTTTGCCCGCGAATAGCCTGTCGTGTGGACGCTCCAACGCGTGTCCCTCTGATCAGCAGAGGGTACAGCGGTGGAGCGGACTTGCGGACGGTGAGTAATGGGTAGGTCGCCGTCCAACCAAGGACCAAGCCCGGGTCGGTGGCGCGTCGTGTTTCGCGCCAAAAGCCTGCTGGGGTCGCGGGTTTTTTCTTAACCCAGGATACAGGAAGGGACACGGGTGGATTTTAGTCAGTGAGAGTCTGAGATGATTCTACCACCTAAAAAAAATAAAAAAAGGAAAACATTTACATGTGTGCGTGGTGTTCACTCACGCATTTACACATATAAAAAAAGTGGCTTCACTAAAACGTTGCATTTTGTTTCGAACACGGAATAAGGACATTTATAATCAAGGATAGCAGCTTATTTGATTGGTCGTCACAGTTATTGAGGATGTAAGATAGATCTGGAGTCCGGAGTTTATGTAGTGAAAATCCACAAAACAAAGCTAATGTTTTTTATTAAATACAGTCAATCGCACAACCGCTGTGCCATCATGTTTAGGGTGTACATGAAAATGCAGAGATTAATATTGAGAATGCATCTCCACACTGATAAGTTGATAACGTTATCTACAGCAGAGAGGTCATTGCTCCTAACACAGTAACCTTCCATGTATATTTTGTTTGTGTACTCAAAGATCATATCATATATCAACAATAATATTTATCTCAAGTAACAAATACATCTGTTACAGTACAAAGAAAAAGTGCATCAGGTTTTTTACCATAATACTGTGATACCGCATGAGTCAGGTTTGAAATATACGTCTTAAAAAATACAAAATGTGATGAATTCATAAGTGGATTCAATTTATTATCGAACGCCTTATCATATGATTTCTAAATCCATTTGTATTTACTCTTTGGAGTCTGTTTTTTTTAAGACCAAACTATTTTATTTATAATTAAAATTAAGCTTGTATCTTATATTTGGCCACCATCCCGCCCACACGTGCAACAAACAGAAAAACATCCATGTAATCAAAAAAATTAAAGCTAAATATTTTTCATAACATTTAGGGCTGATTTTTCAATAGCCAGTTAACCTCTAATTGAGGAATTAAAATAACGGTTTGACATATTTTCTATAGATAAGCTGTCAAACCGCCATTTTAATTCCTCAGTTAGAGGTTATATGGCTATTGAAAAATCAGCCCTTAATATCATGGATTTCCGCAAAGTAACGCCTGATTCCATAATTTATTTTAATATTTAAATTATTAAAACCGTCTCTTTTTTCAGATGTAGGCACTCCAGAAAGATAATAACTCTACATAGCAACTAAAATAAATGTATTTCCATTAAAAAAAAAAAAAAAAACTTTTTGCTATTTCTATTAGCCGCTGAACCCATTTATAAACTATGATATCTATTATAACTTCCTTTCACACTTAAAGCTAAGATAAAACGGAAAAAATATGTAGTAAAGCACATTAAAAAATAAAGCATTAGTAAATAAACATAAATGTTTGTTAGCTATTTACAAACATAGACATTTCTAGAATATCGACCCTAAATCTAAACATGGTAAGGCTGAAAATTTAATCAGAAATGTCTTGCCCTCAAAGGAATTGTCGATACAACGTAATTGTAACTTTAACTGGTGAATAATAAAGAGGAATTTCCAATGAGAAAGTTCAGTAAAATGATCAAGCACATACAACTGAAAAACAGCGGTATTTCAGTGAGATAAAGTTTATTTTTCAGTAGTAGATAATATTTGCTCTAGTTTCGCAACCTGATTCATCGGTTCTCGCATTGCCTAGCAACGAGTAAACAAACAACTGTAGATTTCTTTGTTTCTCTTCCATAATGACATTTTATTCAAATCAGTTTCCCGTATTATTTTCCTTTGTTTAGAAAAGTTTCGGAATCAATCTTGTTATGTGATAATATTTAAAAAATAGTTATGTATTATTCAACCGCATTACTGTGTAAATAAGTTTAAAGGAAAACTATTGCAGCTAATGTTGACTTGATGCGGATTTTGTAAATAATAAATAATTATTCAATTTTATTATTTGAATTTAATAAATGTCACGGTTACAATAAAAAAATGTCTGGCTAGTAATAATATTGTAGGATTTTTCCACAATAAAGTCCTCTACATTCCGCCGTTGCATGGATATGCAAATAATATTATTATTGTCTATAATGCTAACATTAAAAACAAATTAAAAATACAATACAAATATAGATAAAATGTCAAATAAAGAAAAAAAAATGCATGTTTGATAAATGTCATGGATAATTATTCAAAAAATGTTTTAATTCTAATAATTATGTTAAATAATAATAATTGCATATTCAATAAAATGTCATAGATGCAACAAAAAAACCTAGTATTAATCACAATGTTGCCACACTAAAAACATTATTTATAAGTGCACAAGCTTATGACCCGTTCCTTTATTTCATCATTTTAATATTTCTTAAATTATTAACATTTAATTATTATTATTTTTAATTAGGTATTAAAATTACTGTTTTTTTTAGTTCTAGTTAGTAGTAGTTATTTTTATTTAATATTTTTCAAATTACTTTATATTGTAATGCAAACAAATCAAATATTTAAATAAGAAGTAAATATTATATTCATTTACCAAGTGCATAATAAAATCTCTGCAAAATGTCATAATGGCTCAGCATAATAAATTATGAACTCATGTAAAATGTGGCTGAGCATAATGAGTCTAGTTCAGTTCAGCTCAGTGGATGCATTAGTGGACGCTTAGCGGGTTCTTCAATCGGCATATTATTTTAAAAATGTAGGTTCTACGAAGTGGTCGCGGGACAAACGAATTACCGTAACCCAAGGACACCTTGGATTTTAATCAGTACAAGTTTGACAGTCCCTCCTGCCCTGCCCTGGGTACACATTTGATGAATTTATCACGATAAAAAAGGTACTTACAAAGAAGTAGAGGTTGCAAAAAAAGTGAAGAATAGATACAGAATATAATGTACACATAGATAGCAGAAATTATTGATATTGATAATAATATGATGATTTTTGATAAATAAAAAAACATGTATTTTTTCTTTTGTTAATCCAATGAATATTTTACAAAGATAAAGCGCATCTAAATTAGTATTTTTTACGTAAGAAAAATGTTAGTTTTCGTAAGAAAAGAAAAAATTCAACGAAAAAATTTTTTTTCAATTTGATGTTTTATGTTTTGAAAAGCCTTTCATGTTTTCTATAATCGTGAAGGAGAGAAACAAATGCTTAAAGAGAAAGGGAAAGTCTTCTACTGCCATATATGTATGTTGCGTTAACCGTTGAAGTATTTGATATGCATAACTTTTTTTCCCAAGATAGATTTTTTTTTACTCGTAAAAAAAGTAAGCTTAGTTAATGAACTTTCAAATAATATAAGTGTTAAGCTCCGACGTCACTTGGGCCAGAGTCCATACAGAAATGTCCGATCTCCTTTGATCAAAATTAAATTAAAATTTGCAATCATATCTTGCTTTTTAGTTCTTCGGTACTGAAGTCAATCGATACGTATTTGTTTCTGCACCATATATTGTTACAATGTTACAATCGATACCTCCTACTCATTCCAGTCAATGACAGCTAATTGTGGAAGCCTACGCACTGTAGTTAATCTGATTACTGGTAGAACACAACGATGTAAGGTCAAGGGTACACAACAACATAACCATCTGCCTAGCCTTTTTCCAGGTCGCGGGACTTCCATCACCGTGACCCCGGAACATAAAGGGCTATTGAAGGACGCCGTGGATTTTAGTCAGTACGAGTCTGACAGTCCCTCCCGCCCTGCCCGGGGTGGGAGGACTCATTTGAGGATTTTAACACGTTAAAAAAAAAGCCTTTTCCCAACCATATTGGGGTCGGCTTCCAATCGAACCCGATGCAGCTGATTATCAGTATTTTACATGGAGCGACTGCCTATCGGACCTCCACAAACCAGTAACTGGGTAATACGATTCCCCATGGCAGGGGTACACAGCAACATTTACTCTTTTTAAAAAAGGAGAGGTTTTCAATTCGGCGGACTCTTTTTTTATTTTCTCCAATTTTTCGATAACCCTGGACCGATTTTGTAAATTCTGCTTTCGTTTCAAAAGGTATAGGTATTTTTCAATAGGTCAGGATCTGACGACGGGATCTTGGAAAAATCGAGCGATCTTTTTAACAAATGCCAACTATTTGAGAAACCTGTAATGTATATTTACCTACTTATTTCTTATTTTTGTATGAATATATTGTATCATTATTAATATTGGGTCCATTTTTTGAGGTATGATCCGATAGCCATTCACTTAGTTTATCTCAGGCAGTTAATTGTAAGTACACTGTGCACTGAATATTTAGAATAATAAATGTTTGTAAGTACAAATGTGGTTAGTATTAGTATCTGTATGTAGTAACTGTTGTCCCAGCTATTTTTCACGTGGGTTTTTTTGTCCAAAAAAATGTGCAAATTTCGTACTGTAAAACGTATTATTATAACACGTATTTGATTTCGAGCGTATGGCACTCATTGGGCTGCAGCTGAAAATCGGCGTCAGGTGGTAAACTGTGTGTTGCCGGCTGACATTATGCTGAGCTGAGGCCCTTTGGCATTAATTTTTATTAAGTTTGTATTGTTATAGTTTTAAGTTTTAGCACAAGTGCCAATAAACGCAATTTTCTTTCTTTCTTTCTTTCAAATGACAGCAAATCACCGGCGATTGCTGTTACCGCATATCTATGCATTTTTTGCTCAAGCAGACAACATTTATTACGCCTGTACCTACATATTATGTGAAATAAAATAAAATAAATAAAATGAAACCGACTTATAAAAAACACAAAAGTGTAAATAAGTACAATTTTTCTTTCGGAAGTCGCTCGGTGGCAGAAAAGTCAAGGAAATAAGAAACAAAGTCATCGTCTTCTGAAAAGAAAGTTATTTTACACTTTTTTGTATTTCGTTTTTGAAGACACTTTTTTAAACGGTTTTTTTTTAAAGATACTTATTTTTTTAAACGCTACGTTTTTCCTATTGATAGGATTGATTTTCAGAAATTTAAAAGAAGTGTATGAATTGAAGTGAAACATAATTAAGTCAAATCAAATAGTTGTAATGAGTAATATTGACGTATCGAGTTAATTTTAATTTTTAATAATAATACGGAATATTAAATATTGACAACAACAATTTATTTCCTTAAGTTATATTTGCTTATTATTCTTTATGTGTCCGTTTATATCTGCATTTCGTTATTAGGACAACAACAAAATGTAAGTGTACAGGAAAACATAAAGTAATAATTAGTTATTTACAAGTTATTTGCATCCTATTATTCCGTTTATTAATTTACCTAAACATATTATTAATAGCCTGCCGGGGTCGCGGGATTATTCCCTTACCGTGACCCCGGAACATAACAGGCTATTGAAGGACACCGTGGATTTTAGTCAGTAGAAGTCTGACAGTCCCTCCCGCCCTGCCCGGGGTGGGAGGACTCATTTGATGTTTTTACCACGCCAAAAAAAAAAAAAAACATTATTAATACATTTTTAAAAGAAACCATTATAAAAATATTTAAAATACAAAAATAGTGATCCATCGGTGTGGGAGCACCAAGCGACCGGGGTAGATTTTAAGCAGTCCACAAATATGAGTGCTACGTCCCAGTAGTGGGAAAAGTCAATATCGATTATGAAGAGTATTCCATTTAAAGAGATAATATCTCTTTAAATTATTATAGGAAACAAAACCTTATAGCGCAATTAATTACACGCATTTTATACTGAAAACTAATTTGTGTGCTATTTCCACCGTAGATTGTTGATTACAGTCGAGGAGAGTATGCATTTATTTTTTTACAATTATCCCACTTGATAATTTCAACTCGCACTTGACCGCTTTTTTCTGAATGAACTCATTGTGTCATTGACATGTAAATAAAAATAAACTTTTGCTTTTCTGCCAAGAGTTCAAGAGTTCCAAACAAAGAAGTTTTTGTGTTCGTTTTGTGATATAATTCATATAATTTTAGACTTCGTAGTGAAGGGCGGTACGGAAGCAAATAGATTTGGGAATTACCTCATAGGCCGGGAGCACATATTATTGACGTGTTTTTTGGCTAAGAAATTAGTTTTGTGGAAAGTTTTGACTTTTCTTGGTAAAATCAACAATGAGACACTGTAATTCTGTAACTTCTTGAAGGAAAGTTTTACCTATTATGTAGGTAAAACTTTATGTTTTGATTTTTCTCTATACGATAGAAAAATCTAAACCGCTTTCAAGAGGTGAGAAGAGTTTATGTTTTATGACAATGATAGAAAAATAACCAAAATACTGAAATAATATTCAGTTTTATTGCTGAGATACCCTTAGTATTATCAACTACCTTATGTCAAAGGCAATTTACAAATTTTAATTTCATGCCTATAATGTTATTCCAGATTTACAGCCTGGTATATCCTTTCATCTGCATCCTTTTAGCCGTTCGGTCGGATCTATCCAAACTTTTCCATCTACACTAATATTAATATAATATTATAAACAGGATTTTTTATTTATTTTTGTGTGTATTCCTATATGTTTGTAATTAATAAACTCAAAAAACTACTGTGCTGTTTTCAAATATTTTTCACCATTGGAAAGCATTCATCCAATGGTGAAAAATATTTGAAAATTGTAGCTTTAACCTAGTAAAATATCAACCTGTGCGAAGCTGGAACGCGCCGCTAGTATTATATAAATTATTACTAGTAAGTAGTAAGATTTCTGTCAAGAATCAAAACTCTCTAAAATGTGTGTGGCCAGCGAGAAAAAAACACAAGACTTTGATTGAACGTGACGTTCAAATAAAGTTATTTTCCTCACGTAGGTACTTATGCACGCATTCTGTGTCACACTTGGAAACGAAAACCGCACTTGACGTAAATATTAAATATCCTTCTTCATTACGTCGGAAGCGGTTGAGAGATAATAATTGTTTACGAATTTCTTAAAGCCCTTAGTCATCTATGGGGTATGGATAATGAGGTTCTATACTCAAAACATTTATTGCTTCCACAAGTGTACTTAGGTGGTAGGTTTTACAAAGTTATGAACATTGTGGACCCTGTCGGGCACTGCAATAGTAGGAGAGAGGAAGAGGGCTTTCATTTGACTATATTAGAATAATCCTAAATTAATTATATTATTTGAAATATGTATTTATCTAATTTAAAATTTATCATTAAAGTAAGAGTGCAATGCGTGTTTGTAGATGTCACAATATTCCGTTTTTTTGATATCAGCAATAAACATTTAAATAATAAGTATGTGAATTCAGATTCTATGAAATCGAATTTCTAATTTTATGAAATCAAATTTTTAATAAGAACTTTATGACGAATCGAACTACTGAAGCGACTGAATTGTGAAGAGACTTTGCCCAGAAATGGAGTAATTTAATTAGTCATTAATAAAAACTTACAGTGACAATGTAATCAAAAATTTTGGCTGTTTGCTAGCTTACCTTGGCGCTGACGGAGAGCGGTGATCGTTGCCAAAAGATAAACAAAGAAAATCTTAGAACCGAAAATGGAATGTCATTTATAAAGAAAAAAATTAAAAAAAATCTATACTTATTATTTATGTTTTGCTTAATTTACTTCAGGTTGTGTTATGTTAACTTTTATAATTTATCAGTATTTTATATTGAGTTAACTCTGTTAATTTGGATGACTGAATGATTATTAACTATATTTTTCAGTAAGTTTAATTTTAGTTATTGTTAAAAATTATGTTAATGTAATTAAATAAGTTTAGTTATTTTTTTTTTCGATTGAAAATATTATAAAAATGTTATTTATTATTGTTATATATTTTTTCAAGTTTCCAATGTTTTATACTATTATAAATTTTGTAAAAAAATATTAAGTATGTCAGCATACATAAAATATGAATAAAAAATTATCTACTTACTTGGAATCATCGCACCTAACAGCACACCCCGCCAACAGAAAAAACAAAAAAGTTTTCATTTTCACACACTACACTAAAAACTCCTTAATTTATTATCTTCCATTAAAAGAAAAAAAAACTAAACCTTCACGGAATACTTGTCCACGTCAAATTTAAAAAAGGAACAGTTTCTAAAAAAAGTTAAAGAATTAAAAATAAAAAGTTCGTTTCGCGCCAATTTTTGACGTTCGTAGTGATGTGGAGCAAGGCGCGCTGTCGACTCCACGTGCGAGTCGATTATGACAACATTAAATACTATACTACTATACAGTGGTTGATTCTCGGTCGTAGTGTAGGAGACAGTGTGTGATTCGCGCTTTTTATCTCGTAAAAATAATAATTTTTATACATTATTATTTCATTTTGGTATTTCTGGTTGGTATTTATTGTATGAATGGTTTTGAAGCTCTGTCGTTTATATTTATTCCTATGGGAAAAAGTCATTCATTATTATGTAGATAAGTAGCGGAATTTCTGTTATTTACGTTTAAAAATACACCGGAATATTTTATTCAGATAACGGGGTCATTGGAACAGAATAGATATGAGAGAATTATCTGACTGATAATAACATAAATAAATACTAATAGCTGTTTAGTAGGGACTTTCATTTTCTACTGTCCATTCATTGGTACGAAAGTTTAACAACTTGTCTTGTCCGGTTAATATTATACGAATAGTATGAATTTTACAAATGGGCGTGGATGGTTTTATTCGAAACTATGAGGGATATCGAAATTTACTGTAAGAGCCTATACGGGGTGCTATGACTGGAAACCTCCACGTGCGCCCGTGGACTAGAGTTCCCTCTCGGATACTTCCGGGGGAAGACTAGTTTTTCGGGACCTTGGATGCACCCTGTGATGCGGGCAAAAACTCTTCTTTAGGCACTTTGTGTTTAAGGGGTCTCTTGGGTGGCGAGTCGTGTTTCGCGCCAAATGCCTGCTGGGGTCGCGGGTTTTTTCTTAACCCAGGATAACGTGGCCCCGGAACGTAAAGGGCATAGGAAGGAACACGGATGGATTTTAGTCAGTAACAGTCTAACAGTCCCTTCCGCCCCACCCAGGGCAGGAGATTTGATGATTTCACCACATAAAAAATGGGAACTCGTGGCTAAATAATTACAGCAGTTTATTCCGATTTTTCGGGTAAAACCGCGCTTGATGAGGTTGGTCTGTGGATGAGTGAACATCTGTCATAGCGAGTTACCTCACCTCGGAAACCTACCTCGGAAAGCACGTACAGCCATTATTGTTCCCGGCTGTCATTTTTTGTAGATCTTCGACAGTCGTTACTATCAGTCAGAAGCTCTAAAGTCTGACAACCAGTGTTACCATGGAGTATCGTATTACCTAGTTACAGGGTTGTGGAGGTCCGATAGGCAGTCGCTCCATGTAAAATACTGATATTGCTGCATCTGGTTCGATCGACTGGAAGCCGACCACAATATAGTTGGGAAAAGGCAGGCAGATGTATGAGGTAGAGCAGTGGTGGCCCAGTGGTATCGGCCTCGACTTACGAGTTATAGGTCGTAGGTTCGAACCCAGCCTGGCGCATTACTTTGAGTAATTTATTTCATGCACCACTGTTCTACAAACGGTGAAGGAAAACATCGTGAGGAAACCGGCATGTCCTAGAACCATCAAATCGAAGACATGTGACATCTCTAAATCCGCACTGGGCCCGCGTGGTGGATTAAGGCCCACTCCCTCTCACAGAGAGGAGGCCTGTGTCCCAGCAGTGGGAACATTATAGGCTGATGATGATGATGATAAAGCAGGTGCATGACGTACTTGTTCCATTGTTACTGATGACAAATATTACATGAAACTTTTTTTTTTACGTACAATCCCAAAATTGTTTACTGTATTAGAACTCAACGAAGTAATAATGAAGATAAAAGAGACGTTTCTTGATAAAAAACGGTTAATTATTCCCAATGACATCAAACTAGGATTCTTAATAAACATGGAATTTTAACAAAAACAATTAATTAAGTTATTTTGACAAACATATGGCGACAATATTTTAGGACGGCCAATCTTTATTGGGTTAAATACAGATAAATAGTTTTTAGACACATATTGCATAACAGATGTTTTTTAATTAAACTGTAGGGGATTTTGAGCAAATAATGTCATGGAACACTAGCTATTTCCTGTGGCTTCGCTCATCACAAGTCGTAAATTATTCCTCGCGAATATAATATTGGGTTAACAGTGACCTGTCCAAGTTACAAATCTCTTACTGAAAAATTATAATAACTACCGACCTCCTTCAAAGTGTTCAAATGCCCGATGATTTACAGGACTGTGGTGCTCTTTTTAGACAAGACTACGATCTCGGAGACTGTTTAGGTTCTGGGGGTTAACCCCGGATCGGACGAGATCATTTTGGTGGAATAAACTTTGGAAATGAATAAACTATCTCGATTGCTATCCTCGGTTCGATTTTTGTCAGTAACCAATCAATGACTTAATCTGTCCATCCGAGTCTTTATGATGTCTAATCATAAGCAGCAATACAAAGAAACGGGGTTAAGATTTAAGATTGTATAGATATTAATTTCGACCGCAGGACGATGGTGGCAGAATAAATATGGCCCTTCGTACACAAGGCGACTCAAGTCTCCGATACCTTACGACTTCGGTATCCAAGCGGCTATCGCAATACAAACCCATAGAGGTTCGAACACAAGCACGCGCCAATGAATACCAAAGTCGTAAGGTATCGGATACTTGCGTCGCCTAGTGTACGATGGGACTTAGGCATCCATTGGATCGTGCCTGTGTACGAACCTCAATGTAAGTGTATTGCGATAATCGCCTGGATACTAAAGTCGTAAGGTTTTCGAGACTTGAGTCGCCTTGTGCACAAAGGGCAAACTTTTTCCAAAAGAATTCACTCGGATAACCAATCAAAAATTCAAAAGACGCCATATCACGAACACGAAAAGTAAACGCTACGTTTTTAAACGATTTTTTGATAAAATACGCAACTGTACACACAAAATTAATGCGATAATGTACAAATAGTATACACCTGTTAAAATTTATAAAATAAACAGTAACGTGCGTAACGATTCTTTCTTTCGTTTTTTATATGCAAACAAAAAAATTGCAAGCGTTACTAGCAAAAACATTTTATTTGACTGTCGTTTTAATATCAAGGAATTTTATATACCTATAAGCAAACCCGGCGAACTCCGTTTCGCCACCAGATGGTTTCGTTTTTTTCTTTGCTTTAAACCTCACGGAGCCCGAGACCTTTCCAACGAATGTGAAACCGTGGAAATCGGTTCGTGCGTTTTGGAATTATAGCGTCAGGAAGGAAAACCCGACTTATTTTTATATAGAAGATTATCATCTGCTTAGCGTTTTCACAATTATATTAGGGCTTCCAGACCAACCAAATGCAACTTCAGTACTTTACATGGAGCGACTGCCTATCGGACCTCCACAACCCAGTAACTGGGTAACACGATACAATCTTTTATTACGAGGTAAAATCATGAAATGAGTCCTCACGCCCTGGACAGAGCGAAAAGGACTGCCAGACTCGTACTGACAAATCCATTGTGTTCCTTCAATAGCCTTTTGCGTTCCAGGGTCAAAGTTACTTTAAAAGACAGTACCGTGACTCAGGCAGGCGTATCCATTGTTATTAGTTGCTACACCACCAACCTCATATTATAGCACATTCAAATAATCCTTCTAATATTATAAACGAGAAAGTTTGTGAGGATGTGTGTGTGTAGGTATGTTTGTTACTCTTTCACGCAAAAACCACTGAATGGAGTTGGCTAAAATTTGTTACACAGATAGTTCATAACCTGGATTAACGCATAGGATAGTAGTTTTATCCCGACTTTATTTTCCGTGGGATAATTTTCAAGTTGTAGCGGGTGAAGCCGCTGGCAACAGCTAGTATTTGATATAATGCGCACAGCTAAAGAGTGGAACTCACTACCTGTGTCTGTGTTCTCTAACGCATACAATCCGAATCTCTTGAAAGTTAGAATGGACGAGCTTCCTCTGATAAATCTTACTCCATTGTAGTCTTTGTCTTGGTCACATATGACATAGATTAGAAGCCAGTTCAAATAAAAAAAAATCTTTAATAAAATTTACTGATGAACCAATCAAAAGACGACATATCAATAACGTGAAAAGTAAACGTTACATAAATTCAAACGATTTTTTAATAAATAAAATACGCAACTGTACACACAAAATTAATGAAATATAATATTGTACAAATAGTATCCACCTGTTAAAATTTACAAAATAAATACCAATGTGCGTCAAGTTTTTTTTGTCTTATTAAATCATGGAATTTTAAATACCTACCTATATTATATTACTAGCTGTGTTCATTATTACGATTGTTGGGACAGAAGCTTTTTTCTCCATATTATGAAGAAATGGTCTTATAATTTATGACACTTATCCAGCGAAGACTGATTAGACGTCCCGTGTCTTAAACTAAAATAATTCAATCCTTTTTTTTACTTTGTAGGTAATATCATCTAAACAAAAACAACCACAAAAAAGGGTAAAATAACCAACAAAACTTTTCTTTCGGAAGTCGGTGATTTTTTTTTATTAATTTCATTGCTTTTTTGCCACCGACTTCCGAAAGAAAAGTTTTGTTGGTTATTTTACCCTTTTTTGTGGTTGTTTTTGAAGGCGGTTACATTTTTTAAAAAAAACTTTGAAATATATGAAAACTAGAAAATATATGAAAATGGTACTATGTGCCTATAAAATTTGAAGGTTGCCCTCGATTTCCCTGGGATCCCATCATCAGATCCTGACCTGATGACAATGGGACCAATTGGAAAGTATACCCTTTCAAACAAAAGAAAAAATTTCCAAATCGGTCCAGGCGTCTTCGAGAAATCGGGGAACACACATAAAAAAAAAAAAGATTCCGACGAATTGAGAACCTCCTCCTTTTTTTGAAGTCGGTTAATGAGTCCTCTCACCCAGGGAGGGACGGGATAGACTGTCAGAGTCTTACTGACTTAAATCCACGGTGTATCTCAATAACCCTTTACCCGCTATGTCAGTTTCGCTATCCTGGCAGGCCTTGGCCTTCTAAGGGTAGCCCCGTCAGACTATTGAAAGTTTATGTATCAATTCATGCGATAATTTCGCACCAAAACACAAGTAAAGCCGCGAGCAAAAGCTGGTAAACAATAAAATAAATTCCTTAACAAATAAGTCTTTTGTCATAACCAAAGAATGTCTTTAGCATGCAAAACAAAACACAATCGACCAAAAAAGTGCTTATGACTGACTATAGAATGGTCAACTAAACATTTCTGTAAACGAAAACCACCCTTATGGCTACAGAATAAGAGTTATTGCCAGGCTATGGATACGAGGTTGATTGTACGTTGGTCTCGTCCCTCATTGTATTATTTTCTAGAAGCAAACGTGATCGGAATACATGCATGTTGACAAGGAATTCTAAGAAAGGCGGTTACAATAAAATAGAGAGTATTGACTGGAGAATAAGGTATGGTACATACTCGTTCGGTTCGGCATTTTCGGTTCAGCTACAGCAGCACATCAGATTTAACAAAAAAAAAAAATGGAGAAAAAAAATGTACACAGTTTTTGACGTGGCCGGCTGCACGCACGAAAAAAGATGAAGTCATGCGGCGTTACCTCGTTCTGTAGCATTCCATAGCAACGGCGTGTCAATTGTTTGTTTATAGCAACGTAAGTGCAGTATTTTCTTTGTCACGTTCACCTATCGTCAGTAAACCGACTTTACAGACAACCGATTTTTTGACTTCGTAGTTTTGATTAAGTGGCTATGCCAACAAAGCATTATTTAGACACTTTTATTAACTTTGACTCGACTGATCAGCATCTTGCTTTTAGAATCACCGCTGAATCGTGTAGGTAGTAGGTACGGTTCTTCTAGTCACAATTTTCTCTAATATTGACAGTGATTAAATGTGAGAATAAGATAAAAAAGTGTCAAACTGGATAAGTTTGACACTTATTTTATCTCTCACTTATTTACTCATGTTCACAGTAAGTCAAAGTCAAAAGTAATAAAACTAAAAAAAATCTCTGTCAGGCCCAATAGTGACCAATGCTCTAAAACCATTGCCTGTAAGGAGGCCAGGAAATTGTGTTTGGCTGTGGTATGGCGCCCGTCTCTATCAAAATGCCGACCCGAACGAAATGTGCACTCCCCTTAGGCTGACCGCAGACTTGAGTCAAAACAGTTTTAAGACAGATTAGTGCTTTACTAAAACCATGAAGGTGCGCACACTTAAAACAAAACGTCTCATAGACAATATTGTCTAAAAGACACAAGAACTGCACACCGACAAGTCTGACTAACGATTGTCGGCTTCCCTTTTGCATGTACGCGGGCGCGCACATCAACGACAAAACAGTCTAACGACGTAACTCCTCTCTATAGTCTCGTCCAGGGTCCTCTCGTTCAATAAGTTTGCATTTTGTTCTGAGCTATAGTTCCGTATCCAGACTTGATGGCATGACTGTCTCAATTTCATATTCATATATACTGAAATATAAATAAAAAATTAAAGAAATACTGTTCGAAGATCTATAAAATGTTAACTATTAAAATTTGTTAAAAAGAAAATCAAAATGATGACAATATTGTATAAAAATTTCTATGACAACACCGACCCTTAGTAAAAATTAAATGTTCCAACCAGGCCGCGAAAGTCAATTTTTTTTACGTTTTTTGCAATTTGCAGGCCAGTGACATGTTGTAACTTTATCAAAATATGAATTGCGGAAATAACAAGTATAATTTTAAATATAAAAATTATCAAAAAATTTCGCTCCATCAGCTCTGACAAAGAAAAGGTGCATCATGTTAAAATCTCCGAAATCTAACTACGATGCACCTTTTCTATGTGACAGCTGATGGAGCGAATTTAAGATCCGATAGTAATGGTCCATTTTGATACTGAGAAAGAATTGAACGATGTGTGCCGCGTCGTCGTAGTAGACAAAACAGTTTTGTTTTAGGTGAGCGGCGTGTCGTAGACAAAACAGTTTTGTTTATGTTTTAAGGCAGACTTGTCTGTGTGAGACAAAACTGTCTAAAAACAGTTGTGACTCAAGTCTGCGCAGGGGCTGTAGTCTCGACATACATAGCGATTGTTTAGCGTCAAAAATCGGTCGCTAAGTCCTAACGATCCGATCGTATCAATTTTTGGTAGTCTCTACTGCAAAACTAGCGAGTGTCATCGTTAACTTTGTGAACATTTTTGACAGCCCGCTAAGTGACAGTTACAATCGATACGGCGGGCGGTAGTCTCGACATACATAGCGATCGATGTATCGACTGTAACGATTTTTGGTAGTCTCTACTGCCAAAATTAACGAGTGTCATCGCAAACTTTGCGAGGATTATCGGTAAGATAACGATTTATCGCAAAGTCATGTCAATTTCTTTGCGACCGTTTTTGACAGCACGCTAAATGGTAGCTACGATCGCTACCATAGCTTTATTGTGTTCTGACATTACAAAAATATTGAATCAATAGTATTTAAATAATAATGGCTGTAGAATCTTCAGCGCTGTACTTAGTTGTGCTCGAGAACAGACGCGATGTGCTAATGCGGGGTCGGAAAATACCACGAACCAGCGAGAAATCGAAAATCCCTTTGATTTGGAGGATGGACAATTTCTTTACTTCCATGGAATATCAAACGCCTGTTTCACGGGCTCCTTAGTGAATTAACTGATGTGCAGTGCTCCATAATATACTTAGATTACAGGGACTAAGGATTTAACAAGAACACCACATACGTGAAGCATGCAAGCTGTAAGTTGACCTTCCGTTCTTTAAGATCTAAAATATGATTTAAAAAAAAGATGTACCTTTTTACATAATTATTTAATATATTACAGGAGTTTGACCCTAATCTTAATATTTTAAATATTAATTCTCGATGGCCAGGAGCGAGCTAACATGTGGGAAAATTGACTATTTGCTCAACAATGAAGCGGCAGTTGCTTGAAAAGTAATAATAAATGAGCATAACAATCTGTTTGGAAGAGCTTGCCCATTAGATTTCCCAAATTTCTTTATAAGCTGCTGCTCAGCCAGGAACTTCATGGAATAAAATAATATGCTTCGGTGTGCTAAAAGTTGTATGTATTTGTTAATCCCACCAACGCCAACTGATATACGAACCGTAACTATATTGCTGGCTTATCCAGAAACCAGAGTCCACCACATGTGTCGGTGGACAATGGTAAAGTCCATGATGACGAGTAATTTTTCAACTGATTTGTTTTGTAATTTTACTATAATTTAATAGATACGTGTACCTACCTAACACTATTTTGTGAATATTCATGAAACGTTTTGTTATGCAGGCTCTGGACTCGGAGTTGATGAAGAGCGCATTAGAAGAAGACTCATTAATACTAGTTCCCCATAATTATGTAGAAATTTCATTTAATATACCTACTCCTCTGTGTTCTCTGATCAAATAAAAACATGGAAAATCATTTATTATTTTTATTTACACAATAATTGTGATAGATTATTAGCAATCGCGTCAGCTATTTTGCTTGCAGCCGGCGCAAATAGCAGCGACGCCGACGGCTTGTACGTTGGTTGCCTCAGACTGCAATTCGGCAGCGTTCGCTTGCGCCAAAAGTCCATCAATTTAAGCAGATGTTACACGTGGCGTACGTTTACAACACCTGAAACATAAAAATATTCATTAAACACAAAATCTCAGGCAAAGAAAGAACTCAAACAAAGAACTCCGTCTATGAATGAACTTAAAAGATAAAGGTATATACTGCTAGTACCTAAAGTAATACATATAGTAATGGAAGGAGGCCCGTAAGCTAGAATTGCATAAGGCATCAAGTAGTCTTAATCCGGAACTGCACAGAATACTTCGGATGTGGAATTAAAGTATTCAATTTAGTACCAAAAGTAGGAATAAAAAATTGTCGTTGTAGGTTGTAGGTACTAACCTGCCGCTCATGCTGCTTCCTCACGGCGGGCCTGCGCCTATACCCGCCTGTATCGCCGTACATGGAAATACCGTTTTATTTACGTTATTTTAAATTTTCGAAACTTTGTTTTTGTACAAACAAACATGACATTGACAGTTTGCCTGTTTGAGGGTAGTTCTTCGAAATTTGATTCTTTGACTGATTCATATGGTCAAATTTTAATTTCACTTTCAGCTCAGTAACACATGTTCATATTAAAATAGATATTCCAAATAACATTTATTTGTTTGAGGGACTTCTTTTTACAAAGTAGTTTTTAAGATATCGACGTTTAAAAATTTTGTGCCCAGATGAATCAGATTTTTTTACAGATGTAAATAAAAATGGGCTTTGTAATAAGAAAATAATCATAATATTATAACAACAATATTATTTTATTATAAAACAATTAATTTATTAACAGTGATCATATTATCAAGGAAAAAATCTGGTCAATTCAACAATAAAATTCTTGTTTTTAAACTAACAATTACAGAAATAAATACTTACAGAAAAGCGAGAATTTTGTTTTAAATAGGTACTAGATAGTTATTTTAATGATACGTTATAATATTCTCTCTGTTTACTTTTGTTTTTCTCTCTATTTTTTCAAATATAATTCTTTCATTTCTAATTTCCAAGCAGCATACTTGCCTGGAACTTTTCTTATTTTCCATCTTAGAAGGATGAAAAATTCGTACGTTCTGTGAGTCTCTTTTTCTCATAAATATATTTTGTTCCATCTTTTCTACTATTGATAGTGGCATTGTTGTAAAAAACAATATAAAATAAAATAGATAGAGTTTGACTTATTAATGAATAAAAACCGAAGAATAATGTCAAAATTATGTCACACACCCTCTACTGACATGAAAAAGTAAAATGACGTAACAAAAGTGCTCCTTTCTGGCTGGAAAAGAAGAAAACTAATTTATTTTCAGATTCATAAGGTTTTTGAACATATAAATCAGGCACAGATGAATCATGATTTTGCCTAAAATCATGCTTAACTCATCATTCATGCACACTTCAGTATTATCATTTTTCTACACGAATCTGTAACCCAAAAGTATCACACGAAACTCAGATTAAAGTCTTAAAACAGCAAAATAAAATTAATAAATTAGGCATTGTAATCAGCAAGGTACCTAAACCAAGCACAGATGAATCAGACATTTACCTGTGTTTCACCAGGTTCTAAGCCAACCAGCCTCATGTCCGCCTTCTAGCACGTCCGTTGTACGACAGGTTTTCCCCCACGTGAGATCCCAGACTCTCATAATTATTCCTCGACCAAGTACAGTCAAGCGAAGCTTACTCCACATGAATCAGTATTGTACGCCGGACACTTCTTAATTACTTAATTAACATTACACTAACGTAGTTATATCTAATATGTATTTTTTTTGTAAGAGGTCAATTAATTACCTTTCGATATAACTATAATTTATATTGATGAATCAAAAGGAAAATGCGACATCGATCATTTTGTTCCGGAAAATGGGAAACGGACGCCCTATATGAATCAGGAGAACAGACTTCAAAATTTTTTATTTTGTATCTAGATAGCTATTATTAAAAAAATAGAATTTGTCCCAGGTAGAGCTAAAGCTAAACTGTACAGAAAAAAATATTACATGCCGTTTTGTTAGTTGGTTACAGAAATATACCCACAGACATCGAAAATTTTGTCTCTGAAGAACTACCCTTGACATGTTGAACGTCTAGGTGTTGCAAGGAAGCAAACCAATGAGTTCTTTGTTATGAGTATTCTTAAAAACGGTATGCGATACTTACACATTTCGATGAAATTAATTGTTAACTTAATAAGGTTTACCTTTTTTCTGCACAACTTTCAAAGATAATTATTTTTTGAGAATATCTTATCTATAAATTTTCCCTAAAATAAAAAGTTTTTTTGCGACTGCCAATGTTTTACCGCACAAATGGCAGAAAAACCTAGAAGCCATGCCAAAAATACTATTAATTTACCGTACTATGAATAAAATTTTCGTAAACTTAGCGAAATCGCAAAGTCATCATAATTACCGACTTTCCTCGCTATCTCGGATGTAGAGACTTGCATTTATTGTGACAGTCGTTACTGCATGCGATTTTTATCGTTAATATTTAGTAATCGTTACATAGAACCGCCATGTTTGTTGAGACTGCGGGCCATTGCTTTATTTATTTGTTTATTTTACATTACTAATATTTAGAAAGGGACTTAGTTATGCGCGAGAACAGACGCAATGTGTTATTACGGCGGTAAGCAGCACGAAACCAGCGAGAAAACGTAATTCTCTTGGATCTGGAGGATGGCCTATTTCTTATTATAAATAAAATATCAAAGGACATGTTTCACGAGCTCCTTAGTGAACATGACAATCTGCCTAGAAGAGGTTGCGCATTAGACTTCTAGGTGATGATGGATATCCTCTAGAACCGTGATTGAATGACTCCCTTAACATCGACGCCCTGGCACACCGGAGTATAAATATATCAAAACACACTGTTTAGCTGCTGCACTGCTGCCGGGAACATCAGCCGTATTCGTTGTATTTAATCCTCGTATACAGTCCAGAAGATGAGGATTAAATATACAACGTGTATGCGCAAAACCTCTCGTGGGGTAACTCAGCCCATGTTACTGAACATTGCTTGTTCTAAGACAATGTTTTTCACACTGATGGGTTTGATTAATTTCTCATTTTGTATGAAAAACATTTATTTTTTTGCTAATTTCCTAGTCTTGTCTTAGTCTTATAGGAAAGAGCGCATAAAAAGAAGATTCGTTAATACTAGTTTTACATAATTAATTAATTTCATTTTATTTACTCTATTTTGAAATAAAAAACCAAGTAATATCATTTATTATTTTTATTTACACAATTAGCAATCGCAGCTATTTTTCTTGCAACCTGCCCATTCTTGCTATTAAGCGGCGACGGACGCCTCGGCTTGTACCTGGGTTGCCTTAGCCTATATAGGTATTGGCTTGCACCAAAAGTGCATACATTTGAGCAGATGTAACACGTGGCGTACATTTACACCTGAAACATTAAAATATGAATCATATAAACACAAATTAAGCCTTTAGGTCATCACGTCTCAGGGGGCACCATAAATAGGTCCGAAAATGTATTTGCTGGTACACGAAAGATTGCTTGAAATTGACTGGTAGACGATGAATGAACATAAAAGATAAACATAAATATCCCAAGGTTAGTGTAGAAAACATTAGTGTACCTAAATATACCCCTACCGGCCCGTGGACTTACATGACTTAGGTAGGGCATCAATATAATATAAAATCAGTGTTAATCGGACACTGCACAGAATACTTCGGATGTATACAAAGTATTCAATTTAGAACAAAAAATACGGATTGAAATAGTCGTTGTAGGTTGTATAATTACCTGACGCTCACGCTGCTGGGACACGGCGGGACTGCGCCTGTGTCGCTGGCCATGGAAACACAGTTTTATTTCCGTTATTTTAAATATAATATGATGTGCGAAACACGAAACAATGTTTTTGCACAAATTAACTTAACAATGACAGTTTGCCTGTTTGACGTGATGAACGTCTAGGTTTTGCAAGGAAGCAAACTAATAAGTTCTTGGTAGAATATTCTTTAAAAACGGCATACGAATCTCACAGATATTGATCAAATAAAGTGTTAACATCACAAGGTTTACTTTTTTCTGCACAACTTTCTAAAGTAAATATATTTTTGAGAATATCTTTTCTATCAATTTTCCTTACAAATAAATGTTTTTTTCAACTGCCAATATTTTACAGCATTAGGCCTCTTGTACACAGTACAGTCATGAACAATAACATGTGTACACTTAACAAAATTGAAACGCAATTAACTCGTGAAATACTGGTTTCCGCTTTGAAATAAGACATAAATTTCGTTATAGTATGTGTGAGCGAATCTCTCACCATTTATTCTTATTATTGGGTACGCTAGGTATGCTGCACAATTATTTTAAATCAAACGCATATTTTTCCCGACATCTTTTTTATTGAGTTTTTATAACTGACTTGACACTTTTCAAAAATAGTGTAAAGCCTAGGATACACATTCGTTCCAGAACAGTATGGATTCCAAAATAGAAGTCTAACGAAAAGGCAAAAGTTTTATCAATGTAGCACAAAATCGCTTTTGAATACTGCATAGTGTTTACATACTATTGCTCGTGACAGTCGTGACCGTACGTTTTTCGGCCATGAAAATCTACGATTAATTCGCCGTGTATGGCGCCGGCATGGTCATCAGTGTTGTATGGAACACAATGGGAGCTTGTAGACCGTGCCTATACGGTGTAATAACCAATGAGTAATAACCGTATATCTTCACGGCTGAAAAACGTACCGTGTACATGTATAATCTCCCATTGTGTTCCATACAACACTGATGACCGTGCCTGCACACGGCGAATTAACCGTAGATTTTCACGGCTAAAAAATGTACTGTGTACACACGGCTACGCAACGACGATATAATACTAGACTAGTAATAACAGGCGACCGATGTCTGCCAACACATTAGGCAAAAAAGTCTTATATTCGTCTCATTTCGACCAATCCCGTGAGCCGTAAACATACGTTGAGACAGAACAGACCTTGAGTTAGCCAATCACAACGCAGTACCCCGTCCCTCTCGCATACGTAGTACCTCAGCGAGTTGGCAGAATAATTTTCGTTCCTTAGATCGTGCATGCGGAGTCTAGTATTATATCGTCGTTGCGGCTACGCATCAAGCTATACAAAACCAATTAATTGTGGTCTCGCTTGTATGGTCTTTCCGTATATTTAACGATCAACTTATACTGGTTTTGTATAGCTTGATGAACAAGAGGCATTAGTGCACATACATACCTGCATAAGGCCTCTCTCTTGTACATGTCACGGTTTTTCAACCGTACGGCGTGTTGGCCGTACGGTTGAAAAAACGTGAGAGCTTGTACATGACACGGCAAAACCAAAAAGACATCGGCCAAGTGCGGCTCAGTGGCGTTTTATTTGGAGGTGTGCTGGACACGCATGAATTTTCATACGAAGGAGAAGATTATAACGTTGCTTATTACATAATATTATAGGAAAGGCTTTGGATGGATCCGATTTTAGAAAAAGCTTCTAAAAAGGGAGGAATACGGCGCATTTCATACACTTTTCAATCATATTTAAGCCGCATATTTTGTTATCATCGATAGCCTTATCCCATATTATAGGCCTTTCTTGAATCAATGTAATTAAGATTTCTTGATTTATTCTCATTTTATAACAAAATCGGGAATCAGCGTATGTAAACCGTCACGAAACCGTGCGTAGATCCAGCTCCGTCTACTACATACTCCCATAGACTGCCATACAACACTGTTGAAAATCACGCCGTGCGTAGACGCGGCAAGCCGAGGGGCAGACACGGCGCATATTGCGGCGGCGCCGTGCCGTGGCTCTGCCGTGCACGTCTCCAAGCTCCCATTGCGTTCCATACAACACTGATGACCGTGCCTACACACGGCCGAAAACCGTACTGTGTACAAGAGGCCTTGTGGCACAAAAGCCTAGAATCCATGTCAAAAACATGATTAGTTTACCATACTATGAATACGATTTTCGTAAGCATAGTGACAGTCGCAAAGTCAAAATAATTAGCGACTTAGGGTGCTTGTACACGGCGCATGTAACCCGCGCAAGTAAAAGAGCGGGTTTGCGGTTTACCCGCGCGAGTAACATGCCCAAGCTACTTGATCAAGTTACCCGCGGGGTGCTTGTACACGGCGCATGTAACTCGAGCAAGTAAAGGAGCGGGTCTGCTGTTTATCCGCGCGAGTAACATGCGCAAGCTACTTGATCAAGCTACCCGCGGGGTGCGTTCACACGGCGCATGTAGCTTGAGCATGTTGAGGCACTTACGCGGATTACATGCGCCGTGTATAAGCACCCTTATCTCGCTATCTCGGATGCTAGAATTTGACAGTCGTTACGGCATGCGAATTTTTTCGCTAATATTTAGCGTTTGCGTCGTATCGATTGAATCGCTATCTATGTCGAGACTGCAGGCCCAGGCCCTTAATGAGATGTTGTCAATAAAACGTTCCTATAGACTGGAGTGTATAATCAAATGGCTGTTTGTCACTTTCTCCAAAGGAAATTATAAATTTTGATGTGTTTGTTGTTTTGTTTCTTAGACTCAGGTCATGTTTTGGAAGCCAGGAAAAGTTTACCGTCATCTTAACATTAAGGTATTTGATTTCCGATATTTTTCTCTATTTTTCTCTATTTCCGATATATTTCCGATCTTCCGGGTTAAGCCACGCTTGCCGAGGTAAGTCTGTAGATGGGTGACCATCTGTCATATCGAATTTCCTCCGTGCCTCGGAAAGCACGTAAAGCCGGTAGTCTCGACTGTCATTTTAGATCTTTGACAGTCGTTACAACAGTAAGGTCTGACAACCAGCCTTAATATGGGGTATCGTATTTCCCAGTCATTGGGTTGTGGAGGTCTGATAGGCAGTCGCTCCATGTAAAATAATGATATTCAGCTGCATCTGGTTTGACTGGAAGCCGACCCCAATATAGTTGGGAAAAGGCAGACAGATGATGATGTATCGTCAACAACTCGTAATAAGGCATGCCCTTTCTAGCCACGGTACGATAGATACATAATATCTATCTACATACCCTATTATTGTAATCGACATATTGTTGGAAAGACTTAAATCTCTAGGTTAACATTTGTTTATCTGGATCAAGTTATTATTTATTTTATATTATTTATTCATGGTTAGGATCATTACCATTATTTCTATAGTGAAAACAAAACTCGATCATATTATTCATTAGCATTACCATTCTCAAAAAAAAAAAATGACACAAATGTTTTTTTTTCCATGGAAAATAACAGCCAACGCAGAGTTGATCTATGAGAAAAATATCTAAATATAGAAATTATTTATATTTCTATCTCCTGAGGTCAGTAGCACACATTCTTCTATAACTTGTGTCTTTTATAATTAACATAAAATCTCACTTGTAACCGAAAAAGGGTAGACAGAAATACTCTTTTGTGATAATAATAATACGTGCCCATTGCCCATAGTCAAAACGGCCAATGGCCATGATTGCCGAGAGCTTCGTGTACCAGCAGTGATGCATACCTACCTAGAAACTAGTGGCCTAGTTACTTGCAGGTGAATTCGCCGACAACACCCAGTCTTCTAAGCGTGTCGATGGCAAATTATTTCATATATTTTGTTTCATATATCTATTTTGTTTGGTTCAAAATTCAGCTACCCGAATCCCGCTCACTGATGCAGTCATAAGGTCGTCAAGTGACAGGTGACAGGACTTGTGGTGCAGGAGAGATGGTGAGCCATTGGCCACGATGGCAAATAAACACCTAGTCATCATCATCATCAGCCGCGGACGTCCACTGCTGAACATAGACCCCCCTTAGACCGCCACGCCGAACGACAATTCGCCACTTGCATCCATCGGCTACCCGTGATCCTCACTATGTCGTCGGTCCACCTAGTGGGAGGCTTGCCTACGCTGCGTTTTCCGGTCCGTGGTCGCCACTCGAGAACTTTGAACAAACACCTAGTACTCGTAATTGAATAAAATAAACAAATAACTGTTTATTTGTACTTCAAATTCTAAATAACCTTTGAAACAATGCAACCGGTGATATATTCCCAGCAGTCAACAATTTGATTAATGTAAATATTTACATGCAACAGTATAAATGCTTGCCTCAACACTACGTCACAATGTATTATTTTACGAGCTTATCGCTTTGTTGCCACTTGGGTAAGCAGAGTTGTTCTTAAGAAATTAATGTTATGTTATGGCTCGACAAGTTCAAGGAATTCAAATGGATAAAAATAATGTAAGATTATGTTTGTAACCCCTGAAGGTCTGGGCAGAGATGCACCTTACCTGTAACAATGCCTTGGATTAATTGTCGCATGTAATATTGCAACTTTCTTTCGTTTTTTGTGAAAACGTGGCTACCCTCTGATGTCAGAGTTATTAAGCCGGGTCTGGGAACACCACAAACCTCTGACACAGCTTTGGACATGTTATACAGAATGTATTTTCCAAGTCGGTCTAGATGTCCGAGACTATGAGGAAAATCGAAAAATATTGAAACACTAATATTGGACACCCGCGCCGGTTTTGACTGCATTATTGGATTTTTGAAAAATCAATGTTCCGGCCCAAAAATCGAACCCTTTGATTTTGGAAAAAAAACACTTTTCCTGTGTTTACCTGAAACACAAATCAGGCAGAACACAGCAGAACACTATATCACGTAGAAAGTTGTGCCTCGCTTGTAATTTTTTGGAACGAAGTTCCTTATCGCGCGTTGTGAAAGGGGGCTAGACGGAAAAAATTCTTACGAAAAGTTGGCACGACGCTTTTTTGCCTCGCCCCGCACCTCGCGCCTGCACCCCGCGCCCCGTACCCTTCATTCAACCCCCGTTCCTCGTGATTGTTGTCGTATTGCGGCGTGCACATGTTTCTCTGTCTCTCTCTCTCTCTAATAGAAAGCAAGCCAGATATTTTCGTTTCGTCTTTTTATTTCGCATTGAACAGTGTGGTGTTGCGACGATTATTTTTGTTAACTTCGTTCCATCCGGGTGTCCCTTGACACCTCTCACGTTTGTTTTTTTATTTTGACTTAGTTCTGGAATTTATTTATTTATATCCGAACTCTGGGTTTTATTGAAAAAATCCTGATAAGCAAACCTAGCATGTGTCAAGTATCAAAACCCGGAGTAAACATGTTTTTTATCGAGTTCAAATATGCAGAGAGAAGAGACGACGTACCGTACTCGTAGTACTCTTTATTTAGCTAATCCAGATCGTTTGCCCAGCACTTCAGAAAGTGAAGGGTGGCGTAGCTTTCCGGGTTCAAGGAATTGATAAAAACAAATGACGCAGTAGTAGGATAATGATACTTGGTTCAGCATAAAAGGGAATTCCTAAAGGTGCATTTCACATAAGTAAAGAAATTCCCTAGGCCCGCCCGTATTTGTCAAATGAGTACTGTCAACATCTTTGGAGAATGTTGTTCCCACTGTTGAGACACAGGATACCTCATTGTGGAATTGGACTAGGGTCATGAGCAAGTCCATTTAATTATAAATTAAAAATTAAAAACACAATGGGTGTATGTATGTTTTTATTTCTATTTATTTTTATATGTGTATCAATTATAATTTTTGTTATCTTTAAAATAATTTATTATTTCTCAAATTGTCAATTGTCATTGTTGTGTGTGTCAGTGTCGTTGTTATGGGTACATGCCTGAAATAAAATACTATTTATTTATTTATAAATCTTAACTCAAATGGTTCTCTAATAAACTATGCAGTTACCAACGTCAATCAGTTTCTTATGTCGTGTTTACTTTAACAGTTCAACAATTACTATTTACTATTTTATAAAGGCAATGTTGAGAGGAACACAAAACAAGTTTATTATAATCAAGCCTTTAGAAAGTAGTTGTTAAATGACATACACAGTTGATAATAGTATTGTGTGTATTGAATATAGATTTTACAATAACATTAACATGTTTACATGAAATCCTTATTCATCTTCTATAACAATTATCCATAGAATAAATATAACAAAAGAATAACCAGTTTAAAGAATCTCTGTTATATTAATTGTTCGTCTGTTGAAGTATTAAAAAAATAACACCTATAATATAAGTATATAATATGTATATATATTATTATATTATCAATGTAGGTATATTGACAAAGATAAAACGTTTCCAAATTTGGTGTTAGTAACGTCATAAAACCTGTAAAATTATGACGGGATTTTTAGACAGGTGAAATTGGCACAGACGATGTATTTTCGTTGTTGTTACAGCTAAAACAGAAATAAATCGTCCGTGAAAATTTAAATTTAAAATAAAATAAATATTTAAGGAGAGTCTCATATAACAAACGTTTTTTAACCGACTTCAAAAAAAGGAGGAGGTTCTCAATTCGGTCGGTATGTTTTTTTAATTTTTATGTATGTACATCGATTACTCCGAGGTTTCTAGTCCGATTAGTGTCATTCTTTTTTTGTTCGATGCAGTACTTTGCAGTGTGGTCCCATAAAAATTTCATCCAATTTGATTCAGTACTTTTATTGATTTCGGCTACTTGGAAGACATTACTTTTTGCGTGTTTGTTACGCCATTACTCCGCCAATTGTGGACCGATTTTCAAAATTCTTTTTTTGTTGTACTAGGGATCGTTTACCTCAGGAAATACTGCAACTTTCATCAAATCTGTTCAGCAGTTTTAGTCAGTTTTAGATAGGGAATTTTATTAGCATGTGTACATGAGCGATGCTAATACCGGTGCCACGGATTACAAATTCTAGTGCACTTGTAAGGAAATGATGTATTTGACAAGAATTTGGGTTGAATATTTAAACTAAAAAGAGTAAAATTAAAAAAAAAAAAATTAACCGACTTCAAAAACAACCAAAAAAGTGGTGGCTTTATTTTTTTATTTCGTTGTCTTTTTGCCACCGACTTCCGAAATAAAACTTATTTGTAGGTTATTTTACCCTTTTTTGTGGTTGTTTTTAAAGTCGGTTAATTTTTTTTTAAAAAGTTTTTTATATGTAATTATTTTTAACTTTCTGACCTAGAGCGACAAGCACTTGCCGGTTTAAAAAAGAAAACTCTTTTTCACCAACATTAGCCGTGGTGCCACAAAAACTTTTAAACGACTGTTGAACACCTGTCTAAAAAAATGTCAGATTGTGACGTTGAAATAAGGTCCGTTTTGAAGTCACACTTTATTTAGACATTTGTTCAACAGATGTTTTTTTGTAGTAAGGCTGTAAAAGTCACCAATCTAGACATATCTTTGTACAATACTACACCATCTCCCAGACTACAACAAGGTTAAATAAATTGCTATAGTGAGTCCGGAAATCGGTCTAGTAGAGCTGCACTCATCGATTACCTTACATTACTCATTCGGTGAGTCATTGGATTGAGTGCATCTCTTGAACTAGAAGATTTATGGATTACTAGCTAATGCCAGCGGCTTCACCCGCTTCAATTCCAAAAAAAAACTTGAGAGGTGTCAAGGGACACCCGGATGGAACGAAGTTACTGTTTACACTCAACAAAAATAATCATCGCGACTCCACTCCACTCCACTCCACTACACTCCACTCCACTCTTTGAGCTCTAGCACCCTCTCGCAGCGCGCGATATGGAACTTCGTTCCAAAAAGTGTCGTGACAACTTGTCGTAAGAATTTTTTCCGTCTAGCCCCCTTTCACAGCGCGGGATAAGGAACTTCGTTCCAATTACAGGAACATAAAATCGAGATTAAAACTATCCTACGTGTTGATCCAGGTTTTGAACTACCTGTCCATCAAATTGCATCAAAATCCGTTCAGTCGTTTAGACGTGAAAGAGCCACAAACACAAATCATTTGTCTAGCCTTGTCCCAACTATATTGAAATCGGTTTCCAGTCGAACCAGATGCAGCTGAATATCAGTACTTTACATGGAGCGACTGCCTGTTAGACCTCCACAAACCAGTAATTGGATAATACGATATACCTCATGTTAATACTGGTTGTCAGACTTTAGAGCTTCTGACTAACAGAAACGACTGTCGAAGATTTACAAATGACAGCCGGGACCAACGGCTTTACGTGCTTTACGAGACACGAAGGAAACTCGCTCTGACAGATGGTCACCCTTACACAGACTAACATCGGTAAGCGTGACTTAACCTGGAAGATCGGCCTGTGCGGCTGTAATAATTATTTAGCTACAAACATACGCACGTTCATAATTATATTTAATAACTATCCATTCCTACAAACTTTCACATTTATAAGAAGTTAGTTAATGACGACCGTGAGCGACCTAGACAGTATATTTTAGTAACGTCTGGTTTCCATCAGAATCAATACGTAAGTATTCTACTTTAGATAAAAAACCGACTGCATAAAAAATAAATGTAAACAAAATTGTGTTCACGATCCACCTTGGCCTCGTAAAAATGCAGTTTTAAAAATAAAACACAGCATTTGACTCAAGAGTAATGTAGCTTTTTACTGGTGAAAGAATTTTCAAAATCTGTTCAATAGTTTTAGATATTACTTCCTACAAACAGATTCACAAACAACACTCCTCCTTCCGTGCCTCGGAAAGCACGTAAAGCCGTTGATCCCGACTGTCATTTGTAGATCTTTGACAGTCGTTACTGTAAAGTCAGAAGCTCTAGTCTGTCAACCAGTCTTACCATGGAGTATATCCAGTTACTAAATTAATCGAGCCCATCTATATGAAAAATCTTTTGTTTTTTGAGAATTTCCAAAAGTCTAAGAAAAAAAAATTGTTCCTTATAATGGGCTGAGTTAAGTTACCCCACGAGAGGTTTTGCGCATTTGGTGTTACAAGTTGTATAAGAAATTAAAACACCTAGATTTTTTTCTATTTGAACTGATTAACGCATTACATAAACTAAGTAAGTAACTTACATAAAACAGATAATAATATAAGTGACAAAACGCATACTTGCATTACAAACGTGATAGTATTGAAAACAAACAAGTGCTTATGTAAACAATTATCTTTGTACGCACATGTTTATTATGTGGTTTATTAATAAACATTTGTTGTGCTATGTGACTGGGCGATGTTTCTGATAGATAGAGTAAATGCGATTGTCATAACATTAGGAAAAAAAAAAACTTTTTGGAAAAATGGAACCGACTTCAAAAATAAACAAAAAAAGCGGAAGATAATTACTTTTCTTTCGGAAATCGGTGTCTTTGTTTTTTTTTCGACTTTTGACACCGACTATAATCTCTCATTTGGTCCCATATTTTCTTTTTTTTCGTTGTGTACTAATCGATGTTATTATCGAACTACGGATAAAATATGTAACAAAACAAAAGACAAAAACCTTTTTCAAAAAAAGTTGATGGAATAAATTAATTAAAAAAAAACGAAATCACCGACTTCCAATAGATAAGTAATTTTACAGTTTTTGTAGTGGTTTTTGAAGACGGTTGGTTTTTTTTTAGTTTTTATTAAGTAGCGTGGTATGCAGTCGCAGTTTACGCAAACTTTGAGAGTTTGGTTTACAAAAGAAAAAAACAACATTATAATTATTTCAATCTAAACTCCCTATCTCCCCTACTACATTACGGAAGCATAAAATTTTCCTAATAACCCTTTTGATAACGTGTGTCGGTATTACCCAACGACCTACATAACTTGATACCTGCAATTCGGTACATTTACGATTTTCTTATCATCGTTTCCGTACATTAATGTAATTTGAAGGGTCAAGAGAAACTGGTTCGGTGAGTCCTACCGAACGTTTGATAAAGTTTTACAAAGTTATTTTATGCACGGGAAAATGGAAAATTAAACTTTGTTGATAAAAGAATAAGGATTGTTTTGGTGGTAAATGTAAGTTGGTGGTTTAAATTCGTTGTTTTTATTGCAAATAATTGAGTCATTAGGCACAGTTGGATCGAATGCAGTATGCCAAGGTTGTTAAAATATTTGTTTTAAGCTTATTTTGTTAAACTACAGAAGCTGACTGATACATTGTGTAAATATTTTTACGGATAACGTATTGGGAATCAATATTTTATTGAAAGAAAAATATTAGTTTTCAGTCGACATTGAAAATTTCCTCTTTGTTTAAAGTCGTACTTATAATTGGCTGTTTGTAATGCTTGCTTTTAAAAAATATGTTAGAATACTTTGTTGTGAGATTGCTTAAACAATGCATAGATATTTTGAGACAAACCCAGCACACTATTCCCAAACCACTGCAACTCCTGTGCACTAAAATCAACAGTGGCAACCACCAGAAAAGCGCCGAGACAATGAAGCTTGACGTGTCCCGGAGAATGAATTTACCTGTCTTGGATCCTGCAACGAAATGAATCAGAAAAGAATAGTGAAGGAGTAGGAAAAATGTGTTTCCACTTCCCTCCATGCAAGCAAGAGACAGAACAAAACAAGGCCAATAGGCACAAAGGGACATTACAACTGGGAGAGGCCCAGTTGCCATAGGTAAAAATGACTACTAATATTAATAGGTCCTAAATTACGAACAATCTCATAGACTAGCCTCTGCCCGCGGTTTCACCCGCGTCATTTTAGGCGTTTGGCCTTATGATTCCATCCTCATCAGTTCCCTCGAGAAACCATTTGAACACTATTGAAGAAAGGAACGTTTATTTTCCATATTTTTCACATTACCATGCTTAAAACATTAAAAACATTTCTACGTTCTGTCATTTTGTCTATTCTTCCGTCGACAAAACCCCTTTCTACGGCGCCATGCTACGCCTGCCTAGTGGAAGGACACATTTGGTGATTTTACCACGTAAAAAGGTGTCATCGAAAAATCGGGGAAAATTCGACGAATTGAGAACCTCCACCTTTTATTGATGTCATTTAAAAAATATAATAGTCCTACTGCAAGTAACAATACAGTGACAATTACATCAACACATTTACAGTAACACAGTGTAACAATTATAAAATGCTTTATCAATTACGATAGAGCTCTGTTATGAAACATAGATAGGACACGCGAAGGAAACATTAATTTGTGCTACTGTTCGGTGTTAATTGTTCGTTGATTCTGTAATAAAATGATGAATCCAGTGATAACTAGTTTTTACCGAACCCTAAGGTTCCGTATCCAGAGCGCATGCGGACGGCGAGTAATAGTCGACTCGGTGTCCGATCATGGGCCATTTTCGGCACCGCATTGTGTTCCATAGAGCTGTCGGCAAAATGACGAGGCCTCCTTTAGAGGGCCAAAGCCTGCCAGGGTCGCGGGACTACCTCATACGTCAGGTAACCGTTACCCTAGAACGTAAAGGGCTGTTGAAGTGTTGAAGGGTCACCGGGGATTTTAGTCAGTACAACTCTGACAGTCCCATCCCGTCCTGTCTTGTGTGGGAGGACTCATTTGAAAAAGACGTTGGTCCCGGATGTCAACTGTGGATCTTTTATAGTTGTTACTTACCATAGCGTGTTACCCAGTTACTGGGTTGTGGACGCCCGACAGGTAGTCGCGCCGTGACATTCTTTTTTCAGTTGCGGGATAGAAGGGGCGGTTTCAAAAAATATTTTTTCGCATTTCTGGCCATGCACGCTTTTCAATAATACTTATTTAATTACCTATCTTAAAAAATAACGTTCACCACATCAGCCTATAATGTTCCCACAGCTGGGACACAGGCCTCCTCTCTGTGAGAGGGAATGGAGGGATGGCACTTGTTTTCGAAGTTATGGTTCTAGTACATGCCGGTTTCCTCACGATGTTTTCTTTCACCGTTTTGAGAGCAGTGGTGATGAAATAAATTACACAAAGTATTGCGCCTGGCGGGATTCAAACCCGCGACCTACAACTCGTAAGTCGGGACCGATACCACTGGGCCACAAAATAACGTTAGGCATTATGAAATAATCATTAAAAATTAATTTATATTTTGCTAAACTTTATTTTGAAGTGATAGTTGACCGATGAAAATCATTAACATTTCTGTTCTTATTGTAGAAGCATAGTGATTATTTACTTTAATTCAGTTTGTAATAAGGTTACTTTTAGATTGTCATAATCGTGATTTTCACTTACCATAATCGGATTAAAAATAGCAAACGGTTCTAGGCTCTCCCACGCACTTCCAACCACAAAATCTCCATATGGACATATTTTACTATCTACGCATAAATAATTTGACATACAACAACAAAATGTGTGAAAAAATCTGCTCAGGCGCCGGGTGAATGACCTCTGTGATACAGATGTTGTTTTTGCGTAAATATCATTAAAAGTAAGAGTTTAACGGTGTTTATGTTCATTTTGTTTATTTAAAGGATGTGTTTTTTTTTAATAAAGGAAGAAGGTATTTTAGGATGAATCGGATTTTCTTTGTCTCAGTGAAAATTATTTATTTTTGTACTAGGTATAAATATTTCGTATTTTATATTCCGGAATGACAGGATTCAAGTCAATAAAAATAATTATCGAAAAGTAATAATATAAAAAAATACTATTACATATTATGTTACATTATGCATTATACATTTTATGATATTTAAGTGTAAATATTAGATAATTAATTACTGATAGGTATCAAGTAAACTAAAAAGTTAATAAAATCATAATTATTTCAAAATATTATAATAAAGCATTGACTCAAAATTACAATAAGACTAGATTAAAATAAAGTTATTTGTAAGTCACTATTTCTTATTTCCGACAATATTACATACTATTTTTTAATGAATTGAGCAATATTTCATCTACGATACTATTAAACACAGTAACTTGTATTCATTCTCATAAAAGCTCTTGTTACTTGATTTTACTTTTCGATAGTACGAAACTATTCATTGCGTCTTGTATTTTGCGAAGACAAATTAATCTAAAATATAAAGCAATGTATGACTTTTGTCTTCAAAATCTCTTGCATTCACTATTTGGCCATCAGTTTGAAGTTTTGTTAGAGCTTATACTTAAGTAAAATGTATCTAAGTATATTATAATTCATCCAGTCCTGCCCGGGGTGGGAGGACTCTTTTGATGATTTTATCACCATAAAAAAAGTATATTATAATGTATATTATATTATGAATATTTGTAGTTACCCTTTTTACAACACTTTACCCTTCATAAAACGTAGCTTGACTGGTAACACTTTAACCTAAAAGCCAACCAAAACTTCTTTACTCTTTCTTCTCAAAATTCCCCACATATTTCTCCGGCCTAAATCTCTTGAAGTTCCATCCAAAACTCCTCTGCGTCCCTGCAGTCCTGTTCAAGTATGGAGAAGAAGGGAGAGAGTCCTCCGGCCGGGAAAGAGTAGAAGAGTCTTCAGGAAGAGAGAGATCAGTAGGAGAGGCAGACATGTTGGGAGTAGAGAGGAGATTGACGGTGGAAGCCTTCAGGTCTATCTCAAAGTCTTTCAAGACGCTCGCGCTGCAGAGGGGAGTTTCGACTTGTTCTACTGAATTCAGGTTGTCTGTGTCGATTGTGTAGGCTTCTTCCTTTTTGCTGTAGCTGTGGAAGAAAAAAGGTATTTTTGTTTTAGTAAAGTTATTATTTATTATACTCCGTGTGTTGTGGGACCGTTGAGTTTAATGTGAAGGGTGTCAGAATCTAACCTAAGCTGTCCGAGTTGGGGTGTCCCGTGTGTACGAAACAGCCACTGAAAAAAAAATTAGAAACGACTGTGGGCACCCCGACTCGGAGAGGTCAGGTTAGAAGTGGATGGCGGGGTCTCGAAGACCCCACCATCCCGTTCGTGGTTATTTTTTTTAACCATCCAGAAGTAGGAGAACCGCGGTGCTCCGTCGACTTTTCTTACCATTTTTCTAGATTTACTTTAGTTTTTAAATACCACAGAAAAGTATTTTTTGCCATTTCACTCAACCAATTTAGTGATTTGATCAAAACACTAGATTTGTTCAGGGAAATGATGAAATCGTGTTATTTTGTTATCGTGTTATTTTAACATCTCTCGGGACCTTTAGGGATTTGATCAAATCCCACGTTTTATCATTTCCTGCGACATAATATACATTTTAAACAATTAATTAAAAAAATAAGGGCATGTTATAGAATACATAATGTACAACCAGTAAAGAAAATAAAAAAAAAAACATCAATCGAGTGTTACTTAACCGCCCGATCCCCAATGCTCCCCAATGGCACGTTTTTGTGCCACCAAACTCCGACCGATATAAAGCCTTATTTTTGAAAAATAAGTCTTAAAATCGGTCAGTATTTTGTGGGAAAACATTTTCCGCGGGGCTCGAGAGGACGTTATTTTTGCAAACGCTGCAAAACATCTGTAGTTGTAGAAACTAAACTGCACTCCTAATTATACTTCATTTATAAAGAGCAAAGAAATACGGAAATGATCATCAATTGGTTAGTTTCCACATATTTGTTGAATGTAACATTGTTTTCAAGGGGAAAATGATCAAGCGGGCATTTAGTTCGTTTAAACTAATTAGTAACTCATCATTCATTCATCATACATACAGAATTTTTGTGGGAGCTTATTCAGCTTATTAAGGTAGAGGTAGCTCGGAAAATTCATAATCTCTTGATTTTGTTTTCAATTTTCCGTTCGGTTTCAGGAGTAAACTGAATTTTTACTGATATTGTATAATGTTGCTGATTTAGTATTTATCAATAATCATTTAAATTTTCTTGAAAAGCATGGTGGCCGAGTGGTCCCGACTTACGAGTTGTAGGTCGTGGGTTCGAACCCAAACAGGCGCATTACTTTGTGTAATTTATTTCATCACCACTGCTCTCAAAACGGTGAAGGAAAATATCGTGAGGAAACCGGCATGTCCTAGAACCAAAAAATCGGAAACATGTGTCATCCACCAACCCGCACTTGGCCCGTTTGGTGGATTATGGCCCACTCTCTCTGACAGAGAAGAGGCCTGTGTCCCAGCAGTGGGGACATTTATAGGCTGATGTGATTAACATCTTTACCACTGATAATAATTATGATTCTTCTATTAGTCAAAGATTATAAAGCTGAAAATATTTGGTTTAACACGTTAATCACAAGAACTACAGGTTTGTTTTTTTTTCTGTGTTGTTTTGTCCATCCAGCGGGTAAAACCGGGGAATCAGCTAGTATTTTAATAAGTCGAACAAAAAACCTGTTGATAAAAATGACACCTTTAAATGACTTTATAAATTGCATAATAACACATTTTTTACATTACCATTACTCATAATACCAATGATATAATGATAAATGGTTTCAAAGCAAAAAAGTTGCGTTACATTAAAATAAATTAGTCATTATTGTAACACATGATATGACAAAAAATTAACTCGTGAAACGTGACATCGAATTTATTATTGAAGCTGTAATGTTTGTCACATGCCACTTTTTTCTATCGTGGTAAAAACATCTAATAAGTCCTCTCACCCGGGGCAAGGCTGGGGGACTGCCAGACTAAAATCCACAGCATCCTTCAATAGCCTTTTACGTTCCAGGGTCACGGTAAGCTGACGAGTCCCGTGACCCCATGTGTTTTCTCTTGACTCTAGTCTAAGTCACAAACAAGAAAGACAACAATATATCGTTTTTTCCCAGAAGAAGCAAATTTTGTATTTTGTTCGCAGTATGGTTAAAACCCGTACTGGGCCAGCGTGATGGATTATGGTCTACTGCCTCTCTCAGAGAGGAGGCCTGAGTCCCAGCAGTGAGAACATTTATAAGCTGATGAATGAATGGTTAAAAGAATATTTAACAAAGGTTTTGTAATGATTTTGGCGATCTAAAAAGCGTGTCCATGGAGTTTCTTGCCCGTTCTTCTCCATATAGTCCGTAAATGCCTACTCCTTGGAATAGGCATTTACGGTACTTTCACAGTTATTATTTATCTTGTGATTGGGACTGTAGCACCATATTTTCTAAGTTTTTAATTATGTTTTTTGAGTAACTAGTCTAGGTACTAGCTATGCATATACAACATGTAACGTAATTATAACGCACACCCTCAGACACCCCAATTAGAATATTACATTTTAATCATAATACATATATTATATAAAATATGTATTATGATTAAAATGTAATGTTCAATATTTAATTTAACATGTAAATGCATTATTATTAAATAAATTAGTTATTTTGCAGTAAGGTTTATTTTTCTTTATTTTGTATAGGTTGACGGAATTTTTATAAATACAAATAAAATTGTACTTGTAAGTCTTGTTGCCTTGATTTATGGTCCATCTAAGTTTTTTTGACTGTACTACAGGGGTGATGTGACTATAATTTCCGAAGTATTAATTATTTTTGATAAAAAAATTACCTATATTGAAAATGATAGAAATTGATTCAGTAAACGATTCTGAACAAACTCATTTCAGGATGTGCGTTAATTATGTTACATGTTGTATAGTGAAATTTATAAATGCTTTGATTTGATTTGAAGCCAGATAATAAATGAGAGTTCATAACGACGTCCTACAGCTGATATGAAAAAGACATAAGGACAACGGATTGACAATGATATTGACATCCTATAAGAGATAGACAATACAACTCACTGTACAACATTCTTAAACCGGTATCCCCACATGATCTCCTTAGAGAGGTACGAAGTGCGACTCTGTGTGACGGTGCCCATGTTCTTGGATGCTCCTGTCAGGCACACCACGATCTCGAACCTGAAGAAGAAAATATTACGGAAATAAATGGTCAGTGCTGGCCAGCATTACTTGACCCACATACTCTAAGTTGCTGATACAGTGATACTAGGAAGAAACTTAATAAGCCCCTACGTAGAATCCCATTTTTTGTCCTTTAATTTTAATAATCAACTTTCAAAAGTGCCTCTTTTGATAGCTTAATTGGAATAAATGATTTGGCTTTGGACACAACGCGACGCAAGGCGATAGAGGTTCGTACACTGGCACCCGTCAATGGATGCCAAAGTCACCGTTTGTATGTACCATTATGGTGACAGGATAAGAATAAGCTAGACTCTGCGATACTGTGAACAAGTCGTCACATAGCACGCCGGGTGTTTAGGATCGCAGTACGATTTATGTTGACCCCACTCGGGGAGGCTCTTTTCATGCACTCAATCATCGTTTGACTGGCCTGTTGGTCTAGTGGTTAGTGACCCTGACTGCTAAGCCGGAGGTCGTGGGTTCGATTCCCACCCAGGACAAATGTTTGTGTGATGAGCACGATCATTTGTTCTGTGTCTGGGTGTAATTTATCTCTTTAAGTGTTTATTTAGAAATATATAAGTATGTTTATCAGTTGTCTAGTACCCATAACACAAGCTCTGCTTAGCTTGGGACTAGATGGCGTTGTGTGATAGTTGTGGAATATTATTATTTTCTTTATTTATTTATCGATCCAATGAATACACGTTGCTAGTGAGTGGTCAACATCATCATCAGCCTGTGTTAGTCCACTGCTAATCTTTCTGATATGTAATTCAGCAGCTTTGTTACTTTGACGAATAACCTCGTTCCAGATTTTATGCTTCAAACTGACTCCGGGCATAGCTGGTTCCATAGCTCGCTGAGCGACTTTGTGTGAGTGGTGCTCCCGTCAAACTATTTCTCATTTGCTGGAGTTTACCAAAATATGTTCTTACAAACAAAGCCCTTGACGCCGAATGTACCGCGACGTGAAAAGAAAAAGCTTTGCCTCGTGCAGTCGGATGAAAAGAATACCAACAATACCTAAAGTCCATCATATCCTGCGCGGACAAGTGATAGAGCGGGCTCTGGGCGTTGATGACGTGGACCACGGTGATTGGCCACAGGAGGAAGGCTCTGGACTCCTTGAGTTCCAGCTGGTGCATGTAGTTGTGGACCAGCTCACCTTCCAGGGTCCTGGAATGTTAGGGGATGAAGGTATACTATTATTAAAAAATAAATATATCAAAAGGGGCACAAAAAAAGGCTGACAAACTGCTAGCATACTAATATTTACATGTATGATGTACAAGTACACGAAGAGAAATGTCTAGCTACCTGCACGCGTAGCATGGCGATTCTATCTCTATTCTACCAAGAAAAGACAAAGTTATTTCATCTTTATGTCTACACAAATAGACTGTTTTTTTGCACAAGTATAACACCATTCTTACACTATTGAAGAAAAGAACGTTTATTTTCCATATTTTTTTACATAAACATGCTTAAAACGCTAAAATTATTTCTACGTTCTGACATTTTGTCTATCTTTGCGTCGACAAAACCCCTTTCTACGGCGCCATGCTACGCCTGCAGTACGAGAACTTTTGGTTGTTACCAATCCGGACTGGAAATCCCGCGTGGTTGATTAGGGCCTACTCCCTCTCACATAGAGGAGGCCTGTGTCTCAGCAGTGGGAACATTTTATATACTGATGATGTTGAAAAAGACCCATACCTGATTGGCTTAAGCATATAAGCAGTAATGCTGCTACCAATAAGGTGGACGTTCATCAGATCCCAGACCCTGAACTGAAGACAAAGCTCTCCATCACGCTGACAGACCTGGAAACCAAGATAGTTCTATTACTATACAAGGAAACTACAAGAGTTTATTATCGACATAGAGATAAAAAAGTAGCAACGTTAATAGCGACATCAGAGAGCGATGGGAAACATCATCTGCCTAGCCTTTTCCCTACTATATTGTGGTCGGCTTCCAGTCGAACCAGATGCAGCTGGATATCAGTATTTTACATAGAGCGACTACCTATCGGACCTCCACAACTCAGTAATTGGGCAATGCAATACCCCATGGTAAGACTGGTTGTCAGATTTATGAGCTTTTGGGCGATGAAAAGCGTTATACATAAACTATACCTTTCTGCACAAAGTTAATAATATTGAATGCCCTTCACTTGTCTAGGAAAGTAGCAATTTTCTTTAGGTCGTCTACAGGTGAATGACGTTTAATACTTTTCATCAAGTAGTGTAAAGGGTCGGACTGGGCTACCAAAGCCCGGGTCACTCACTCACACATTAGCCTAGGTTTTCATCCGTTCAGTTTTATAAACTTGTTTGGGGTTCCACTATTTTTCTATTTCATTCCTCTCTTATTGTATGAAGGAACTATCTGATCTAGTGTTCTAGATCTTAGTAGCCTAAGCAGGCTTCCAATCCTACCTTACGCCTAGCTGGCTTCACAAACCCGGCTCTTATGGGGACTAGAGCCCGGTCAGTCAGACCCTGGTGATATTTATGATAACACAATCTTTGAATATTTTGCTCTTTGTGTTTCCACACTTTCCACAGGCCTAAACCAGAGGCCCTAAAACTTCTTAAATGACCTCCAGTTATCCAGGATCTTGATATTTATTTGAATTGATTGATATGTATCTGGTCTTCACTCTATTTTAGTTCAGAGGTGCCAATTTCTACAACAGAGTGAGCTTATCCAGAAGAAGTCAGTCTAACTTTGAAGAGATTGTGATTGTTCTGTCTCTTAATAATACTTTTAATATCATTGACATACTCACCGCAGCTTTCCTACTGAATCCAACTGAGTTGACATGTCGGTTTGGCCTGATGAGCTTCGTGAACAGCAAACTCGATAGGCCACCCGAGAGAGCAGTACCGGCTACTATCTGTGACGTAACATTATTATATAATTAAAAGATTAGAAATAGTTTTCGATACTTGAAACCCCACAAATGTTATTTCTCAAACTCAAGGTTCCTTTATATGCAATGGATAGAGCAATGCTCGGAGATTCTCTGGTGGATAGAATTCGGAACGAAGTCATTCGTCAGAGAACGAGAAAGACAGAAACCCGGCGACACGATGGAACAATGATTTAAAGAATGTGCCTGGCAGCGGATGGATGCGGACTGCCCAGGACCGGGATTGACCGGATTGGCGCTCTTTGGGGGAGTCGTACGTCAAGCAGTGCTGTGGACGATTATAATAATCTCAGTCAGAACACCTACCTCTAATACCATAATAATGATGGCCTCAGGACATTCTTCGTTCGGAAATCTGGTTCCGTAGCCGATAGTCATCTGTAAAAGCAATAATTAAATATTACAATAATGGGATAAATGAAACAAATGATTTAATTCCATTTTTGCCTCAATGGCAATTAAGGAGCTGGCAGCACAATGACGGGGCCTAAGAGGGGGCTAAGAGGGCCAAAGCCTGCGGGGGCCGCGGGATTAATGAGCTACCGTGACCCCGGAACGACAGTCCCCTCCTTCTGTAATGTCCCTTTGTGCCTATTGGCCTTGTTTTGTTCTATCTCCTGCTTGACATGAAGGGAAGTGGAACTAGAAACATAATATTTTTTTCCTACTCCTTCACTATTTTTTTTTCTGATTAATTTCGTTGCAGGAACCAAGACACAGAAATTAATACTCCGGGACTCGTCGAGCTTCATTGTCTCAGCGCTTTTCTGGTGGTTGTCAGTGTTAATTCTGGCTTTCAGGAGTTGCAGTGGTGGGATTGGTGTGGTGGGTTAGTCCCAATTAAAAAAAAATGTTTTATAATTAAAATGTTGCCACACGTAATAAAATAGTGTACAACAACAAAAAATCCGAAAAATAATACCTACTTTAATTCGGTTTCAGCAGTAAAATCGCTGTAACTCTTTTCGTGTAACAAAACCATAGCGCGATTCAGAAAATGACACGTGAGGGCCACAACGCCATCTATAGAAGGGGCGTGCAAACTTTTTGAATCATTCAAGTTTTTTTAATTTTTATTTAAAATATAATATCTTATCACTGATACGTAATTAACTCCCACACTACTACAATCATTTTTTAATAACTTGAAAAAACTAAAATGTAAATACCTATCACTTCATATTCTGGGCAGTCTTTTAAAAAGGGTGTTAGAAAGAAAGGGTTTTATTTCTGTGGCTGGAGTACTACTAACTACGAAACCCGTAGCTTCGGCTGTAGTTTCGAGCTAGTCCTAATCATCACTCATGCACGTAAGATTAGTTAGTGGTAGGTACGAACAAAAAATTGATGACATCATGAATAGACAATTGTCCAGTGTGGGAAAGAGGTGGCGCTAGACAACTTGTAGGTATAGCGCTGTTTCATTCTCCCACTGGAATTAATCTCGCCAACTTAGGGTCAATTATACTAGCGCAGAGTCGAAGCGCAACGAAGCGTCTTTCCAAAATTGAACATAATAATTTCAACCTTAACTCCACAGTCGTAACGCACACATTACTTCTGAGATTTTAAAAAGTCATGCGCATTCTTCGGAATTCTCGCGTCTGCGCGTGAACAACGGTGATCGTGAATCGTAAAATCTCAGAAGTAATGTCTGCGTTACGCTGTGGAGTTAAGGTTGAAATTGTTATGTTCAATTTTGGAACGACGCTTCAATGCGCTTCGACTCTGCGCTAGTATAATAGCCAAAAGAAGATAGAGGGAACTGCACCTACCTGAGTCTCCACAGACATCATAAGCAGTCCAGCGAAGGAGGTGGTCCCAGTAACACAGTGCTCCTTCCCGTCACCGATGTCCTCCGCGTAGGAGGAGCTGACGGCGTACCAGATGGCCGCGAAGACCAACCAGAAGACGAAATGGGCAACCACCATCATCAGCAGGATGAAACGCCATTTGCTGTTGATCTGAGGAGATGGAAATTATATTAGGTATTTTTGTCCTTGTTTCTCACTGCTCAACAGCTCAACAGTTAGTTGAGGAATTGAGTAGTGTCCAATGATATTTTAGTAAACAGTTAAGTTATGAGCGCACAAAACGTGAAGACCAGAAAATGTCCTACGTGGGACTATTGCTTTCAGTCTGTGCCTGTGTGTGCGGGGGGATTGATGACGCGTGGCGCTGTTTGTTTATCTGGCTGTCACTTTTTTTCTTATTGCGTTTTATCAAGCTATCCTTTATATTTGTAGTGAAATGTAATGTGTGAATAAAAAAGTGTGTATGTGTGCTGACGCACGGCGCGGAACAGTTTTTTCTATTGTTTTGTAAGTGTATAACATAAATCTGTATATTAGAATATCATTGGTAGTGTCGTTTACATTCCCCACTGTTCAACTACAAATTGCTCTACTTATCTCATATTAACAGACGCTTGACTTGTCCCTGTTTCACATCTGTTGGAGGTTGTGGACGATTTTTCCATAAGTCCCTTGTTTTAGTTGAGCAGTATAGAACAGGAACAATACCTGAATTAACAACTACTCAGTTTGCTTGAGCATTGGGAATTTCCCACTGCTCAACTGATAGCAGTTGAGCACTTAGGTACATGTTAAGCATAATCAGCATAAAATGTTCCCACTACTGAGACACACGCCTCCTCCCTATTTGAGGGAGTAGCCTGTAATCCACCTTGTCCGGATTGGTAGATGTCAGTACCATATGTCTTCGAATTTTTGGTTCAAGGACATGCCGGTTTCCTTACGATGTTTTCCTTCACCGTTTTGAGAGAGGTAATGAAATAAGCAAACTGGGTAAGAGTCAATTTGCGGCCAGCCTAGGCATGTGGACGGCGAGTTTTGGGTTGCTCGTTGTCCAATCATGAACCATGCCCGGGTCCAGGGCGCATCGTCTTCTACGCGCGCCTCAAAGAGCGGTCAGCAATCTGACGGGGGACATGGAGGGCCAAAGCCTGCCAGAGTTTGCTTTATCGTGACCCTGGGACGTAAAAGACTATTGAAAGACCACCGTCCCACCCGCCTTGTCCCGGACGGGAGGACTCATATGATGATCTTACCACTTTTACAAAAGCTGTTTTATACTTACAACAGTGGTAACAATATCCCTCATGTACTTGATAGACTTAGCTGATATATTGCTCCTGACCGGCACATTTTCTTCACCACTCTTCAATACTACTCGTCGGGAACGATTGGGTCTTCCATGTCTTTGTCTGAAACGGTTAGTAGCTCATAATATTTATCAGAAGTAAGTCGTCATTCGGAATGGACCTCTGAATAACGAAGATGTTCAATATTGTGAGGTATTTGACATTGGGCACTAATGACATCTGAGCCAATGGCACCTGACTGAGTTATTCCACATATCAACAGTTTTCGCAGGTGCCCTAACTGGATTAGTTGTTGATTTAGTATTTTATTTCACTTAGGGCTACCTCAGGCCATTAGTTTAGCTGCCATTTGACACAGTACTTCAATAATAAACGCAGTTATCAGCTAATGTATATTTGTCAATGTAAACAAATGATTCAATCAATAGCAATTTATTTTTTCCAATACTTTCAGTTAATCTTAGAAATATGAGTATTATCTTATCGCTTTAGATTTGAAGTTCACCTTAAAATCGGTATGATTCAGGGTTGACTTATTGTATGACAGCTATTTTGGATAGTATCGATAATATTGAAGGATCTTGACTTTGAATTTGGCAGTTTGAATGTAGCACAAAATGAGAAAGTAGAAAATAGTACAGTAAGGTTGCAGTTCCACTAAGCTGGGGCGAAGCATAGCGGCGACGAGTTGTGCCACGATTCACGAAACACATGGTTTGAAATCCATATCTCAACTTCACACCGCCCTCAGTTCAAAGAAATAGGCAGATAGAACGCTCAGAACACGCGAGTGTCTCCACCAAAGTTAATACAAAATCAAATCGAATTACATTCCATAATGTTCTCTTTGTTTTTGAGAACAACTTTTACGATGGTTAAAGACACGAGACGGCATATTTTGCCAAAAAACAAAAACGACGCGCAGCTTGGTACGACGCGTAGCTTGGTACTGTTGCGACTTTGTATTCGATTTTGATTTTGTATTAACGGCGTATGGTCAAGCGAAAGCATCGTTTGATAAGTCGGAAAAGTTGCCACGCGCCGCCACCAGTAGGCGTTAGTATCGCAAAATTAACGCAATCCAAAGTTTTATGAATTTCATTTCGTCAACTTCGACATTTCATAAAGTGTTCCCCTTACGCAAAATACATGTATTACTCTAGAAGAAATATTTTGATATAAGGATATCGAAACATTTACTAAAACAAAATGATAGAAATCTTTATTGATGTGGATTAATATTTTGTGAATATTTTTATCATTCACAGTCTTAAATTTATTTTATAACATTTTGATGTCCCGAGATTACGAACAAAACTACTATTTTGGTAGAAAATGAATGATAATTGGCATACCTTACGAAAGTGACAATACCCATTATCGTTAAGCCCCAAACACACGCGCGCACGGGCAAGGGCATGTGTTTTGTGTTCCACACGCGCCTGAAAGAGTGTCAGCACAATGGCAATGACGGGGCTCTCTTTTAGAGGGCCTACCTGGGTCGCGGGCTAGCGAATACCATGACCCCAGAACGTAAAGGGCTATTGAAAGACATCGTAGATTTTAGTAAGTATTCCGAGTCTGACAGTCCCTCCGGCCGTGCCGTGGGTAGGAGGACTCATTCGATTATTTTAGCACTCTAAAAAAAGCCCCAAACACACGCTCCTTTTATTAACGTGCGGTCACAAAGCTGGTTGCGTGATATCTTTATATGTTCGAGAGTGGAAAGCTAAGGGTGCTTGACACCCTGTCCTCCATCATCTGGTGTTGGTACTAATTTTTGATGCATTTTGATGTAATGACAAACACTAGAACAATTTGATGTCACCTCTTTATAATTAAATCATCATTCTATACTATCTTATCTACAGTATTTTTTTGGGACAATGTTGTAATAATCACTTTTCTGATAAATCGACGCTGTCCTTCAATAGCCCTTTCTGTTCCGGGGTCACGGTAAGGAAATAATCCCGCGACCCCGGCAGGATTTGGCCCTCTGAGAGGGGGGCCCCGTCATTATGCTGACGTTCTTTGAGGCGCGCGTGGGACACAACGCGCCGTCGACCGGGGCATGGTCTATGGTCGGGCAGCGAGTTGCCCTTTACTCGCTGCCCGCATACCCGCGCCTACGGTGGCCGGAGATCGTCTAGCGACGTCCGTCGCCGTGGGCTTCACCACCGCGGCGGGGCGGAGGAAGGACACTGTCCTCTCTCGCTCGCGGCCCGCCTCCTCCTTCGCGAGCATTACTGCTTCGCAGAAGGAGGCCTGCTTCCTTCTTCTGTGCGCGAGAGGTCTCCGCCTATCGCAACCGTGAGGACACGTCGGTGCTCTGCCCAAGCTGGACAGTCTTGCACCGTATGCTCCACCGTGCCCTCCGGGCGATCTTCGCAGTGGTGACACCCAGGCGTTTCCTCCTTTCGCATCAGACACAGGTACCTCCCGAAACTTCCGTGTCCGATGAGTACCTGCGTCAAGCGGTGAGCGGAGGTCAGGACGCCATGACTTCTCTCCAGCCACTCCTCAAAGAGAGGTCTTACCGCCGCAATTGCGGCGTGCCCGGATAAATGAAACCCTTAGAGATATTATCTATCGACTCCAAAAGCATGAACCCAGTACTGATCTTTTTTTACTCCAAAGCAATAAATAGAGCGAGAAGCAACTTGTACCGAACTCGCGGTGTGACAGCAATGACCACCGATTTTTCATCATAGGCGATATTTAACAGGGTGGTGGGTGCTATGCCTTATTTGTAGTTGACAAGTAATTTTGAAGTATTCAAAATGACAACAGCAGTTTTCATTTAATTTATTTTAATCCTGTTTCTTAGAAATTGTTATAAATCTGTGACGAAACTAAATAAATAATAATAAAAGTGAAGTGCTTCTTATCCTATATCGCAATTTGATACGACTAGAAGTTGTTTTCAGTTACATATTATCTCAAAATGTTGATTGTAAATACTGATTTATCATTAGTTCATGTGAAATGGTATTTAGATGCATAAAGATTAGATGGGAGGAGGATGGACACAGAGGAACCATCCGACAACAATAGTACGATATCACGATAGCATTGATATAATATCACTGTGAGTAATTATTATATTGATAGGAACAATTTGTAATTTATAGAATCATACGTATTCTAACATTTCCCTTGTTTGCTCAGTAGGGGTCGTCAGGAATTTCCTGCGTTGATTTTCAGTAAGTTTGGTTTATTTTATTCTTTATTTATTCATCAAAATAATGTGTTATTTAAAATAGAAAGTTTACGTGACTTATTTACAGTCATGTCCGTTTAATCACGTCCCATTGAACACAGCGGAACATAGTTTTGAATAATCTATAAGCCTACGTATCATTCGTCTTTATTTTCTCGATCTTTTTATCCGTTCCAATTTTATTATTACGAAAATCTGACAGCCGCGATCTGAAAAAAAGTGTCGCAGGTCTAGCCTGTAAGAGCCACGCTGGCTGACTGATTCGTCAAGGAACGAAAGTGATGACACTACTTTTAAAAGGCAAAAGATGAGAGGACGATAGTGGATGTGTGCTCAGAATAAAACGGCGTATGTGCCCAAACATATCGGCGTCTTTTTATGAATTAAAATTGTTATTAATTGAAAAAATGTCTTTACAGAATTTAGACACTAGTATTTTATACAATTTAAAACAACATCCTTTCAATAACTCATATTAGTTATTCCATAAAGTCCAAAAAATAAATTAGATAGACCGAACTTTGCATTTTTTTTGTATCGAGAAAAGGAGATGGAAAGTTCAAGTATGTGGAAAAATTCAGACAGGTATAGAAATGGGATCTAGCACTGTATAACGCTGAATAGCTAAATATTCATATTTCACATAAAAAAAGTTTCTAAAACTTGTTATATCTTCATAATCATGATAAAAAAAACGTGAACACCTACCATTAAAAGTACTACAAAAATTGAAAATATTGATATTGCTATAAACTTTTACGTAGGCGTTTAGTTTTATGTATCTACGATTTTATTTATTTATTGATGACCACATTTGTGACCCACTCAGATTAATTAAATATCTTCAAACTACTTACCAAATATTGTGATACGTGCTTAAACTTAAAATAAAGACAGTTTTCACTGATGATATAAGTAGGTAAGTAGTTATAATGATAAACAAACGATATCTTGATAAATCCTTTCTGAACTGGTTGTTGAACCCTCTAATTAGCTAAGGATACATTTAACAATTTCGAAATGAAACAAGAAAAATAGGAAATAGTATATTTATTCGATAATCTGTGATTCTTATAAATAAAGTCTGAAAGAATACGAAGCGACGGACTGTGTTTAAATGTCATTTTATTACGTGGTGATGGAAATCTGGATGTGATGTTGTTAATTTCTGCAACTTTGAACTGTTTCTTTCCACTACATGGCGATGGCTTTGCAATATTCTCACAGAACGATCACAAGCTAAGCTCTCCGTTGAATAGCCGAATAAACGAATTTCACCAGTTGCTCCTGAATGCAGCAGTTCAAAACAAGGATGACAATGTTGGCTGAAAGATCGGCCTGTGCGGTTATAATTATTTAGCCACGAGCTCCTCTCGAGTGTATAGTGTATAGCAAAAGGAATAATCACAACGAACAATATTAATAAGCAGAGCGCAGAGCGTTCAAATGACATCTGACGTTTGTTTTTTTCTTAAAGATGGGATTGGACTCAAATAGTCACAGAAGCGATAAAAGAATCGATTGAAATCGTTAGAAAGTAGTATCGATCATACTTCAGTTTTTTTTTTTCTCTCCCACTACAGCAGGTGTAGCATGGCGCCGTAGAAAGAGGTTTTCTCGACGCAAGAATAGACAAATGACAGAACGTAGAAATATTTTTAGCGTTTTAAGCATGGTAATGTAATAAATATGGAAAATAAACGTTCTTTTCTTCAATAGTGTACGAATGGTGTCATATTTGTGCAAAAAAACAGTCGATTTGTGTAGAAATAACGATGAAATAACCTTGTCTTTTCTTGGTAGAATAGAGATAGAATCGCCATGCTACGCGTGCTGGGCAATATTCTCTTTCCACTCCTACCTTTCACGATGTTGGGCGTCTTCCTTCCAGTTCGGACAGAACCTGTCCAGTTAATATTATTCTGCACAAAATATGAACTAAGATTAAACTAAGAAGCTCATTCCGAAGCTTTTAACGAAAATAATGAAGTTGAGTTTAGTGGACGAATCACTTTAAAACGATCCGATTTTCTGAATCAAAACGCATGAAAACACAATAAAAAGCAACGAAACGACTCTGAATCTATCGATTCCCGCCAAATACTGTTTCAACGCCAATTTTTAATTTCAGCAAACAAATCGTTTTAAATCACATTAGTAAAAATCGATTAAATACAGTTTCATTTTAACAATCTGGAAAAGCGTTATTACCCTTCCCTAGTTTTCATTATTTTATCGTGACCAAGTCATGTCAATAAAAAATGAGCGAAAAGCAATTCAGATACTTTTTTATGTTTAACATTTTATATAAGTCTTAGGAAATTATTAAACATTAAACAATTCATTAATGAATTTTCAAATACTACGAGTTAAAATGAAATTCTTATAGGCGACTGGGGCAGTCATTTAGCCATCTCCTTTAATTGAATCGTGTTTTCAACTTTGTGAGAATTTAGATCATATAGTCAATAACTATATTCCAAGTTGTAAGATCTGTAGTCCAGATATGTACGAAGAAAAGTAAAAAATAAAAACCGTATTTTTACTGACCTATCCCCTTAACTTTGGTGGACCCGCTCGCGTGTTCTGAGCGCTCTATCTGCCTATTTCTTTGATCTGAGACACCGCCATAATGGTTGGCAAGTCGTAGCACAGAATTGTCTCCGCTCTGTTCAGCTCCGCCTCAGTAGAACCTCAGCTTAAGGCCGGGCATTCACGGACAGCTCAAGCATTTAGACAATGATCAACATAAAGACTAATCAAGGAGTGAGTCTTTGCCTAGAAACTTCTTGACCACAATGACCGCCCGAAATTATTCGACTGCTCGAGATCTAGTTCGCTATGCAGTCGTAAAGAAGTAGTCGATGCTAACTGCTTTAAGCTATTATCCGTGTAAGCCGTTAGATCTTAAAGCCTGAAGTTTCTACACTATCTTGTATAGATAGTGTTTGATATATTTCCGAATGCGAAGCGCTTTTTCAATATTGATTGCGCAGGCTTAAGCTTATCTATTGACTTGAAAGCATACGCATAAGACCAGACTGATAAAATATGATTGTTGTGGACAGTCAGTCCTCTAGAATGTGATTATACAACTTGCACCTTATGCTATTCTGCAATGATTCATTTCACTTTCTTAAGTACTCGGGCCTGTGAATATCCCAGAAGTTTTGGGTTTAGGGCATGCCAGTTTCCTCCAGATGTTTTCTCCGTTTTGAGAACACTGCCGAGGTTGGATACGTACTACGGGCTGGTTCCATAGTTTGCCAAGGCTTATTCCCAGCAATAGGGCAGTATGGGCAAGAAAAATAATGCCAGATTTGGTTTGCTTTCTGGACCTATAATGCATACCTTTACGGAAAAGTTCAATAGAATTGAAAATATTAATCTTACCTATGAGTCATTTTCCTTCTCCTCCTACTATAAGGATTAGAATACCCATTTCTATTACTATCCCTTCTATCAAAAATACTATCAGCAGTCTCGATACTTTCTGCAGTTTCAATTGTATCATAAATATGATTGGTGTTAGTATCAACACTTGAACTTGCTATCGGTAAAGTTGAACGTTCGGACAATGGCTTGGTCACATCAGAGTCTTTAGGACTAGTGCTAATGTCTCCAACATCTATAGTCATGACTAGACCTCTATCACCATGCTCATCCTCACTGGAGTATATTGAAGAATCCTGTGAAGCCTCATCTATAGGGATTCTTAAAAAATTCTTGGTGTCTACGTTAGTGACTCCTGAAGGAAAAGCTATCTCTTTTCCTTCGACATAAGTTTGAGAAATTCTGTAGTGTTTCTTTAATTCTTCGTTTGCATAAACGTCTGTGTTAACGATACTCGGGATTTCGATTGAGGATCTTCCTGAACCGTTTCCAATGGCTTCGGAGTAGCTGAGGGATCTTTCTAAGGCTCTGCTTCGACTGCCTCGTCTTGATTCGGTTTCTAAGACTCTGCCTCGACTGCTTCGTCGAGAGTCACATTCGTCAAAGTTTAATCTGGTTACTTCTAGTTGCTGCATTTTTTATTATTCTTAAGTTCACAATTTTTGATAGAATCTAGTGGTTCTTATTTTGTCAAGTCCAAGTATAACTTATTTATATAAAGTACGTTTGTACGTAACTGCATTAAATTATTTGAATCTTTACATTAGCACCAATGCAAAATTTAACACTGCAGTACAAGCCAAACACTTTTTCTGTTCTTACAAAATCACTAAAGATTACCCTGTCAGATAAAGAAAAAATAAGTAGGTAATATTTGCACTTATCACGTAGTCTTTTAGCGTCAATTTCTTTATCATTTTTCTTGTGAATCCATTGTTTATATTTCACCCTACATCTTCAAACTAAAATTTTCGATCACAGAACAATTTTCACTGTACTTCGGTCCAAACTCACGCAGGTTAAAAGTAAGATTTTTACTACACCAAAATATTGACTTGATTTTAAAAATTTTACACCTGTACTGTTCAGAACCAAAGATACGATACTGCTCAGTACAATAGTTATCTTTAAAGATAAGACACACACCTTTAGCTGAGATAAGGAACAAATATATTTGTACTATAGTTGTTTTGATCTAAATATGGCCTAGAAATCTTTATGGGACGTTGACTGGAATTTATGAATTGAGATTTAGGTTGTAAAGTCGAGTAAATAAAGCGAAATGAGGCAGATATTTGACGAGCGAGATTTATTATACCCGCATGCAGTCTTTCTTGTGAGGAGCTCGTGGCTTCCGGGTTAAGCCGCGCTTGCCGAGGTTGGTCTGTGGATGGGTGACCATCTATCATAGCGAGTTACCTTCGCGCCTCGGAAAGCACGTAAAGCCGTTGGTCCCGGCTGTCATTTGTAGATCTTTGACGGTCGTTACTGTTAGTCAGAAGCTCTAAAGTCTGATAACCAGTCTTACTATGGAGTATCGTATTACCCAGTTACTGGGTTGTGGAGGTCCGACAGGCAGTCGCTCCATGTAAAATACTGATATCCAGCTGAATCTGGTTTGACTGGAAGCCGACCTCAATATAGTTGGGAAAAGGTTAGGCAGGCAGGCAATCTTTCTTGTGATTTATATGCCACTGATTTGGCGCAACAGCATACATGTTGGTTAAACTGGTGCGGTTAGACCTGACTCTGGAGCTGGACACACGTAAACAGATACATTTTCTTGCCTTTGGCCGTATACAGGAAGAAAGCTGGTACCACCAATCTACCAGCAATTATTGGCGCTGGTTCATTCTGGTACCTACCAGTTACTTAAAGCAAGCAGAGTTGTTTATTAATTTTAAATGTCGATATCGATGACGTGCGCTTGTCGAAGATTTACTTACGGATATCGCTTATCGGCACTTGTTCTTAAAAATGCCTGCGCTGGTTACCTGCATGGACCGTTTCCTTTAACCACTGGTAGGCTGCCAGCATTCTTTCTGTATAAGGCCTTAATCCCAGATAAGTATCAGTCGCAGCTTTACTTTCCTTTTTCACGCTTTTCAATAATTTTTCATATCTGCTGTCCTTTTCTAGCCGTTTCATCTTTCTGACAAACCATCTATAATTTCTTTTGTTTGTATGAAATCTAGTGGTGTCAATAGAAATAAACAGACTACTTATAAAATTACATTTATTTTCACAATAAAATTCTTATTCACAGTAATACTATGAGTTACCAATAATACTGACAAGTTATAATGTATATCGATAATAGTTATTATTTCCATACATGCGTTGTAATAGGTATGTCGTATAATTCGTGTGTTTTATATTGAAGTGAAAATTGTTTTCATAGGACTTCCTATTTCAATAACATCTTTCAACTTGATTTCTGTCCTGTGTTCGTTTCAATCTTTTAGAATTTTGACTTTACTATCAAGACTTTATCTAAGCCCTTCGTTTTCATGATTTTCATCGCCACTATTATTAGCGATATTGTATGACAATGCACTGTTAAAATCACAATTAGCTTTATGTTGATACTCGAATAACTTTGATATTCCGTTGTTTCTATTAACAAGTGTGACAGAATCACAGTGATTCTCAATCCAGGTGGTCTACCATTAACGTCTTATAGTCAGAGCAATTTCATTGTAGGAAAGAGATGGCGCTAGACGACTTGTATTGCTCTATCTCTTTCCCACAAAGGAATAAATCTCTTTTCAATACGTCACAGTAGGCCACTATTTGGTTATTACATTCCTTAATCTAGTAATCTCTTTTATTTACTTCCAATATACGAAATTTCTTATCATAAATTTTTCATGCTTTACTACTAGTATTATTAGCTTTTTTCCTAAAAGACGAGGATCTTTCAAGATGGAAGCCGGAGACTGCCTCGCTGAAGTTGCTCGGAGTACCGGGCGTGGGTGGTGGCTCCATCTTCACTGGGCTCGACCTGTAATGGCAATGATAAAAACCGTAGATGAGACCTTCCATTAAGAATCAGCGAAAGATAAGTTCTGTGTTTGAAAGTCCGTGTTTTTCTTACTCCTCCACTATTCTTTTCTGATTAAATTCGTTACAGGATCAAGACAGGTAAATTCCCCACAAAACCACGATACGCAGGTAACTCATGCGCGTCACCTCCTGCATCTGCACCTCAGTGCATCATCTTGTTCTGTCTACATCAGAAGGTTTCAATCCGATCCAATCAGTTTAGATTCAGGACGAATGTTATTAATTTTGCTTTTCCATTAATTTCTCAGTAGCAGCTCAAAGTTTGAAAGTTGTGGCAGTTTGATACCGCCTACTCCTCTGAGCTGCACTGGGCCGCGTGGTGGCCCACTCCCTCTCACAGAGAGGAGGCCTGTGTCCCAGCAGTGGGAACATTATAGGCGCTGATGATGATGATGACTCCTCTGAGCGCATGTAAAACAATTCGAACTACGCCTGATTTTTTCTTTTCGCTTTGGATTGTTCTCCCATAGAGTTTTAAAAGGTGTATTCCCATTTTTGTCTCCACTAGCTTTGTCACCACTGGGGACGAACGGTAAAAAAATCCCAATTGTCCCCATTGGTGACAAATGGCAATGGGCGACACAAAGTGTACTTAAGGACTAAATCACTTTTAACCTAAAATCGGCCAGGAAGACTATCACTAAATCTCATAAATACTCACGTTCTATAAATATCCCGGGCGCAGCAGTGTGGAGTGTCGACTGGTTCCAGCTGATCCAACTTCTTGTGGTCGATCACGTACTTCTGCTTGTGCGAGTCGTACCTGCAAACTCTTTAAGTTACTGTTCTCGAATTCTGTGAACGGGGTTGACGGTGTCTGCAGTCTTTAAGTATTAATAGCAGTGATTACTATCATCATTTCAGCCTATAGCAGTCCACTGCTGGACATAGGCCTCTCCCAGGGAGCGCCACAGCGCACGATCTCCTGCTTTTTTCATCCAGCCACTGCCAGCCACCTTCTTCAGGTCATCGGTCCATCTAGCCGGGGGGCGCCCTATATTCGAGTAGTTTGTGGTCCCACCCTACGTTTACCTACACGCGGTCTCTATTCTAGAACCTTCCTACTCCAACTTTCGTCGGTTCATCGTTCTGCACACCACTTTTAAATTAATCAATTAATTTTTTACTTCACTTTTAAATTAATCAAATGTAATCTCAATTTGATTTTACTGCGATACTTTTTTCTAATAGTATTCTCGTCCACACATTCTGTCGGGTTTACCACTACTGTTCCTACTCTGTGTAAACTGGACCGGACCAGAGGCGAGTTTCCTCTAAACCCCTTCATCTGATTGAAACCAAACTCACTTCACAACTGGAGGAAACCGGTACCCCCACGCGACCTCCTTGGGCAAGTACGACGTCTGGCTCTGAGTGAACGTGCCCATCGATGCTGAGGCGCCTTTCAGACTTACTGTGATCTCGTAACTGTTGGAGAAAAAGTTTGGTTTAAAGAGTTCTTAATCATAGATTATTCAACATACATCATCATCCATTGTCAAGCTTGTTTGGTCCTGAACAAATCTACATGCATTACTTATAATATTGATAAATGATATTTATTTTGCAAGTTGGTTGTTAAAAAACACTTTTACACGTCATACGATATTTTTTTAAAGCTAGATGAGGCCGGTGTTTCATACCTGACTACTCTGAGAAGAAACATCCGAAACAAACTCAGAGGTCACAGTCTCTTTTAAAGAACATTATACTAAAGCCATACGAGGACCATGCAGGTGTCTGAAATGGTCTTTTAAAGAAAGAACCACACAGATTTGAGTGCACATGTCCAGTCAGTGCAAGCATTTGTCAGTTATCGTGTAACTCAACCTGTAACTCAAGGGCTCAACTAATAAGAAACCTGTCCGAAATCATTACCAACGCGCTTGATTTAACTAGTTATGGTTGAAGCTTTGTAAAAGAGGAGCTATTGGCTAAATAACTACAGCCGCACAGGCCGATCTTCCGAGTTAACCCGCTCTTGCCAAGGTTGGTCCATGGATGGGTGACCATCTGTCTTAGCGAGTTCCCTCCGTGCCTCGGAAAGCACGTAAAGCCATTGGCACCGGCTGTCATTCTGAAGAGTAAAATTCTCAACCAGTATTGCAATGGGTTATCGTATTGTCCAGTTACTGGGTTGTAAAGGTCCGATAGGCAGTTGTTCCATTACATTATAATTTAGCTGCATCTGGTTTTGACTGGAAGCCGACCCCAATATAATTGGGAAAAGGCAGGCAGGTGATGACGTGTCAAATTATAAGTGAGTGGTATGGACCAGGACATCGATTGTTGACTTCGTTAAAATCCTGGAAGATGCAAGTGCTTTTGGAAGATGGGTAGGAAAAGGCTTTGGTCGCATTTGGCTAAATTATTTCTACAGGAGCCAACTTGTACACACTAAATCAACTGGAAATCCAATAGTTGTATATAGGTTTCCGAAAGTAATATTAAACCTTGAACCAAGGTAATAAAGCAACTTTTTCGTTGCAAGGTTAGCTACCTCACCTGTTATGAGCGATCAAATCCGGAGTATATCCAAACAGCGGGCTGGTGGCGTCAATGACATGCACCAGCGTCACTGGCCACAGGAGAAACTGTCGCTGTTGGAGAGTCAGGCTGCGTGCGTAGTAGCGGATTACTTCGCCTTCCTTGGTTCTGGAACCGCAATGGATGGTAAATGAAAATGTTATTAGTAAAGACTTACAGTCTTGCTATAAAAAGTTAAAACTGTCTGTTAAACACTTGTCTAAAAAAAGATCGAAAGGATCATTCAGCATAGTACAAACATAAAATATCTGTTTATGTTTCTTCATATAGAATCATTTAATTAGACCCGGCTGTAGATTGCTACATTACTAGCTCTCTCGTTATGCGGTCTATGGCGGGGAGAGTGGGCGTTTTGTTTTTCTGTTTTAATTGCTCCATGTAACACTAATTTATTTTGATGGACTTTTTTATCTTGGTTAAATCATCAAAACAGTCCTCCCATCCAGGGCAGAGCGTTAGGGAGTGTCAGACTCGGAACTGACTAAAAGCCACAGTGTGTTTCAATCCCTTTACCTTCCGGGGTAATTCGTAAGTCCCGCGACCAATTTTGATGGACTTAACTGACTTAAAAAAAAACAAGCTAGCTAAATACTTTTTAGAAGTCGATTGAAAAAGTTTGTCGTATACAGTGTTTTCGTACATGATCTTAGCTTTTACACACTACGTATGAGCTATTTTACATCACCTGTATGTATTGACGAAGTGTGCAGTGAACTCGGAGCAGATGATGTGGTCGTAGTTGAGGTCCCACGCCCTCATCATCAGGCAGAGGCGACCGTCGCGCATGCTGATCTGAAAGATGATGACTATTATGAGTGAAATTATGTACAGTTTCAGACTTAAGGCGCCGCTAGTCGCGAGCTCGAACTTACTGGCAGGCATGGTCAAAAACCATGATAATATTTCACCGGAAATCGAGCCATATCATTCAGAGTAAAAGGTGCGCGTAAAAAAATACGAAAAAGCCTTTGGCTGTTGGGGTTTTATGAAAAAACCACTGCACCAATTAATTTCAAATAAAATTTATTAAACTCTTCGATAAATTTGCTGTGTCGGTACGGACTTCGTTTTGGAAATTTGATTTTGCTTAAGCTTCTAATTTACACCTAAAGTTTTGTTAAAATTAACAAAAAAACGAATCTTTAGAAGCTCGTAACTTTTTAATAGCTCCATATTTTACAATTCTGCTTCCGTACAGACAAAATTAATAATGAGACAAAACGATACCATGTTTAATTTTGGATGTACTTTGTCAAATAGTGGAGTGAAACCCCAACGAAGTTTCTATGGAAAAAATTTTGACTTGTTTGACCTTAAGAGGTAAAGTTACTCTTTGCGGACCAATAATTCCTGAGATTAGCCTGTTGAGGTTTCCAGCGTTAGGCAGGATGTCTTACCACAGCCTTCTTGCTGAAGCCGACGCCGTCTCTGGAGAGCTTCTCAGGTCTCGTCAGCTTGGCGTAGACCACACAGGTCAGCACGCCTGAGAGACCAGTGCCCAGGATTAACTGAAATTGAAGAACAAGATATTTGTAAGCCAAAATAATTTGTTGTCGCAAAAACTCGTACTTAATATACCTAGGTAAGTAATTACCTGGCTACCTAAGTACTTTGTAGCTGCAACAATACATCATCCGTTCACGACCGCTGAATTTCATACATTGAGCGATGCGCGCCGGCTAGCAATATTTATATGTGAGGCAATGCGCCACACCGTACAGGCAACCGCCGCGCGCGCCACCATCGGATATTTTGTGGAACCATTTTGTTTGCGTGTATCAACTCCCATTGGCTAGTTCATTTATTATGTTATTGTAAGCCCACTACCTGTAATATATCTTTAGCAATAAGTTTGCATACATTTTTGTAAATAGATTGATTAAGCTTCAGTTCTTCTAATATACAACATCGTTATTATCTGGAGTTTCAATTAACACCAACCAAGCGCTACAAGTTTCTTCTAATATACAACATCGTTATTATCTGGAGTTTCAATTAACACCAACCAAGCGCTACAACTTCATTAATACCTATCTAGTTTTTTTTTATCGAAATAAAATCATTAGATGAGTCCTCCTAACTACCGAATTGTTAATAGGCTAAAACGAATTTTATTCATTTTCACGACTTTTAATTTCATTTACACCTGTCGCAAGTATGTGATTTAGGACTGGTAACGCCATCTAGTGGCAGAACTACCAACTAAATCCTTAAACAGTTCCAAGCTACTAAACTAGATGGCGCTACTCGTAGCATTTTAACAATGTTTAGTTTATCGATGCGACATAATTACACGTTTTCCATTATTTCAGTGAACAATGAACGTCCTTCATTACAATAAGTAAATATTTATGTTATGTATGCAAGTGTTGTTCAATACTGAATATTACAGCCTGCTGACATTTAGGTATTATTTCCACAAGACAATAATTGATTAATCACGAACAATATCGACGCTTGAAAGGCAAAAGTTACCAAGCGACATTTTGGGCGATATTGAGTTATATATATCATTGAAATCAGAAAATTTTTCTGCGTCTATTGATCCTACTCTCGTACCGGTAGGAAGACTTTTGCTGTCGCTTGGTAACTTAAAAAAGTAGAAATTTTCATTAATTTCGGCGACTAAGCGACCAAAATTTTACCGATTTATGAATAAACTTCACTTGGTAGATATTTAATTTCAAGTTTTAACACTTAGTAACTTTTGCCTTGACTTGAATTAATGCGATTTAACATTTAGTATTTTTTACTTTGCGGTATCTGTTGTGTGAGCATTGCTTAAGAAATTTTACCTGATTATTATTTTATATTTTTCTTCATTTAAGACTTTTTAACACACCTTAATGATGTATTCATTTTCATTTAGTATTTTCTTCCTAAATACAGTGTACTTAAAAACGTAATATAGTACTATTTTACCTGCCTAAAATAAATAAATTTTGTCGTTTGGTAATATTTTACCTGCCGTTTTTTTTACTGTTTTTGTCACTTAGATAACTATTTCCGATATGAAATTTGTACAAAAATCATTTTATTCCCGTTGCACCTATTTTGTTTTGTCGCATGAACGCGTTGCAAATCAGATCATGAATGGCTGTTGGTCAAATAATTTCGAATATTCTTCACTCAACTGTCGCTAAGGCAAACCGCGTGATCGCGCGCATCGCACGTAGTACGTCGCGTAGCTCGAAATATTGATGTATCACCTACTCGTCTTGCCTATCATAAGTTCGAAAAATATTTGACCGAATTTCATTTCACGTAAAACTTTTCGCCGTATCCCAGCAGTTTCTTTTTCTTGTTCCATTATGGAACTACTGGTTTTTTTACCCAAGTAGTTCCATGGAACTGGTTTTCTGTTCATGCAATATAAAATAACTCTCATGTTAAATTACAGTTAAATTGTTATGGCAATTCGAGTACATGAAATTAATTTACGAAATTTTTTAGGTGACGAGATTAATAACAGTTCAATCGTAGAAACTGGAAACGGTATGAAACTGAAAAGAAACTGCTCTAAGTCTTTTATACCCCGCCGTGCAAATAGACCTCAGAAACTTTCCGACATCACTCTCAACCTCATGACTGGACGACGCTTATTAAGACTACGGACTTTCGGTGACGCCGAGTCATATAGGCAGATCAATAGACAAATTCAAAATCCTTGCGGCACGGTGATCTCTTTAACACTAACCACATTAAAGAGACGACGAACGACGACTAATAAAATGTTTGCAAGAGATGTATCCATTGGGCAAAGCCAGCTGACAAAGCTGAAACGAGAAGATGCAATGAAAGCAGAGGTATTGAAGGAGGTCGAAAACCTTTATGCGCAGCTATAAGCTTCGGTCCCCAAACCTGTTAGCAGCGTGGCCACAGATCCAAGGGCCAATCTAACCCGACACCACATTGAAGACATCGTGGGCATTAGCCTTTACGAAATTAGGATGGCCCCTAATCAGCTGAAAATAATAAGGCGCCGAGTGAAGATGGAGTCATTTCAGAGCTTTTGAAAGTGGGTGGAAATTGGTGGTTCTTTTCTTTAAGAAGGATGACAACACCTTATTAAGAAATAACTCGCTCTTGAGCCACGTTTATAAGTTTTTTTCGAAGGAACATCATCACGAACCGTCTCGACCGCAGGTTTGATGACACAACAAGCCAGTTTCCGAAAAGGTGACCATAGACCACACACACACGCTGCGGAAAGTTATACAGAACACCGGAGAGTATAACTTGCCCTTATTTTTGGCGTTTGTGGACTATGAGAAAGACTTTAAAACTTTAAATCGGTGAAGATGTGGGCAACTGGGCAGTTCTTGAATCTCTCCAACGATGTCGTATTGACTATCGGTATAACGAAGTGATTAGATGCTTAAACAATACCACTATGTCGGCCCGAGTACAGGTGCAGAGTTGGAAGGCGATTCCTTTGAAAAAAAGCGTAAGGCAGGGAAACGTGATATCATACAGACGCGATAAGTTGTTGACTCGTATATCTACTTGGAATAAACCTAGGCAGGTTGAACTTCAAAAAAGAGGTCAACCGCCGAATTCAACACGGCCGGGTAGCGTTCGGGAAACTGTGTAACGTTTCCTCGTCCAGAATACCTCAGTCCCTCATAGTTTTCGGCAAATGTGTGACAACTTATGGCGCCGAAACGTGGTCTCTTACTACGGGCCTCATTAGTATGCTCAAGGTAGCCCAACGAGCTATGGCGAGGGCTATGCTCGAAGTCCCTCTGCCTGATCGAATCAGAAATGAGAAGATTCGTAGCTGAACTAAAGTTGTAGACATAGCCCAGAAAACCAGCAAGTTCAACTGGCAGTAGGCAGACTACATAGCACGCAGAATGATGGCCGATGAGGCCGCAAGGTTCTCGAATGGAGACCACGCCCTAAGGCAACGCTGCTAGGTGGACAGACGATCTGATGAAAATCACAGGATCGCACTGACTGCAAGCAGCTTCCAACCGGACCTATTGGAAATCTATGAGGGAGACCTATGTACAGCAGTGGACGTCCTACGGCTGATATGATGATGATGAATTTCATTACGATAAACAAGATGAATTTTTGAACTGTGCGTTGATTGCCGTATACAAAACTATGACGAATATCGAAAAACGTTGAAAGGAGTCTCGAGGGTGATTTTGACTAAAACTAAAACTGCATGATTGACTTTTAGAAAATTCAATAATTCTGGCAAGGAATCGAACCCGCTGTTTTTGGAAAAAAAATTGCACCCTGTACTATTACACCATTCGATAGTGTTGCTAATAACTTTGAAATAATGTTTTTTTTTTTCAACTCAGTAATTTCGTGTACCTAAATACAGTGCGATAGTTGACACGTGTCAAATTTAGTGAAACATTGAAAATTGTGATGATGGTGACGAAAAGCTTTAACCAAAAGTTTTTAATTTTGTGTGTTAAAACCTAAATTTATTGCTACTTATTAAAAAAAAACCTACACTAACCTCATTTAATTTGTAACATGGTTAAAATTGGCTGTTAGAAAAATATATTTGTTTTCTATATAGATCATTTTACCTGTAAGTCAAACATGCGCCAATCCAGGATACGTCATCTTGCTTCAAACACAATAATAAAATAATCGGGTTTAGTTAATTTTAGTTGTTTTATCATTAAATTTTGATGTCGGTAAGTAACTTTTGCCTGTTTGTGATTTTGTACAAAATTATTACCAACCGACACTATTTCATAAACTAATGAGAAAATCCATAATCTTTAAATGCCAGATTATTAAGCCTGTAAAATGTATTTAAATTTCGTTGGAATTACGTAGTTATGACTAATAGGTGATTTTATACGATTTTTTTTCCAAAAATAAAAACTTTAAAATGCTCTCCTGTAAAGTTGGCTACATGTCGCTTGGTAATTTTTGCCTTTCAAGCGTCGATATTTTAACGCCAATTCATGTCTGAGAGCAGTGGTGGCCCAGTGGTATCGGTCCTGACTTAGGAGTTGTAGGTCGTGGGTTCAAACCCCGCCAGGCGCATTACTTTGTGTTATTTATTTCATCACCACTGCTCTCAAAACAGTGAAGGAAAACATATATCGTGAGGAAACCGGCATGTCCTAGAACCAAAAATTCAAAGACATTGTGACATCTACCAATCCGCATTGGGCCCGCGTGGTGGATTATGGCACACTCAGAGAGGAGGCCTGTGTATCCGCAGTGGGAACATTATAGGCTGATGATGATGATGATGAATTCATTTCTGAGGCATTACCACAAGATTTATTTACCTATTTTACAGCAACTTGAAGTATTTATGGAAAATTAAGTGGGAAAATATTTTTTTTTTAAAGAAATTAACGTCAAACGGCTTCAGATTTAGGCTGCGCTGCGGTTCCACTGAGGCGGAGTGGAGTGGTGCAGAGCAGAACTAGCATGCAACAATGTGGCTGGAAGTCCACATGTTGTGTCTGCGGTCAGCAATGTTCATCAGCCATGTGATTGGTGAATCGCGGCAGAGCTCGGCTCTGCTCCGCTCAGCCTCAGTGGAACCGCAGCTTTAAAATTAGTAGTTTCCATGAAGTTTCATGCTCGATCTACATAATATTTAAGCACCTACGCTTTGGTAAGCCATTGGTAAGGCTTTTCTATACCTAAGGCAGCTGCTCAAAAGTCTGACAACTAGTTATGACTGATTGGACATGGTCCAATTAGTATGAGTAACGATAGGTAAAACGATACTCTTTGGTAATCTAATAAATTATTATGGCTTTTATTGGTTGTTAACTCATAGAATAGGGGTGATATTAATCTCTAAGGATGATGCCAGCGCTGCCCCAGCGTAGAAACTACATGCTGTTCGTTAATCGATTTTCATCTTTATTCTCTAGAGTCTAGAGTATAAACTAGACGAGCTTATTGACGAAAATTTTATTAGTCAGAAACAATTTGAAGAACTTAATTTACCTGCATGATGAACAGGAATATTGACTCCGGACATTCTTCATCTATTGCTCGATCCCCGAATCCAATCGTAGTCTGAAAAGAAACAAATTTTTTTTTTTAATAGGCACTTATATGTGCACATTCCAATACAGCTGCTCTTTGAGACGAACGTTTAACACGATACGCCGTCCACCCGGGCATGTTCCATGACCGGACGGCGAGACACCTATTACTCACAGTCCACATGCCCGACAGCTATAACCTTTGGGTCTTCAAGTCAAGAGTGAACAGGTTACTTCTAGGTAAGAGTGCTTCATTGTCGACCACATCTTCGCTTACCATCAGGGGAGATAGTGGTCAAAAGGCAAGGTTATCGCAAAAAAAATGAAGTCATTACCCCCAGATCAAAGAAATAGGCAGATAGAACGCTCCGAACACGCGAGTGTGTCCACCAAAGTTAATACAAAATCAAATCGAATTACATTCCATTTTTTTTAATATTTACAATGATTAAATATACGAGACGGCGGCATATTTTGGCAAATAACAACAACGAGCCTAGCTTGGTACTATCGCGAGTTGATATTCGTTTTTGATTTTGTATTTGCTTTGGTGGACACACTCGCGTGTTCTGAGCGCTCTATCTGCCAATTTTTTTGATCTGAGTCTTTACCAGTCATATTTTTTAAATACAGGAACCGCTTTTACACAAAGACATTACCAGCCCGATCAACGCTCCCTGAAGCTCGTTCCAGTAAAGAGGATGTGGCACTCAACGGTCCTTGATTACCACAATTTACTCTTTGGCGGTAAGAGTCCAACTAATTGAATTCTGTCTGTGATGGCCAATTATCTGATGAAGTTGATGGATGGTAAACTGGGAAAGATTGATGGGAAATTGCAATTTGCGCAATTGGTAAATGCCCTTTTGAAGATTTTCCTGGCTCTGGCGAATTTCCTGGTCATGCAAGTTGTTAAGAAGTATAAAGAAATAATTTATGTAATTTTCTTTCGTTGTTTAGTCATTAGTTTTTTCTATTAGGATTGTCGTTGTCATCTATAAAGTTTGTTTGGTTGAACGCGCGAATCTCAGGAACTCTAGTTAGTTTTTTTTATTTGTGTTGTATATTCCATTTATTGAGGAAGGCTATAGACTAGAAAACATCGCGCTACGATCAATAGGAGCGAAGCAGTGAGGCTATATCAATGTTATAAAGCAGACATTCACAAATAGCAGCGGAATTCAGCTATTTATATGGGAATTTAAAATCTTTGGAAACATACACATGACACAGGAGAAATTCTTAGTGGAGCAAACATATTATAAATAAACAAATGTAATTATAAACTGCTACCTAATATCAATCTATAATGGAAAAGCTGCAGGTCATACAGATATTTATTTCGTACAGAGATCGAACCCACACTAGCGCGTTAAGCCACACTTTTCTTTCTCACAGAAAATGGCTATTTCACTTAAATATTTAGTCTTATTTTTTTAGCCTGGTAAATATTCATTGATTTACGAGTACAAATGTCCGCTACTTTTCAAAACTTAGTGACAGACTAATTTAACGTTGTGTGATAGTTGTGGAATATTATTATTAATTAGACTGATTTGTATTATACTGATACTGTCTAATCTTTATTTAATATTTAAACTATGATAAATGATGATGAAACAGCAATCATAATCCTAATACAGTTACAAGTATTACACTCTCCTAAGTGTTGGAGTAAGTGGGAAGTTTCCCACCCACTCCAACTATTTGGAGACTCCCGTCCTAGTGCCGTAGTCATCATGGTCTATTCCCAGTGAGCACATACCTTGAGACAATTGTATGGGCTTCCTTATTTGACGCCATTTTGGAGCTAATGGCGAATCTATTTGTGCGTGATTGCTCTGCAGTTAGACTAGTTAGCGCCCACGGTTGTGTGGTGCGATTTATGAACGAAAAGCGGTTTGAAAAGAGAGATACCTGTTCACTTCAGTTTCTTTTCTAGAGCCCATTAGACAGACTGATGGTGTGATTGTATAGAACGCTGGTAGAACCATCATAGCCGTCATAAAATAGCAAATCCGGTTAGTCCATTAGAATTATTTTAAGGAACAATGTATACCACACGCATTCTTTGTTTATTATTTTATTTTTACGTTACAAGCTGAGGCTTTTTTTATTGTGGTGAAATCATCAAATGAGTCCTCCCACCCCGGACAGGGCGGGAGGGATTGTCAGACTCGTGATTACTCGCTTTATGCGTCTGCCACTGCGATCATAACTATACTATCGTGACTGCCGTCTACCACTGCGGCTGGGGTGGAGGGAAGACGCTATCCTCTCCCTCATGCGGCCCGCCTCCTCCTTCGCGAGCATGACTACTTCGCAGAAGGAGGCGACCGCTGCCCACTCCTTCTCGCCCCGCAGCATGGCCTCGACCAATGCCGGGCGCGAGAAGTCTCCCCCTTTAAGCGTTTGTATCCTCGTCGATTTTGAAATTTAGATAATCTTACTTATTAGGATAATTAGAGTTTTTCCTAGTTTTGCTAATAAACGTGGCAATATACTGATCCAAATTGTAATCTAGAATACCTTGTAAAGGCGAATTGAGACCATTAATTCTGAATTTCTTTTCATTTCAAGAGTGCAAAGTCAGTGCACAATGTCATTGTATGTACTACAGCACGCTTCAACCGACTCCTTTTTGTTGACTAATCTGAACAGATTACATCGTTCACACTACAAAAGCCCTCATTTGAACTGCACGTGGTTATGCCTCTGCATGAATAGGTGAATCTTGAGACCTATTCATAGGTCTTTAAGCGCTGAAACTCGTTTAAGGTCAACGTCAAGAGGTCAAAGTCGTTTTCATTGTGGTATTTTGGTTAGCATCAGAAAATTGGTTAATGTTATAGGACACATTTTTGATTACTTCTGGTTCTCTTTATTCTGGTGACTACAACCTTGGGGTTAAATGGGCAAAGGCCTTCCTCTGTTCCAGCAAATAAGAGGATATTGAGTAAAAAAAAATGATAAACTAAAAAAAAAATAGTTTTTTTTTCACGACTCACATACAATGCGCTTTGTATACAGAGAGAATTTTTCAACTCGTCGTGGATGGCTATATCTGAAACTATTAGGAATATCGAAATACATTGTAACTGTATCATTGGATTTTAGAAAAATCAGTAATCCTGGCAGTAGTCGAACCCGCTGATTTTGGGAAAAAATTACAACCTGTATTATATAACATTCGATAGCGTTGCTAATATGGATCAAATTCTGGCTAGCAATAAATAATAATAATATATAAATATAATAGTAATTATATTTATATATTATTTTAATATATATTTTTATCATATTTATATCCACCGGGGCCGGCCCAGAAAAAGATGGCGAGACGAACTAGACGCTCACCATGAGAGCTGGTTCGAAGCGGCCCATGAAAAGAATTCCTGGAAGGAATTGGGGGAGGCCTTTGCACAGCAGTGGGACAGTATAGGCTAATAAAAAAAATAAACAAAAATAATTTCGATATAATATGTTCGGCGTGGCGGTCTAAGGGGGAGAGGCCTATGTTCAGCAGTGGATATCTTCCGGCTGATGATGATGATGATTATAATAATAATATTCTCCCTTGAACTACAAATCTTTCCAGGCTGCTTTTAATACAACTGGCCCATCCCACAATTTTCTTTCCTTTCTTCTTGGGCTTGGGGCCACGTTGGCCCTTATAATCTGATTTAGACTAAGTGTGTGCAGTGGGCGAGTTAAGTAAATCCTTTAATACAATAACTGGTAATCTTCACTAATGTGTCCGTCTGTCTGTCTGTCTCGTTTAAGAAGGAGGGTAATTGTTGCTGGCCCTAATATTATATTGTTGTGTTGATTATTATCTTGAATAAGGACTGGTCTTGGACAATATTTCTTCTTAACACTCTTATCAACGTTTCGTGTTCTAGGTAACCGTATCGTAGGTCATTGTATTGTATTTAAATGAATTAAAATATTTTTGCTAAAATAAATAACATGGTGTAAAAATTGTTGGAATCGAATCATGTTACAGATTCAAAACAAACTATGTACATTCAGGTTTCGCATAGAAGTATTAAAAATAATGTTGTATTTCTCCGCAAGATCTTGTATCAAACAATGATTTTTGTCGTAAAAAGTGTTCGTCACTAAATCTTTAACTGAACCCAAAAGTGGGACTATTAAAACTATCAAAGGGTGAATCTTCAATTTTTGAACTTCCGTTGAGGATAATGACGCCCGATACTTTTACTGCCAGTGCAACCAGCCATTGAAAAAAATCAAAAAATAGAAAAGTATCGGGCGTCATTATCCTCAACGGAAGTCCAAAAATTTTAGATCGACCCCAAAGCAGTCTACTAACCTGAGCCTCAACGGAAGCCAAGAATATGGTAACAAAGTCCTTCCCTCCCGTCACACAGGTCCTCTTCGGAGGGTCAGGCTCGAAGTCGTAGTGCGCCAGCGCCGTGATGTACCAGAAGATGGCGAAGACTAGCCAGATCGCGAAATGGACCACTATGGTGCCGATCACAATCCAGCGCCAGCGGAGGTTGATCTGTGGAGGGGAGGTAAAGTTAGGGAGAACACAGGTCTTCGATTAATGGCTGGGTGTCAATTTTTTGGCCGTTTGCGCCAGAAAGACGAATGAACAACTACTTGTATAGATAGATAGTTTTAGAGGAGCCATCTACTGTTAGTACAAATTATCCTACACACAACTATTTATCATCTAATAATATACACCAGGCAGTCAAAGCCACACCGCTCAAAAAATATCTGACCACAATTATTGTACCTATACTAAATACTAGTTTGAAAATTAAAGATTTTGTAATAAAGATAATAATTATGTTCAATTATAAGCTTCCTCTCTCCTGAACTCACTTCAGGGTCCATGTTATGATCGAATTATAAGTTTTACCACCTAAGAATACAATCACGTGGAATGCAATAAAAGTATTGAGTAGATCTTTAACAGTCCTTATTATTAGTTAGAAGCTCTTAAAGTCTGACAACCAATCTTACCATGATTGTATTACCCAGTTAATGTTGTGGAGGTCCGAAAGGTGGTTGCTTCATGTAAAATATTAATATTCAGCAGAATTTGGTTTGGCTGGAAGCCGACCCCAATATAGTTGGGAAAAGGCAGGCAGATGATGATGAAGGTATAAAAGCTTCCAAACAGGTCTTCTGCTTAGACTTCTTCAACTCGAGTTCAACTATGTTGATAGCGGAAGTCAGTAGTTTACTTTTTTTTTTTAATGACTGTCCGTCTGGCTTCCATATCATAGCGACAAGGTAATATGATACATCTCAGTTAAGGAGATTGTCGAATGAGCTTGACAACCCTAATTATGAATTTAGAGAAGAATATAATTATTGTGTCTAACTGGACTGACAGGGTCGGATTGGCTATAAAGCCAAGGTCTTTACCAATGGGGCCCCACAAGGGCCTGGCTTACGGAGCCTACCGCAAGGAAGACGGTATCAAGGTAAGTAAGATCGGTGGCGCGTACAAACTAAGGTCCAAAACTGCGTTAAGTGGATGCTCGTGCGGTTCAATAGAAAAATGCTGAACCGCGCGTGCTTTTTTGTATCGAACCGCGCGGGAATGCTCTCAATGCAGTTTTGACCATTAGTCGGCAACCTTAATGTAAACTAGATTAAAATAATAGTTAAGTTATGCAATTGGAGAGAAGAATAATTATTCCCGCTCGATTATACCCTGTCGCGATTGGTGGTGTCTACATGATTAATTACGTTATCGAGACAGTAATGCAATGATTGAACTTTTGTACATTTAACCTCGTAAATTACCTAATTTGCACCTTTTGTCTTTTGAAATAGACGGGTCAACGTATAGGCAAAAATAAATCTCGTTTTTCAATACTGTTAACACACAGTATTATGGAGTTACTAGTAACTTAAATTTTAAAAATGATTAACGTGTTAATAATTTTTAAAATTTCTGTCTGAGCTTATCGGGGAGCCACTTGGGCCCTCCGACTGAGTCCGACCCTGTTGACTAAAAGCCTCTTATTGATGAAGATTATGGAGATAAATAATAATTAAAACATATTTCCAATATGCAAGGGTTTAGGTGTTTTTTTTTGTTTTTTTTTTTAACGTGGTAAATGAGTCCTCCCACCCCGGGCAGGGCGGGAGGGACTGTCAGACTTGTACTGACTAAAATCCACGGTGTCCTTCAATGTTCCGGGGTCACGATGATGGAATAAGTCCCGCGAACCCGGCAGGCTTTGGCCCTCTGAGAGGGGGGCCCCGTCATTATGCTGACGCTCTTTGAGGCCCACGTGGGACACAACGCGCCGTCGACCCGGGCATGGTCCATGGTCGGGCAGCGAGTTGCCCTTTACTCGCTCTCCGCATGCCCGCGTCTACGGTGGCCGGAGATTTTCTGCTGACGTCCGACGCCGCGGGCGCCTACCACAAGGGTTTAGCTGTTAGAAGAAATGTGCAATAAGTTATGAATGTCATTAAAACGGCTCCTGCACACCTCAAACAAATTAAATTCCCATATAATTCAAGCCAACCCTTCAAATGCAACATTGTATTTCGCTACCATAGTAACACCCTCAGACCATATTGTATAGAAGGTACAAATTAGTCACACTGTAGATCAAAGATACCAATTATCGTACGGTTAATATGTGTACTGTCTACTTTTCCGGCAATTTGGACTACCCCCTAAGTAGGGGTAATCAGTAGCGACTGACATGCTAGGATGGAATACAAAGTAGAGCAAAGAAGGGGTTCATATTATTAGTAAAATATAGGGTTGAGCAGACTGAGCGCTTGGATTGCTGTTCTTTTTTTTGTTACAGAAGTAATGGGCATCACATTGATACTAATATCCTGTGCTAATATCTAACAAAACAATTAGGTAATATACGCGTCATAATTAAAAAAACCGGCCAAGTGCGTGTCGGGCCACGCACAGTGTAGGGTTCCGTAGTTGCCCATCAAAATACTTATGCGAACTAACTAAACTGATTCGCTGAATATAATTTTAAAAAGAAGAATTTTCAAAATCGGTCCAGGAGTCTTTGAGAAATCAGGGAAAATACATAAGAAAAAAGATTACGACGAATTTAGAACCTCCTCCTTTTTTTGAAGTTAGTTAAATAGTTGACGATAAAAACCTACCTATCCCCAAAAAAAACATACCGTAAAAACATACCTATTAAAGCTGTAAAAAAAAAAGTTGACAAACTTACATTTGCAGTTGATTCATTGTTTGTCCGATACATTTTGTTTATGAAAACTTTTACCCAAGTACATTTTATAAGTTGGTCGACTATTACTCGTAAAGTTGTAAAGCCTACTTAGTCATGATAATTTTCTTTTAAACTTCGTTATATATACTACTATTGTGAATTTTTTCACACCCCCAAACATAACCGTTTAGCTGGTAGAGGGGGGGGACACTCGAATCGAGCAAAATTTAGCACTTTAAAGCTGAATATTTCACAAACGAATTTTTTTATCAAAAAATTGTTAATGGAAACTATCATTATTTTTTAAAGGCCTTTTTAATGATACCCCACACTAAGGGGTACGCGAGAAAAAAAAAATCCTCACTTTACGTGTAAGTACAGGAAGTACCCTAAAAAAAATATTTTACGAGATTTTATTTTACCACTTTTTCGGCACAACAAATCCGTATGTTCACACCAAATTACAGCTCTCTAGTACTGTGCGTCTCTGAGCTAAACTGCGGACGGACGGACGGACGGACATGGCGAAACTATAAGGTCCTTGTTGACTACGGAACCCTAAAAACAAATCCCAGCTGATTCTTTTTTTTCTTCTTATAAACGAATTATTGTAGTGTGTAAATTGAGTGAATAATAGTAACAACAGTGTTGTGTTATACCTACATAATATAATACACAAACATAGTGTTTTGATAAAATGGACACTATTCTTAGTTTTAAAATAATGTATAACGTAGTTAATTAAGTTAGAGTTCAATTACTTATAATTAAATAATATATTATATGTATAATATGTACACAGGTAACTAAACCTAGATATAAAAATAAATAAAACTATAATTATATTTACAACTAAACTAAAACTAAACTACTTTTATTTTTTTACAAATATATAACTCACATACACAAACACACCCGAAACAACTATTTGTAGGCCACACAAATATTTGTTCCAGGGTTTGAAGCCGTGATATGCAGCGTAGCAACCAATTGCTTAGCTACAGTACCTATAATGCCTTCTAAAACACTTACCAGCGTATGAAAGGTATCATTGAGCAGACGAATCTTCTCGAAGGGCACGTTGGAGATCAGCGCCACATTCTCCATGCCGGTCTTGGAAACCAGGCGCTTTGGGTGGTCGCCGTAGCCTGGTCGAGTGCGCTGCGGGTGTCTGAAACCACTTCAGAACAACGGGTTAGTTTAGATCTTTAAGAGCTTTAACTTGACTCATTGAATTTGTAGGTAACTTCAGATTTCCTGGTTTTCTTTTCATTCAATTTATCATGTTTGTTAGAGAGATTTCATCCTTATAATTGACCTTAACGATCGATGCAATAAAAGTACAGGGTAATTTTTTTTCAGATTTTAGCCGGTTCAGCTCGGTTTTCTCGGTTATCTCGGTTTTTTAGATCTTTGAATGCAGTTTGCTTTCTATTCAAAAATAAAAGAATGTTTCCTTTGAGTAAAATTCTCTATCTACAGTATTAAGAGTAGGTACTTTCCCATGGTGGCATTACAAAATTCCACCCTGTATAGGTAGGTACGTATAACTTAAACAAAGTTAACGATAGTTTTGACCCATTGCATTTTTGGTCTTCTTAACCCCTTAGTACACATCGTGACTCGTGACGCAAGTCTCTTATATCTTATGACTTTGATTCGTAGGTTCCGCTCCAGAATTTCGTTCTAACCTACTATAGAAGATTACGTTCTAAACGTAGATTACCTGGTGACATCGACCTTAACACAAATCTGACATAATCTACCCACGATGAAGATAAACTATGCAAACAAAGTCAAGTAAACTGTACGCCATTGAAGGAACCTTGTTGTGGTCACATTGGCTATTTTTAACCGAATTCAAAAAAAGGAGGAGGTTATCAATTCGACTGTATTTTTTTTTTATGTTTGTTACCTCATAACTTGCGACTGGGTGAACCGATTTTCATGATTCTGTTTTTATTCGAAAGCTGGTGCTTCCCGTGTGGTCCCATTGTCACCATTTCAGGATCTGATGATTGGATCTTGGAGAAATCGAGGGCAACCCTCAAATTTTATTAGCTGACACATAGTTTTTCGCAAAACTTATGAAGTAATTCAAGTACTTGCGTATGGAAATCATCATCTCATGTAGCTGAGCTGATGATGGAAGGTACAACTCCTCAAGTAAGAAAATTATGTTCGTGATCGCATAATTATCTCCGGAACAATAAGTCCGATTTAAGTAATTCTTTTTTTGTTGTACTAGGTATCGTTCAACTTAGGGAATACTGCAAATTTCATCAAAATCGGTTCAGCAGTTTTTGAGATAGGGAATAAATGAAAGAGATGTTAACGATGTTATTACCGGTGCTACGGATTACAAAATTCTAGTGCACATGTAAGAAAATGATGTATTTGACAAGAATTTTGGTTGAATATTTAAACTAAATAGAGTAAAATAAAAACTTTTTCAAAAAAAATGTGACCGCCTTCAAAAACAACCACAAAAAAAAACCGGCCAAGTGCGTGTCGGGCCACGCACAGTGTAGGGTTCCGTAGTTGCCCATCAAAATACTTATGCGAACTAACTAAACTGATTCGCTGAATTTAATTTTAAAAAGAAGAATTTTCAAAATCGGTCCAGGAGACTTTGAGAAATCGGGGAAAATACATAAGAATAAAGATTACGACGAATTTAGAACCTCCTCCTTTTTTTGAATTTAGTTAAAAATAGTTGACGATAAAAACCTACCTATCCCCAAAAAACATTCTTTTAAAAGCTGTAAAAATAAAGTTGACAAACTTACATTTGCAGTAGTCTCCGATACATTTTGCTTAGAAAATATGATGTCCAAGTACATTTTATAAGTTGGTCGACTATTACTCGTAAAGTTGTAAAGCCTACTTAGTCATGATATTTTTCTTTCAAACTTCGTTATATAAACTACTATTGTGAATTTTTTCACACCCCCAAACATAACCGTTTAGCTGGTAGAGGGGGGGGACACTCGAATCGAGCAAAATTTAGCACTTTAAAGCTTAATGTTTCACAAACGAATTTTTTTATCAAAAAATTGTTAATGGAAACTATCATTATTTTTTAAAGACCTATTTAACGATACCCCACACTAAGGGGTACGCGAGAAAAAAAAATCCTCACTTTACGTGTAAGTACTGGAGGTACCCTAAAAAAAAATATTTCACGAGATTTTATTTTACCACTTTTTTGGCACAACAAATCCCTATATTTACACCAAATTACAGCTCTCTAGTACTGTGCGTCTCTGAGCTAAACTGCGGACAGACGGACGGGACGGACGGACGGACGGACGGACGGACGGACATGGCGAAACTATAAGGGTTCCTTGTTGACTACGGAACCCTAAAAGAGTAAAATAACCTACAAAACTTTTCTTTCGGAAGTCGGTGGCAAAAGAGACAATGAATTAATAAAAAAGTCACCGACTTCCGAAAGAAAAGTTTTGTAGGTTATTTTACTCTTTTTTGTGGTTGTTTTTGAAGGCAGTCACATTTTTTTTTAAACGTCTAAAAGTCTTCCAAATAATTTTATATTTAATCATCTGCCTGTCTTTTACCAACTATATTGGGGTCGGCTTCCTGTCGAACCAGATACAGCTGGATATCAATGGGTACGGTTAGCCGATACAATATCTGAGCAGCACTAAAAAAAAAATGGCGAATGTTGAGTAGCATAGGCTGAGACAGCTGTCTTTACTCTCGTCTGAACTCAGCATGGTTTCAACCGATAATTTAGTCAGCATAGGCTGAATGCTGTTTAGCATTTTCGATTTCTGTCCAGATCTGTATCAGCTAACCGTACGCAATATTTTACATGGAGCGACAGTCTATCGTACCTCCACAACCCATTAACTGGGTAATAATCGATATCTCATGGTAAGATTGTCAGACTTTTAGAGCTTCGGACTAGTCAGCAGATTAATGTTAGCAATCTAACGGGGACCCCATAGTAGGGTCGCAGAACTGTCTAAAAAGGTAACCGTGACCGTGGAACATAAAGGGCTATTTAGGGAAAACCGTGGATTTTAGTCAGTTACGAGTCTGGCAATCCCTTACACTCCACCTTGAGAGGACTCGTATAATGACAATACCACGCTAAAGCATGGAGGGAAGTGGAAACATAAATATTATTTATCCTACTCCTCCACTATTCTTTTCTGATTAATTTCGTTACAGGATCCAAGACAGTAAATTCATTCTCCGGGACACGTCGAGCTTCATTGTCTCGGCGCTTTTCTGGTGGTTGCCACTGTCGATTCTGGCTTTCAGGAGTTGCAGTGGTTTGGGAATAGTGTGTTGGGTTTGTCCAAATACCACGCTAAATAAAAAAATCAAGCACTCTTTTGTTTACGTAAGTTAAAAACGTTTTGATTTTTTCTCAGTCAAATACTTAATGTCAGTCATCATCAACATGAGGATATAATGTTCCCACTGCTGGGACACAGGCCTCCTCTCTGTGAGAGGGAGTGGACCGTTATCTACCATGCGGGCCCAGTGCGGGTTGGTGAATGTCACATGTCTTCGAATTTTTGGTTCTAGGACATGCCGGTTTCCTCACGATGTTTTCCTTCACCGTTTTGAAAGCAGTGGTGATAAAATAAATTACACAAAGTAATGCACCTGGCGGGGTTCGAACCCACGACCTACAGCTCGTAAGTCGGGACCGATACCACTGGGCTACCACTGCTCCACCACTGCTGATGTCAGTGTCTATGATCAATAAGTGATAACTATGAGGATCTGAGACTGTCTTTTAAAAATAGAACCTGTGTTATGAGTGTGTATATTTTTCAGTAACCGTGTAGACAGTTGACTCAGAATTTACGGAACTTGACAATTTTCTAAATCCTCTAAATTCTACCGTACTTGTTAATTCATCAACAAATACTAACATTTTCATCTGCTTTTCCTGTCATTCAACTTCAAAAATGCGTCATTTCGTGACTCTCATAATGAGTGCAAACCAAATGTTTCCGTTTGACTTCTCTGTCGTTATTTAAACTAAGATAACAAATATTACACACATATACAGGGTGAATTTAAATTAATGCGACAAAATGAGCTGGGAGCTTTATTTACCGTAACATAGTCATTATAAACTGTTTTTTCTAAAATCTGAAGCGTTAAAAAAATACGCGATTATCGTTTCAACATTTAATTTCTGTTTTAATTTCTGTTTATTTATTTTTTCATATTAAATGCTGGAATACCGATAATATTCGTACTTAAATAAAGATAATAACATCAATGGACCTTTTGAAAACGATAATCGCATAATTTTTTTAACGATTCAGATTTTAGAAAAAACAGTTTATAATGACTATGTCAAGCCTCATTTAGACGGTGCAAGAACTCGAACGCGAGTTGCGGTACATTGCGGAATTTATAGGTAGAACAAATTCAGTTAATGAAACAAATGCCGCAATGTAGTGAAACTCGCATACGAGTTCTTGCTCCGTCTAAATGGCGCTTTACTGTAATTGATGATCGCATTTCATTTTGTCGCATTAATAAAAAATCACCCTGTAGATATGTATGTATGCATTAAACTTGTTTAATAACCTATGCTGTGTAGATTTCAAGATCAATTTATCTTTTGAACTCTTAGCTAAGAAAGGAAAAATACCGTTTCCATCTTGGTTTTTACTTGCATCTAACGTCACGAGTTTTGATCTTATTTTTATCTTTTTAACCGACTTCAAAAAGAAGGAGGTAATCAATTCGACGGTATGTGTTTTTTTTTTTCTTTTCTTTTATGTGTTTGTTACGCGATTACTCCGCCAATTGTGGACCGATTTTCAAAATTATTTTTTTGTGCGAAAGGAGATACTTCAGGAGTGGTCCCATTGTTACCATGTCAGGATCTGATGTCTGAATCCTAGAGAAATCGAGGGCAACCCTCAATTTGGGTACATATTTGAATATCGAAGATTAAAATATCTACCCTTAAAATATCGATGTTCAAAATATCGAAAATGCAAATATCGAATGACCATAAAATCGAAAATTAAAATATCGAAAGTTTAAAATATCGAATGATTAAATGATCTACGTCCAATATATCTAAAATCTAAATATCTACAAAAGTTACATCGAAAGATCTAAATATCGAAGTACAGATTATCGAATGTCCGAAATATCGAACCTAACAAGGTAAGTCGACGGAGCCCCGCTTCGCGGGGCTCCTATTTCTGTTTGCAAGGTTTAAAGTAACCTAACAAGAAGAGGATGGCGGGGTCTTTCAGACCCCGCCATCCTCTTCGAACCTAACCTGTCCGAGTCGGGGTGCCCCAAGTTCCGAGCTCGCTTCGCTCGCTCTGGCATCCGAAGTCCGACCAGACGCAAGAGCGAGCGAAGCGAGCTCGGGACTTGGGGCACCCCGACTCGGACAGGTTAGGTTCGATGGCGGGGTCTGAAAGACCCCGCCATCCTCTTCGTGTTAGGTTACTTTAAACCTTGCAAACAGAAATAGGAGCCCCGCGAAGCGGGGCTCCGTCGACTTACCCTGGTAGGTGGTTATTTTTTTCGATATTTCAACTAGTAGGTATTTTTAACGTAGAGTTTATGAAATTAGATATTATGAACTGCGATGTATTAAACGTTGATATTTTGAATTTCGACATAACGTCTTTCGATATTTTGAATCATTCGACATTTAAATCAGTCGACATTTTAATCTTCGACGTTTTAAGCGTAGATGTAACATTTTTCGATATTTTGATACAATCGATATTTTAATTTTCGATATTCTGAACATCGATATTTTAAGCGTAGATATTTTAATCTTCGATATTCAAATATGTACCCCTCAAATTTTATAGGCCCACACATCGTTTTTCGGAGTAATATAAGTATTTGCAGGTAATCATCATTATTAAAATTATTAATTACTTATTTGTTATAAGTCAGGGTATAAATAGGTAGATATACAAATTAATATATTGATGCTATCAATGAATTAATGTTTTGGCGATCTAAGTTACACTTAGAACACTACAAGCAAGCCATTGTTGGGGAAATGGTTCTCGTTCATCTAAAGGTGGATGGTAGTAGATTTTGAATGCCAACTTACAGTGATAATACCTTGCCTCAAACTTCAAGGATTATTTGGGCATAGGACTAATGTTATTGTGTCTTATTACAATGCACCAGGAGAATTCTCAATTATCAGTTTGTCCTGGAGTCAGTCAGTATTTAGTAAATGGTTACCTAGACAATTTGATTTTTGTTCTCCTATTACCTTTTACTTTATTAAATACTTACTTGTTAGGCAACACCTTCTTCTTCTCAGGAGGTTTAGCATTAAACGGCTTCATTGAAATCGGCGTCCTGCATTCCATCGTCGACATACTCATTTCATTTTTCGACAAAACACGATCAACTTTCACCAAACTTCGATCGTTCGTCGAAATATTTCGATCAACTTTCGACGTTGGATGGTGATTTATCAGTGGCATACTGAGATCAGTTCTAGGTAGATGTCGATCAATTTTCGGCAATACGCGATCACTTTTCGACTTATCGTGTCGTAAAGTCATTTTCATATTATCATCTTTCTTGAGATCTAAACTAGTAGTACTTTGGGTGATAATTATTTTTGGCAGTTGCTTTGATAATTTTCTTAGTCTCTCCGACCTTGGTTCTGATTTGATCGAATCCAGACTTTCGTTGGACTTTTCATTTTCGAGTTTATAAACAGTTTTTGCTACCATTTTTTCTTCTTCCGCTTCTGGTATTTCTTTTATCGTGTCATAGTCAGGATCTTCTGAGGATATTTGATTGTCTTCGATGTACGTTTTGCTGTCTTTTAAATAGTTTAGACATTCGTGGTAAAGTTGGTTTAGTTGTTCATATTCTAAGTCGCTTGTTCCGATTTCCATATTTTTATTTCAATATAGATAGCACTATGTGTGTCTAGTAACCGTTTTTGGAAAATACAGTTATTGCATCTGTAGTCTAATCATTAATAATTTATAAAAAATCTAGTAAAAGCATACTGCTGTCTCAATTATTCCAAAAAATCCAAACACAAAGCAACTATTCCACATTTTAGAATCAAATCACACTCACACAAAATAAAATAACAAAACACTCACTCAAAATAAAACCAAACTCATTTAAAAATCACGTCCCTTTGAATAAACCGCACTCACTCATCGTTAAAGAATCAAACTCATTTTTAAATTTAAAAAAAGAACCACTTTCACGTATTTTTGGCAGAAAACTCTCCGTAGTGTCGTAACGTTTGATGTCCTCACGTTATCTCGCTGTTATCACGTTATCTTGTGCTAATTGTGATGCGCGCGCTCTAAGCCCGAGATCTGAAGTGACCTTGCTAGGAGAGACTGTGGGTGATTCTGCAATCAGTTGTTTGTTGTAGTAATTGTTGGTTCATGCCTCGAAACAATAATATTGGTAGGCATAATTATAATAATATTTTTTAAATGTATGCGGTGAGAATTTTACGTCACTTTTTTATTCTTTTTTTATCCTGGTAAAATCATCAAATGAGTCCTCCCCGCCCAGGGCAGGGTGGGAGGGACTGTCAGACTTGTACTGACTAAAATCCACAGTGTCCCTCAACGTTCCAAGGTCACGGTAATGCGATAAGCCCTTCGACCCAATCAGGCTTTGGCCTTCTACGGGGGGGCCCGTCATCGTGCTGACAATCTGAGGCGCGCGTGGAACACAACAGCCGTCGACCCGGGAATGGTACATGACAGCGAGTTGCCCGCATGCCCTTGACGGCGGCGTGTCGATGACTCTCACGAGAGAATAATAAGCTTACAGGTACCTCGTCTTGCAAGCTTATTTTTCTGTCTGCCTTTTACGTTACATAACAAAAGAAATTTTGATGATCTGAATCTGACCTGTCAATTACCGTTATGTTAATATTTTAAATGTTTTGTTTTTTCATAAAAATATTTAAAAATTACTTATGTGTAAAAATGAATTTATAGGAATAAATAGCGTTATTATAATGCCTGTACCTAAATCTCCGTCATAAATTTATTTATAGAAAAATAAATATAAATCACTCGACACCTTTCTAACAAGAGGAAGAGTTACAGAATATCCCAACACGGTAACAATACAAAAACCGTCTAAATTCAGTATGGCGACGTTCAAAGTTATCATTGTTGTTTGACATAACTGTGTTCTCTGTTTGTAGTATTTTGTCAAAGTATTATATTATTATGTAGTAGCTACTTTTGGAGATTATAATGTATTAGTTTTATTTGCTAATTCACGTGAAAACCAAAAAAAAACTTATGTTTTTCGAAAATAACTCGCATGACTCTATGTCGTTTTTAAGGAGAACGGTTTCTTAAAATATATAAACGATAGGTTTTTGTTTAGAAAACACAAACTTGACCATTGCTTTCGGGTTTACCAAATAAATGAACGTGGCGGGATACCTGAAATTCTGTACTTTCTGTCTACCACGACAAACATCAGTTCGAGTTTCCACGAAGATATTAATTAAACAACTAAACATAATTATTTTAAGCTATTTATAGTCATAGAAACATAAGGAAATTAATAAAATAAACGTTTATTAGGCATAACTTTATTATTGCCCGTTAATTATACATTTCACATACAATTATTAATAATGTTTGGTGTTCATTTTCAAACTCACTCACACACTTGCGTAAAACCCATTTTTTTGAAAATATTTTAAGGGATATTGTATATTTTACAAAAATATTCAAGTATCCCCTAAATTATTTTATTTGTTAAATGTAACAATTTAAATAAATATTTGCAATCTTATTGTAAAAATAAGTGAGAAGCATGATGCTTTCGATTTTTACACTTTCATCGCACAATATAATATAATAATTTTGAACTTTGGCTTTTTTGTAAATAATTATTGTTTATTTTGTGTAAACATTGTATCCTACATTTCGAAAAACAAAAACTTAAAATAATCCCCAGTAAAATAATCGGCATATTCTTATTTTTATGCTAGACTTAAATAATTTTAGTAGATAATAATTATAACAACTAAATAAAACAAAAAGAAGTTAAATCTTATTACAAAAACATTTTAATTGTATTTTAAATATTTAATATCATGAACACAAATATTTTATGACATTACATATTCTAATTTATGCATTATGAGAAGAAAGAATGACAAATAATTTAGTCTATATAAAATCATTTTTATATATTATTTAAAGAGAGCTTAAATATAAATATACCGAAATACACTATTATTTTTTGAAGATAATAGGAATTTATAATGAAATTACTTTTTAAACTGGTAATATTGATTTATTACACCCACTATTTTATCAAAATTACTAGTTTAAAAAGAAAAGTTGTAATATTACTTTTCGTTCAATAATTTTTAGTTAAATATAAATACAGGATGTTTGGTTAAATGAGTGCAATACTTTAAGTGAGTTTAAGTTCTCAATAATTTGAACTAGTTTTGTTACGAAACTGCGACGGAAATAAAAATTTAGTTTCCGACATAAAATTTTTTGAGACAAGTAGTCTTTATTGTGAACAGCAGGTGATTTTATTTTCAACTTTTATTGGTTGATCATAGTAATAGTTGTTCATTTTAAGAAAGATAGGATAGATATATTATAAATATTTGTGGAAAGGATAGGACTTCCAGATTTGAATGAGCCTTCCAGGGAAACGGTAACCTTTTAAGAGGAAACAGCACGGTCGTTTTTCCATACAAACGTAGTCCCCTGTTTTCTTCCTGGATAATGCCAGTAGAGCAATAATTTTTTCACAAAAAATCTATGACCACTATTGGCATGTCTCTATGTTTTCCTTTTTTTCATAAATTCATTATTAAAAGAGATATGAACATTCAAAATCCTAAAAAAATAGCCAGATTTTCCGCTGTGTTCAAATATCCAGAAAACAAATTTGACGGGATTATATGAAAAAAGGAAAACATAGGAACACGGTCAATGTCTTTCTTTATTTTTTAAAGAAAAAAGTAGTGAAATCGGTTAAGTTTTGGAGGAGTAATCAGGGGACTACGAATCGTTGATTTTGTGCCATTTTTAAGGTATTTTCGGTCCAAGCTGCAGTTGTCTCCTTCGCGCTCTGTAACTCTGTTGTGGGCACTGTGCGACAGCAATAGATTTTACAAATACCTATTTTTCAATTCTCCAGCCCTTGCTGTTACCTTTTAAGGGCGTAGATTCTGAAAGTTGGCAAAAAGTTGTCAAAATATGAACAAGTTTTCATTGATTTGACAATTTGACTGTATGGAAATAAGTAAGCTCTGTAGTGCACTAAAATATTGGTAAGGGAATGCAATGATTGATATCGTAACACCGAAAAAATTGTTTAAGATATAACAAAATCATGTGAAAACTTTCCAAATGGCTTTTATACACCTAAAACGGTTATAAAATCAAATCCAGTGTTTTAATTGCATTCCGATATCAATTTTTTAGTGCACTACAGATCCATATTTCTTAATATCATACAGAAAAATTGCCAAATCCATTAAAACTTGTAAATGTTTGACAGCTATTTGCAACATTGCCAACTTTCAGAATAAGCAACATCTCAACGCATCTTATTAAGGAATTCCACAAAAAAGCGTGTTTGGGAAGGATAAGCATCGATTTTATTGAAGACGCCCCATGGGGTCTGACCAGCTTCTCCACAAAGAGGGGAACTTACCTTGTTATATCAACGTGCTCATTATAACGTAAAAAGCCCTTAAAACATTGCTCACATTTATCAGAGCACCAATTTCGTATTATTGGCATATTAATATCATATTCTTAGTCATATTTAGTAAAGCCATAAGGTAGTTAAACAATAAAACTTTTTGAGGTATATTATATCGAATTTGGCATAAAAAATTGACAACGTATTTTGATTTGGCAATACTTTCAAATGTCACAATAACAGTTATTTAATTTATGAATTTATTTTATTTTATAAATGGGTTTGAGATATTTTATTATTTATAAACTGCCAGATATATTCCAGTCACTTTAAGTAAATGTTACTGAACTATTGCGTTGGCAAAGCCGTTGAAATTTCTATATTGTAGAATTTGGTCTTCAAATATTTATTCTATATAACATAATATTTATTATGCTATTTAATTAATTTAGCGGTTTAAATGGACATTTGACATACAAAGAATTTAATTTTTAAATTAAATTATCATCTATCTACAATATAGATATTATTTCTAAGGAACTATTATTTACTTCAGGTAACAAGGTGACCACAATATCTATTTATATACGGATTTCTTTCTAATTTTGTCGATAATACAGCATGTCTCATAAATGTGTGACCATATTTTCATGTATCAAACTGTATCATTTTTTGCATGATACCAACAACAAAATTGCTAAACAAATATAATAATTATTATTATTTATTTTATTTTATTATATAATACAAATATAATTATTATATTAGTAATATAAAACTTCAACTTGATCCAAATCTATGGGGCCTTTACAAAGAAGAAAGTGGTTCAACTGTATGGTTTGTACCATTTCTATAAATATGACCACAAGTTTTCGGCACACGCTGTATATACGCCAGTACCTTATTTATATGATATCATTAGCTGCTGCGGGCACATATTATATTATTTATTATATACAAGCAGTTTCACATGCTTCAGAATGTTAAGGGTAAAATCACATTTATAGATTATTATCTTTTTCTCATTCTGTCACAGAAAGACGTCATTTGATAGAGCGAGAAGTCTACACCTAAGTACCTGCATTCATTAGAATCGAAATTACTATGCGTGATACTTAAGTGAGTTCCAATTCTAGATGACAAAAAGGGATAAAAATATACTGTGCTGTGAGTATAATTGTGATTTTGTCCTAATCCGTTCCATCCCGCACCTCCTCACAGTGAGGAAGCATAATTTCCAGCAGTAGGAATAATAAAAGCTGAGTAAATTATTTTTCTAAGCTAGATATTGATCTCTCTGATGATTTATCCCTTTTCAATATTAAAGCGGGCAAATATTGTTACTCTAGGTTTAATTTTATAAATCTTATGATATAGCTGTAGGCACAGATATTTTTAGGTAATTTACAGGGTGTAAGTATCTTAAACAAAGCCGAAAGGCACGTGTTTTTCTTATCATCGTGTCATAGCAATCTTTTCCTGACAATTACTCTTTTTGTGAAGGAAATGCAAGTCAAAGTTACAATTTATGTTATAATTTGACTTCGAATACTTCCATGAACCCTGCACTATTGTATGCCATCGGCACAATTTTTCTATTGCGTTAAACCATGACTTATTCACAAAAGTATGCTTAGCCAATTTCTCTGTTCTATCCAGAACAGATGAAGTTATTCCTAGACACATTTTTTTTTATTTACCGGAGTTTGACACAAACTCATAGACAACCAAAGAATAATAAAAAATCACCATGCTATAGGGTCTGGACCTTCCATGTTTTATTTTAATTTTCCATCGAAAAAACTCATTTGACATGAAGGAATAAAGTGATTTTCTCTCACTTTTGAGCCGTGTTCCTTAGTTTCATATACAATGTGCTTGATTAGCGGCTTCGTAAAGGATCCTATTACACCCTGTATTTTATTTTCAGCGGCACTAAATTTAACTTGTCTGAAAAACGTTGCTTACAATTATTTATTTTGTACACTCAATGTAAGCTAGCTATATCCTAGATGGCAGCATTTTTTTATATCTCACTTTTCTTACAATATCTAATATTTGTTTTTGATATTCATTTTTGCTATATTTTGGCTAGAATTGCTAATACATTTTTTTATAGGTACTACTCAATGATATTAAAAAGAAAGATACGCCATGTTCATACTGAATGGCGTTCAGAATTGTTGCGTTGTTATTATAGTAATTTAAAACTACGACAGCGATAGATAATGCGGAACGTATGAAGATAGAAAGAGATAGGGATAGCAAAGAGCAACAATTTGTCTTAGTTTGTCCTCAACATTTTGTGCGTGCTAGTGCGATATCTACCTCTTTTTATTTATAATATCATTGGGTACTACTGGTTTAGCCTGGCTTCCCTCGTTTGGAAAATTACCCACGGTAACGTCACGCCTTGATAAAATACTGTATTCTAATCCATTTGGCCATTAAGGGCGCTTCTACATTAAATTAGTTAGGATAACTATGTTTGACTTCATTTATGTATGGATAAGAACGTTATAGGACTAATATATATAATTATAAATTTGGATAAAATTGCTTCAAACTCAATAGAAGATTGAATATATGGAAAACTCTATATCTTAGGAATGATAATGTGTCACAACCCTATCATAAACTCTGAAAACACAACCCTAGGCAACAAAAAACATGGGTTCATAACTTATCCATTAATGATAAATATCTACATTATTTAATATTTATGTAAATTATTCGATTACACACCATATTAATTTATCATGCCATTTATTTCTATAAAAATCAATATAACGAAAAACGAATAAAATAAAAACCACAAAATAAAAAATTAACCATTTATTCGTGAATAAAATTTAAAACACAAGGAAATAAAAATAATTTACAACAGAACTAAAGATGTTTTTTTTTATAAAAAATAATAAAATCACAACATTTTATCATATTGTACTTTACAATATCTACATAAATGTATATTTATATTTCTATTAAGTATACAACGGTATAATATCTATTTATAATTATTAAATATTTTTAATTTGTGGATACTTTTGTCAAAAACTTTATACGGTAAATGATCATGTTAAAAATAATTATGATATCATAAAAAATATAAAATGCAATCAAAGTACAATATTCATAAACTAAATAAATATGAATAATATCAAAACTTTGCATTACATTGCTGTTATACAAGCATAAATGCATTAAATTTTATTTACATATTTTATTCTGCAATAAAACATTTATATAAATTATTTTATGCAACATAAAATATTTTTATACAATGACTTTTAAATAAAATATGTTGACCTCCCTAAAATTTTAAGGAAAGTATCCACAAAAAAAACTATTATTATTTAAAAATCACATAAAATCAACAGTTAAAACTTACAATAATCTAACTACGTTATTAAATTCAAACTAATTCTTATCAATATCGATAAATCAATCGTCAAAACTTAACAAAATAACAATCACAAAGCGATATGTTGTCGAATTTAAAAAACGATAATAAATATCGATTCTTACAATTTATTTATCGATTTTGATAGATTTTGGAATATCCTTACGTACACCTCTTACGCGTTACTGAAGTCTCTCGGACTGAAAGCGCCTTTCCTGAAAATGGCAAATACAAGGGAAGGTGAGAAATAAGTTGATAACTTATTATGTGAAAAGGGTATGTAGATAAAATTAGAGATAGTTTTTTTTTTTTGCGAATTTCCAAAAGTCTTGGAACAAACATTGTTCTGTAACATGGGCTGAGTTTATACCCCACGAGAGGTTTTGCGCCATTAACGTTATACGTTGTTTATATAACAATCATTAGTTATCTGTACATAAAATAGAATGTTGCTGTTAAACTCAAAAACAATAGAATACTTTACTGCATAAATAATTTGAAAAGCTTTGGACAGCCACTTAGTGTATTGAAAAATAATAGACACGTTTTTTTTTTAAAATCGATGAGTATTGACAAAGGTAAACACTTCCAAATTCGAGAGTGGGATCTTGTGACCTTGTGAGGTCATAACGCCTGTAAAATTATACTGATCGAGTGACGTTTCATTATTTATTTAGAAGCCAAAATTATATCTTGGTCAATATTGGTTTACGAAACAAAAGAAAAAAAAGTGGTAAAATTTTTAGTAAAGTAGCCTATTGTAAGATACTCATTATTATTAAAAAAAAATATGAATAAACATATGAGAAAATATTAGATAAAACTCTCAATAATGTAAATACTAGACTACATTTTATGCGAGAAATCACATGCCAGTTGGGTTACATTGCGGGTTGATCAAACGAATACCGCAATTTAGTTAAACATACATGCAAGTTCTTGTATTCATTAGTACGAGTATTTGATCAAAACTGAATAAAGCTAAGTTAGGAAGCGAGTATTAAAATAGATGTAGTGTTAGTAAATTTCGTACCATAGTGCACAAGCGCTAGTGCTGTGCGGAGCCGGCTACACGTTAGTGGTGTACCTGTAAGGTTAGTTAGTATAACACAGGGTTAGTTACAAGCACTATACGACAATACATCAATCTGCCCCAATCTGTTAATATAATTTCAACTTTATCACACAAGTAGAACGTTCATATTTGCTACTATTTGATTGGGATTAAGTTGTGACGAGTGAGTGACGTAAACGTAAAGTAAAAACAACCATTTTTTAATCGAAAATATGTTTTCTTTAGCAATGTGTAATTTACATCTTTTTGATGGCAATGCTTTCAAAACATTTAATAAGTCATTAAATAAGTAGTAGGTACTTGAATAAGTACTTGAATAAGTCATGAATAAGTCATTGAATAAGTCAGTAAAATGAGTAGCTACATATATATATCTAATTTTAAAATCAAAATATTTACTTTACTTTCACGTCGTACGTTCATTATTAGCGTCTAAGGAATAAGGAAAACTTATTTTATAGGTTAATTCTTTCTTATTTATATAAATTAATTTTAAAAGTTGTTGAGGACAACAAAAAATGAAATTAGTACCTACATAGAATAGATCGTTTGCTTGTCATGGAAAAATAGCTTTAAAAGACAGGAGGGAAGAACTCAAACTATGTTTTGAAAATTTTGAGCTAATATATCAGAAACTATTAATCCATCAGTTTGGATGTCTTCCATCCCACTGACGTACGGAGGCGATGCGACTTACGTCAGAACACGCCCACATACGTCATTTGTTTCCTTCGCGTCACAGATGGCATCCATCATGATGACGTCATGAGATGCTTTTTTGTTGTATCTTCCAATTTTTGTTTACATTTGCGTATCGCTTGAACTTGCAGCTATGTTATGTTTTAAAATACTGTTCAACGAGCTGCCTTGCAACGGATGATCTGATTTTTTCATATTTTATTACAAGCATGTCGTTTTACTAAAGGCAAACCATACTTTCGGCTTTGCTTTCGGTGAGCGCTGAATCTTTAAAGAATACCACTACAAAGGAACAAACAACAGACCAACTCAAACCGTTTTTGGAGTGAGCACTCCAAAAACTTAAATATCTGTTGAACACTTGTCTAAAAAAAGTGTGACTGCAAAACGGACCTTATTTCAACGTCATAATCTGACATTTTTTAGACAAGTGTTCAACAGACGTTAAAAAGTTTTTTTGGTACAACGGAAAAAGATAGACGTGTACTCAAAGATTGCAGTCTTTTAAGTTCCATATTTTATGTCCATGACAAGCAATTTTAAACCTTATGGTTATTCCATGCAACAAGTCAATCCAAGCTAAATTAAACCTTATGCCATTACAATAAGTACCTGTCACGTGGCGTGATGACATCCTCGTCCGAGTCGAGATCATACAGCTCATCCCGAATGTAACTCCTGTTTGCGAAGCCTCCCATGTCCACTGGAATTAGAGAAGAAGGATTACAAATCATCATCATCATCTTCATCATCATATCAGCCATAGGACATCCACTAAGATATCCAGTTGGAAGCGGCTTGAAGGCCCATTACAGGCACTTTAAAATTGTCAAAGACAAAAAAATGTAATTCAATACTACAAAATTTTATTACTAAAAAAGTAGCGTAGACTATGCCCATTTCAAAGCGTAGATCTCTATGGAGAAGAACGGGCAAGAAACTCCATGGACAGTAATGGACACTATTTTTAAATCGCCTAAATTATAACAGAACCTTTGTTAGATCATTAATTTTGAGATGGTAGATTGTGTGAGAAATATGTAGCCAGTTAAAAAATGTCCACCGTCATTTAAAAAAAATTACAATTCACTAATAATCGATACTTACAATAACACACATATAGATACACAAAAATATATAGATACACAATAATAATCGATAATTAAAATAAACCGTGGCAGCTAAGAGTCCCAACTGACAGCGCCCGTTCGCGAAAATGACGCATGATATCAGCACCATTGAGCTAAACCTTTTTGAAAAGAACTAAATGATCAGACACCCGCGACACCATCAGCGAGGAATTTGACTTCAAAACAGGCGGCTGATAGCGCCTAAGAGTTCTGTAGACTACAAGACGTGCCACTGCAAGATCTAGCGACCACCTGCAGAGCATCTTTCAGCTGTATATTAGAGCGTCTTTCAGTCTGTGTATTGATGATGTATAACTTGTTCGTACCTCTGGTCGAGTCGTCGTACTTGTCGTCGGCCCACTTGTAGTCGTTCTCGGAGTAGAGCGGGGGGAGCGTCTGGTGGGGGGTGGGGTACAGGTCTAGGTGACGCTTCTCGTTCTGAATGCTGTCCGTGTCGCCGTATGTCTGCATCCTGGAATGGGAGACAGGTAAAAATTTCACAAGGATTCATTCATAATATAAAAGCCATCTTGCACCAGCAAGGCCATGCCCATTGCTAATGCTCCCAGTGGTGATGCTGCTCAGAAAGAAGAAATATGTAATAATACAGACACTCTAAAACTGGTGCTTTTTGGTTTTCAATCTAAATATTCCCCCGGTCTGGACATTATGGTCCAGGTCTGGTCATTTCTGCACCGTTGGCAAACCCTATTTTCGGCACTGCTCACAACGCAAAATGAAGAAATAGCTCATATCTCACCTAGTGTAATCTTCGAAGCAACTGAATCGCCAGAGGGCAAAGGCGAGCATAGCCATGGAGATCAGCACTCCTCCGGCGATCACCAGCCACACCATCAGCACCGTGCGGTCGTTGGGGATCGCGTACTCCTGGAAATAAAGAGAGATATAGTTAGATAGAGAGCGGAGACAGATGAATGGTACTAATTGTGAAAAAGGGAGATACGAGGAAAAACGATAAGAAAAGACTGGCGGAACAAAACCAGTGGCAGTCAAAAATCAATAAAAAGTCAACGAAGGGAAAAAAACCTGCCCTCAATATATACTACATTTATAAAAGTTTGTGATCAGTCACTTTGAAAAATCGATATCTTTTTGTTGCGGTAGATTATTATTTTATGATTTATTCTTCTTTTTAGATTTCATATTTAGAGTATAAAACAGTTCAATTGTATTCCATAATAGTTTTATAAAAAAAAATACCAACTTTTGCTACTGATCACAAACTTTTTTGATGTTTGTACGAGTATATCCGTACTTTTTAGTACTTACTTCATGAGTATTTTTGACATAGCTACTGGACTCTTTTATAAAGTAGGCACCATTGATTAGAAAACAGTAATATGTGTTAGAAAAGACTAGAAAATAAGGAAAGCATAATAAGAAGTTACAAGAATACTATGAGATAGAGACAGCACAATATCTTGACAGAAGATTTATATATAGGTACAAGATAAGTATGATGAACACAAAAATCAACGAAATAATATCAGGTGCATGATAGATGCGTGACTTTTTTTTCTAGATTTTTCTTCTTCAAGACATGTCACTTAAGATAACGGTGACAAGATGATAATAGTCTAGCTAGATCGTAGAATTAGTAGAACTCACCGTAATACCCAAAGAACTCAGTCTCTCAGCGTACTTCTCCTCAATGATATAAGAAGTCCACATATCGTCCAGGTCTTCAGCGTTAAGCCTGGGTTTCTCTGGCTCTTCCTCATAGTGCAGGGGCACCCCGAAGGTCACCTCCACGCAGTTCTCATACTCCGGCCACTGGATGTTGCAGACTGCTTTCCTAGTGATCTGAGTTACTTCGTACCTGGAAAAAATGGAATAGAACCTTTAGAATAATATTTTATTGACATAAGACGGGTGTTCGTCATTACTGCGAAGTTCGTTACCGCGATGTACGTTACAGCGAATGTTCATTACCGAGAAGTACGTTACGGCGAAAGTTTTTTACTGCGAAAAATATTGTCGCGAAAGTTCATTACTGCAAAGTACGTTATCACCAAAGTTCTTTAATGCGATGTAATATGTTATCGCGAAAGTTCTTTACTGCGAAATACGTTGTCACGAAAGTTCTTTGCTGCGACGATTGCATTTTCGGTGTGCGTTGTGTACGTCATTACTACGATTACATGTCTTTATAGACTGCCTTTTTTTTGAGACATAAATTCCACACTGACCGTCTTCAAACAAAAAAAAAAACTTTGGTTAAACAATCTTGTCTAAAAAAACTGTGAACTACAAAGCGGTATTTGGCGTTGATATAACTTTTTTAGACAAGTGTTTAACAGGTGTTTACCTTTTCTTTTTAAGTGCTGTGTGTGAGACAGTCAAAAGTTCAAAACTGTCCAAAACAAAAAGTAATTGTTTATGTTAATTCAGATTGTAAGATATATCTGTGCGCTATTCAGCGATTTTTTTACAGAGACAGATAGGTACCTCTGTTGATTCTTACCTTTAGCATTTAAATAATAGTAATGTACCACAAAATGTGATGAACTTAGATGAGGTAGAGCCAAAACTTAGTCACAATAAAGATTGTAGTTCCATACATTTGGAACGAAAAGGTATTTAAAATTGTATGAAATAGTCAATTTTTTTTTCTTATACATGCGTTAAAAAAGAGTTATTTTTCGTGAAAAATGAAATAAGTTGTCTATATTCTGCTAAGATAGATAACACTGTCATTACCATAAATACTTTAGCCTTGTTCGTAATGGAACTGAGGTCACATCTCTTTGTTATTTTAAGACAATAGAAGAGTTATTTTAGTTCAGAAAAAAGGACATTTTGCAGACAAAGTAAATGTTGCAAAAATGCATGGAGTATGGGCAAGTAAAAATAAGTTTTTTTTATCGAATACGATAAAGTGAAAACAGTAATTTGAGAGAGGGACAAGAACTTAGAAGTAAACATGAGAGAAAATATGAAATGCGTAATAAATGAAAATGTATAGCACATTGAACATAAACAAAATGATCGATAAACGTGTTCATCGCATCTCGTTATAGATCTGTGTTTATCTTTCGCTTGAAGGTCATGGCAGATGATTAATATTACTTGTATAGCTTCGATTATGTCTTTTAAAATATTAACTAGTTTGAAAATATCGGTAATGTTTACCCAGGAAGACATTTTACATATAACTTGTACACTGTGTGCGCGAACGCGTCATAGTGACCACATTAACCAGTTATTATGATCAGCCAATTCTTGCCAACCGTTAAAGCTGCGCTTGCCGAGGTTGGTCTTTGGATGGGTGACCATCTGTCCAAGCGAGTTTCCTCCCTGCCTCGGAAAGCACGTAAAGCCGTTGGTCCGGCTGTCATTTGTAGATCTTTGACAGTCGTTACTGTTAGTCAGAAGCTGTAAAGTCTGACAACCAGTCTTACCATGAGGTATCGTAGGTATTACCCAGTTACTTGGTTGTGGAGGTTCGATAGGCAGTTGCTCCATGTAAAATACTGATATTCAACTGCATCTGGTTCGACTGGAAGCTGTCCACAACATACATAGTTGAGAAAAGGGTAGGCATCATGATGATAAATATTTAATAGGTGTGATAGCAATAATCTCCTATAACTATCACTTGTACCTAATACTGATATTGAGAGGCACATAAAAGATGTTTACAACACTTACTGGGAGATTAGATAATTGATTTATATGGTTAAGAGATGATACAAAACACAATATTTATATTTCTTGAAAGAGTATAAAGCAGAGATGCTGTTCATCAACAGCTCAAAAAACAATTTGACGGTACGTTTGGCGCTGTGACTGAGCGATTCACTGCTGTGCAGTTGTCGCGGGATCGTTTCCCAAACGATAAAAATAGTTGTTATGGGTGTTGGTGTATGTGAGTTTAAATGTTTGTTAAATGGGTCCGTTTAATGGAGAAATACAAATATGTGAAGAAAGCATTTTTTTACGTATGAAAACAGATTAGTAAAAAAAAAACTTGTTTAAACTAATTTGTTTTGTTGACTAGCTACCTCTGTCACAAAATATAATAAAAGACACAAAAAATAAATGTATTAAATTAATTATGTCTTAGGCGCGGGCCACATAAAAAAGACGTAAGACGAAGCCGCATCGCGGATGCGCGAAAATGTGTGAGTCGCGCCCACGTCCCGTCTCTTCTGTGTATTTTACGTCACGACGCTTCTATACATTTTGTATGAAAGAGACATCGAAGAGATGACCCACGCCTTATAATCCAGCTCAGTTGGTATTGGAGTATTTTATGTCAAGGGACTTCTAGTGTAAAAATAATACTGATTCTATTCAAGCACCTACTTATTAGCATAGTCTATAATTACATAACAGCGTCAAGATGTGCGTAATTAACCAACGCTAGTTCTACGCTTCAATTAAACTAGTTTTCTTACAGTATGACGCACGGAGACATATGATTCTGACATCTTGAAATGAACTGTAAGTAAACCGATGTTATCTTTTGAATTTATAACCTTTGTCAATTTACATGTTAACTGAAAGAGACACATAGGTAAATATTCATTTATTATGACTGACATTCGTTATGATGAGGAGCAGTGGTGGCCCAGTGGTATCGGTTCCGACTTACGAGTTGTAGGTCGTGGTTACGAACCCCGCCAGGCGCATTACTTTGTGTAATTTATTTCACCACCACTGCTCTCAAAACTGCATCATAGAACCAAAAATTCGAAGACATGTGACATCTACCAATCAGCACCAGGCCCGCGTGGTGGATTATGGCCCACTGTTCTCACGGATCGGAGAACTGTGTCCCAGCCGTGGGAACATTATAGACTGATGATAATGACTGCAATGAATAATCTAAATTTGTTTTGGGAAGTCATCAAGTCAGTCATTTTTCGTCATCATCATCATCATCAGCCTATAATGTTCTCACGTGTCTTCAAATTTTTGGTTCTAGGACATGTCGGTTCCTCACTATGCTTTCCTTCACCGTTTTGAGATTAGTCCTTTTTATCGTGGTGAAATCATCAAATGAGTCCTCCTCAGGGCGATCCCTGATCGGACGGCGAGATATGAAAAAGTATGTTAAAGGTTGCTACTTAATCGCTACTCTATGCTGTAGAGTCATTAAACAGATAAGTAGCTGAGTGAAGATAACATGCCTATACGACTAATTATTTCAGTGCAAGATCTCGTCGACTTGTTGTCTATAATTTAATGCAAAATAGATGGTACAGAACAGGGAATTTTATTTATTTCTTGCCCATAAGACCATAAAAGAAAGGTTCTCCGTACATAATTATGTAAGTTACTTTGTAATATAATATAATAAAAACACACAAGATTGTAATATCAGGATTAAAGATATCTATTTGTTAATCCATCAAACTGAGTGTTAAAATAGCTCAAAACTGGAGCCCTGATACAGTGAGACGTGGACGCAGCAGGCCACGAAGGAGATGGCGGGACGAACTGGATAGGTTCCTTCCAAACTGGAAAGAGGAAGCGCGGGCTCGCGAGAAGTGGAAGGAGTCGAGGGAGGCCTTTGACCAGGAGTGGGAAAGAACAGGCTATTAAAAAAATAATTGTTAATCCAGGTTATAAACCATCTGTGTACAAAATTTCATGCAAATCCGTACAGTAGGTTTTGTGTCATCATCTTCCTAGCCTTCCTCATTTCCCAACTATAATGTGTTCGACTTCCAGTCGAACCATAAGCAGCTGGATAATTATCATTATTTTACATGGAGCGACTGCCTATCGGACCTCCACAACACAGTAACTTGGTAATACGATAACCCATGGTGAGACTGGTTGTTTATCTTTAGAGCTTTTGACTTTCAGTAACGGTTGTGAAAGATCTACAAATAGCAGCTGGGACCAACTGCTTTACGTGCTTTTGGAGGCACGGAGGAAAGTCGCTATGACAGGATGGTCACCCATCCCCAGTAGTTTTACACTCACAGTAGCTTTTGTGTCAAAACGTAAAAAAAAACTTTTGCAGTAATAATATCAGTAAGGCTATTGATGCTGGCTGATCTGTTTCACTATTTCATCTTGATCAAAACTTAGTTTTAGTTCTACCCCAAAATGGTAGACGACAAATACTATCTACAGACATACAATAACTCCACTTATCTAACAAAAGTCACTCAGAATGTCTTTCACTCTAATACAGTTCACTATTCCTGTTGTTTATCACAAGACAAGTTTATCAATAAGCCCTTATCATTCGACTGACGCTTATCAATTCAATGACACGAATACACAATTACTTTACGACTGTTTTCCGAAGTGAAATTGTCTAGATATTTCTTATAAAGGATTATGGAAATATACCTAGCTGCTACCTGCGGTTTTACTTCCGCTGCTCGGTTCCTTTTACCCACAAAGTGATGTAATATAGCCTATAACCTTGACTGATGAAAGGGCTATCCAAAACATAAAGATTTTTTCAATCCGAAACAATAGTTTCTGAGATTAGCGTGTTGAAATTCTTTAGCTTTATACTATTAGTATAGATAAGTAAATAAGTAGGTATAAAAGAAAAGTGTAGTAAGAGCTACATAAGATTAGCAACCAGTCTAAGCGGAGGCATCTGAATATCAGTACTTTACATAGAGTCACTTAGATCAATAACGAAACTTTTGAATTTCAAACTTTAAAACCAGAGAAATAGAATTGATTTTATTACGAACGCTACACTACACTAGAACCTAACCGCAAAAAATACTTATAAATTGAACCACTAAAATGGGATAAGTATGGCTCTCGAGTTATATGGCTACATCGTATCGCAATCGCATCGCAAATCGCTGCATAATGTAGCCTCAGCCTTAGGCCCTTCGTCCATTATAAGACTCAAGTTTCCGATACCTTACGACTTCAGTATCCAGGCGACTCTCGCAATAGAAATGCATATACGTTCGTACACAGGCACGCGACGCGCGACGCCAATCGCGCGCTACCCATCTGCTGACATCGCGGCGACTTGAGTTTCCGCGATTTTCAAGATGGCGGAACAATTTATTTACCATTTTTAATTTTATTCACAGAATAAAGGGTTCCGTAGCATATTCTTGAATCATTTTTGGAAAGTCATTATTTTAAAACGATAGAAAAATATTTACAATCCTCTATCAAATCATAATTTTGTATGCAGTTTTATTAAAAAGTTGGGAGAGATGGTTTTTTTTTCTATTTTATTGAATATTTTTTTAAATTATGTTATAGTATTTGGATTTGGATTAATGTTAGGTTCCCAGGAAATTAACTGTGAAGGACGGACTGTCACACGTTTGATCTTATAAAGATTCCGTTTTTTTTTTGAACCTTCGGAACCCTAAAATATATACTTTGATCGTCACAGTCATGTGCAGTCATGTGTCAGCCATTTTATAAATTCATATTCTTGACCACCCATCATGACCTTTTGACGCGGCGCTAGTGTCTATGTCGTTACATCAAATTGCATTATAAAAATTTAGTACCTCGAATTTTCCGCGGGTCATGAGTAGTGGCGAAACTCTAGTATCGGAAACTTGCGTCGCCTCGTGTACGAAGGCTCGTACACGAGGCGACGCAAGTTTCCGATACCTTACGATTTGGGTTTCCAGGCGACTATCGCAATACAAATCCATAGAGGCTCGTACACAGGTCGCGTCGCCGACATGCGTCGCCGACTCTAGTCGCTCGCTACTCATCTATCAAGATCGCCGATACCCAAGTCTTCGCGATTTTTAACCGACGAAAAATTTGTATCTATTATTTTAAAATGTATTATTAAAGTATCTGAGGTAGAAAAATATCCTTGTTTGTATCATTACAATTAATAATAATAATTGTACAATCTTACGTTTATGTATTTTGAATATTTACTTATTTTAGTTCCATATGTGTAACTAGATGGCGTTGTTAGTTTTTCTGAATCGCGATATGGTTTCGTTACCACCAAAAGTATATAAGGACCTAAAATTCATTGATTAAATTGTCTTCGTTCAAACAAGTAAACGCCGGTCCACGACTATCACACAACGCCATCTCGTCCCAAGCTAAGCAGAGCTTGTGGTATGGGTACTAAACAACTGATAAACATACTTATATATTTCTAAATACATAAATATAATAGATAAATTAGGGGAGGCCTATGTTCAGCAGTGGACGTCCTCCGGCTGTTGATGATGATGATGATGATGAATAGATAAATTACACCCAGACACAGAACAAATGATCGTGCTCATCAAACAAACATTAATTTGTCCTGGGTGGGAATCGAACCCACGTCCTCCGGCATAGCAGTCAGGGTCACTAACGACTAGACCAACAGGCTTGTGAAATTCAAAAGAATATTCTAATAGATAATAAGCATGGAATAAGCTTTTTTTTTAAGTGGTAAAATAATCATATTAAATGAGTCCTTCCACCCCGGGCAGGGCGGGAGGGACTGTCAGACTCGTACTAACTAAAAACCACGGTGTCCTTCAATAGAACCTCACAAAACGATAGCGCGATCTAACTCGACCATCTATCGAGCATTGTGTCAAACTTTTTGCACTTTTATAAATTATTATGGTTTCGTTACAAACATTACTACTTTAACCCAGCTTCGTCATGTACTTGCACATACGACAAAAATAAAGTAATTAAGAAAACGAAAACATTAAAAAAACCTATTCAAATCTGAAATTTGAAACCACGGTCATCATCATAGCAGTAAGCGTTAGCGTTCCAGTGCAAATAAAAGAAAACTATAAAAAAAAACCTAGAAAAAAATTGAATAAACCTCTAAAAAACAACTGAAACACGAAAAAAGAAAAATTCTATGTTTACCTGGGGATTGAACCCATGGTCACCACCTTGGAAGTCAAAGCTTGAACAAATCGAGCTACCTTGTAGCCGGTTGGCGCGGCGAAATTATGAACCATATTCTTTCTAGCTCAGATCAAAGAAATAGGCAGATAGAGCGCTCAGAACACGCGAGTGGTTCCACCAAAGTTAATACAAAATCAAAATCGAATCCATGTACCAAGCTACACGTCGTACCAAGCTGCGTGTCGTTGTTGTTGTTTGCCAAAATATGCCGTCACGTGTCTTTAACCATTGTAAAAGTTGTTCTCAAAAACAAAGAAAACATTATGGAATGTAATTCGATTTGATTTTGTATTAACTTTGGTGGAACCACTTGCGTGTTCTGAGCGTTCTATCTGCATATTTCTTTGATCTGAGCTTTCTAGATTGATTTTTCCTCTATACGCGCCAATTTTTAATTCCAAAAATTTGAAAAAGGAATGCGCTCGTCATTTTTAAAATAGTAGCATTTTAATTTATGTTATAAGATGAACATTTTGTGTTTTGTACAATGTATTATTAAGGTTGAATATAGAATGGTGGCCGAATAGACGATTTGAGTCTTACGACTCGAGTCGCTGCTGTGTACGGACCGTGCGCGACTGGAGTCGCGCGACTTAGGTATGCGACTGGAGTATCGGATACCGGAGTTTCCTAATGGACGAAGGGCCTTAGTGATGGACGCAGTGCGATATCACGTAGGCCTTATGCGGACGTGAATGGGGCTGGCAACTGGGGAACTAATGGCGCTAGTATAGCTTGTTCCAAGCATCGTCATTGGTTCAAATGAGTTCAAATTTTAAAGTTACTTCAAAATACTACTACGTCATTGGTCGGATTAGGACTACTCTATGGTGGCGCCATCTACAATATCTTTGCGTTGCCAACCCCATTGCAATGGTATTAAAGTTGAAGTAGATAAGGTAGAGATTGGAAGGTGTGATGTGGGGCAAATGGATAAAGATTTGTAGGTGTAGATGGATTCAGTACAATAAGGCTTTATTGTTTAGTGGACACACCCCTTCCCGTCATACATTGAACTGTGTAATAGTTTATACACTGTCTGTTGTAGTTTGAAGTCGGTGCCAAATAAGGTAGCTTGTAGTAAAACGAAACTGACTACAAAAGTCGGACAGACGGACACACGAGTGATGCTTTAATGGTTCCGTTTTTCATACGGACGTATAGACTCCTAACAGAGTCACCTACTTCCGGAAACAAGACATTTCTTTGATTTAGAAGTCGGTTTTTTCTTTCAAATTAAGGTGTCATACAATATCTTCTACGGTACTTTCACAGTTTTATATCTTGTGGCTGGGACTGTAGCACCATTACTTTTGTAGTGTTTAATAATATTCCTTTGATTGTCTACGGCAATTCAAAAGTGCCTGTAACTGGCCTACTTGAAATAAATGCTTTGATTTTGATTCTACACTTCTAGATTCAGTTACCTCTTTTGAACTTAGGAACCGAACTGGATGTTTTAGATGAATTTATCGTATGCATAAACTATGACAGAGATTACGTCACAGATAATTTTTAATCTGATCTTATTTTAAGTTCTCATGACGTAATTTCCGATCACCACAAGTCTAAAATCACAGACAATGATAGTAAAACTATACAAGAAGGAACTAAAATAGAAGCAGAAAGAACTGCGTTTCAAATAATAGACTAATATAAACTAGATAACAAAAACGAAGTAAATAATGCTGTTATTGTGAATGCGGTGTTTCATATAACAGATAAGAAACACGTCGTATGCTTGCTAATTGCACTACAAATCGGTAAAGATAAGGTACCATAAAAACAAAAGCCGTTCGATATACACAGAATATCATCATCTGCCTAGCCTTTTCCCAACTATATTGGGGTCGGCTTCCAGTCGAACCAGATTTAGCTGGATATCAGTATTTTACATGGAGCGACTGCCTGTCGGACCTCCACAACCCAGTAACTGGGTAATACGATACCCCATGCTAAGACTGGTTGTCAGACTTTAGAGCTTCTGACTAACATTAACGACTGTCAAAGATCTACAAATGACAACCGGGACCAACGGCTTTACGTGCTTTCCGAGGCACGGAGGAAACTCGCTATGACAGATGGTCACCCATCCACAGACCAACCTCGGCAAGCGCGGCTTAACCCAGAAGATCGGCCTGTGCGGCTGTGATTATTTAGCCACGAGCGCACACAGAATAAAATAAATGAATATCAGAAGTTGATGGATCCGAATAACGACATGAATCTAATGGGTTCGAATTTATTTCATCACCATTGCTATCTAAAAATGGCGAAAAGAAATATCTTGAGGACCAAAAATTTTAAGGTACCAAACCACTGTAGACAAGTGTGGTAGATTTACTGCTTTCTTACATAAGGAAGAAACTTCCGTTCCAAGCGTGGAGACTTTTTTGTCTGGTAATGCTATAGTTAACTCAAACAAAAGAAATAAAATTCTAAAATCATGCAAATAACTTTCAAAAACTCACCGTTCACAAACTCTTCTAGATCCTTATTCAATATATAGCTTAATATTCTTATATCAGTAAATCTAAACATTTATACTAAATGAGACGGATTTCATCTATGAGGACTTTACACTTATCACAAATCTAAATTGTCTCTCTGATACATTTTGTTACTCTGTGTCCAGTCTTAATATCGTTCGCGATATGTCCACGTAGGCTTCAAATATCGATGCCAGAATCTACACAACCAAAAATGTACAGAGTAAAAAGTTATCTCCCAATCTCATACAAGCTTTTCTTCTGTAAATTTCACAGGCTGGTTCAGTACTTCGATTGCATTGTCAGTTGTAATATCAACCTTAGTATCGTTATTATTGAAGTTATCTTTCTTTATTATATCTACAACTACTTCTTCAGGAGTCGATTCATTATTATTACTTGTGTCTACTTTAGGCTCTTGGAGATTCAAGTCAGTTTTCATCTTGGCACCTTTTGTGCAGTTTAATTTAATTTCATTATTAGCTACTTGAGGATAGTGATGCAATATTGCAGTCGTGTTAAAAGTTATTTTACCGTATTTAACTATCTCTGTAGGTCTTTTTGCATAACTAGTACTAGGCACAGCTAAGTCTATGCTGTTTTCAACATCAGGTGTGTTCACATCGCTGTAATCCCTCGTCTCTTCTATAAGTCCTAAGGCTATATGTTTACTCTTCTTAATATTCTCCATATAACTATTGTGAATGTTCATATCTACAGTGTTATTTTGTTTTAATGGCAACGAATTTGGCAGCCGGTGTTGTCTGTCCTCGGCTGTGTATCACAATTGTTTCTGATTAGGGTTCTTGATTATTTGATCGTTAGCCGCGGCGAGATCGCGCGCGGCGTTTGTTAGCTATGTCTGAGATTGAACCATCGAGATGCTGGTTGTCTCAGTAACGATGGTTGCTGCTGGGAACTCATCAGTAGTGGAATCATAGATAGGGAACTCGCAGCACATGACAAACTTCAAAAATCTCGGTACTTCCACGTAGATGGCAGGTGGGATTGGTATCAAAGGTGAAGTCGACGCCTTGTAATACAAATAATCAGGATTATCTCTATATTTTTCGTCCGCCGATCGTTCGAGCAATGGTATGCCTGATAAGAACAATATGATCGATGTCGTAAATAATGGCGATAGTATCGCTATCCATTCGACGCCGTTAATCACGTTTAAAGATATTATAAATATCCCCCACCAAAGAACCACCTCGCCAAAGTAATTAGGATGTCTTGACAGTCCCCAGAGTCCATCATTGCACCATTTTCCTTGGTTCGCAGGTTCTTGTCTAAAGGCAAACTTCTGAAGATCAGCGTAAGTTTCTATCAACAGTCCAATGACAAAGATCCCCGCTCCCGCAGAATCCAAAGTCGTCATCGTCTTCGGTGACTTCGGGAACGAATGATGCGGTGAGTTCATTATAATAACTGGCAAACTAACGATGTATACCCAAACTGCTTGAAAAGTATAGAACACTGCGAACCTTAGAGTATTACTCTTACGATCTTCAAACTGTTTATCTCTACCTATATGGTAGATTCTATAGATGAGGTAGCCGGATAACCTCACGCCCCAGAGGCAGACAAAGGCAGTGACCATAAGCTGTCTGCTGTCATAGCTTTTGAGGTGAGACCCGCCTTGTCCCAGAAAAAAGGTAAGCAAGGCTATAATAATAAAGTTAGCCCCGCCAGTGAAGTCAGTCACTTTATCATTCTGGAACAACGAGGCTATTGTAAAGAACAGTATCTGCATAGCCACGGTCACCATGGCACTTATAGCAAAGTTGTTCCTATCTATCAAGGGCTCCATCCTGTATATTTGACACTAAATTCTGGCATCAGGGAACGTTCGAATCGATTCGTCGCAATGCTGCATTTTGGAATAACACACTTATTTTCAGCATGTTAAAGTCTTTTTTGAGCACATTATACACTTTACACACTACGATCACTCACTGTTTTGTTTCTGATGTATTTACTATTAGTTTTTGTATATTATTTCGTTTAAAAGCGGTTTATAAGCTCGTATCTGAAGCTTTACTGAAATAGATTTGACGTTTGCAACGCGCTTGCGTGGACTTTCCTCGCGCGTGCGTACTCTGTCTCTCTTCACCAAGAAATTCTTCATACTTCATTTATTTTTAGTCTCATTTCATTTTTTAATGTTTTCTTTTGTTTTAGTGTTAGCTAACACTTTTTTCAATACATTTTGTGCAGTGAGTAGGTATTGTTATTCAAATTGATACGTAACTGGGTCATTGTGACGTGGAGAGCCAAGAATAGAATTCCTCTTGTTCGTACATATATTATTATTTGTGTGCTCGTGTGTAGAGCGCATCGTCCGACTTTGTATGCGACAGTACTGAGTGTTCCGCATTTAGAATAATTGGTTCATTCTATCCTAACACCGCAGGTTTTTTCGTAGAACTGATGATGAGATAAGGTTTTGTACAAAATGTAAGAGTTTTAATATAATAAACTAAGTTTTTAAACTACTTTAGAGAGGATAAAATTAACTTTTATTTTTCTTAGAACTCAAACACTACTGTATTTGAAAAAAAAAACTTTTACTAATAATTATAATCCTATATGACCAGAAATTAATTAAGGCGGTACATTTTTGAATTTCTAGAAAAAGTGTAAAAATTTAAATGATGTTAGTGTCATCACTTGAAATACGTAAACCGATTTCCTAATACTTTTACAGTTCGAAACGATTGATTCAAAAAAATGCTATGTCTGGGAAAAGATTATTAAATGTTATTATTTCGTGAAATCACGCACACAAATATTTTCCTTGAAGATGATCACTTAAATATGTAGAAATCGAACGACACGATGTCGACGGGACTTTTTCTTCCAGCTTCAACTCTCAGTGACCTATTCTAAAATTTATGGTTTTTTGGGTACCTATTATTGAATGTAAACAATCGAGTGAAGTCATGGATGGATGTTGCTTAGCTAATTAGTAATATCCGGTTACCTCACCTTTTCTTTTAAAGAATATAAAATTTCATTACGATTAGGAGAATTTCAAGAATTTGTGAGTAATTTTATCAATAATTGACGATGACTTTCCTGTTTTTAATTTATTTACATTAAAATATAATAATATGTTATAATAATAATAATGTGGCGTTCAACTTATTTTAGCTTGTAAATAAATAAAGACTGCGCTAGCGTGAATACCATGACGTAAGCAGAAAGTAAATACTACGAAATTTAAAAATTGGAAATACTCGTTTGTCTTAAAATATTCAGGGATATAAATTGTACATTTTACAAAAATACCAAAATACTAAAGGATAAATTTGCATTTTCTTACAAAGAGTAGTATTATATACTTGATATTTTCGTTTCACACTAGTGCTGGACATTTTTGGATTTTATGTTTTTGTTTCAAAGAAATTAAAAAACAAAAACATTGTTTTGTCCTTTGTCATGAATAATATAATTGGACTTGTAATTCTAAGAAATGTTTTTAGAGACCAATTCTTATGATCGCAATAATGGGTCGCTTTTACAACACTAACAAAAAGATTCCTTGTAATTTTCGTTAAATCATTTAATTTGTAGATACATAATCATTTTGACTTTTTGTCGTATGAACATTTTGTCACTTGATCTTTATAACAATTTTTTTTTTACTTTTTTACGTAATGACATGTGAACAATTTAACATTTGGACGAATTGCACCATAATTTCTTTAAAAGATGTGTATCGCCATCTCGTTCCCACAGTAGACACTACTGGAACCGTCAAAAAAACAGAGGCCTATCATAATTTTCACATTTTTGTGACGTATGTAAAGTAAAATGGAACTGTGATGTTAATTTAATGGAAAAAATAGTTCCTTATTCGTACACTTGAGGCGCTATTGCATTTTCCAAACAATTAAGTCATTAAGTTTCTGAAATATATTATGAAACTGAAAACAAATAATAAATATGGTAAATATCCCGTTTTAAACCTTAATTAAATAATAGTATTAGTTACCATGTCAGTGTAAAAAACTAAACTCATTATATTTGAAGTTTAGTACAGGGTACAGGAGGAATTCCTACTGCTAGAGGCAACAGTTTTAGAAAAAATCGCAACCTACCAAGGGTCAAATTTTGTTGTAGCCAATTTTAGCTCTAAATAATAACCTATCAAAAGTATTTTTGGCTAATAACGTTTTAACACGTGCGAAGTAACGAGCGATTTATTTTTAATCTCTAAGGACCGGTTTACGTTATAGGAATAGAACTCAATGCAGGCGAACAGAGGGGGACAAATGTCAGGTGTCACGTGGGTATGTGGTACTGGTCATACCGCTTACGGAGCGATAAGCTAGTGGCGATTTCCTCACTGAAGAAACGTATAAAAATTCTGAGGCTTATTTCAATCATGATTTGCCACGTTTTGCCAAATAGGATTGAGTTGATTACTAGTCTATTCGTCCGCAAATGAATACCAGAATCTTTTACATGAAGTGTGTCTAAAGTTTTTGAAATAATTATTATTTGAATGACAGCTCGAAATAATTTTGTCGCGGGACTGTCTTATCAGATAATTCCGTGACCGTAGAACGTAAAGGGCTGTTGAAGGATCACTGTAGATTTTAGTCAGTACAAGTCTGACAGTAATGGAAGGAGGACTCATTTGATAATTTTACTTTCATTACCATCGACTGTTGCTATAGTATCAATAGAGACTAAATTAACTTATTGCTGACTGTTTACACTACCAGAGGGCTTATTATAAGTTCTTAAAGCGTTTTAGTTTTTGTTGCACTGTGGGAAAGGGACAGAGCTACACATTTACACAAGTCATCTATAGCGCTATCTCGTTCCCACACACAGTGAAACAACTCTCGCTTTAGACTTCACTATACGACCGCAGAGCTAGAACACTCTCGCTTGTCGCTAAATCGCTCGTTGTTGTAACAGATGCCTAAAGAGAGCTTGTCATTGCGCCAAAAGCAAATGATGACAGGAGAAACAAATGAACACGGAACAGTAACCCAGTTTAGGATGGCTCATACGTTATACAGATGTACTGGCTGGATTTGATGATTCAATGGCTCTCTATAATACTGTTTCTGTTATTTATTCTTATCTAGGAGCTCGTGGCTAAATAATTACAGCCGCACAGGCCTATCTTCCAGGTTAAGCCGCGCTTGCTGAGGTTAATCTGTGTATGGGTGACCAATGACCATCTGTCATAGCGAGTTTCCTCCGTACCTCGGAAAGCACGTAAAGCCGTTGCTCCCGGCTGTTAGTCAGAAGCTCTAAAAATTTGACAACAAGTGGCAGTATTAACAAGTGACTGGGTTGTGGAAGTCCGATAGGTATTCGCTTCATGTAAAATACTGATATTCAGCTGCATCTGGTTTGACTAGAAGCCGACCACAATATAGTTGAGAAAAGGCAGGCAGATGATGATTTTTGTGTTTTATAAAGAGCTTATTTTGTCAATGGCTTAATAGCCTCATCTTAAATCTAACTTCTTACTCTTTAATTACAAATGCAAAAGTTTGTGGGGATGAATGAATGTATGGATGTTTGTTACAATTTCACGCAAAAACGAATGAACGGATTTGGATGAAACTCTGTACAGAGATAGTTTATATCCTGTTTTAACATATAAGATATCTTTTAACCTAGTATTACAATTCCGTGACATAATTTTCGAAGCAGCAGGAAATGACTAATTTCTTTTCAAAATGTCGTGACAGTCATTTTTTGTGTTTGTGGAATTTGATGTCATTGATGTTGTGTTACTGATAACAAACTATAATTATGTATCCGTAGATTTGTATCTAATAAAAACATGGTTTTAGTTGATTATAGATTAAGATTAACAACGATTGTAACTTATCCTACTACTATTATAAAGGCGAAAGTTTGTAAGTATGGATGTATGGATGTTTGTTACTCTTTCACGCAAAAATCACTGAACGGATTAAGCTAAAATTTGTTACACAGATAGTTTATAGCCTGGATTAACACATAGGATAGTTTTTATCCCGATTTTATGTTCCTGTGGGATAATTTTCGAGTTGTAGCGGGTGAAGCCGCGGGCAGCAGCTAGTTTTTGAATAAAAGAATGTGAAATGATCTAATTTATCAATAAATTATATTAAATGAAATAGGAAGTGACGTCACTGAACAATAATTAAAAGCTTTTCAAATATTTTTAGAAACTGGACGACATAACAATGCTTGATCAATTAAAAATATTCTAATTTTCGCAACCCAACGACTACGAAAGTCAGCCATTTTTTATTTATTTTCTGATCGTTTTTTATGAAGCATAAAACTCAAAGTACAGTCACTTTGAGATTTGACACACACAGACACTTTGTTTAATAAAAACATTTTAGCCACATAAAAAAATTTTCGTCAACAATTCTAATAAACTTGCATATTTTAGAATTTTACCTCGAAACTGGATGGCAGCCATTTTAAATGAAAATATTATTTTGTTATATCTAGACGTTGATGGAGTGGTATTCTAAATGCATGAGCAAAAATGCACAAACATTAATATTATAACCTCAATTGGTCATGTACCCTTTAGATTCTTCGTATAGTCCACTCAAAGGCTGTCTAGAAGATATCGATATCAGCGATAAGCTCTTTGAGTCATGAGTTGAGCTACAAGATAACTGACAAATGCTTGCACTAACAAGACAGAGCCTGTAGCCAAACGGCAAGCGACAATCGTTAACGTTCAGCAGTCGCTAATACATTTTCAACTTCTTACCACATCGCATAAAGTTGAAAATCTAGTAAAGACTGCTGGGCAATAGCGAACGAAACAAACGAAAATGATCTGTAATCTTTGATAGATTTTCAACTTTATGCAATGGGGTATAAAGTTGAAAATGTATTAGCAACTGCTGAACGTTAGGGAACGTCGCTTGCCATTTGGCTATAGGGCCAGCTCTACTCAAATCTGTGTGGTTATTTCTGCAAAATACCATCTCAGACACAAACTTAGAGTTCTCATATATCTAAACGAATTAAATGTCGGAACGTTAAAAGAGACTATGATCAAAATCATAATTGGATACAACGTGTAACACCAAATGCTCAAAACCCCTCGTGGGGTAACTCAGCCCATGTTACTGAACAATTTTAGTTCCAAAGACTTTTGGAAGTTCGCAAAAAAAAAACAATTTGAAAAATAAGAAATTGATCGGGCCCGACTGTATGAAAAATCTTTTTTTATTGTTGCGAATTTCGAAAAGTCTTAGAACAAAAATTGTTCAGTAACATGGGCTGAGTTACCCCACGAGAGGTTTTGCAAAGTCAAAGTCAAATCATTTATTTCAATTAGGCCATCAAAGAGGTTCAAAAGTGCCTCCGTAAAGGAAATAGGAAGAGAAAGGATTGATTCTACACCCATTCGCTAAGGTAGGTTGTATGGAGAAGAATGGGCAAGAAACTCCATACTTAAATTGCGCATTTGGTATTACACGTTGTATAGTCCATCGCTCTCATTAGCCTATTAGTCCCAGCAGTGCTCATATTATTATTGGCTGATTCAATAAAATTTTAGTATTTAAGTTAGTAAGTTTTAGGTACGAGGTCTTTTTAAACAAAGATCTGTTTTCTGGAATATGACGTAGAAGTGAATTATCTATCTTTACTGTTCTAATCAAATATCAATTAAGGTTATAATTTTACCTAAAAATACAACAATGTCACTTACCAAAATACATTGAACCCTAGTTCTTAACATATCGTTTATAACTAAAGATCAACATAAAATAGTTACTCAAAATATTGTTATCAACAAAATACATTTATTACCTAGTGGTTTATCGTTTCTTTGTTTCGTTTTTCGTCCGATAATCCAGCGATAAGTTATCTAATGAGTAATAGACTAACTTGAAATACATTTCGCTGTTTTTTTTTTACTTTTATTTATTTTTGCTCGCTAAGCTCGGGATTTTTTTGACTCCTGTTTCGATCAGAGGTGACAGAAACAAATCGATCGATGGAGCGAGCTTACAAAGAAGAAGCCTGTTTACTCTAATTTGCAAATATTCGAGCTGTATGCGTTCAGAAACAAGTGAGCCGGTCATTTCTGCAGACGGTTGGTTTAGCAGACATGTGTTAAATTATGAATGCAAGTGTTTCATTTCCGTCTTACTATATGTAAATTAGTATTGTTACAGTATTTACTTAAATGCTCTTGAAGTTACGTATAGACCGTTTGGAGAAAACACGTGTCATGTTTTATGCCACCACACAATGTAATGCGGGGGCCACACTAACGGGAAATGCGGTAATTTTCGTAATGATAGACTTTTTGTTCGCATAAACGTCCATGATCATACCGATCTGTATCGGAAATGACATTCAAGAATTTGACATTATGCTAAAATGGAATTTTTTGTAAAACCATTCTGCTAAAGTGGCATTCCACTAAAGTAGCTTACGCCACTTTTAGAATATGACATTTTGTGAAATTCCACAATGTCTTTGCTTAAAGATGGTATCTACCGTAATTCTTTCGGGCCACAGATGCTACTCAATATGCCCAAAATCCACTTTCAAAATTTCATAATTTAGGACCCAACAATATTAGTACTATGTAACCTGTGTTTTGTCTCCTACTTGACATGCCCTAGGAAGTGGAAACGTATTTTTTCGTACTCCTCCACTATTCTAATTCAATTCGTTGCAAGATCCAAGACATGGAAATTCATTCTCCGGAACACGTCGAGCTTCATTGTCTCGGCGCTTTTCTGGTGGTTGCCACTGTTGATTCTGGCTTTCAGGAGTTGCATTGGTTTGGGAATAGTGTGGTGGGTTTGTCCCAAGAAATAAAAACATAAACCACATTCTTATCAAGAAAATTAAAAAAAGAAAACTCACGTGGTATTCAATCCTAGTGTGATATTGTTATCCCTGATATATTCTTTGGCCATATCAGCTAACATCTCGCGGAACTGCTCCTCGATCTCCTCAAACTTGGGCAGCGTGAGGCCAGCCAGATTGAGGGTAAGCGTCTCCTGAGGAGCGTTGACCACTGGCTCGGCGACTGGTTCATCTTCATCGAATGTTGGAAGAGGCCCTGAAAGGAGGTTTGGGGTTCAAATAATTCAGACATCGTTTGGGATGATAAATCGGTGTGATGGATCTATTCAATTTGAGCGTTTATTTTTATTTTTTTACACAATATTGAATGTTACACATTTAGAAAGAGCTCGTGACCTAATAAATACGGCCGCACAAGCCGATCTTCAAGGTTAAGCCGCGCTTGCCGAGGTTGGTCTGTGGATGGGTGACCATCTGTCATAGCGAGTTTCCTCTGTGCCTCAGAAAACACGTAAAGCTGATGGTCCCGGCTGTCATTTGTAGATCTTTGACAGTCGTTAATCACAGTCAGAAGCTCGAAAGTCTGACAACCAGTCTTACCATGGGGTATCGTATTAACCAGTTACTGGGTTGTGGAGGTCCTATAGGCAGTCGCTCCATGTAAAATACTGATATTCAGCAGCATCTGGTTCGACTGGAGGCCGACCTCAATATAGTTGGGAAAGGCAGGCAGAGAGATTGAATGTTACAAATTTTTCGTGAGATTTAACAACGTTCAGGGTGGCCTGCCATAAACTCTTAACGCGATACAGTTTAGGCTTTGGGAAAGAGACAAAGCTATACAAGCATCAGTATGCCTCTTGGCGTGTTACTTACTTATCAATTTAACGGTGAATCTGAATCCTCGGTTGGGCAGGACCCACGATTCTTTGGTTTCAAACCTGACGAACATACGGTCTACGTCCATGAAGCGGTATTTCCTCTCAGATTTCAGCATGTGGGTGAAGACCAAGCCATCCTGACCACTCGCATCCAAACCACCTGTGGAAAATCCAAGAATGTAGCTTGTTGTTCTGATTCTTATTTCATAGCCTCTGACATGAATGACATTTGGACAAGAAGACGACTATCAAGTTAACCATTGATGAATCATCAATGTCTATGGAGTTGAAAAAAATATGATTCATAATATTTATGTCAGTGTTTTTATTTAAGTGGTCAGGTCAATTTATTGAAAATAATAAGTCCAGCATGTATCCGAGTTAAGTTGATTCATCTGCGTAAAATTACGAAGTTGACTAGTTGCTTGATTCAAGTAATGAAGCTTATACAGTGTCGGATCTAGGGGGGCAAGCATGTGTCCCTGGAGCCAAATGCACCAAGTTCTGGGGCACCGAAATCATAAACATGATTGCTTGTTTATAAACAAAAATCAGAAATGTCTCAGAACGGCGCAAATAATTCGAGCGCGCTTCGCTCTCTTTTGCGTACCTTGTTATTTTGTAAGTTTGAAGTCGGAGATTTTTGAAAATTATATTATTATCCTTTTATTGTATGGATAAAAAAATAAACGAGGCATCTCGCCCTGAGTAAAGAGGAAAGGACTAAGAGACTTGACTTAAAAAACGCCTTGTTCTTTCAGTAGCGTACCCTGTAGAGACAGTTCCACGGTAGCTACAGTATCTTCTAGAGTTACATCTTTTTCTGCTTTTAAAACAGATTGCGAATGAAGTAAGCCAAAACAAGAATTAAAAGTCTTACCTGGTTTCACAAGGAGATAGTCCCCATTGGCACCTTCAAGATGTAAATTGGTGATATTCATTTCAATGCCAACACCGGGCCCGTCGAAAATCCAATCAATGACATTAGCGCCCCCTGGGTAACTTGCAGGGTAGTTTGGTGACGTCACCTCTGTAGCTTCATCTAGAGACAGAGTTATATGAACAGGTGCTACATGCTTTGAGAAACTCTCAGAGTTTACATCTAATTCATCCTTATGAGCAGCAACGAATTGTGCAGTTAGATCACTGATTTCAGCACTACTTAAATCTTCAAGCATAGCAGTTCTCTGAGTAGGTATGGTGGTTGTTACTTCATTTAATTCTACAGCAGCTTCTTCCTTGTACTTGTCGTCGACCAAAGCGTCTTCTCCATATGGTTTAGGCTCTTTGACATCATCAGCAAATATTTGTTTAATAACGCTGTCGATGTCATCATCAGCGTTAGGTTCGCTATCGTTGGTTTCATCGTAATTGTCAGCATAGTCGATAAGTTCTTTTACCTCATCAATTTTTTCAAGTGGAGCTTTGTTATTTTCTTTAAGCTCTTCTTCTTTATTGTTGCTGACTGTATCATTTGAAGCAAAAGCAGCGAAAATTTGAGAAAGATTGCTATCATCTATGTTCTCATAGTCATCATCGGCGCCCTCTTCATCAGACACAATATTTTCGTCACCGTCAGCTTCAACAGCGTTTTCATGAGCAACTTTATCATTTTGCTCTGGTGCTGCAGCATCATCGCTTTCTACATTTCGCCACAAGAGGGCGACGTCTTCTTTGTATGGTTTCTCGTATTTTTCTTCATAATCTTTGATATTGGTGCTGCTTGCTGCCTGCTCCTCAGTACTTACTTGTTCATCTTTATCATCAGTTAATTTGTCAATAGTAGCAAATAATTTGTCTAAATCAGCATTTAAATCAGCATACACTTTTGCAGGTGAATCTTCATCGTTTTCATCTTTGTTTTCAGTGGTCACGTTTTCATCACTTTTTGCCTGCTCATTAGATTTATCAAAATCATTCGCGTCAAAAGCATCATCGCTTTCAGCTAAAAGTTTGTTTGTTTCTTCAATAATTTTATCTAGAGCACTATTATCCTCTACTGGTACCTTATCTACGTCATCCAGAACATCTTTTTCTTTATTTAAAAGATCTTTGGTCTCTTCAAATATATTATCCTTGTCATTGTCTTCTACTCCTGGAATAGGTAAAGGAACAACGACTGAATTTGTTTCATCAAGTCCAAGTTCTTTCAATGCTTCATCATTCTGTTCAGGCTCTACTAGAGGCAATACATCTAAAGGTAAGACTTCATGTTCTTGGGCTTTCTCACTTGCTTGAGGTTCCTCAGGCACTTTTTCCTTTGTTTCTTCCACTGCTTTTTGTTCCGTAGCATCTGACCTGTTATCTTCGATCTGGTAATCGTCAAATTTATCTTTTGTTTGAGCTTCGCTTTGTTCCACTACATCTCCTTGGGGAGCCTCTGCTTGTTTCTCTTCTACTTCGTCATTGTTATCGGCAGCTAAGTTGTAATCGTCGTAGTTGGCGTAGTCATTGTCCCAATAATCTTGATAGTCTTGTTGCGCTGAAACAATACAAATAAAATTAGACTCGATAATACGGCGTGTATCAAAAAGGTGAGAGCATATTTGAAGTAGATTGAAACGTCAAAATCATTGATCGCCAATAAGTAATGACTGATGATCAAAATGGTCACAGTCAATACGAAAGAGATAAAATTACCACTTTTCTAATATCTATACACGCGAGAGCGTGGCCAGCCAAGCACAGGCGCGCTCACAGTGTGTAATATTACACGAATTATTTGGAGGTTAAACATACAATTGAACTTTATTAAACCTTTCTCATAGCATCAGGCAGAAACTACAAAGAGCCACCTGCTACGATTCTACCCTTTACGTTCTAGGGTCAAGGTAACCTGCTTCGACAGTCCTGCGTTGTGCATTTGTTGGAATAGGTTTTGACGCTTCGTTTTGCATAAAACTTGCGAGTGCAGCAGAGGGAAAAAGCCAATTGATCATTAATTAAGATTGTGTGTCAACTTAATAAACTTTAATTAATTAGTAGTGCCGATAAATAATTGGTGGTTAAGAAAACACGATTTAAACAACAAAGACTGTAAATCGAATTTTGAATGCTAGTCCCGTAATTTCAAAGATCGTTTTCCCTGGGCGGCGCTAGATTCATTGTTTCGTGATACTGTGCAATTTACGTAATTGTTCACGTTTAAAACTTTTAAACATTATTATTTCATTAGTAATTAAAATGAGATCATCATTCATGATTCATTTATTATTGAATAAATATAATTTCTGTAAATTAATCACTTCTAATTGTATAGTGGCAGGTTTGTTATAGAAGACAGAATGGCTGAAAGATCGGCTGTTGCACTATATAAAAAATATTATTTAAATCTGTATTTTTTTCTTTTGTTTTACAAACCAAAATTCACGAAGATACAACGCAAAAAATCGCTTTTAAAAAAAGTATAATTTAACAATCAATCAATCATTTATTTGCAATGAGTATAGGTACAGTGTAGGTGTTTAAGCAAATTATAAATAGTTTCGTAATACATAGTCAAACATTTGACATGCAAATCATTACAATATCTTTAATGCTAGGCTAGTGTTAATGTCCAATGGCATGTAAGATTATTATTTTACAATTATTTATTCATTGTTTTAACATTAAACATTATGTATTTATAAATTCATTTACGTAATAAAATTGTTTTTCTAAAAGCCATGATTTTAATTTTGTGAAAAATTTATTGCTAGGTAAATATTTAAAGGAGCAGTGGTGGCCCAGTGGTATCGGCCCCGACTTACGAGTTGTAGGTCGTGGGTTCGAATCCCGGCAGGCGCATTACTTTATGTAATTTATTTCATCGCCACTGCTCTCAAAACGGTGAAGGAAAACATCGTGAGGAAACCGGCATGTCCTAGAACCAAAAATTCGAAGACATGTGACATCCACCAATCCGCATTGGGCCCGCGTGGTGGATTATGGCCCACCCCCTCTCACAGAGAGGAGGCCTGTGTCCCAGCAGTGGGAACATTAATAGGCTGATGATGATGATGATGAAATATTTAAAGTTCTTTGGGATTTTGTTGTATATAAATCCATACATATAATAACAGTTTTTTTTTTTTATACACAGAGGTCTTTTTTGCCCTAGGCAGAACTATTCTATCTGGATTCTGGAACAGGCGCTATGAAGACACAAGCGTCTATTCCCGATTTTTTTATCTTTATTAATATTATAAATTATATATTGATCTTAAAAACTAACACTACTGCGCTATGTCTTGTCAATTTTCATATACAAATATTTATATTATAGAGGAAACATACATACATGCGTAGTTTTTTTTACGTTACTATAAAAAAATTATAATATCTAGCATACATATTATGTGTACCTACATAAAAATACTTTAAAATCTTGCTTGGTAACTGCACAGTAATTCAGTGAAACCAGTGACCATTTTAATTCGTGCACAGTACATAATAATATCATCCGAGCATCCATATACGATAATGTCCCTATATTATTTACTAGCTGTTGCCAGCGGCTTCACCCGCTACAACTCGAAAACTATCCCACGGGAACATAAAATCGGGATAAAAACTATCCTATGTGTTAATCCAGGTTATAAACTATCTGTGTACCAAATTTTAGCCGAATCGGTTTAGTGGTTTTTGCGTGAAAGAGTAACAAACATCCATACATCCATACTTACAAACTTTCGCCTTTATAATAGTAGTAGGATTTTTATTTTAAAGATATAGAGTAATATTTACGTAGTTATGAACTCATCAATAATTGTTAAAAAAATAGTTTCAATTGGTAATAAAAAGACTATTCTTATGAACTGGTTGATGAACTATTTCATATTTGTGGTTAAATATAAGAGTCTTGTTTTCTGAAAATCACTCTATTATAAATGTGGTCAATTCGTCATTATTCCTATTATTATGAACGGTGTTTGTTTGTTGTTATTTTGGTCAACTATAATAACCACTGGGTTCAATCAATCTTAGTTTTGAATCATTGTATTTGTCATAAACATGGGTAGGGTTGTTATCCGTCCGGGTTTCCCCGGATTTTTCCTAGTCCTAGTTAAGAGGGCATCCGGGGAGCGTCTGAAGCCGCTTCTTTTGTAGCCCTGGTTAAAAAATATAAAGCCTTGTGCAGCTTTTAGATGATGTCGTGACATCATCTTAGTCTTCAGAAAAGCCATTTTCCTCAAAAATGTTTTGCTTCAATACTAATTAGTAATTACCTACCTACCTACTTTATTAATGACTTCAATGCAATAATTTACTATGTAAACGACAACTGTTTAATTAATTGTCACTTAAGTCAATAAAACAATTACAAAGGCGAGGTTGCCGTTCCTCCAATTTACAATAATGTCATTAAATTACAATGCTGTCGATTACATTTTAGTCTTAGTGACACGCAGCATCACTATGTCGAAGTAAACAGCAAAATAGAGTTACCATTACTCTTCTTAAAAATAATTTCTTCGATAAGTATTTAAGTAGTACAGTTTAAGTTAATACAGTAAAAAAACCGACGAAGTGCGAGCCGGATTCGCGGAGGAAGTGTTCTGTACAATTATTTACAAAACGACAACAAGATGTCTGTTGAATAAGAGCCCCCTAATTTTTTTGTTTTTATATTTTGTTCTGTTTTTTTTGTGTTTGTTGTCATAGTGGCAGCTGAAGGACACCATCTGTGATATAATTTCAACGGTATAACTATAGCGGTTCATAAGATACAGCTTGGATACAGACAACCATACAGACAGACTTATAGCGGAGTCTTAAGTAATAGAGTCCCATTTTACCCTAAATATCACTGTTTTCATGATTGATTTATTTTATTTTCATTTAATTGAACATCAGACTAAATAAATTGGGGTTGTTGTGGTAATATCTTCTACTATTATTATAAAAATAAGTCGGGTTTTCCTTCCTGACGCTATAACTCCAGAACGCACGAACCGATTTCCACAGTTTTGCATTCGTTGGAAAGATTTCGGACTCCGTGAAGTTTATAGCAAAGAAAAAAACGAAGCCATCTGGTGGCGAAACGGAGTTCACCGGGTTTGCTAGTTTGGTATAGATTTGATACAAGGCGCGCATTGTGATGCTCGATTTTCTCGGTTCACTGATGAATGTTCGAATCTGCAATATTACATTTCAGGTGAATGCTCGCGGTGAGGGAGCGCCTTTTGGTAAAAATTAAGTATGTGAAATGATACTAATATCCTCATTTTTCACATGGTGAATTAACTTGTAATGGCAAACGCAAAACAACCCATATTAAGTATTGCGGATGCATGAACTCGGGACTGATTAATAAATATTTATTTATATTTCCTTGTTTAAATTATATTCTAAATCTGTATTACTCATTTTAGAATTCATCACTGTTTCTCGTTTTCCTTGTTTTTTGTGGTTAAATCAGTGGCAGACATTCATCATCTGTCCTTTTCTCATGATTTGTTTTGGTCGGCTTCCAGTTTTAACGCAGCTGTGTACCTACCAGTGGCGTAGGGTTAAAATTTTTGAAGGGGAACCCGGACCAAAACGTGAATTCTAGTAACTATAGCTTTGGTCTAATTTTTTGCCTTTTTAATTTAAATATTCAACCGAAATTCTTGTCAAATACATATTTTCTTTACATATGCACTAGAAGTGTAATATTCGTAGCACCGGTTATAACATCACCCACGTACTAACATAATAAGCTAAAAATGCTAATAAAATAAAAACTACTGAACCAAACTAAATTATTTTTTATAGGAACAAATGGCAGGTATACAGCATCGAATAATATAACCCAATTACCTATCAGTATTCTTTATGGAGTGAATGCCTATCTGACCTCCTTAACCCAGTGACTGAATAATACAGAATAATATAAGATACCCCTTGGTAAGACTGGTTGTCAGACTTTTGAGCTTCTGATTGAGAAAGAGTATCCATGGAGTTTCTTATCATTCTTTTCCATTGAAAGATCTACGTATTGGAATGGGCACCTACGGTACTTTCACAGTTGTAATGTCTTGTAATTGGGACTGAAGCATCATGACTATTTTTGAACTGTTTTATTTTTTGTCAATTGAAAAAAATCGTGAAAATAATAATTTAAAAAAATGTTATTAAATTATTGTGATAAGTTGCGAAAAAACACTCAAAACTGTCAGTCTCACGAGATCTCGAAACTGGCGAGATTTCGCAGTAAGAATTGTTTTTCAGAAACTCGCGGGATCTCGCTTGAGCCCCAATCTTGCGAGATTTGCATTGCCTAAGGCTGCTCCCACATTTGTCGACGCGGAGTCGGCTTAAGCCGGTCAAAAAATCCTTTATGTCAACGTAATAAGGGTGTTACTAATGCCATTCGCATCGGCTCGGCTCGGACGACGCGAGCCGGTGCGAATGCGCGTCAATAAATGTGGGAGTACCCTAAGAGGAACTAATACCGCTGAATACGAAATATTCATGATAAGAAGAAATGACCTCGACCCGTCTGGTTCAGATTGATCATAATTATTTAGTCTCGCTGAAGATGTAGAGATGATAAACTAATTGGAACGCATGTTTGTATTGATAACCTTGAGGTTCTGGGGAAAGAAGGTACTTATACACTTTGTAGAGGCTTCCAATCTTCTTAATTAGAAAATCATAAGTTGCTGATAATGTAACATTCACATGTAACGAGCATATAGAAAAAAAACGAGAGCATCTTAGCGAGCATTATAACGAACGTTCTGGCGAACATTCTAGAAAAAAGAAAGTAAATCTTAGACCTTTTTTCCCAGCAGACCATCAATCTGACATCTTCAGGAAGATGAGCATCGATAAGAATGTTCGCTAGAAAGATTGTGAAAATGTTTATAGCGATGTTTAGCTTCGACGGCTCGTTGTGTTCCAAGCGCGCCTTAAAGAGTGTCAGCATGATGACGGGGCCTTAAGAGGGCCAAAAGCCCGCCAGGATCGCGGGACTTATCAAATAACCGTGACCCTGAAATGTAAAGGGCTATTGAAGGATACCGTGGATTTTAGTCAGTACAAGTCTGACAGTTCTTCCCGCCCTGTCCATAAAACAAAGCGATTGTTTAGCTCTAAGCTTGTTGTTATCGCGGTAAAATCATCAAATGAGTCCTACCTCGGGAGGGGCAGGATGTACTGGCATTGTTGTAGGGCAAACTTTAAAAAAAATATAACTCCTGAAAAGGAGCTACGTACAAAAGTTTCATGGAGATTACGTATTCTTATACTGTGTAGTGGAACGAAGGTGACCCAAAAATTATTACCAAACTTGTGTGGGCTTAAGACATTGTTCCTCACATGACAGAGTTGGCAACATTTTGAAGAATGTGGGGTTTGCCCACGTAGCATGTCTGTAACGTTATTTTAAACACATTTTTCTTGAACACATAATTGCACTATAATTTTATTAAATGATTTTTGTTTTGAAAATCAAAATTTTATTCTTAAGTCGTTAGTAGAAAGAGACGTTTTACGACTTGCGAAAGAGACGTTTTGCGCCTGAGCCCAGTAAACAAATTATTAATGGCTTACATTTCGTGAATCAACCAAAACATGTTTGCCCGATCACTGGCACAAAAAATCTATATTGTTTGACTGAATTATGATTCAATAACTGTTTCCATTTTAGTTTTCTGAGAAACATTAATTAATAGGTAACAAAACTCAATGAATACTTTAATTTTATTAGCACTGAGTACTAAGTACCTACTATTGTGTTGTTTTTCTGAAACGTTTTCCTTAGTGGAACACTAATGAATTATTTAGAAGATGAATATTATTTGAAAGTTTATTTCAGAGTATGTTTCCTCGAGTGTCTGAGCTGTATATATTTTGTAGAAACTTACAATGTTCTTATTTAACAATCCAATGAAACTTCATACCTTTTATCAGGATACATAGGTCTAAAATATAAGCAGAAAACATTTTAGAATAATAGTGATAGAGTTAAACTAGAACTTTTTTTCTTTCATAGAAACAGAAAGTCCCTAACAATCTTTTTTTAATAAGACATTTCAAATCACTCAAACCAGTTTGATATTAAAACAATATTGTAGAATGTATAATACTTTTTGTTAAGGTACCCAGTACAGTTGTAAGTTTTTCTTAAAAGGGCTATAAGTTCGATATAATTATTAATCATTGGTATGGCGGGACGAGCTTTACAAAACCGATGACCAGTGGTCCACTTTGGCCCTGGATCGTGAAAATTGGAAGTCACGGGAGAGGCCTTTGCCCAGCAGTGGGATGATGTAGGCTTGCAGTATAAGTATCAGTATCGTATTTTATTTCAGTATATAAAAGTCGTGAGGGTCGCGGGCATCTGATGAATGCAAGTGGCGAATTGTCGTTCGGCGTGGAGGTCTAAGAGGGAGGCCTATGTTCAGCAGTGGACGTCTTCCGGCTGATGATGATGATTTTTGATGATGATGATATAAAAGTCAATAATTTCATAAAAAATCTTTAAACCGAGATTAAGTATTATACCTTTTAATTCGACGACGCAACAAAACAAACAAAATACTGAAAGTTTTTCCTTCATTCGCTCATACTTTTAAGCAAAAAGTTTACGTGACTAAATCAGTTTAGCGATAAAAACATAGGTAGTAAATAAACAAAAAAAAAGTTTTCTCATAAAAATATTATTATTTCAGTGGCGTTACAGTCACATAAATGTGTATTTATTCGTTTTATCAATGATAACTGGGAACTACGTGCGATATCGCTGTGTTCAGATTATATAGGTATTGATAAGTATATAAGTATACTTACCATTTCACATAAATACACATATATGTATACCTAGTTATATACATATATTATTTACTGTTTGCCCCTCGCGTGTTCGTCATCTACCTAGCCTTTTCTCAACTAGGTACGTTGGGATCGGCTTGCAGTCGAACCAGATTCAGCTGAATATCAGTATTTTACATGGAGCGACTGCCTATCGGACCTCCACAACCCAGTAACTGTGGGAATACGATACCCTTGACACTGGTACCTAACTCTGTAAGATTTAAAAATTTTGACGCCCTGTAACTTTTTTATTTTTGTTCTTAATTTTAGTATAGTTTTTAACAGTGTATATTTGTAGGCTTAATGAGTTAGTATTTACTATATTATAGGTATTTTATTTTAAAGATTAAAAAAAAAGTCTGTATACATAATATTATTTCATACACACAAATACATAGGTACCTATTGCATGTACTGCAATACTTTATTGATGACAATAATATGACGTCCATAATAGCAAAATATTATCAGTACGCTTCATTTAGATAAATATCGCTCAACGTCATATTTTTCCGTTTAATAGCTAATCATCTCGCCTTTAGATTAATGGGCAAATAAAGCAAAATATTATACTCTTAATATAAAGGTTATATTATTGTCCCACCGCTGGGACACACGTTTTATCAGATGAACATAGAGAGGTCAAAATCAAATCATTTACATACATCAATTCGAAATTTAAAAGAATTTTGATGGAGATTACTCAATCGCGTCAAAACGGCTGAACGCTCCTAAAGCTTTTTTTTGTAAGTACAATGGATTTGGTCGCGGGATTATTTCCTTACCGTGACCCCGGAACAGAAAGGGCTATTGAAGGACACCGTGGATTTTAGTCAGTAGAAGTCTGACAGTCCCTCCCGCCCTGCCCGGGTTGGGAGGACTCATTTGATGATTTTACCACGCTAAAAAAAAAAAAAGGCAATGGATTTGCTTTGAACTTAGTCTAGGTCAGGAGTGACTAAGACAAGGTCGACGATGGAGCGAGCTTACCCAGAAGAAGCCTGTTCACTATAACTTTGAAGAGATTAGCTAGGGTTCGGAAACAAAGACGCAGGCATATTTTGGTAAAAGGATAAGCTGTAATCTGAATTAACACATAGAAAATATCTTTCATCCCGATATTACAATCCAGTGGGATCATTTTTGACTCACACCAACTTACTAGTGACGTATAAAACTGTTTGCGTCACAAGTCACTATTTACTACCAACATTTCACAATTTCTTCTCCAACAAAGTTGTTTAAAAAAAGGTTTCCACGTCAATATGTAAAGTAGCAGTGTTTGGCTTTCAAAAGCAAAAATCAACACGAAAGGAATGTGTCATCAAGGCTTAACGCAATTAAAAATAGAATCCGATAAGAGGCATGATAAAAATAAAACAATAAAAGAAAAAAGGAAATAAGAAAAATCGTAACGAAAATGTTGACATGTCTAATTTTGACGTTTCTTGTCGGCCATTTTGTTTCTGTGACAGTTTTACGTTATGGAAAATCCAATAAAACTTAGGCAAAATTAATTAAATGAATTCACCTGCATATTTAAGATCACAAATTATTTCATTTTACCTCTATCTGCCTCTACCCAAATTCATAAAATAATGAGAAGAACATCAGTCTTGTTAGTTAAAAATCTGTAAAAATTTGACAAATGAATCCTCATTTTTACAGACCAAATCATGAACGAAAGAAGTACATTTTTGATTGGAAAATGTTAACAGATTGGTAGCTTGATATAAAATAGGATAAGGACCGAAAGATGATGGTAGTAGCTCGATCTGCAAAAGTGTGTATACCAAACAGACTGTAAATTACCTCCAAACTGGATCACTTTTGACAAAAACAAAAACAATAGCGGAATTCCCCGTACCTATTATGAATTCTTTGAGTTCAATCAGAAACGGAAATTGAAATGAGTAATGCCGTCCTACATGGAGCAGTTATGCTATCTTGTGCAAGAAATCTCTTTGCTTGACTCTAAAATTAATGAGCTCTTTGACGCGGCAACTTGAGATCGTCTAATCGTGCAGCGCAAGCGATGAGCGCTAATGTCGCTGTTAGTAACTTTTAGAGAATAGCAAATTTTAGGACAGTTTCAGTGCTTTCCTGACCGTCTCGTCAGTGCGTATGCCGGTCGCGCTTGTCATTTGTATGAAAATGCACAAATCGTTAAGCTGCGAACAAATTATCTGACGCGTCCGTCAGCCGCGGCCGAGAGACGTGGCTTATTCATTATCTAGCAGGTACATCGGTGTACTATTACAGTTTAATACTACACTGTGCAAACTGTCGGTCGTAAGACGAGGACTTGACCTTGGCTTTGGCTGACTAAAACCAATGCTCTTCCTTCACATGTTTTTTTCGTTCCAGGACAGCATTTTCCTTTTTAGACAGACCTGTGACTTATAGATGGGACCCTGAAGAACGTTATAGATTTGAACGTTAAATACAACTTTTTACAAAAGCAGTAATAATTTCTTGTTTATTTATCCGATTCTTAGTACACGATATGTGTTGGATTCGTTATCAAGGAGCGGTAGTTATCTTAATCCTATATTGACATTTACTACGTGGGGAAAACCAACTCCCTTGATAATGTAATATATATACATTTGTATCAGAAACATTGTACTAAAGTCAGTTGGTAGAAATATGGTCTGGGTGTTTCTTTAGGTGAGTTTAACAATCTTTCCACAAAAATTAAATATTTGTTGAACACTTGTCTAAAATAACTGTCAAAACGACATTTCACGTTGATATAAGAGTCGTTTTGCAGTTACAGGTTTTTAAGGCAACTGTTTAACAAATGTTTATCTTATTGTGGTTAGGCGGTAAATGTTTATTAACACACCTAAGGTAAAAGAAGAAATTCCCAATGTGGGAAAAAGGACCTAATCATTTTGTTTGTTGACAACATTTAAAACCTTTGATATTTCATGTAAACAAAGAACGCAGGTTTGTTAGATTTATTATTGTGCCATAAAACTAACGTAATAAGTGAAAAATAATAAAATAAAATCATTCAAAGTGCTGGTAGCGAGAGCACAGTGGCGACTTCCGGTTTTTCTACCATTTTTTGCCAAGGGGTGAAATATTTTTGACAAGAAAGAGAAAAGGCGACTTGTGACTGATAAGAAACTGATATCCAAATAATATTAAAGTATTTTCTATTTTTTCACAATAAATACATAAAAGTTGACAGTCATTTGAAATATTGATGCAATAATATGAGATGTATGATAGTATCAATGTGACGTCATTATACAATCGTCTATCATTTCTTTGTCTCATTAATGACTCTTTTTAGCAAACTATAAATATTGAACGACGAAGTTTCGTCGTTACTGACTCATAGAGCAGAGTTTAAGGAAAATCTATTCAGAAACATTTTATGGCTTAATGTTTTCTTTTCATATAGAGACTGAAACAATCATTAGTCAGTCGGATAGATTTTATCAAAAATATTTTAAAATATTTGTGTTGTTTCTTTGCAGAAAACCATGACACCAAAACGTTAGGCGTGCATCCAAGCCAGGAGTTTTATGTCACGGAATTAAAACATTTACCGTCCTTCCACAAAAGATAAGCATTTGTTGAACGCTTGTCTAAACAAAAGTGCAACTGCAAAACGACCGATGAAGTGTCTTTTTGACATTGACAGTTTTTAAGACAAGGTGTTCAACAGTTTTTTAACTGTTTTTGTGGCAAGGCGGTTTAATTTTCAAAACATTTTAATATAGTCTATCTACGGACTGAACCAACGATGTGTGTCATAACCTCATAAGTCATAACTGATATATAACATACACAAACGCTATTTATCCTATAGCCGATTTTTAACGGAAATTCAACATCTTATAAAAACTTGGACAGATGAAATTAGAGAGAACCAATCAACCAACCTCTATGCCTGTTAAGAGCTTCACACACAGTAGCTATAATATCTCATTACATCTTTCCATAGAAATCGTCAGGAGACCACACACGGCAGCTATAATGTATATTTTTACATCTTCGAACCCTAAGATACTGAGCTATGCGAAAATATACATTTATATTTCGATACATCTTAATATTCTTATACATCTCATACATTTCCGTGCATCTCTTTTCGAAAACGATGTTATGAAATGTAGGGAAAGATACATTACATTACCTGTTGTGTGTGTGATACTTTTTAATAAAAAAAAATAATTTAAAGCTATACATTACACATTACACAGGTTGTACATTATAGCTGCTGTGTGTGAAGCCCTTTAACCTCCGAGTTAAACTGTCATAAACACTCTTGCATCAATAATAAACATCTGCCCATCGCGTTTCAATTGTCGTAACATTACAAACTTCATGAAGAGACAATCAATTATATTGACGTTTGACATTGAAACTATTCCATTGATGACTGAAATGAGAGTGATTATAACCATTGAAAAATCTTTTCTAGAATTGAAATTTTATACGTAAAGTAACTGTGCTCGCGACTTCGTTCGCGTGGATGTCGGAATTTAAAAATGTATTTTTTATAAAATTGTCAAAAATTTCATACAAAATTTCATCCCCTATTTTATTCCCTTGGGGGTAGAATTGATCTAAATCGTTACATAGCGGATGCCTACGTCATAAAATCTACCTGCATGCCAAATTTCAGCCCGATCCGTCCAGTAGTTTGGGCTGTGCGTTAATAGATCACTATGTCAGTCACCACCTTTGAGTTATGTATACTTATTTAGATTATCATCATCACCTGCCTGCCTTTTCCCAACAAAGAGCAGTTTAGACGAGAAAGTATAACTAACAAACGAATTCATCATTTCTTAAAGAATATTTTCAACGAATTATGGTAGCATTAGTCCAAGTGTTAAATGGTCCACATGTCATTATGTAAAAAGTGGAAAGTTTTGTTTGAAAGATCGAGAGAGATCAAGTGGCCAAATGTCCATTACGTTACGAAATAAAGTATCCTTAATTTGTAACTAAAATAAACTAAAGGCAATTCTGTGCTAAAGGTTACTTAAACTCTACAACTGCAGACATCGAATCCAATTCAATTTTTCTCATTTTTATTTATTTTAGCGATCTCTTTTTTCAAAATTCATCCACAGTATCCCTGACAATGGCGTCCTATCCCCGAGGTATGAACGTACTTGACAATATCCATCAAAAAAAATAATTAAATTACCCTTTAATTATTCTTTGATCACAGCCAAACCGTTAAATCACGTTCATAAAGAGCTTCTTTTAAAACGTTTTTTTTTTCTTTTCATATAATTTTTTCTTTGGAAAATTATAGGAGAGCCTTTTGCTCAGCAGTGGGACACTACAGTTATCCCACGGGAACATCATACTGGGATTAAAGAATGGTATTATGTGGTAATCTTTGTGTATCAATTTTCATCCAATTTAGTAGTTTTTGTGTTTATAACATTTTATTATTTTAGTACCTAAATAAATTTTGTGTTTATTTGTCAAAATATGAGTCAAAAATGTAATTATCTTATCGCTTTAGTAGGAAATATACGTTATCAAACTAATTAAGTAAGTACATGGCTTTGCAAAATAAATAATAGTTATGTTTCCGAATTGAAAAAATACGTTTACATTCATGATAACACGAAGAAAAACGATATTATGCATCGCGAAAATCCATCATCATCTGCTCAGCCTTTTCCCAGCTATGTTGGGGGAAGAAAGATGTCTATTGCCCTTAGCATGGCGATGTTTGTCGCTTAGAAAAGAAATGTTTCTACTCTACGATAAAAACAAGTCAACAACGTCAAGCATGCCGACAATATTTTCTCTAATTTTGACACTTGGGGTAAGAAACATTACTTGTCTACAAGTGAAACTTGTCTACATCATATTTCAGACCTGTAAGTTCCGGGTCTGGGCGTTTGTGTATGTGAGTTTCTATGTTTGTAAATACACGCACGATACGGGAAAAAAAACCTGATATAGGGCAAAGTTTTTAAAACCTCTCGAGCCTCGTGACACAACTTTTTGCCACCAAACCCTGACCGATTTTAAGATAGACTTATTTTTCCAAAAATACAGTTTAAAATCGGTCGGGGTTTGGTGGCACAAAATTGTGCCATTGGGGCGCTTTGGGGCCCTAGAGGTTTTTGCTTTTTTCTTCACATTATAAGGCGAGGCCCTTGTCCAGCCAATGACAGACCAATATTTACATAATCTTGTGAAAAATATATTATCTATCTGATAACACTATCATTGCACGGATACTTATCAAACGTTATACAAATCTTTCTTAAAAAAAACATCATAAATAATGTCTAAAGTACCTGATGACTCAAACTTGAATTGCCTATGCCAAAATATTGGGCAATGTTTTAACGTTTGTAACGAAATTATAATACCTACGTGTTAGAAAAAAGAAGTAAGTGTTGACGTGACGTCAGGGGATCAGGGAAGAAAAAAAAACGCGTTGCACCCGACCCCAACTAAAATGGAATAAAGGCAGGAAGATTTAGTTAAATTGTAATCTACTAAGGGTCGATTTTAATCCTCGTGTGTAGATAACCAGCTAGTCATGTTCGAAAAACATTTAAAAACTAAATACCGTGGCGTCAATTTGTCGTCATTCCCGAAGAATGTAAATATGACTAACTGTTTAAAATACAACGCGCAAATTACACCACTGAAAACTTTACAAAATTTTCCTTTTTATTCAAACTATGAGGTCAGATATGTAGTCGCTCCATGTAAGGGCGCTAACTCACCGCGAGCATTCACCTGTTCTGTAACGTTACAGATTCGAACATTCGAAGACAATAGAGCATCAAATTGCCCACTTTCATGTTACATTACAGGCAGGTGAATGCTCGTGGTGAGGGAGCGCGATTTATCGACGCGGAATCGGCTTAAGCCGGTCAAAATCACATCCATTCGCATTGGCTCGCGTCGTCCGAGCCGATGCGACTGGAACCGTGATTCAACTGGAAACCGACCACAACATAGGTACCTATTTGAAAACTGGCAACACAGACAATGATTTTCCTTGTTCTTCAAAATAAATAAAATAAATGGGTTGTAAAAACAGAACAACAGGCGTGCGTACGTGACCGTGATGATACGAAGAAAAGAGACGTAAGAATCCTAATAGGTCCTACAGACCACACATGGGAGAGAAGTAAGTTTTCACTGTTTTTAGTGAATACATAGGTACAGTCGGTAGCCAGCATTACTGTACCTTATAAAACGGGTCATAAAAATATAATGATGAGCACCGACTGCCTGATTCATCTACTGCTCGGCTCCCGAGGGCCTTAGCGTGATATGAAACGTACTTAACATTCCTCAAAAATTAGGACATCAAACTTAAAAAGAATTTCTCAAATACGAAAGGCAGTTCCGGAGATTCTCTGCGTTGAAATACCTAAATAAAAGGCAAAAATAAACTATAAATTTAAGCGACGTTTCCATGGAATTTTCTGTTTATTAAAACAAGAACATGTGGAATTAATAAAAACATCTAGTTCCAACAATATTGGCGTCATCTTGTCTGCTAATATTAAAAATAACAGTCGTATTATTATTTACGTCTCAACACATTGAAAGAAAACACATCATTGAATATTCATCAACGCTTCACACGAAATCGAACCTTAATGACTGAACTAATTAACAAATAATTAAAAAAATACCTTTCACAACAGCGCCAAACGTTAACACCGCCACAAAAATTATCACTTTCATGTTTATAAATGTCACTTTAACATAACTTTGTGAAATTAATTATTTATTTATTATTGCACCGGCAGACGAGACGTCTGTTCGCGTTGAAATATACTGTAACACTGAATGAAGTCGTAAGCAATATTGCTATTAACTGATAACGTAGTATTAAGGCAAGCGTACATTGGTGAACGATTTATGATGAGAGACTAGAGATGGGCGCGCAATACTAGACGGTTGCAAATGCCGAATAGTCGGCTGACTAGCCGTTATCATGTAGGCCGAATATTTTGTCAAGCATCCGACGGACGTCGTAGGCGCGGATATGAGGGCGGCGAGTAAAAGGCGACTCGCTGTCCGACCATGGACCATGCCCAGGTCGACAGCGCATTGTGTTAAACTCGCGCCTCAAAGAGTGTCAGATTAATGACGGGGCCCTCATCTAGAAGGGCAAATCCTGCCATGGTCGTGGGAAATATCGAGGTACCATGACCCTGGAACGTAAAGGGCTATTGAAGGACACCGTGGATTTTAGTCAGTACGAGTCTAATAGTCTCTCCCGCCTTGCCTCGGGGTGAGAGGACTATTCTGATGATTTTACCACGTAAAAAAAAACAAAGCATAGCAATTTGGCCTCTGTAGAGCCAATGCTCTTTCGGTTGCTTTCGTTTGACCTTTGAAAGAAAGAAAGAAAGAAAGAAAGAAAAACATTTATTGGCACACGCCACAAGTGCACACAGTAAACAAGAAACAAAGAAAAAGAACTTAAAACTTTGCGTTATAGAACCACGATAACACAGATAGTCCCTCTACAGACTACAGTAAACGAAGACATTTATAGTTAATTAAATTGTAATTAAAAACATATTATCAATGACCAACTATAATTGAACGATTTACCGCTTCTGCGCGTGGTCAAATTAGTTGTTACTAGCTGTTGCCAGCGGCTTCACCCGCTACAACTCGAAAATTATCCCACGGGAACATAAAATCCGGATAAAAACTATCCTATGTGTTAATCCAGGTTATAAACTATCTGTGTACCAAATTTTAGCCAAATCCGTTAAGTGGTTTTTGCGTGAAAGAGTAACAAACATCCATACATTCATACTTACAAACTTTCGCCTTTTTAATAGTAGTAGGATTGTTACCATTATCATGACACGAACGGACTGAATTTAATTGTGTTTTTTTCTGATGTCTAAATGCTGGGCAGGTTTATCCTTTGGAGTAGGAAGTATTTTTTTAAAGGCCGACATCATCTTGAACCAAACTTTACAATGCGCTAAATCTATATATATAAAATTCAAAACTGACTGACTGATCTGACAACGCACAGCCCAAACCGCTGGGCCTAGAACCTTGAAATTTGGCATAAGCCCTCCTTATACCACGTAGGTGAGCACTAAGAACGGATTTTGCGAAATTCGGCCCCTAAGGGGTTGTTTTTGGGGTTGATATTTTGTATGAAACTTTGCTACTACAGGTGCTAGGAATTCCAAATTTTGCATGGGGTGTCTTTTTAGAACGTGGATGCTCATTATGCCAGGATTTTGCGAAATCTGACCCCTGAGGGGTTTGTTTTTGGGGTTGATAGTTTGGATGAAACTTTTTTAATAAAAGTGCTAGGCATCTCAAATCTTGCATGGTGGTACTTTTTCAGATGTAAATGCTCACCAACCTGAAAATTTTGAAAAATTCGACCCCTAAGGGGTTGTTTTTGGGGTTGATAATGTTGAGACTCAATTTTTTACATAGGGGTTCTTTTTTGGACGTAAGTAATACCTATGACGGGATTTTACAAAATTCGATCCCTAAGAGGTTGTTTTTGGGGCTGACAGTTTGTATGAAACTCTGTTAAATACTACAAGTGCGAGGAGCCTCAAATTTTGCACCGGGTTCCTTTATAGGAGTTAGATGCACACCACGGCGGGATTTCGCGAAATTCGACCCCAATACGTTTTGTTTTTGTGTTTGATAGTTTGTGTGAAACTTTGTTGCAACAAGTGCTAGGCGTCTCAAATTTTGCGAGGGTTTTTTTTAAGACCTATATGTTCACTAAGACGATTTTGCGAAATTTGATCCCTAAGGGGCTTTTACGGGGTCAATAGTTTGGGGACTCAAATTTTGCATAGAGATTATTTTGTTTAGTCGTAGTTGCGGATGTTTTGTGAAAGTAGACCCCAAGGGGTTGAATTAAGGGTTGATATTTTGTATGAAACTTCGTTTTTCCAAATGCTAGGAGTATTAAATTTTGAAAGGTTTTTTTTATGATATAAATGCACACCAAGGCACTATTTTCTGAAATTCTACCCCTAAGGGGCTGTTTATGGGGTTGACAGTGTGTATGAAACTTTGTTGCTACAAATGCTAGGAGTTTCAGCATGGGGTTTGTTTTAGGAACTAGCTTCTCACTAAGACGGAATTTTATAAAATTCTACCTCTTAGGGGTTGTCTCTGGTGTTTTTAATTAGAGGACTCAACATTGCAGGGGGTTTCTATTTAGGATACAGCTTCTCACTAAGAGAGGATGATACGATATACGACCCCTACAAGTTTGTATTGGGGTTGATAGTTAGGAGTCTTAACCCTCTGCAACTGACGTGGCTCAAGTTTTACAATTCAACTGACGTGGTAGTACACGAGACACCATTTCAACAGCAAATATTTTTGTAGATTTAAAGTATTCAGATAAATTATTCATATTTATTAAATTTTTAGCCTTTAAATGTGTCAAATTAACTTGAAATAATAAAGAACAATATGTATTTTCAAAATTAATTAACGTTTATTTACCTAACATAAATATCTCTCAAAATTTCTACTTTGACAATATATGACATAAAAAAACATCATTTTAAAGTTTTTCACTTTTAAAATGATACATTTTGATAGTTCACAATTCTTTTAATCAGTCTAGGAAAAATGAAATACATTCGTTGGTCAATTTTAAAACTAGAGACTTTCAAAGTCACACTTTTTTTTGAAAAATTATCACGCAGTGGCTCGGATCACTGAAGGCAAATTGCCTTCGAACATTTACAGCAACGGTATTTATTTGTTTTTTTGGACAAATATAATATAATTTTTGATATTACGTAGAAATGACCAAACAAGTGGTGGTGGAGGGGGGGTATCCTTGCCTGAAACTCTAGTGATAATCATTCGCTGCTTCTTTGGCAATCTTTCACTATTCACTCGGTTTTTCTGATCCAGTGCGAAGTAACTACCAAAAAAAAACTCCTGTCCTCATTTCAGAAAGAAATACTGGATAACTATGGACTCTAAAATTGTGGGGTCAATCAGCTTAGTCTAAAAGTTTCAACTGATGTTCTACTCTTATGAGCAGAAGTCCTTTGTTTAGGGTTGTTATTTGTGATATCCATCTCCTTCTTACCCTTCTCCAAGACTACACCCGTGTGCTATAATATAGCTTATATATATTATATGTATATTGTTTTCCATCCTGTGTTACTCAGTAATAATATGTATATATATATTCTTTTAGGTTTTAATCGTTAATTGATAACAAAAAAAGTACAAATCTATCCTAATTGTAGTTAGATACAATGTATTTTATGTAAATAGTTTATTTTATGACAAAATTTGGAAAATAACGCGAAATAATTCATAATTTAAACTTGTTGGCTGACGTGGTAGCTTAGGAGACACTATACAGATATAACCATTTGACTGAGGTGGTAGTCTCGTGGACCCTTACTTTAACACTGACGTGGTAGTTTCGTGGACACTTTCCTTCCGCTACGCAAGCCTGCGCTGAATGCGACAGCCCTCAGCACACTGACCGACGTCTGAGCTCACTACAGTAAGGTACTCGCAGCGGCGGTGCTCAAATTTGAAAATTGGCGGTAAAAAACGGGATTTTGTATTTCGCGGTGTCTGTTGGACTACCGCATCAGCCGCAGAGGGTTAAATTTTTAGGACCTAGGTGTTACCTAAGACGGAATATTGCGGGTTGATAGAATTTTTGTTTCACATTGATTTAGTTTTTCCAACAGTATCCCATATAGAGGGTGGCCGGGACCAGAAATTCACAATGGCAAAGTTCGAAAATCACGCGGACGAAGTCGCGGGCGAAGTGCTAGTCAAAAATAAAACATACTGTGGGCCAAAATTTTGAAATTATTTCATGAGCATTTGTAAGAAAATGATAAAAACAAATAATGAATTAACTTTATAAAATCAAATAGTTACAGTAATAGTAGCGTTTTTTGTAGACTTGTCGCCGAATCTACTAAATATAGCCGAATTCGGCTTTCCCGGCAATCCCGACTAGTCGGTACATCTCTAGTTAGAAGATGGCGTCTGACCTTGTACTTGAATCATCAACAGCAGCTGTGTGTGGTATGATTTCATTAGCGGCGGGGGAAACATTGAACTGTTCCCATTTTTAAGGAGGAAAAACTTTATTTAACTGCATTTTGCCGATGTCGATATTTGGGTGGTTGCGTCATCCCTATATCTGGGATTATAGGCCGACATTAAGTTGTAAAGGATGCACTTGCGGGGTGCAAGTAACCTCTTGGTCCCTGATGCCTTGTAAGGAAAAAAAAAACATACTGTCTGTCTTAGCCCATATATTTTTTGAATTGTAAAATAAATTGAGAATAAAAACTTGTTTCTGTAAGCTTATAATAATATTAATTAGGATGTGATTTACTTGTAATTCTGGATTAAATAATTGACAGACGATTACAATAAGCAAAAGTATGTGACAGGGTGAATTAAAAAAAGTACAGTTGATGAGGTGAAATAAACATCTTCCTATACCTTTAGTTAAAAACCAAGCGGGTTCGGCGAAGTTCAGTGGACCAACGTGCGTTGTGGACCAAAGACTCCAGTGTGCACCGGCCTCAAAAGTACGACGAACACATTTCTCCTATGATCACTCAGTCTCTACCACGTGTGTTGGCAAGCGTCACGTCAATATAAACATATTTATAGCTGCTGCTATTATTGTAACATGCCATGTTGTGGACGATGGCCCACGCCTCAATGACGGTGCATTCTAGTAGAAAGTAACTCGACCCTTTGGAAAAAAAAAGATTTTAGTTAACATTAAAAAAAGTAATAAATCAACAACATTGAATGGTGCAAAATGTAGCGCGGACTCTGAGGAGCTATCTGTCAAATCGTTATTATTGTAGCGCTGGGTTGGTGTTAATTGAAACTCCAGATAATAACTGTTACGGACGTCGTCACTTCGTAATGATTTATAATTAAGATGTAAATAATGATTGTATATAAGTCGATTTTAAGTTGATTAAATAAATATGATTTGAAAGTAGGGACACACTTATTAATATTCGATTAGGGCTGTTTCATTATCCTTTAGTGAATAAGACTTCAAAATTATGACGATGTAAAGTGGACGCGAGCACGTTCGAACAGGTTTCAACATGTCGAAACCTGTCCGGTCCCCCACCACGCGCGAACTCAGACCGAGCGTCGTGATTGGTCGGGACGGATGTACCGTGCTCACCTCCACCCACTGCTTGCACCCTGCAAAAATAGGATATAAGCGGGACGGTTTGTTGCGAATTCGTAGTTCAGTCGCAGTCAGCGCAGCAGCAAGTGCTCTCAAGAAAACCGAAGCAACAAGCCGTCCCAGCTAGTGCAATTGAAGAGAAGAATTGTGAATCAAGACTATTATTGTGAATCAAGAATATACTCAACTCTACTACAAGTCAGGCGTTTTATTACATCGAAAATATATATATACAGTCCACCTTGACAGTTTGGTCCATCGAGCGACGGATGGTGAAGACTTCGTTTCTACGTTCGCCTGAATACAATCGGATCATCGCTCGCCTGACGAGTTGAAGACAAAGAAAATAGTGCGGTGTTCCTGAAAATGAAGACTAGAAGTATTGCGGCCAAAGAAAGTGAGGCGGAATCGGGATACGACAGTCGACGTCCCCGAACATTTGAAGAGCCGCCGAGATCACCTTCAACCATTGCGTCCGCGTTACCGCGCACCCAACATGAAGCGCCCGCAAGTGGAATCGACAGTGCCACGCCCATCGCCACTGTGTCAGTGACCGCACCCCCCGCCACCGCGACGGGGAGAGTAGTGCCGCCGTCTGATGGTGCGTCCGCCGCGCTTACCGCACCCGCTCCACGCCGCGTACCGGCGAGTCGAGCAACCGCGATCGCGAGTGTAGTGCGTGAAGAACAACTCGCCACTCCAAGCACGTCGTTCCAGCCAAGAATTCAGGACTACTCTGCAAGAACAATAACGGCAAATATGTCAGTGAGAGACACTGCAAGTACGATAAGATCAAGGAGATCTTACAGCAGTGACGTGGCAAGAGTGAAGCTAGCAGAATACGAGGCACAGAGAAGAATTGCTGCAATTAGGAACGAGCAATTGGAAATTGAAAAGGCTCTTGTGAACAAACGGTTTGAATACGAAGTATCGGCAATTGAAGCAGAGGCAGAGGCTCGTGAGGAGGGCTCCGGACATAGGAGTGAAGACAGGGTGGATGAGTGGCTGCAAAGTATTGACCAAGGCCACCCACCAGTCACCGAAGAGAGAACTCAGCCGCCGCACCCCGCCGCCCAACAAACCGCCGCAGAGCCAAACACATGTGTCGACGCTATAACGCCTGCCATGCCACGAAGAAGACAACGTTCGACCTCACGTTCACCCACAAGAGGGGAACGCAGAGTAGGAAGAGGCATCGAACAACTGGCCGACACGCTGGACAAAATGATGCGTGTACGCCCGCCGCCACGACAAGTGACTGAATTACCCTTGTTCACCGGAGCGGCTACGGAATGGTTGCCATTCAAGGCAGCTTATGAAGACTCGTCGAGTGTCTACAAATTCACCGCGATGGAGAATCTAGCAAGACTGAGGAACTGCATCAGAGGTCCAGCAAGGGAAGCAGTCTCCGCGCTCCTGTACTCCGCGTCTGACCCACGGACAATTATGAAGACGCTAGAACAATACTATGGAAGGCCGGAGATATTAATGGACCACGTGATGGAGGACATAAAGAAGTTGCCTCGGCTCACTAGTGTGGCAAGTGAACTAAACTCGTTCGCAGTGAAGCTACAGAACATAGTGTGTGTGCTATCCAATATGGACAATCGTGGATACCTGTGGAACCCAATGTTAGTGCGTGAAGTCGTGGACAAGTTAAGCCCGCACGTGAAATCGAGATGGTGCGACTACGCTTCTGAGGCAGTGGAAACGTCACGTGAGCCTGAAATCATGTTATTATCTCGGTTCCTGATGCGGGAGGCTGACCGTGCCATGAGGTACGCCTTCACAAACCCGACGCCCACACCTGCACCAAAGAGAGAACAGAAAAACGTGGTGCAAGCGAGCGCAAAAAGGAAAGCGGGCAGAGAAGTTATTTATGCCACAGAAAAAGAAGAAGAAAAGAAACACGTATGTCTGTGTTGTGCCGGGGACCATGAAGTGCCTAAGTGCGCCAAGTTTTTAAAAATGAGTGTCGACGACAGATGGGAATGGGCACGAACGGAGAAAGTGTGCTTTAAATGTGTGAATAATCGCCACCGACGAGAGAATTGCCGAGCCAAGCGATGTGGCAAAGAAAAGTGCACCCGCCCACATCACGCGCTGCTCCACAAAGAGATGTCGCAACAAGACATTAAAGAAAAGGCGACAGATGTCGAACCGGCAGCAGAGTCCGTGATGACTGTCTCGGCAAGCAACGACGCACCGCATCGCGTACTCTTGAAGATGTGCCCCGTCATTTTGAAAGGACCAGGCGGTCAAGTGAGCACGTTCGCGCTAATGGACGAAGGATCGACGACCTCACTCATCGACGAGGATATAACACGCCGTATTCAAGTAAGAGGACCAGTTTCTACACTTAAAATACAAGGAGTGACCTCTCAGCCACACGAAGAACGCAGTCAAGAGGTCAAACTGCAAATTCGTGGCCAAAACGGCGACTATCAAGAACTACGCGCACGAACGATGAAGGACCTGCGACTTCATGGTCAGACAGTGGATAGGGAAAACTTAATGAAATATCCACACCTCCAAGACATGCGAAAGGACGCATTCTTTAGTGAAGCCACACCAAAAGTATTAATAGGTGCGGACAATTGGCACCTAATCGTGACACGAAAACTACGCATGGGCAAGAAGAATGAGCCTGCGGCCTCGTACACCCAACTGGGATGGGTGATCCATGGGACAGCGCCGCGCTCAACGCTGACTCAAAAGGAGGGTCAACTAGTGCTTCACATCTACGACGTGTCTGCGAACAAACAGACAGAAGATGTACGACGCGTAGAAGAATTAGTGAAAGCGCACTTCAGGATTGATGCCCTAGGAGTCTCCCTGGCGAAGAAAGTCAGACCGGAAGACCAAAAGGCAATCGACGTGGTCCAACAAACAATGAAGAAGGTTGGAGAACACTTCGAAGTAGGTCTGCCATGGAGAGACGAAGACGCTCCGATGCCTCATAATTATCACTGTGCCGTGAAGAGACTGAAGATGATAGAGAAGAAAATGGACTCCTCCTCAGATTTCGCCGCACAGTATCGCGCTCAAGTGAAGAACCTCCTCGACAAAGGTTATGCTCAAGAGTGCGATGGACAAGAGGAAAGAAATAAGAAAATATGGTACCTGCCACACTTCCCGGTCGTGAACCCTAACAAGCCGGGGAAGATGCGGCTGGTTTTTGACGCGGCACACCGATACAGCGGAGTGTGCCTCAATGATCACCTACTAGAAGGGCCTGACCTCTTGAGATCGCTACCAGGAATCCTCTTCAGATTCAGAGAACGCCAGGTAGCCGTGACAGCAGACATTCAGGAGATGTTCCTGAAGCATACGCAGCAACAGCCTATTGGAGGATCCGAAAGCCAAACGGAAGAGTGACCGTGAGCCTGGTTGCGGCAAAAGCAAGGGTCGCCCCATTGAAACCAGTAACCGTCCCTCGACTTGAACTCCAGGCGGCAGTAGTCGGCGCACGATTGGCAGATACAATTGTCAAAGAGCATCGCGACAAGCCCAAGAAAGTAACATATTGGACGGACTCACAAACCGTTCTACGTTGGATCGAGAAAGATGCCATCAAATACACACCCTTTGTGGCACACCGCTTGGGCGAAATAGCGGAACTGACTGACGCCGATCAATGGAGATGGGTGCCCACGGAGCAGAACGTGGCAGACGACGCCACGCGCCCTAACTACAAGTTAAAAATGAAGCCCGATGACAGATGGTTCGTCGGGCCTGAATTTTTATACTGTGACGAGGAACACTGGCCGACAGAAAAGGCCAAGAAGGAAGACCGAGAGGAAGAAGTAACTTACATGGTCATGGAAAAGGAACGCGCTTCTCATCTGCCCGATATTAGCAGATTCTCCTCGTATGAGAGGCTAATACGAACAACGGCAATACTCTTCCTCTTCAAGGAAAAATGTAAAGACCGAAGCCAGCAACTAACCGTCGACCTTATAGAAAAAGCTGAAAGGGCATGGGTGAAACGAGCACAATTCGACGACTACGAAGAAGAAATAAAACTGTTGGAGAAGGGAAGACCAGTGCCAAAGTCCAGCAGTATATATAAACTGGACCCTTATTTAGAACAACAAATCCTCAAGGTGAGAGGGAGAATTGGACACGCTGCAGTCTCGGACACGAGGAAAATGCCGATTATTCTGCACGGCAAACACCCGTTTTCCCGGCTGTTAGTTGAAGACGCCCATCGAAGAGCCGGCCATGCCAACAACGAACGTGTGGTCAACGATTTGAGACAAAAATATTGGGTCGTCAACCTACGCCCTACAGTCAGAACCATAGCGCAGCGATGCCAACTTTGTCGCATCAGAAGGGCGACGCCGGCAAAACCAGTCACAGGGGACCTACCGATAGAACGACTGAGGGAGACGCAGCGACCCTTCACTCACTGCGGAGTCGACTACTTTGGACCAATGACAGTGGTCATAGGAAGAAGACATGAGAAGCGCTGGGGAGCGCTGTTCACCTGCCTAGTGACCATAAGAAGAATGGCCGCACGACGAGGTTGGCCCCGAATAATGTATTCCGACAACGGTACCAACTTTCGAGGGGCAGACGTCGAACTAAGGACAGCCTATGAAGAATGGGCCAAGGAGTTCGTCCACTTCGGACTCTCGCATAGGATGAGGTGGAAATTCATCCCACCAGGGGCGCCGCATATGGGGGGAGCGTGGGAACGACTAGTACGCTCTGTCAAGACGGCGTTGGGGACGACACTGCATCAGCGGGCACTAAAGGAAGAAGTGCTGCTGACCCTGATGATAGAGGCCGAGCACTCTATAAACTCTCGGCCTCTCACCCACGTTTCCGTTGATCCTAAGGATCCGGAGGCGTTGACCCCGAATCATTTTCTCATCGGGACCTCCTCAGGCCTTCCCCAGACTGGGCCTTGCGAGGAGGCCAGCCGGAAACAGTGGAGAGCTGCCCAAGCGCTCGCCGACCATTTCTGGCGGCGCTGGGTAACCGAATACTTGCCGACGCTGGTGCCCAGGGGGGCATCCGACGACCAACGACGGCCTCTACGAGTTGGCGACCTGGTTGTCGTCGTCGACCCCACATTGCCACGAGGAACGTGGCCCCGAGGCGTCGTGGAGACCACGTACGACGGTCCGGACGGCAAGGTGCGATCGGCCGACGTCAGAACAACAGCGGGCATTCTTCGGCGTCCCACGACGAAGCTCGCCGTCCTCTGCGTGGAAGATAAGGCTACGGTAGCCCTGCGCCGGGGGGAGGATGTTACGGACGTCGTCACTTCGTAATGATTTATAATTAAGATGTAAATAATGATTGTATATAAGTCGATTTTAAGTTGATTAAATAAATATGATTTGAAAGTAGGGACACACTTATTAATATTCGATTAGGGCTGTTTCATTATCCTTTAGTGAATAAGACTTCAAAATTATGACGATGTAAAGTGGACGCGAGCACGTTCGAACAGGTTTCAACATGTCGAAACCTGTCCGGTCCCCCACCACGCGCGAACTCAGACCGAGCGTCGTGATTGGTCGGGACGGATGTACCGTGCTCACCTCCACCCACTGCTTGCACCCTGCAAAAATAGGATATAAGCGGGACGGTTTGTTGCGAATTCGTAGTTCAGTCGCAGTCAGCGCAGCAGCAAGTGCTCTCAAGAAAACCGAAGCAACAAGCCGTCCCAGCTAGTGCAATTGAAGAGAAGAATTGTGAATCAAGACTATTATTGTGAATCAAGAATATACTCAACTCTACTACAAGTCAGGCGTTTTATTACATCGAAAATATATATATACAGTCCACCTTGACAATAACGATGTTGTATATTTTAAGGTAGAGAAGAACTGAAGCTTAATGAATACTATTTACAAAATGTATGCAAACTTATTGCTAAAGATATATTACAGGTAGTGGGCTTACAATAACATAATAAATGAACTAGCCAATGGGAGTTGATACACGCAGACAAAATAGTTCCACAAAATATCCGTGTGGTGGCGCGCGCGGCGGTTGCCTGTACGGCGTGGCACATGTGCCTCACATATAAATATTGCTAGCCGGCGCGCATCGCTCAATGTATGAAATTCAGCGGTCGTGAACGGATGATGTATTGTTGCAGCTACAGTACTCCCCCCTTAGCGAAGCGTACGGGTGTCTTGATGATCCTGCCTGATCTCGTGCGCTGTTCGCTGGTGTTCGTCGCTGGAGGAAGGCTGGAGTAATCTTCAGTGGTAGCTGCAGCTGGTTGATGTGTCTCGTTACTCGTATGTTTGTCCTCGATGTTGATAGAGTACGCCGGCTTGAGACGTTCGATTGATATGTTGGCATGTCGATCTGGTAGTTGAATCGTATAGTATTTCTCTTTGCGCTCTATAATCTTGAATGGGCCTTTGTATGGGTGTTGAAGTGGCTTGCGGACGGTGTCATCTCGTACAAACACGTGACTGCATGTTGATAAGTCGTTGTGCACGAACATACACCGCTTGTTTGAATGCGGCTTGTATGTAGGTGTCAGCTTCGTGATTGCGTCATGCAGCTGATCGACGTAGGTGTGGTCCATCTTCGTTACGGCTGGTGATGGTGATATAAAATCGCCGGGTAGTCGTATTGCTTGACCGTAAGTGAGCTGCGCGGCACTTGTGTTGGTGTCGGTGCGCGTGGCGGCTCGTAGACCCATTAAAACAATAGGCAATTCGTCGATCCATTTGTTGCTGTTTTCTAGTCGAGACATGAGTGCGGCTTTCAGTGATCGGTGCCAGCGTTCGACGATGCCGTTACTCTGCGGGTGGTAGGCAGTAGTACGGGTTTTTTCTACTCCAAGTAGTTGTGCAAGGTCTTGGAATAGTCGACTTTCAAACTGTCGTCCTTGATCAGTCGTTATTCTTGTAGGACAACCGAAACGAGATATCCATGTTTCGTACAGCTTTCTTGCGACGACTTCGGCGGTTCTCTCTTGAAGTGGTACTGCTTCGGGCCATCGTGTACAGCGGTCAATCATCGTGAGTAGGTATCGATGTCCACACGAAGATGTAGGTAGCGGTCCAACAATATCGACGTGGATGTGTTGAAATCGTTCGCTCGGTGGGAATGATGTGACGTCACTGTGATTGTGTCGTTGTACTTTCGATAGAGTTGACACGAAGTGCATGTTTTCGTCCACTCGCCAATGTCGATGTTCATTGCTGGCCAAAAGTAACGCTCTTGCATGAGTTTGCGCGTAGTTCTTATACCAGGGTGACTTGCACTGTGCACGGCGTTGAATGCGATGCGACGAAAGTCAGTTGGTAGGTATGGACGAATGTGTGACGTAGACGTCTCGCAGAATATTGGTTTGTTAGTTCCGGGCATGACGATTTTCTTGAGTTGAATATTTGTTTGTTGTGATAGGGTTGGTATATTGCTGTCTTTTTCTTGTGCTTGGGATAGTTCTTCGTAGTTTATAGGTGATGGGAAGTCGATGGTTTCGATACGTGAGAGCGCGTCAGCGACAACGTTGTTCACACCGCTAACGTGCCGGATGTCGGTCGTAAATTCACTGATAAACAATAGCTGACGCGTGCGCCGTTGCGTATCGTTATCGGACGGAGGCTTGCGAATAGCGTAGGTCAGCGGTTTGTGGTCTGTGTAGACTGTTAGTTCTCTTCCTTCGAACATTTTTCGGAAGTGTTTGATTGCCATGTAGATTGATAATAATTCTCGGTCGAATGTACTGTATCGCTGTTGTGTTTCGGAGAATTTCTTTGAGAAGTAGCCAAGCGGTATCCATTTCTTGTTGACATACTGTTGAAGTACAGCTCCCGCGCAGGTATCTGAAGCGTCGCACATGAGGGACATGGCGTCGTTTGGTGATGGAGATGGATGAGCGAGTAAAGCTGCGTTTTTTATGCTGACTTTACATGACTCGAATGCTTGTATCGCTTCTGTGTTCCAGTTGATCTTTGTCTTATCGCGTTTCTTCGAATTGTGCAGGAACGCGTTGAGAGGTGCTTGTATGTGTGCGGCGTTTGGTATGCTGTCACGATAAAAGTTTACCATTCCAATAAATCGACGTAAGTCTTCTATTGTTTCGGGTTTTGGATAAGCGGTGACGGCAGTGACTTTATCTTGTGCTGGTTTGATTCCGTTGCTGGACACTTGATAACCCAGGAATTTGACGTTTTCTTTGCCGAAGACGCATTTTGATGGATTTATTGTGATGCCATACTCGTCTAATCTGCGTAACACCTCCTGTAGATCTTCGATGTGACTAGTTTCGTCATTTGATGCGACGATGACGTCATCAATGAATGGAAATGCGTAGTCTAACCCGTTGAGCACTTGATGAATGAATCGTTGGAATGTCTGTCCGGCGTTTTTGAGACCAGGACACATTCGTGGAAATTCGAACAAGCCGAAGGGTGTTGTGATGGCTGTTTTCTCAATATCTGGTTCGTGAACAGGCAGTTGTTGGTAAGCGCGGTTTAGGTCGAGTGTCGTGAAGATCTTCTTCCCGTGGAGCAGGTAGGTAAAATCTTTGAGACGTGGCGCTGGATAGCGGTCTGGTTTCGTGACGTCATTGAGTCTGCGGTAGTCGCCACATACACGAAGATCGCCGTTTTTCTTTGGGACGACGTGTAGCGGGCTGGACCAAGGACTTTTGCTTGGACGGCATATTCCTTGCTGCATCATAGACTCGAATTCTTTCTTCACGGCCAAGTACCGATGTGGTGGTAGCGGCCTGCTCTTGCTGTGTACTGGAGGACCGGTAGTTTCAATGTGATGTTCTACACGGTGCTTTGGAGTATCTTTCATGCATGATGGTCGTAGGATGTCGGGGAACTTGCTGAGAAGCTGATGATATGGCTGGTCAATGTCGATGCTTCTTACTGTAGGCTCAGCGGAATAGGTGACTGGTGCCTTGACTGTGAGATTGGTAACTTTGTCGACTAGACATCGGCCGGCTATGTCGACAAGAAGTTGATGATGTTTCAGGAAGTCGGCACCGATGATGGGTTTGCTGACTGCAGCGATGATGAACTTCCACGTGTATGGTCTTCGTAGGTTGAGATCCAGTTGTAATGTTTTCTCTCCGTACGTTGGAATTGCTGTGTTGTTCGCTGCATACAAGCAAAAATCTGTTGATGTAGTATTTCCGCCTTTTCTTCGTGGTATTACGGAGACGTTGGCGCCAGTATCAATAAGGAATGACAGACGTGAGTTTTTGTCTGTTATAAATAGGCGGTAAGAAGTGTTGCTTGCGCCGGTTCCCGCCTCAGCCAACGCAGGCGTTAGTTTCCCGAGGGGGCGCTGCTGTCTACATAGTTACAGGGGCGCGTACACCTTCGGGCCTCTTTGCCGAACTTGCGATGATAAAAACAAGTCTCTGATTGGTCGTTTCGTGCGCGACTGTGATTGGCTCGGCTTGATGAACGTGATCTTGAATGTCGTCTGTCGAATCTGCGTCGATTTTGATGATTTTGACGCGATCGGTATGCTTTTAGCTCTGCGATTTCTTTGGTGAGCGCGTCGATTTTCTCTTCAATTGACGTAGATGCACTCGGGGCGGTGGGAACGGAGGTAACTGCGGCGACTGCGCCGAGGGGTTGCGTCTGCTCGAGGATTTTGTCTGCCATCATTGCCAGCTCGTGGATATCGGAGTGTTTCGCGATGTTATCACTGACGGCGAGGACTGCGCGAACAGATTGCGGTAGATGGTTGGTCCACATTATCCGCAGGGCTGAGTCGGAGATATTGTCAGCGGCGAGGTTTTTCATGCGACGTAGCAGCTGTGAAGGCTTCATGTCGCCAAGTTCCATTTCTGACAGCAGCCTTTGTACTTTTCGTTGCTCGGATTCCTCGTAAACTTGGAACAATCGATTCTTCAACGCGTCGTATCGGTTCTTCTCAGGTGGTTGGAGAATTATGTCTGAGATTTCGTCGAGGTCTTGTCGCTCTAGTTGACCGATGACGAGCTCGAACATGGCTTGGTCACCTTTCTTCTGCACGGACATGATGGCTTCGAATTGCGCGAACCATAGGCGAATTTTGTCGCGCCAGATGGGTGGAATGCGCGGCGAAGTGGACACACCGGAAAGTTCTTGATCGTTGTTGGCCATGATAAAAACTTGACTGTGGTATCTGGAGACTTCTTCTTAAATCACGTTGGTTTCTTCTTGATAATCACGTCGGTCTCTTCTTAATAATCACGTCGGTTTCTTCTTAATAATCACGTCGGGGTCACCAATGTAGCGCTGGGTTGGTGTTAATTGAAACTCCAGATAATAACGATGTTGTATATTTTAAGGTAGAGAAGAACTGAAGCTTAATGAATACTATTTACAAAATGTATGCAAACTTATTGCTAAAGATATATTACAGGTAGTGGGCTTACAATAACATAATAAATGAACTAGCCAATGGGAGTTGATACACGCAGACAAAATAGTTCCACAAAATATCCGTGTGGTGGCGCGCGCGGCGGTTGCCTGTACGGCGTGGCACATGTGCCTCACATATAAATATTGCTAGCCGGCGCGCATCGCTCAATGTATGAAATTCAGCGGTCGTGAACGGATGATGTATTGTTGCAGCTACATAATCATTCATTCTTCGTTCGAGCTCATTTTGTAGTACTATACTTTTAAGTGTTCTGTGCCCATTGTTAAAAAGCCCGTAACTAAGGCCAAAACTACGGGTTACGTGCTTTTAGATTAGAGATGTGAGACCTTACAGGTTTCCAAATTTCTAAAAAAATAAAAAACACAGAAACTTAAAACAGCCAGGCTTTTTGAAATGGTACCTACGTCAATTGGGGTGCTATGAAAGGAAACCTCCACGTGCGCCCGTGGACTGGAGTTCCTTCTCGGATACGTCCGGGGGGAAGACCAGTTTTTCGGGCCGGTGCACCCTGGGATGCGGGCAAAAACTCTTCCTTAGGCACTGTGTGCCTAAGGGGTCTCTTTGCCCCTATGCGAATAGCCTGCCATGTGGACGCTCCAACGCGTGTCCCTCTGATTAGCAGATGGCACAGCAGCGGAGCAGGCTTGCGGACGGTGAGTGATGGTTAGCTCGCCGTCCAACCGAGGACCAAGCCCGGGTCGACGGCGCGCCGTGTTTCGCGCCAAATGCCTGCTGGGGTCGCGGGTTTTTTCTTAACCCAGGATACCGTGGCCCCGGAACGTAAAGGGCATAGGAAGGAACACGGGTGGATTTTAGTCAGTTATAGAGTCTGACAGTCTTCCGCCCCACCCAACGCCCGGGCTCATTTGATGATTTTACCACCAAAAAAAAAACAATCATCAAATTAACTCAGTTGTAAAATATGTCCTTTGTGCCTATTGGCCTTGTTTTATTTTGTCTCCTGCTTGACATGAAGGGAAGTGGAAACAATTTTTTCCTAACAACTCCTCCACTATTCTTTTTTGATTAATTTCGTTGCAGGATCCAAGACATGTAACTAAATTCATTCTCCGGGACACGTCGAGCTTCATAGTCTCGGCGCTTTACTGGTGATAAGATTGCCACTGTTGAGTTTGGGTATATATAGTGCGGCGGGATTGTCTTAATAAAAAAACACTCCTGTTATAAAAACATCGCATCGCATCGATTCGTCGTAGCGCAGCTACGCATCTTCGTAGCGCAGCTACATCTTCATAGCACATCTTACTCGCAGCGCTACGTAGCGTAGCATCAGTGGAAACGGTCTCACAGTTTCTTAGCTCAGCTTTTACATCCTCGTAGCACAGCTACGCTACGTGGCACATCACTGGTGGAAAGGCACCCTAACCCCTGCCCCTCATCGCTTAAACCAAACCAAAGTCGTACTTATATTTTTTGGTATCCTTTGGCACAACAGTGTAGACTAACGTTTAGATATATCGCTGCATATCAGTTTGTTATCGTTATACTGTTACCTTATCTATATCGATATGTCCTATCATATACAAAGCGGTCTGTATGTGGTATTTCAAATATGTTCCTTACGTCAATCGAAAGTTGAAGTCAAAATTCCAGTATAAACTAACCTTGTACTGTATGGACTTGCCGTAGAATGAAAGGTCAGGTTATACAGGACGTGGATGGAATGACTTTTAGCAAAATCCATTATACACTGAACTCTCGTGGTATGCATTTTTAGAACGATGAGAGGTCTGGATATATTGGTATTTTAAAACGTTCCCATGATGACAGGATTCGTAGCATATACTTTCCATTATAAACTGATCTCGCTTTGTATGAACTTGCCGTAGAATGATAGGTCAAGTTATAAGTACCGGTACTGGACAGATTTTAACAACGCCAATATAAAATGTCCTCATTTTACATCGAGTTTTGATTCCAGAAGAGTTCCGGTTATACTGGACATTAGAATAGATTCATAATCGTCCAATGGCTTAATATTTCACAATGTTTTTTACTTCTCTTTTGTTGTCATAACCAAAAAAATTTTTTAAACTTGCCCCACACGCAAGGAATTTCTCCTAGTATCGTGGGTGCATTTACAAACATAGAAACTTGGAAAATTTTGTCTGTGTACAGTCAACAAAACAAGTATGCAGGCAATCATTAATTTTCTAACTGGCTTCCTGTACGCTATCTATAATTATGCACGTTATTTATGCTTTATGTATTCACTTCACTGTAGAGTTTGGTATGCTGACATTTTGAAACTTATTGCGCAACATTTTTTTTTTTTTTTAGCGTGGTAAAATCATCAAATGAGTCCTCCAACCCCGGGCAGGGCGGGAGGGACTGTCAGACTTCTACTGACTATGGGAAAACCATTTGAAAATTATTACCAAACTGTTTTGCTGACTGTACAGTGGCAGACTGAGCTGGAATATGTATTATTATGAATGGCATTTCGTACAAAATTACAAGTTTTTATTTAAACTTCTACACTTTTTTTATAAACCTGTTGAATTTATTTGGTTTTACGCGTTAATGTTAGTAACTACTGGACTACTAACTGGGGTATTAATGGTATTTTTTTATCCATTTAAATAATGTCACGCTACGACCAGTAGGAGCTGAGCAGTGGTGAAAAGCTATTATGTATTTCGAAATGATCGTTTTTTGATACAATCAAGAATATTCTTATTTGAGTATAGCGCCATCTATTGGCCAATAGCAGAACCAGAAACATCACTGACTTTTCAAGTAGTTTGTATCCCAACTAACAGATGTCACTACTCATTTGTTTAAAATATTAAACCTGTGTGAAAACTTGTTGAATAAAATTGAGTGCAATATTTTAGAAAATTTAAATAATCTTGAATTATCATTAGATTCTTTAGGCATCAGTTTTTTAGGGTTCCGTAGTCAACAAGGAACCCTTATAGTTTCGCCATGTCCGTCCGTCCGTCCGTCCGTCCGTCCGTCTGTCCGCAGTTTAGCTCAGAGACGCACAGTACTAGAGAGCTGAAATTTGGTGTAAATATGCGGATTTGTTGTGCCAAAAAAGTGGTAAAATAAAATCTCGAAAAATATTTTTTTTTAGGGTACCTCCAGTACTTACACGTAAAGTGAGGATTTTTTTTTTCTCGCGTACCCCTTAGTGTGGGGTATCATTAAATAGGCCTTTAAAAAATAATGATAGTTTCCATTAACAGTTTTTTGATAAAAAATTTCGTTTGTGAAATATTAAGCTTTAAAGTGCTAAATTTTGCTCGATTCGAGTGTCCCCCCCCTCTACCAGCTAAACGGTTATGTTTAGGGGTGTGAAAAAATTCACATTAGTAGTATATATAACGAAGTTTAAAAGAAAATTATCATGACTAAGTAGGCTTTACAACTTTTCGAGTAATAGTCGACCAACTTATAAAATGTACTTGAAATGTATCGGAGAACATGCTCTTCAACTGCAAATGTAAGTTTGTCAACTTTATTTTTACATCTTTAATATGTATGTTTTACGGCATGTTTTTTGGGGATAGGTAGGTTTTTATCGTCAACTATTTTTAACTAACTTCAAAAAAAGGAGGAGGTTTCAAATTCGTCGTAATCTTTTCTCTTATGTATTTTCCCTGATTTCTCAAAGACTCCTGGACCGATTTTGAAAATTCTTCTTTTTATAATTAAATTCAGCGAATCAGTTTAGTTAGTTCTCATAAGTATTTTGATGGGCAACTACGGAACCCTACACTGTGCGTGGCCCGACACGCACTTGGCCGGTTTTTGTTTTTTTATGAAACTTGGTGGTACCTTGATTTTACGTCAAAAATATTCAAGGTCGAATGAATGCAATTTTTTTTTCATAATTTTTTCATCTTCTCCATTTCGCATTTCAAAACATTACAATGTTTACCCCGGAATTGATCCTCCAAAAAATAAACTTCAATAAAAAGAGCTCAACTAAAATGACCTTGGCCAAGGCCACGTCCTTGCTCGAAGGTCACTCGACCTTGCCTCGAAGGTCGACCTTGGCAGGATACAGACACTGAACTTGCTCTGAAAACCTTGGAACGAAGGTCAGTGACGTTTCTGCGAACAATAAATTTTAGCACATTCATACGTACCTACATACCTATGACGATAATGATGACGTAGGACATTATGTATTGACCTATATTGAATTCTATCAAACTGTGATAGGGTTGAGTTTTAATTGACACTTTTATTTTATCTATTGTAAATTTATTTGCCGTTGAATTTACATTTATTTATTTACTTTGCATTATGTAAATTAGTCAATGCAGTTTCCTATTATGTAAAGATAATTAGTATCCTGACAATAATAAATTATCTAGTGGGACACAGAGGCCCATAAAAAAAAACGACTGGCTTAAGCAATGAGGGGAAGGAGTAAGGCCCGTCATCCACCAAAGCGGAGAGGAGAGGAGATGTATTTGAATAACCAATCAGATGTCAAAATCTCCTCTCCGCTTATTGACAGACGCTTATTAAGACATCCTCATTAGTTATTCAAACACATCTCCTCTCCTCTCCGCTTTGGTGGATGACGGGCCTTAGGGGACAGATTCTTAGGGTGCCTTGACCGGTGATGTGCTACGTAGCTGTGCTACGAGGATGTAAGAGCTGAGCTACGAAACTGTGAGACCGTTTCCACTGATGCTACGCTACGTAGCTGTGCGAGTAAGATGTGCTATGAAAATGTGTAGCTGCGCTACGAAGATGCGATGCGATGTTTTTTTACCGACTTCAAAAAAAGGAGGAGGTTCTCAATTCGTCGGAATCTTTTTTTTTTCTTATGTATGTTCCCCGATTTCTCGAAGACGCCTGGACCGATTTGGAATTTTTTTTATTTTGTTTGAAAGGGTATACTTTCCGATTGGTCCCATGATCATCAGGTCAGGATCTGATGATGGGATCCCAGGGAAATTGAGGGCAACCTTCAAATTTTATAGGCACATAGTACCATTTTCATATATTTTCTAAAGCTGTTCAAGTATTTGCATCTGATAATCATCATCTCAGGTGGATGACCTGATGATGGAAGGTACAACTCCTCAACAGTAAGGAGTAGGCATCGATCGATTTACTTTGTGTTCGCATATCTCCGGAACTACCAGTCCGATTTAAGTAATTCTTTTTTTGTTGTACTTGGTATCACTTAACTTAGAGAATACTGCAAGTTTCATCAAAATCAGTTCAGTAATTTTTGAGATATGGAATTTTATTAGCTTATTGTGAACATGAGTGATGTAAGTGCCGGTGCGGAGGATTACAAAATCCTACATGTGCACATGTAAGGGAATAATGTTCTTGACAAGAATTCGAGTTGAATATTTTAACTAAAAAGAGTAAAATAAAAACTTTTTCAAAAAAAATGTAACCGCCTTCAGAAACAACCACAAAAAAGTGTAGGTAAAATAATCTACAAAATAACTTTTCTTTCGGAAGTCGGTGGCTAAAAAGACAATGAAAAGAAAAAAAAAAACAAAGGCACCGACTTTTTTTTTTTTTTTTTTAGCGTGGTAAAATCATCAAATGAGTCCTCCAACCCCGGGCAGGGCGGGAGGGACTGTCAGACTTCTACTGACTAAAATCCACGGTGTCCTTCATAGCCTGTTACGTTCCGGGGTTACGGTAAGGGAATAATCCCGCGACCCCGGCAGGCTTTGGCCCTCTGAGAGGGGGGCCCCGTCATTATGCTGACGCTCTTTGAGGCGCGCGTGGGACACAACGCGCCGTCGACCCGGGAAAGGCACCGACTAGGTATAATAGAAACACAGTTTTCTTTATAACATCGTCCAAGTAAACACTAGACGAAAATTGCTCATAAAATAAAAACAGAACTAAAAAACAGTTTGTTGGGTCATTTTTAAACCGACTTCTATAAAAAAAAATTAAGTCCGTTAATGACTGCCCAAACCAGGAACAATATCTGTATCGTGAATGGGCACATTTGCAAACATTTAAATTCATATACCCGAAAATGCTATCTGTGTGAGTATTCAAATATTATTTCATACGGGAATCGAACCCAAGCCACTCATTGAATCGCTCTGCCACAATGTCAATTGCGCCGCAAGTTTATTGTCTACCTCGATAGATGGCGTTATTGTCGAATTAGAAGTCGCAAGCGTTTGCCTCACCTCTAGAGTATAAGACTCACGAGCAACAAAATTTGTGTAATGTCGATCGCATTCCCGCGGATCAGGTTCTAGTAATTTGTTCCAAGGGAAAAGGTCACATTTAAAAAGTAATGGGATATTTTTGACATATTGAAGTAGTTCAGGCTACGTTCAATATTGTAATTAGTCTTGGGCATTCTAGTTCGCTACTGAGAGCGCTCAATCTAGTTCGTAGACATGGGCAATGTGTATCACTGAAAAGAAAAGATTGAAATGTATCTTTCGATCACTGGGATATGTATCACTCATTTGTATCTTTGTATCATTTGTATCAGCGCACGAAACGAAGCGACGACGTTGCACTGATACACTGTTCAGCGTGGTTCGCTTCGCTCAATTGATCAATTGATCAATTCAATCCAATGAATCAGTAAGAGCATAGATAGAAAGATAGATGCACGTGCTGTGCCCATAGCTGCTTCACTGCTTGCTCTTACGTATCTTTCTGTTATGATTTATTGTAGGTACTACTTATTTCGTACTTTTTTATGTATTTACTCGTATTTTATGATTGATCTCAAAGAAATTTGATTTTTAGTACGGAGTCGACATAGGTAGGTATTGTTTTTATTTATTTGTAAAATTGTTTACACTGATTGTCGATGCAACGAAAACAAAACAATAACTATCAAATTACTTCCGACTTCCGAACCCGTATGATAACAATACCTAACATTGATGACGCACGGACCGGACGCAGGTCGAGCTTTAACTAAAAAAATATTGAATATTTATTGTGTAAATCGCAAATATTATTTTTTCTTTTTTTTCTATCTTGATCCTAATAGCAATAACTTTAAGACTGTAATTAGTTTGCATTGTTTACTAAAACTTTAAGCAAAGTGCTTTACAAAGGAAACCAGTATAATATTTGCAATGTTCACGTACCGCTTTACGACTTTAAGCCCTACGCACCAGTAACAGAGTTATTTATCCTTTTTTACTCACGTATATCAGTTTATAATGGTCAAACACATACCGTAAAATGCTGTAACATTGCCTTTATAGCTCAACATTGCCTAAATTCAAAAAAGTTAAATTATTTCCGCGGCGAAATGTTTTTTACTGTCTATGGTATTACTAAAAGAAAGTCGGCAATCTCTATGGCAACATTCGATCATACGTCACTCCAAATTTTAGTTAACAAACTGTCAGTGTCAGTTTCATTGTCACTGCGGAGACTCGCTTTTTACCGGCTCTCAGGAAAATTTAATTTTGTGAATATTTATGCTTTATTTTCTAGCGTAATATGTTATATAGCAAAGGAAATATGCTCTTTTACGTATTTAAACTGTTTTTTCTGTATTATATCTTAATTTAAACCGTTAAATCATGGTCGGCAAAGTTGTGTCAGATTTTCGCAACTTTTTACTCAACATTATCTAGGGTTAGGGCTGCCACTTTAAATTTTTTCAACAAACTCTTAATCAACCGTGGTTTTGCTTGTGTAATTGTTTTTTTGTAATTGATCTAAAAACGTTTTATAGAAGCTAGAACTATTGTTCCTTTATTTATCATGATCAGAAATTAAATTTATTTAAGTCATTTATAGTACCTATGTTATCATATTGTTCGACAGATTTTAGTATACGTAATAGGTACCAACATTATTATTTTTTAAATGTTATTACCTACCAACATACTTGTTTTCCTATGAAAAAATGTTATTAGATTTTACAACAATTTTGATTTCTTAAAAATTTATTTGAATATTAAGAAAAATTGTTTCATTTCCTTTGGGGCAGCCCTACACCGAACTCACTTTTGTATGGAAGTTTTAGAGAAACCTGCACAACTTTGCCTAGCATTGTAAAAAACAATTTCTTGTGCTATTCAAGATTCAGTGAAGTCTGACGTGGAAAAGAACTTCATGGCAATATGGGTGTCAAATCCGTTCCCAAAAAACCTATTAATTTAAAACGATATTATGACAGGCAATGTTGTAGTTTTTACCTCAACTTTGCCTACGTTTTCAAAGCAATTTTTTGGTGCCTTATAGGTGTTTTTTTTACTAGTAGCAAACGTATTCCTATAGCTTAAAGTCCAATATTGCACAGTAATTGAAAAAACAAACGACTTTCTTAACGATTAAAGATTTATCGAAGAAAAACGTCAAAATCCGTGCAAAGTTGCAGCATTTTACGGTACTCTTCGTCGCTATGGAGAGAGTGCGACAGAACATTCTAAATAGGGGGTGCGAAAGAGAAGTCGGGACTCTCCGAACGAAGAGACACCGTGTCGCTAGCCGTTCATGCTTGTGTGTGCGATACAGATACAAAAGGACGACGATTGAACGAGTTGCAAAAGATACACTTGGATACACTGATACATTCGGATTTGAACTGATACAAAGAGTGAGTGAGTGAAACGGAATGATACATATCAATTTTATCTATCTCTCCTGAGTTACCCATCTCTACTAGTTCGGCTCTCTTAAACGAACTAGTTCGCTCTTCTAGTTCGTTAGTTCCTAGCTCGTAATAGAGACCGACCGATCAAGAGCGATCAAATCGTTCGCTCGCAAAGAGATGTCAGATTTAGTTTGTTTTTGTTCGCTCGTTTTAATACGGTTCCTGCTGCATGCGACAATTTGCGTAAAATGTACGAAACGGGATGCGCGCATGATCGGTGAGCGAACGGGAGTATTATAGAGTAGTGCTGTCCCGCTCCCGTGAAACGATCTTAGATCAGTCGATCTGTTTCATTCTGTCCGAACTAGTGAACTAGGGAGCGGAAAATGTGGGAGCTAGATCACTAGTTCATCTGTGGGAGCAGTTCTTTCGAACTAGTTCGTTCGCGAACTACACAAGACTAGTTTTGGTGACGTTGACGATTTCTCCGTTAACGTTGATTCACGTTTGTCAACTAGTTAAATTCGTCAACGAGTTAACGTGGTCATCTCGTTGACGAAGTTAACTGTCAACTTGCAACGTAAACCGTTGATTCATTAAACGGTTTTTATCCAATGATAGCGCGATGAATTTTAGAAACAATTTGATTAAATTTGTGTATATTGGAAAACGTTTTATGTACAAATTAACATCTAAAATCGTGTGAAATCAAAACTAGTATTTTATTTCTATTTTTCATAGATTTATTATTTTTTATAGTTCACTATACCTTTGCGTCTCAAAAAATTGTACATTTCAAATAATACATTGGGATAAGGTATCTGTATCTGTGGTTAACATAAGTGAACAAACTCCACCAATATGTATGTACTATTCTTAAAATAAATATTTAGAAAATCAACTCTTTCAACCGCTCGCAATCTATGACGTTAACAATAATGAACCAAAAAAACTCAACGTTGAAAATAACGTAAGTTTTGTAAATTGCTCAGCTCGTTGCGTTTGCGTTCTCGTTAATTCAACGAGACGAACGAGTTAAACTCATAAACGTCGTTGAAAAATTCAACTAGTTGATTCTTAAATATACAGTTAACGTTAATACGTTGACAGGAGATCAACGGTTGATTCAACTAGTTCGTTGATTCAACGCTCATCCCTAGTTAGGGTCAATTAATCAATTTTGCACCGGGACGCGACGCTGCTCGCACGCACGTTTCAGTAGAGCGACCGGTTGGTCGCGTCATGTTTCGTTTCAGACATGCGTAGAGTGAGATATAATTCTTATCATAAATAGCTATACCGGTCAAAATCAGCCTGCTTTTGGCTTTGCCGTAGTTGGGTAAAATTGCCATGTCACTCTTTAAACGACTTCAAAATAGAGGATGTTCTCAATTTGGTCGGTATTTTATATTTTCCAACGTTTTTATCCACTCACTTTTTTTATTTGTTTGTCGTTCCGGTTGGATTTTTGCAAATCAATTTTGAGGCACTTCCCGATAATGATCATCCCGAAATAAATAAAATAGCTAGCAGGCTGAAATTTTCAGGGTAGCATCAAACCCGAAAATAAACAACAAAGATAAAAATAAATAGATTTAAAATATCTAAAAACCCACATTTTCAAATGTCCTAAAAATAAGAAAATAATCCTACGGGGCTGAGAGAGGGGCCACTTCCTAAAGAAAAGTAATAAATTATTTTTTTTTTATTCTGGTTTTTGAAGCATAGCGAATCACTGCAGTATTTTTTACAACGCATTAACAAAAAAAATAAAGGGAATCGTCTATCTTGGTATGGACATGTCATGAGGAGGGATGACAATCATGTGACTAAGAGAGTGATGAGTATGAATGTTGATGGATGGAGAGGAAGAGGAAGGCCAAAAAAAAATGGATGGATTGTCTAAGGAATGATATGAAAGAAAAAGGAGTAAATGATACTGTGACGTGTGATAGGGGAGAATGGAAGAAAAAAACGTGTTGCGACGACCACAAGTAAAATGGGATAAGGGCGGGTAGATGATGATGAAGATGATGATATACGTTTGCGTTTTATTTACCACACAATCTCAAAAAATGTGAAAAGGTCCTTCACAAAATAAAAAGATTCGGCTTTACTTCGTTACTGTACTAATAATGAAATAGGGCATGGATCCAGTCGACACATTGAAAATGTGATTGGGTCAAGTGATCCAGTCTCTTCAGAAGACTCTTTCAGTTCTAATAAGTTCGGTTTCTTCACGCTGTTTTATTTAATTATGAGTATTGATTGGTCGCAGGCGCAGTTTGAATGGGGCCAGTTGAGCAAAGACTAGGCGGAAAAAGCAATCCCCATTTTAGTAAATTGTGGAGTTATTTCACTGCTCTCGGCGAGACTAGTATGTTGTAGTCTGTTATTCAAGTCAAATTACAGTTTTCTAGAACTAGTCTCTGAGCTTAGCTGCTAAGTTCTTTGTAGATTAAGGAACCCTTAAAATGATTTTGCAGTTAGCAACACATGTGGGCATTTTTATTTATTTGTTACTCCATTGAAATAATACCTACTGCCCCACACCTTTTTTCTCCTGAATCGTGGGTGCGTTTACAGATATTATTACTCACATACCTACACACACTACATACTGAGATTTCTGTAAATCATTTACAGCGTACTTGAAGTATTTACTGCGATTATCGTGTGAAAAATTGAAAAAGCGCCTCTAGCATTGAGCAACATTTATAATGCCTTTAGTGTACGAAGGAGGAACTATTCGTATTAATCCATCAAATTAATGTCTTTCCAGTTCGATTTACGTCACAAAAATGTGAATACCAATGTTTACGTAAGAAACGTAGGAGAGGGGGGGAATTCGATAAACTTATAGCAATTAGATTTAATGAAATAATAAATGTTATATTCGTTTAAGTAATTAATCTCTGTATACAAATAAATATGAATGTAAGTAAGTAGGATCAGGCGTCAGTTTTTGCCTACAACCTTTTATATTTTTTTAATGTTGAAGTTAAAGAGATTTCAAAGTCAACCACAGCAACGCGTAACCAGCTGGGAGCCTTTCAGAAGGCTTGATAAAGCCGTCAGGTGGCCTGAACAGTTCCCAGCAAACGTCAGTAATTGTTTTTGGCATGTTGAACTATCCTGGACTGACGCATCCAAAGAAGCTGCTAAGCCTCTGAGTCACTAAAACGTGCCCTAAGATTGGGTGCTAGTAGATTCGTCCTCTCAATTTGCCTGACTATTATCTAAGTCTTCTTACCTTTGGAGGCACTATCCCTGTTACTGGATACAGCATTCGTACCGGTGTAGTTTAAGGCAGGGACCGAAACCGGTATCAACAATACCGGTATTTTTTCGGTAACAACCTTTTTTCTTTTACAGGTAATTTTAAAGATTACCTTTATTATTAAAAGTGAATACATAACCAGTATTAATACCGGTTACCGAAATAAAAATTACCCCTATCTTGCACACTTCAAACGTGCCGTCGGCAATAGTCACAGGGCGCGCATCGCATGTGTGTGTGACAAAGAGTCGTTATCTTTAGTTAACCGGTATTAAAACGGTAACCTGAATAGAGGTTACATTTTTCTTCGGTCTGGTTACCCAGATAGCGGTAACCTAAATCTGAAAAATAACCGAAATTCTTTAATACCTGTACCGTAATTTATAAAGGTTTTCGGTCCCTGGTTTAAGGCAACTACTAACAACCCGGTCCGTCTCATTTAGAGCTGTATCCACTACTAGGTTGTCTTGGGCAGAACGGTCCCATGTGATTTTGTATCCAATCCTGAATCCAAAAATTAATTGTTCGTTCATGTGTAGTCGGGGCGAGACGCTAGTGCACAATATAAAATATTAACAAAAAATGACCATTAATTTGTAGTAGGTACGATGTCAAAACATTTACTATCGAATATTGATTCAATCGTCTACTTAAAAGCTACCATCATTGGTATATTATATTCAAAATGGAGGTATACATACAACAAAATAATCCATTCTTAAACAATATGGTGGACAAAGACATACAATCAATGCTGAGGCCTTTGAATTTGTTTCAAAACATTTCTGTTGCAAAATATCGCATCAAAAACAACTACATTACTCCGAACAATATCATCAATAATTTATTTTCAATCATTACTGTTTTGATATTAATTTCTTTATACATATTTCGAACTTACATGTTGTACTATAAATTTGAAGCCAACACAGTAATTACTGTAAATTTTTTCTATGATGGTATCTACTATTCTTTCGGATTTGCTATGAACTTTGTCATTGGAGTCATTCATTCAAAAAAGAACATCAAGTTTGTGCTACTGTTTCAAAGAGTGCATAGATTCTTGAACAATGCTACCAGTTTTAACCGTTTCGTTCTTTGGAACTGGGTTACTGTTATCCTTATTCTTGGCTCCTTTTTCATCATCTACTCCAGTCTCATCATGCAATTATCTTTACCTTGGTATTTTCTCTACATCCATTATGTTCTGATCATTTTCGACCTAAACATTTTTAATGCCAATCAAGTCATGAAATTGTTAGAAAATAAACTTTTACTGTGGAATAGTAAACTTTTAATGAATGGGATGCGGCGTGAAGATTTTAGCAAGAGAATGTTCCAAGCTTATGTTGATATACTAGAGTGTTATGATTTGTTTAAAGTTTGCTATGAACCATTCGTAAGTAACTTGATGACATGTCGTATTATATTTATATGATCATTATCTTTTTTCCTGAGCAGTTCACTGCTAAAAATATGTCTCTCGCACGTTAATTAATTTTTGACAACTCTCATCCAGCTGCTACCAGCATCCGTGCATACCATTTTAATTTCAGCGGTACTGCCCCACACAAGAATACCGTACGACATCACGTAATGGTTGTAATTACTAGCAATTTTATTCAAAATAGAATCGCATATCAGATGCCGAAGGAGCTGCGCAAAAGCCTAAGTTTCTTTATTTCTTAACTTATTATCACTTCATCACCATCTACCTTTGTCTCATATACTTGGAGTCAATGCAAGAAGTCTTTCATTCTCGTCTATCATCCGTCATTCTATTTACACCTTTTTAACCGACTTCCAAAAGGAGGATGGGTTTCAATTTGCAAGATCGTATTTTTTTTGTTTTTTTTTTTTTCTGGCATTACTCCGTCGTTTACCAATTGATTTGAAAAAAACTGTTTTTGTAGGAAAGGGTATACTTCCCAAATAGTTTAACTTAAATTTTATCGAAATCGGAGGTTCTGGTCTGATTTCGATTATTCCTTTTTTTTCGATACAGTATATTTCATTTAGTTTGGTTCAGTAGTTTTTACTTTAAGCTCATTGTGTACATACATGGGCGATGTTATTAGCTGTGCAATTTTAGTGCACAATATGTAAGAAATTCTGTATTTGACAATAACAAGGGTTGAATATTTAAACTAAACAGAATAAAATACAAAACTTAAAAAAAAAAAAAATGTAACCGACTTCAAAAACAACCACAAAAAAGTTCAAAGTTTTTTGTAGGTTATTTTGAACTATTTTGTGGTTGTTTTTGAAGTCGGTTACATTTTTTAATTCTTTGTATTCCTCAAAAGATCAATTAATTTCGTCTTGAGTGTCTTTCTCCTTTTAAATTCTCTATGAACATTAATTTCAATCACTCTTTTAGCTGCTCATTAATGTCCTGACCAAAAGAGAAGATGGCCGGCCTACCATGACGTCTGACGTCCAATGCGTGTAGTTTCACTGAGGGAAAGAGACAGAGCTATACAAGTCCTGTAGCGCCATCTCGTTCCCTCAGCGGTTCCCTGGTTATCTAAATTCTATTATCTTTTCAGATTCTGTATTATACCGTGGAAGTATTTTTACATGCCATAATTAACATTGAAATCACAATTGAATTGTTGAAAGCAGGCGTCAGGAACCATCGATTGGTTAGTATACGTTAAAAATGTAATTGTATCCTTGATCAGTTCTAACTATAAGTCGCACTATTTATTGAATCACCTGTTAAATCTTATTTAAGTTTCAACCTTTGCGGGCAGCGAGTAAAGGGCAACTCGCTGCCCGACCATGGACCATGCCCGGTCGACGGCGCGTTGTGTCCCACGCGCGCCTCAAAGAGCGTCAGCATACTGACGGGGCCCCCTCTCAGAGGACCAAAGCCTGCCAGGGTCGCGGGATTATTTCCTCACCGTGACCCCGAAACATAAAGGGCTACTGAAGGACACCGTGGATTTTAGTCATTACTGACTAAAATCCACGGTGTCCTTCAGTAGCCTGACAGTCCCTCCCGCCCTGCCCGGGGTGGGAGGATAATTTATTGATGATTTTACCACGTTAAAAAATAAAAGTTTCAACATTGAGAATCCATTTATTTTATTCGTTCTTCTACTATTATATTATTCATGAACTTTCTCACGTCATGCCCCTTACTATTGTATTTTGTAAATGTACAAACATGTTCCAATAATTATAATATTGTGCCCCCACTGGCACAAACTTTCTCTATTAGGAGAGGCAGGGCTGTAATCAATCATGCCATCTACTGCATAGTAGATGAGATGTAGATGTCACATGTCTTGGAATTTTGAATCTTAGTTCAACTGGACCCGCTCGCTTCTGGCCCGTGGACTAGTGGGCCAGAAGCGATCGGGTCCATTTGACCACATAATGTACCTATTGTCATTACATCGAGTGGTTTACTGAAAGTTACTACTGGATTCAACCGAGCGCAAAATTGACTAGCAAAAAAAAAAAAAAACCAATTTAATTTCATGTGAAATGTGATTACAATGTGAAATCACTGAATTAACAGATTCGGCTTTACCCCGTGACTGTACTAGAATCAAACAGAGCAGTGGGTCCAGTCGACACATTCAAAATGTCATTCGGTTAACTGATCCTGCAGGCCCAGTTTGAAAAAACAGTCTTTGGTCAGCTCACGGGCCCCTCGAGAGCCAAAGACTGCCGGGGTCGCGGACACGAGTCTTCCGTTATCGTGACCCTGGAACGTAAAGGGATATAGAAAGATCACCGTGGATTTTAGTCAGTACAAGTCTGACAGTCCCTCCCGCCCTGCCCGTGTTTGAGTGTGTCCGATTAAACAAGAAAAAAAACTTGAGAGGTGTCAAGGGACACCCGCATGGAACGAAGTTACTGTACGGGGCGCGGGGTGCAGGCGCGAGGTGCGGGGCGAGGCAAAAAAGTGTCGTGACAACTTTTCGTAAGATTTTTTTCCGTCTAGCCCCCTTTCACAACGCGCGATAAGGAACTTCGTTCCAAAAGTTCAATTTCTTCCTGATGTTTGTCATAACCGTGGTTATTGATGGTGACGAATAAATTCAATGCCCGCATGGTCCTTGTATGACCTGAGGAAAACAATGGGTACGGTTAGCCGATACAATAATAATAATAATATCCCACAACTATCACACAACGCCATCTAGTCCCAAAGCTAAGCAGAGCTTGTGTTATGGGTACTAGACAACTGATAAACATACTTATATATTTCTAAATACATACATATTATAGATAATTTACACCCAGACACAGAACAAATGATCGTGCTCATCACACAAACATTTGTCCTGGGTGGGAATCGAACCCACGACCTCCGGCATAGCAGTCAGGGTCACTAACCACTAGACCAACAAGCCAGTCCAGACAATATCTGAGCAGCACTAAAAGAAAAACGGCGACTGCTGAGTAGCATAGGCTGAGACAGGTACGTATCAAAATGCTTCACTCTCGTCTGAACTCAGCATGGTTTCAACCAATAATTTAGTCAGCATAGGCTAAATGCTGTACAACATTTTCGATTTCTGTCCAGATTTTGTATCGGCTAACCGTACCCGATGTCTCGACTTTAAGTCTAGTAGTCTGGTATGAAACACTGGCCTCATCTAGCTTTAAAAACAACAATGAGTGTGATGTGTAAAAGTATTTTTTTAGCCAAGTCACGTAATAAATACCATTTACTTATGTTTATTATATTTCAGCGAGCACCAACCATCAATTTGATGGGTTTGTTATTTTGGGTGGGCAAGGACCTCATGTGGCAGAGTGTGTTCATGCAGCGGTGTGAAGCTTTCTACGTTGCTGTGGAAAACGTTCGAGATTCCTGTTCACTTACCTTGAAGTCTAATTGCTCGGGTAATGCTTGATCCTACTAATATTATAAATGCGAATGTTTGTGAGGATGTATGTATGTGTAAACTATGTAGGTATGTTTGTTACTCTTTCACGCAAAAACCACTGAACGGATTTGGCTAAAATTTGGTACACAGGTAGTTTATAACGTGGATTAATACATAGGATAGTTTTTATCCCGATTTTAAGTTCCCGTGGGATAATTTTAGAGTGGTAGCGGGTGAAGCCGCTGACAACAGGTAGTTAGAAATGGAACAAAGAGGAATGAAAAAAAAAACTGTAATCTGTCACTATGTTACGGATGATGATCAGTGGCGTAACTAGGCCAGAAAGGGTCTCGTATCGAAACTTGTTTGGGGTTGGGGCCAATATAATCTAAGTGTATAGTTTTTCAGAATAATTATAGACATTTAGCATGATGACTCGTGTAACTAATGCTATTACAGCACGCGTAGCATGGCGCCGTAGAAATGGGTTTAATCGACGGCGACGGGAGAATAGACAAAATTACAGAACGTTAAGGATTTAAATATAGAAAAGATATGTTTCTGTTCTTTATTGGTGTAAGAATCGTGTCATACTTGTGCAAAAAGCAGTCGATTTGTATAGAAATAACGATGAAAAAACTTTGTCTTTTCTTGGTAGAATAGAGATAGAATCGCCATGCTACGCGTGGTGATGTCATGAAGAGAATTTATGACGATTTGACGTTGACAGTAATTCCCACGTTTTTAAACACTAGTTTTTTCATGTTTGTTTATTTGTTTGTTTTTTAGGCAAATATTTTGTTTGTTATAGATTCCGAGAGGAAACTATGTAAGAACGTGCTTCGATTACAACGTGCATCGTTCAGCAAGCTGCGTGTGTGTGGACTGTACCACGTGGACGCCGCACTGCACTTCTCTCTGATATCCCTGCTCGCTAATTACACCATAGTGTTGTTGCAGTTCGCTATATTGTGAAATAATTTGTACTTAAAGTACCATTATTAATTCCAGTCAGAAAAATGACATTTGTACATGAATAAAATGTACTAAAACATGAATGAAATGTACTAAATTTCTTTGTATCAGTGACAGTTGCACTGTCATTTTACTGACTCGAATTAATATTCGTACTTTATCTATATGGTTTTCGGGCATCAAAAATTGTTTCGTAAAAGGCCGTCTGTTGTTTTTTTTGCTAATGCGTCGCATACAAGGGTTGTTGTAAATTAGCCACGAAATTATATACCCACGAAAGAAGTACCTGTGTATAAATTATTAGTAAAAGGTTTTGTTTTAATTTTGGTTGTTGTAAATTCGCTCCATTTCTTTTTACGCATTATAGCAGAAAATTAAATAATACAATTCAGCACAAAACTACTAGGAGAACATCAAAACTTTTTTTCGTGGGTATATAATTTTGTGGCAAAACATCAACCCGAATACCAACAACCAGAATAATAATGGTACTTCGTGCGATATCGAGTCGATTGCCGATTTAAGTCGCACGTGTTTACTAATGGAGTGCTGCGATGAAATTCGACCTGCACTTCAAAAATTACTACGACATAATATAGCCGCTGCAAACCAAAGACAAAAAATATCGCCAGAGACGAATAGTTGCGCAATCGAATTTCGAACACAGAATCATAATGCATTGTCATTAGCACGTAAGTACATGCAATAGGGAAGGCAAGTGTCAAAGTGAGAAGTGACAGTTTGGTCCCAAAAGAACTGTCAAATCAAAGGAATTTTCTGAAAAAAAAATACGATTTATTGAAGTAAAATGACTAGATGTTGTGTAATAAGCTGTAAAAGTGATGGAACATACAAATTTCCGACAATGGGGATTGTCTTAATTTTTTAAACATTCGATTTTATTTTATTTTTTGCAAATATAGAGCATTTTGAGAAACTAATTTGAATATTTTAATGATTGGCTCAATACTTTTTTTATTTTTAATATTTTAATTTTTGAGGTAGGTGACGTCACCATTGGCCTATAAGTTGTGCCGTTTCCTTACTAGAGCAAAATTAAAAAACTGTCAACACAACGTCAACTGTCTAAACGTCACTTACATCCCGCTAGGTTATTATTTACAAAACAAAATTACTCCTAGACGAAAATACAAAGGAATCTAAGGCTTCTGAAATACTAACATCAAAGTGATCTTCGCTGTTGCGAAGATCACTGTTCAAGGTTTATTCAATGTTGTACATTGTATAAACCTTGCAACATTCCACACCGTCATCAAACACCACTTTTCTCTCAAATCTTCTTTAGTACGAACAAAATGTTGATTGGATTATTATTAGTATTATTGTTGCAAGTTGGGACAAAGCACTTCCTATATTCTATTTTACTTGTAGTTTATGTTATATTGCCGATGCCGATTTAACAGATTTAACCGAGATAATGAAGAAATTTGCAGTTACAATAAAAACTTGTTTGTTTACATCTTTGACATTTACAAATTGACACTTGAGAAAATCAGGGATGTCAGACGGCCACTGTGATGTACCAATATGAAATATTGGTACATCGGTAAAATGTGTCGAAAATCAAATACGAATGAAAAATCTTTTTTTCTTTTTCTTTTACTGTTAATAGAGGGCAGTAAACACTAAACACGCAGTCTTACCAACCGTATAGTGGATAAATACTAACAACCGACTGCGATTTTTGTCCGTGCTATATTTGAATTCATGTTCAAAAAAAAAAAAAGATTTTTTAGTAAGCGATACTCGATTGTAACTAAAGAAATAGATAACAGAGTACAGCTAGCGTGGAAGAGATAATGGTCACACAAGGTTGTCAAAAATCCTCAGGTTCCTCCCAAATCTAAGAAAATATTTGATTCCTTCATTTTACCTATAATGACGTATGGATGTCAAACTTGGAACATTACTAAACAAAATATGCGAAATCTAGAGCCCTGTCAACATAGCATGGAGCGTAGCATGCTCAACAACAAGTTAAAAGACAAAATCAAACTAGAGACATTACTAAACCAAACTAAAATCAACGAAATCACATATTGCATAAAGAAATTGAAATGGAGATGGGCAGGTCATATGTTGAGGAGTACAAATAATAAATGGGCTAAGGTCGTAACCAAATGGTGGCCAAGATATAACAAAAGAAAGAAAGGAAGGCACCGTCTAAGATGGGAAGACGACTTTCGAAAGATGGCTGGTGCTACTTGGAGGAGGATGACCCATAATCGGAAGGAGTGGCAAGCTACAGGGGATGCCTTTGCGAAATCGCAAGACAATCTCAATATCGGTGTTTAATAGTACATAATATAGATATATAAAAGATAGCGAAAAACTTACTTTTAATATTTTTGTTTTGTAAGATTGTTAAATAAAGGCTATGATAATAATAATACTCGATTGCAACCTAAAATTTGTCGTTTATTCTGTATTGTTGGTTCAACGTCCAATCTTGGTTTTTTTTTCTCGAGTAATAATCTTGGTACATGGTACGTGACACTGAAAACTGGTATGTATACCAAGAAATTGGTACTTATGCCTGACATCCCTGAAAAATACTTGTCACTTATTTTTTAGGGTTCCATAGCCAATGGCAGAAAACGGAACCCTTATAGATTCGTCATGTCTGTCTGTCTGTCTGTTCGTCCGTATGTCACAGCCACTTTTTGTCGAAATTATACGAGATAGCTCTTATAATTTCGACAAAAAGTTGAAACTTTGTAAGTAGATGTATATTATGTGAACCGCGTTAGGACTTTCACACAAAAATAAAACAAAAACCAATTTTGGGGGTACCTCCCATACTTAGAATTGAAACTCAAAATATTTTTTTTTCGCCTTACCCATTCATGTGGGATATTTATGAATAGGTCTTGAAAAATTATATTGAGGTAGTACTATTATTCTGTGATTGAGGTTATAAACATATTTTTTCTAAACTGAACAGTTTGCACGAGAGACACTTCCAAAGTGGTAAAATGTAACCCCCTCTGTAACTTCTAAACTAAGAGAATGATAAAACAAAAAAAATATTTGATGTGCATCACCATGCAAACTTTAATTGAAAATTGTTTTGAACGAGATCGAGTTATTAGTTTTTTTTTTATAAATCGTAAACCGCAATTTACCTTGCAAAGTTACAACCAACTACAAGAACTTTACTTGCTGCTACGGAACCCTTTATGGGCGAGTCCGACTCGCACTTGGCCGGTTTTATATTTTTTATACTTTATGTTTTCTGAGGCAAAGATACAAAACTGTGTACAGCCAAAGGTTTGAAGAAGGTGTTAAACATTTGAAGGGCAAGGAAGGTCAAGCGTATTTTATTAAAAATATCAATGAAATATGAATATTTTTCATTTTTAATTAGTACATAGTGATCAGTAACGCTATTCCTCGAAATGGTTTTTCAATTACAGCATATTAAAAAAAATGAACAATGCCCATTCATACTATCAAGAAATAATGGGTAGCAGCTGTGACTGCTGTGAGAACAAAAATTGTATTATCACTGAGGAAAAGCTTTATAATAAACAAATATCCAGTCTTGCGAATGTTTTCTGTCTGAATATGATCTGTCTTCTCTACTGTTAATATTTTTTTTTTGCGAATTTCCAAAAGTCTTAGAACAAACATTGTTCCCAGCATTGGTCGCAGCCATGCTGCGGGGCGAGACGGATTGGGAAGAGGTCGCCTCCTTCTGCGAAGCAGTAATGCTCGCGAAGGAGGAGGCGGGCCGCGAGCGAGAGAGGCCAGTGTCCTCCCTCCGCCCCACCCGCGGTAGTAGACGCCCACGGCGACGGACGTCGCTAGACGATCTCCGGCCACCGCTGCACCGTAGGCGCGGGCATGCGAGCAGCGAGTAAAGGGCAAATCGCTGCCCGACCAAGGACCATGCCCGGGTCGGCGGCGCGTTGTGTCCCACGCGCGCTTCAAAGAGTGTCAGCATAATGACGGGGCCCCCCTCTCAGAGGGCCAAAGCCTGCCGGGGTCGCGGGATTATTTCCTTACCGTGACCCCGGAACAGAAAGGGCTATTGAAGGACACCGTGGATTTTAGTCAGTAGAAGTCTGACAGTCCCTCCCGCCCTGCCCGGGGTGGGAGGACTCATTTGATGATTTTACCACGCTAAAAAAAAAAGAGCAAACACGTTGGGACTTTACTCATGACGCGACGCGTTTGCAATTCAACCGATTCCAACTACAAGTGAAAATCAACCTTACCACTACGACATATGTCATAAAACACGTTGTTATCTACGGGTAAATGAAAAACAAAACACGATCGCCACGACGACGACGTCAAGTCAGTCGAATTGCATCATTATTTCTTAGTAGCAAGGTTGATTTTCACTTGTAGTTAGAATAGATCGAATCGTGTAAAGTCCCTAACTCAACTTTGCTTATTTATACGTTAATACCAATGATAATTATAAATAAAAAAACTTTTTCAAAAAAAATATAACCGCCTTCAAAAACAACCACAAAAAAGTGTAAAATAATCTACAAAATAACTTTTCTTTCGGAAGTCGGTGCCTTTGTATTTTTTCTTTTCATTGTCTTTTTAGCCACCGACTTCCGAAAGAAAAGTTATTTTGTAGATTATTTTACACTTTTTTGTGGTTGTTTTTGAAGGCGGTTATATTTTTTTTGAAAAAGTTTTTATTTTACTCTTTTTAGTTTAAATATTCAACCCAAATTCTTGTTAAGAACATTATTCTCTTACATGTGCACTAGAATTTTGTAATCCTTCGCACCAGTACTTACATCACTCATGTACACATTAAGCTAATAAAATTCCATATCTCAAAAATTACTGAACCGATTTTGATGAAACTTGCAGTATTCTCTTAGTTAAATGATACCTAGTACAACAAAAAAAGAATTACTTAAATCAGACTTGTAGTTCCGGAGATATAAATCAATCTATGCCTACTCCTTACTATTAAGGAGTTGTACCTTCCATCATCAGGTCATCCACCTGAGATGATGATTATCAGATGCAGATACTTGAACAGCTTTAGAAAATATATGAAAATGGTACTATGTGCCTATAAAATTTGAAGGTTGCCCTCAATTTCCCTAGGATCCCATCATCAGATCCTGACCTGGTGATCATGGGACCAATTGGAAAGTATACCCTTTCAAACAAAAGAAAAAAATTCCAAATCGGTCCAGGCGTCTTCGAGAAATCGGGGAACATACATAAAAAAAAAAGGTTGCACTCCAGGAGTGCCGGTAGAAGTGAAAACTTTTTTGTTACTATGTTTTATTTTTAATTTGAATGACGTCTTACTCATTTTCGATCAGGGTCACGTGACCCTGACGCGAGTTTTGGTCACGTGACCCTGACGCGAGTTTTAAATTTTTTACCCATTACAGAAAAAGTGTACAACGCCGCTAAAGAAGTTTTCACTTCAAAAAAAAAAAAAAGATTCCGACGAATTGAGAACCTCCTCCTTTTTTTGAAGTCGGTTAAAAAGAGGTAGATATCGCACTAGCACGCACAAATTGTTGAGGACAAATAATAATAATAAAAATCTTGTGACGAGGTTCTCTGTTGTACAACAGACACCTCGTCACAAGATTTCTTTTCTTTATTTTCTCTCTCTCTCTCTCTCGTCACAAGATTTCTATAATGTATTTATAGCGTCCTTGAATTGAAAAATGAAAAAGCGTTTCTAGTGTACCTACGGAGGAGGAACAAATTTTTACTACTTACTTTACGTCACTAAAACGTAAAAACTCATAATAAGAACTCTAACTGATTAAAAAAAATGTTATTCAAAAAAGATATCAAACAATTTCTTATAAAATTTATTTTATTATGGTAACAAAACGTCCAAATATTTCAATAAAATGACTAACAGTGTGGCAACTTGTAAATCATAATTATCTTACTTTATACTTAATTATTTATAATATATAAAAATACAAATATGATGTAAGTATAAACATCATATTTGTATTTTTTCATTATATTTATAAGCTCACTAAAGTAGGTAACTTCTAAGTAAGTACTTACCGTCGAATCACAAAAGTGTAAACATCTGTTGAACATCATAAAAAAATGTAACTGCATAACGACCCCTTACGTCAAATGCTGTTTTGTAGTTGACAGTTTTTTTAGACAACTGTTCAACAGATGTTTAATTTTTTTTTTAATAAGACGGTTATTGTTTTATTTTAGGGGAATGAGAGCGTACCCCGCCAAGTTGAGCAAACATAATAATGTTATCAAAAAAGATCCTAAATATAATTATATTATGATGATTATGGCAAAATTACAATAGCGAGTGGATCTTTTAAAATAACATTATTATGAAAGTATTTTTTAAACATTTACTAAAGTAAGTTCATTAGTTTGTTCGAAGAATTTGTTAGTATGTACTTGATATTTTACATAAAAACTTAAATAATAAAGCTACAAAAATATCATACAAAAAAGAAAATAGATAAAAATTTGTTCAATGTCATATAAAATAAATTAATCACAATCTTAATCTAGTAAAATAATCTCAAAATAAAAAATATCTACATAGTTTTCGGCAGTGAACCGCTAAGTTCTTTCAATTTACATTAAAGACTTTATTTATTACATGACCTACCCAGGACTACAGTATATTAATCTCAATAATTATAGCCAATAGATTTTTAACTTTTTGTTTATAACATAAAGTTGAAAATCCACTGAAGACAAATTGCAGTTTCGACGTCGCATTCCTAGAATACAAGTCACTCCTGGTCAAAATTTATAATAACTGTTAACCTAGGATTACAAATAGCCTTATATTGATGACTCAACTAGATAATTAATAAAAGGTATGGCAAATTCAAAAATGGAATGCTGGTAGTATGACCAGAAATTTGAGGAAGCCGTAGACCGGGAGGCATAGCATCAATAAGCCTCACAAAGATGTGTGGTAAAGGTCCCTAGACACCACAGGGTGCGGAACAAAAATTGGGGAAATCATAAGCCAGGGCCCATCAATAAGTCTAGCAATGAAGTGTGGGAAAGGCCTCTAGAAACCGCAGGATGCGGAACACGCAGAACCAATCCACGTCCCTTGTAGAAGACCTATGTTTAGCAAAGGAAATCTTTCTACTAAATGACAATCCAAAAACGACGATTGATTTCAAATGTAGTAAGAGACATTGTTCATGCTATTGGATTTGCAAAGTTCGGCACAGTGCCGAAAGTTTAAAATGCATTCCTATCAAAAAGTTTGTTTCGAAACGTCGTAAGAGACACTGGTATAACTGTTGCATTTAAAACTTTCAGCGTAAGGCCGAACGTTGAAAATCCAAAGAATATGTTTGGCCATCCACTAGAAGACTTCCTTTCTAAACCCGAAGCCGAACTGATCGCATTTGACCCTCAATATCTTGGCTAGCTGTGGCGGTCCGCAGTAGAAGACGGTCACTTTGCCTTTGTTCTGTTCCTGTAGTTGTTTGAATACTTTATCCCAGTTTGGACGACCTGCGTTTGTTCTGGTTTTCAGACCGGTGATGAGGTCGCGTTTTTCCTGAAAATAGAATGGGGAACTCAAATTAAGGAAATGGTCTTTTTTTTTAAGCTCACCTTTGACACATTTGCCTAGACTATTCCTATGTTAAGGAAAGCTTACTGTTTTACTATCATCCTGATCATCATCATCTGTCTATATTCATCCACTGCAGGACATAGGCCTCTCCCAATGTACGCCACTGAGCCCTGTCTTGAGCTTTCCTCATCCAGTCTCTGCCAGCTGCTTTTCGAAAGTCGTTGCTCCACCTGGCTGGCAGGCGTTCTACACTACGTTTGTCAAATCGCTGTCTTACTGGTGCGGTATGACGCGATTTGGCAAGTTGCTTGCAATTTTGGGTTCTACGATATCCTTTGTTGAGATGGTAGTCCGACTTTAGCGAAATTTACTGTAAACAGCAGGAATCAGGCGCTTTCCGATAGACGAATATGTGTGCGAATCGTCACCCATCCATACAACGACAGTAAGTTGTCAGTTCCGATTTCCCTTCAACTTCGAAAGGCGTCAAGTAGCAAAAGAACCCACCTTCTCATGTAGTAGATCCAACGCCAACTGTAACCCAACTGCCTTCATATCAGACTTCTGCAGCGCGCTAGTGATGTACATGTGCATATCGAGGAACCGGTCTAATGCTCCCCCTAGCTCGGCCTGTTCGATCTCCAGCTGCGAGAGCAGAGATACAAACCACTCAAAGGAACGCTGCTCGCGGTTTATCCAGAAGAAGTCCACCTGAAATGAGGGTTCAGTTATCTATACTAATATTATAAAGCAGAGGAGTTTGGTTGGTTGAATGCGTTAATCTCAGAAAGTACTATTAGTTCAAATTGAAAAAAATCTTTTTGGTTAGGATAGTTCATACCTGATAGATGTTATATCTAACATCACGCTAACAAATGATACAAACGAATAATATCCTTATTGAGAACTTCTGTTGCGTCGGTTTTCGAATTTCTCCTTCCTCTTCACATAATGGAGTCCTTATGGTATCCTGTCGTTTGTTCATTACAAGAACTGATTGACACTTTAAAAGGTGACAAATCTGTAGTAGTTCTGAGCCCTATTTAATATTGCTTTTAGATGTGGAAGGTGCAAACAAAAACCTACCTTCTTCAAATTCATATTATGTGTGGGCATATCAGAAGCCCAGGTGTGGTCGCACTTGGGGCAGTGCTGGCGCGCGCTCCAGTAGCGGTACATGATGGCCTGCAGGATGGACGCGAAGGGAGTGACGCCGATGCCGGCAGCCACCAGTGCTGCGTGCTGTGCCAGGAAGATATGGGAGGAGGCGGCGCCGTACGGACCGTCCAGGTAGATCTGAAAGTTTGTAAATTTTTGAAAAAGTCAGTCAGTTAATGCTACTCAATGAAATCAGTCGACAGTTAGAGTATGTGTGCGTAAGTGCTCTTTTTACTGTTCATCACAGCGTCTATCTGATTCCACGTGATGTTGGATGATATAGCATGCATTGTAACCACACCTACTAACGCAAATGACTTCGTGCCGCAGACTAGGGAACCCTTGAAAACTAAAACTGCGTCACTCGTATTCCCACAACAGTCTTCCCAAATAAACTAGTGGTACTCGTCGTGATAATGGACATAAATTCTCTTTAAAATTAATATTTCCATTTGGACTCTGAAAAGTAGGATATCCACGCTTGATCTAGTTCCTCCTATAAGACGGGGGGCCTTAGACGCCCAAACCCTTCCAGGGGTCGCGGGTCCAAAAAGCTACCGTAACCCCCGAACGTAAACGGCTGGCTACACACAACGTGGATTTTAGTCAGTTTACAAGTCTGACAGTCCCTCCTGCCCTACCTACCCGGGTGGGTTAGACACGTTGATGATTTTACCACGTTAAAAAAAAAGTGGTCTAATTCTTCCTCTGGCAGAATGTATTTTAGCACTATAATTACCTCTAACGGCTTCCCAATAGGATAGTTGCTCTCGAAGTCATCAGTGGCCTCAGAGCCATCGTTATCAACCTCCTCAATCTTTTCCGGAGTGGACTCCACGTCCCTGTCCGGTGATAGACTCTTTGATAGACGGCGTCTTGCTGTGGAAGATAATCGTATATTGTAACGACACTACAAGACGACAAACAATAAAAGAAACAAAGGCCCTTCTTGTATCCTCCTTGGATAAAATCTGAGATACAAGGATAAATGCCGAAGGTGTTTAGGACAGACATTCCTCAGTATGCTCAACATCTTCCAGTAAGTTATTACGAATCCATGAATTTGGTAAAACTGTTCATTACACAAAATACAGACAAAGAGAAAACTTTGGAAAAAACTGTCGCGCGAGTTCTTGCGTGGTCTGCTATTGTAGAATTTTAGTTTTGGCGGGAAAATATCCAACAAACGCATAATTTACATTAAACTCGATGAAAATCAATAGCCCAAAGGCTTACGAAAGAGTTTACCTCTTACCCAGTTTCCAGATTGTGCAATCACTATACAGAGTGCAATTGAATTCATGGGCATTATTTTAAACCAAGACAATACTCATGATACTAATTGCATTACGCAAATCAAAATTGTTATAAATGCAAGTTAAGGGCCGATTCGCTCGCTGTTAGGCTGTTAGTGTCCTCACCCTAACAGCGATTACACCACCTAATCCATCGGAAATTGGGGACTTAGGGCACGATGAATCGTATAGTGTAATCGGCCCTTTAGTATTATTTGATGTATGTTTACTTTTCGTAACGCGCTGTACTGCGCTCGAGATTTTGTTACTTGAAAACTTATTGGGGTTTATGATGTATTTTTTGCAATAATAGGCCTTTTGCTATTATGTAATATGACATCCTACATTCTTAGAGTTTTACATACTAATAATATTTTTGATTTGCTTATTATTTGGCCTAATGCAGTTAGTATCATGGGTAGTGAATTAGTTTGAAATAATGCCCACTACTTCAATTGCACCATGTATATAGAATACTGATATTCCTCTTCATAAAGACACGCGAGAGCGTAGCCAGCCAAGCAGGTCCGTTTAGACTTGAAGCTAGTCCCAAAATAGCTATGAAAGATTTGAGCAGAAGATGACTTACCAAGGGTCAGTATACTATCATTACTCCTCCTCCTATCTTCAAAGCTGGGCGTCTTGAAGGCGATGATGGTTGGCTTAGTTCGCATGTACCGGAAACTGTGAGCCAAGGATTTGTTCTGCGGGATTCTACAAGCGAGCCCAAAAGACTTGCGAGCGGTCTGCATTGAGTTCTCGTCTAACTTGCTTTCGGATTCTGAACGCATGAAATCTCGGAGACTGGAAAAATAAAACGTATTAGATAGAATGAAAGAAAGAAAGAAAAGATTTATTGACACGTACTAGATACTAGCGCCTTCGTCCACATGGAAGTGGAAAATGGTATCAACTATCTGGTTGTCAAATCAAAGGAGGACACTTGGCAAAAAGTGGGATCTCAGTTCCGGGGGATTTAAATGGGTCGATTTTTCGGTCAATTTAGCCGTACTGTACGGTAATTAATCAGTCGCAATGCCAGCAAAAAGTCGCTGGGGGCCTAGTCAATTTTAACATTTAGACATTAATTGATTTATAATAGCTGTGCACACATTGACCAAATATTTACTCGTTTATCCATAATATAATTATGTATGTGTATATAGAGTCGACAGGTTACCGTGTGATGGCAGAAGAAATGTTGGCAAACCAACGATCAGATGGGCGGGCAATATTTAGAAGGTTCCGGTTCAATAAACTGATTGCGACTCGTGTTTGTCAGGTTAAAAGGAGGTCTATATTCATCAGCGACAGAGCAATCAAAGATGATGATGAACTTACGCCATCAACCGCTGCCGTTTCTTAACATTCTTCTGAACATCAGGCATGGAGCAAGACTTCTCCAGCGTCCGAGCTGGAGCCATCAATAGAGACGGATGGAATGATGTTCTTGTTGGGGATTTCGGTGCTGGAAATAAAGAGATCCACGGTTAATGTATTATCAATAAATCCTACAAGTCCTTTTACGATCAGGGCGGAAAGTATCATTGAATGTTATAGCAAACGGAGCTGGAAATATTAGGTACAATGCAGCGCATGTGTGCAGACGCAGATGTACTCTCATATTCTTATGGGACAGTAAATCGGCACAACCGGAGAGTGTTCAGGTGCATAATAGACGGTTTAATGATCTTTCCGAATTGCAAGCGAATCATACTACCAACTTTCAACTCTGAGCAGCTACTTATAATTAGGAAAACCCAACGACGATATAATGCTAGACTCCTAATAACAGGCGACCGATGTCTGCCAACACATTAGGCAAAAAAGTCTTATATTCGTCTCATTTCGACCAATCCTGTGAGCCGTAAACATAGGTACGTTGAGACCGAACAGACCTTGAGTTCGCCAATCACAACGCAGTACCCCGTCCCCCTCGCTGACGTAGTAGCTCAGCGAGTTGGCAGAATAATTTTTGTTCCTTAGATCGTGCATGCGGAGTCTAGTATTATATCGTCGTTGGGAAAACCCAAAACAAAACCATTTAAGGGTTTGCGACTTCCAGACCACAATAACAGACGGGTAAGCTGTCTCTTCTCCCAGCCCAACAAGACTAATTTGTCTGTAAACCCACAATTCCTAGTACATACCTTCAATCTGCTTAATATCCCCGTTCCCATCATCTCCCACATACCCCTCGTTGGAGTAACTTCTCGGAGAGAAGTCCACCGACCGCTTCTTATTGCTGACCACCGAACCCTTGCGACTCTTCTTACTCTGACTTGATATGGAACGGGCTAGTTTCCTGTAAATAATATTTTTTGGTAAAGCGGACGTAAAAGGAGTAATTGATTAAAAAGCTGACAGACTGAAAAGGAATTAGTATTGTTCTAGTAAGCCGCATACACAATTGCCATTGGTTCAAAATGTCCACAGAATTGGTATCTGAGGATGGATGGATACTGCATGTCCACGCGCCATTTGGTTCAAAAGTAATGGAGAAACTATGCTTCAAAGTTTCTCCTCAATTATGCCCAAGAGGATGGCTGCGTTTCAGCATTAGTATGATATTGATAATGCTTAGCCTCTGGCCAATATAAAAGCCAGCCCATAGGTCATCGGAAACGACAGATAAACGTAATCAACATCAGATATACGTCTTTTCTCGTGAGGATCGCTGTCTTCTTCCCGCATCTTTCACTCAATCGCCTTCAACTCAAAATAAAGACTAACAGCCGTATCTATAGTCAAGTGAAAGTAATTTCTTTAGCTTAAGCAATTACTTACGCAATTTTTTTAAAGCAATAGACCTGAATTTTAACAAAGTGGGTACCGTAAAAGAAAGCAAAGGTATATTCTATATTCTTACAGTTCAAACTTCAAGCAATGATTAAACTACTTATTTAAAATCGTCTCATAATTAAATTACATTTACTCAAGTAAAACCTTTTACTTGTTTATAGATACGGGGGTAAATATTATAGAATAAACTAGATAAATGACAAAAGATGATATAACCAAGTTAACTCACTCATGTCCACTCTCAATAGCTGGTAACTCCTCGCCATGCAGACGCGCCTGCTCCCTCTCAAAGTAGGAATACAGACGGTTGGTCCACTGACCCACACCACGGATATGCAGCCAGATGTAGTCTGGAATGAGAAGAAGCTTTAATCCCTAATAGGTTTTTGAGAGATCTCGTCTTTTGGGATATCAATAAGCGGTTGGACGACCGTTCATTGGAGCATTCCCATGTCATGCCTGTAGAGGAGAGAGGACATGGCAAAGTTGATTCCTTGCCATCCAAAATGGCAATGCTCCCAACCTTCTTGTTCATCATCATCAGCCGGAAGACGTCCACTGCTGAACATAGGCCGCCCCCTTAGACCACCACGCCAAACGACAAACTTGTTATTATTAACCTCTCGTTATTTTACCGTTTTCCTTCTCGTAACTTACTTCTCGTTTTATTAATAAGAGGGTTTGCGATTAAACCGGTCCAATGAAGTATTTCTACTTAATTTTAAGACTTATAGTTGACCTAAGATTGGAGAAAAAAAACTTGAGAGGTGTCAAGGGACACCCGGATGGAACGAAGTTACTGTATACACTTAACAAAAATAATCGTCGCGACTCCACTCCACTCCACTCCACTCTTTGAGCTCTAGCACCCTTTCGCAACGCGCGATAAGGAACTTCGTTCCAGAAAGTGTCGTGACAACTTTTCGTAAGATTTTTTTCCGTCTAGCCCCCTTTCACAACGCGCGATAAGGAACTTCTTGCCAAAAAACTTCTTAAGCAGTCATCATCACCAAGCTTACGGAACACTAACCTTCCTGCTCCGGCGCACTGCTAATAGTAAACGGATGCCACTCATACGTGGCTATGGCAGGAATGTTCACGAACACGTAGTCCCCTGCGTGGAAGTGGAACAGGGGGGGACGTTTGACCACCAGGTGCGTGACGCGGGAGGGCAGCAGTATGCCTGAGGAGATGTAGGTCTTGCCACGCTCGGATCTGAAAAGTTTCAAAGGTAGAATTAGCTGATGAATACAGGGCAGACCGCCGTGCTTCACCGAATTCCCCCACCTTGGTAAAGCATAGGTACAACCGAAATTCTATAAAAGTTATATAACTTTAAAAGTCCAGCCATTTTTAAATGATTCAGTTACAAACTTATTACAGCGAGATTTGGGTTTTGAGAATCGAGATGAGAGAATCAAAATTTGAGTATCGTGATTCGAGTATCTAGATTCAAGTATCGAGATTCGAGTATTGTGATTCCAGTATCGAAAATCGGTGAGTTTCGAGATTGAAGTTGTTAGTTCCGAGATAAGAGTATCGGGTTCGAGTAACGAAACTCAGAAATCGAGATTTGAGTATCGAGATTCGACTATCGAGTTTCGATAATCGAGTACAGGGACTCGTGATTATGGTTTTTTTCGAGTTTCCCGTATCGAGATTCAAGTATCGAAATCTGAGTATCGAGATTCGAGCACGAGCCTCGAGTATCAAAATTCGAATATCGAGATTCGAGTATCACATTTCGAGTATCGGTATTCTAATATCAAAACTCGAGTATCGGTTTTCCAATACCGAGATTCGAGAGTATCGAGATTCCAGTACCGAGATTTGAGAATCGGGATTCCAGTACCGAGATTTGAGAATCGGGATTTGTTTACTGGGATTCCAGAAACGAGAATATCTGTATTCCAGTACTGAGATCCTAGTACCAAATTTTCAGTATCGGAAATTCCAGTACCATGATTCGAGCATCGAAATTCGGGTACCGGGATTCCAGGACCGAGATTTGAATATTGGTATTCCAGAACTGCGATCCTAGTACCAAATTTCGAGTATCGGTATTCCAGTACCATGATTCGAGTATCGAAATTCGAGTACCGGGATTCCAGGACTGAGATTTGAATATCGGAATTCGAGTACCGAGATTCCTGTAACGCGATTTGAATATCGGTATTCCAGTACTGCGATCCCAGCACCAAATTTTGAGTATCGGTATTCCAGTATCGGGATTCGAGCATCGAAATTCAAGTACCGGAATTCCAGGACCGAGATTATAGTATCAAATTTAGAGTATCGGTATTCCAGCACCGAGATTCGAATATCCCGGCTTCATAATCGAAATTCAAGTGTCGGTTATTCCAGTACCGAGTTTCTAGTAATAAAATTCTTTGAGTTGCGAGATCATAGCTCTTAGTTTCGAGATTCGTGTATCGGGATTCCAGTATCAAGATTCGAGTTTCGAAATTCGAGTACCGGGATTCCGGTATCGATAGAGATTCGAGTATCGAGATTCTAGAATCGGGATTGCAGTATCAAGATTCGAGAATCGAAATTCTTTGTGTTTCTAGATTCGAGTAACGGGGTTCCAGATTTGAGTATCAAGATTCCAGTATTGACTTTGAGCTTCGAATTTCCAGCCTTACGGTCTTCGGCACAAACACACAAAAGAAGCAATTTTAATTTTTTTTTACAGGGACAAAATTAAGTTTAATATTAACAATATCTGGTTGACCGAGCTTCGCTCGGGTTTTATAATGTCTATATCTTGGGAACCGAGCTTTTCTCGAACTTGGGACCTTGATAAATCGATTCCTTGAGCCGAAAAACCCCCAATCTGTAACTTTCATGAAAATCCTTGGAGCTGTTTCCGAGATCCTGATTATATATAAATATACAAGAATTGCTCGTTTAAAGATATTAGATATATTATCTGGAGCCCAGCATTAGGCATAATTGTATCCATCTGTTTTCCAACTCACCTCATCCAGGCAAGTCTCATGATCCTCTCAGATAGATAAATAGTCCCCGGCACCACGAACCACTTCCAGAAGTTTGGCGCGTGCAGCAGCAGGAGAATCCAGAAGGGGACGTACAGGAGATGGGTATAGTAGAACACCTGGAAGTATACACAGTTTAAAGTCTAACGCCGTGATATGGAGCTTAGGGAACGCAAACCCGTCCCGATCACACTTGGTCCCATGCACACCAGCCTGTAGCCAAACGGCAGGCGACAATCGTTAACGTTTAGCAGTCGCTAATACATATTCAACTTTATATCCCATTGCATAAGGTTGAAAATCTAGTAAAGACTGCTGAGCGTTATTGAACGAAACAAACGAAAAATCTGTGTTGGGCCGCTGGTGTTGCAGTGAATACAGTAAAAAAAAACATTTTACCTACGTATGAACACTTGTATGCTACAAAAATGTTGGGAATGGGTACCCCCACCAATAGCCTAGACCATCCACATTTGACTTTCGACATTTTGTTATTCGACATTCGGCTTTCGACATTCGACATCAACTTTCGACTGACAAAGGAGGTGTTAATTTTTCGGCCCAACCATGTACCGAGGTACAAATTATTATTAAAATCCCTTCCAATAATTAGTATTTTTAGCAGTATTTAAAATCCTTCAATACTAGATAGAAAAAGAAATAAAAGTATATGAAAAAACACTACTTCGCAACGGAACTGCGTTCAAAGAAACGTTTATGACAGCTTCAATCTGTTTCATCTGTCAAAATCACGTCAAAATATGACATCGATGTTTCATTATTTGACAGCTTTTTGACAGTAATGAATATCAACAACAATAGAAAAAAACTATCGAACTAGGTCGGGAACCCTGGCTTTTGGCCGGCAGATAACCAAACGCAAAAAATAATACGAAATGTGAAATAAATGCATTTTTTAAAGTTCTTATTCCCATGATTATTCACAAAATATGTGTACTAGTAATTATAACTTATTTGAAATACATAAATAAATTCTGTAAAGTACATTTTTGGGTTTTCACACGTTTATAAATGAAGTAACGAAACGCATCATGTCGGAGACGTATGACATTGCTAGATTGAAAATCAATTCTTGGGTTGCAAGTTTTAATATTTTGGATCGACAATTTCATATGGTACAAATGCCCAAATAAATACAACATATTTTTTTTCAAAATCTACGATTTTTTTCCTATAATTTCGTATTTTTGTCCTTGAGGTACACGGCTTGGCCTTAAATGTAGGGAACAAATTAACACCTCCTTTCGACCATCGACTGTCGACTATCGACTTTCAACATTCGATAGCGACTTTCGTCATTGGACATTCGACATTCGACTTCCATTTTTCCTGTTACGTGAGTGCTTTTACAAACATAAATAATATTATAAGCTCAAAAACACACCCAGACCTGGAACAACTAAGATTACATCAAGTCAACTACAACGTTACAAATACTACAACGAGAAACGTGCAACAAAGTACAATCGCACACTACAGAAAGCAAAACAGTTGAAAGTCGCGAGACATCACAAAATAATGAAGAGTTCCATTCTTGCTTTGGAACCTTAGTGACACGAATACATTCTTGTTAATTGATTTTGGAACTCACCTGAAACCCGCTTGCAACCTATTTAACAAAGAAATAGTCCGGTCAATTTAGACATTCGAGGTTACATAAAGTCCCAGCAAGCTGAATTTCTGTGAAGTTGTTCAAAACATAAGTAAATTGAACACAGGGACAGGCACGCTTTTATCTTTCCCAATCTTTGAAAATTTCCGTTATTTTGCAATAGTTTTACAATAAACAGGATCACAACTGACCCGTGGAGTAGGCCTACTGGGGAAACCACGTTAAAAAAAACGCGCTAAGTACACTACCTACCTCATTAGATGCTTATGACGATAACAACTTTTATAACTTTTTGAATCGTTATATCTCTGAAACGGTGGCTCGTAAGAAAAAAAGTACTAACACATTTTTATAGATAATTTTATGATCTACAATTTTTGTCTGAGGTACTTGTATGATAAAACTTACCGTTTTGCTGAAAATCGCGAAAAACTCATTTTTTTTACCTTTGACCTTGAATATTTTTTTTTCCTTACAAGGGAACGATGAGGAACTTCTAGACATTGTTTATAATTATGTTTTGAACAACTTCACAAAAATTCAGCTTGCTGGCTTATGTAATTTCACTCACATTTTTTTGTCTAAATTGACCGGACTAAAATAGAATAAACATTTTAAAATACGAATATCTTTCGGTATCTATGCCGTTTGAACAAGGGCCCTGTTTCAGAATAAGTTAATCCTTGATACGGATTACATCGAGAGATGGTTCGTGACTCTGGAGTACTAATCATCTGTACAGCTTGGCCAGAACGGATTGAAACGGAACTAATCTTTTTGTTCCTGACAACGTTTTAAAATATTTGATGTAAACAAAGACCGCAGGTTTGTTAGATTTATTATTGTGCTATAAAACTAACGTAATAAGTGAAAAAAAAAAATCATTCAAAATTCTGGTAGCGAGAAGACAGTGGCGACTTCCGGTTTTCTACAGTTTTTTGCCAAGGTGTAGGTTACTTTACACATGGATTGCCATAGACATAATTTTTTTAAGCTGTAAAAAAAAAATTCTTGGCAAATTCGATTCTTGATTTGTTACAGAAAAAAGATAAGGATCAAGATGGCATGAGATAGCATTTGTAGAAATTATTGGAATTATTTGTTTTTGATTCCTATTTATGATGAGAGTAAACATAAAGTCATTTAGTAAATAAATACTGTTCAGTAAAAAGTCGTCAGTCAGTCTACAGTGTAGAGCAGCAATTTCTATTTGCCGGGTCGCGACCCGTTACCGGCCCATCAAAATAGTATACCGCCCCGCTGGTATTTTTTACTAAGTAACCATTAATAAACGTGTATTATTTTACCTAAGTTTTAAGCACATCTTGGATTTAAAAATATTAAGTGGGTTATGAAGAGGTAGTGTAAAAATTACCGGGCCATAGCAGAAGAATGTTTGTGAAACACTGGTGTAGAGTAAATACCGTCAATCAGTCAATACTGTAAAGTAGAATCCACCTTTTCTTTTTTTTTAGGTGGTAAAATCATCAATCATCAAATGAGTCCTCCTGCCCTGGGTGGGGCGGAAGGAACTGTTAGACTCTTACTGACTAAAATCCACCCGTGTTCCTTCCTATGCCTTTTACGTTCCGGGGCCACGGTATCCTGGGTTAAGAAAAACCCGCGACCCCAGCAGGCATTTATGGCGCGAAACACGACGCGTCACCGACCCGGGCTTGGTCCTTCGTCGGACGGCGAGCTACCCATCACTCACCGTCCGCAAGCCCGCTCCGCCGCCGTGCCCTCTGCTAATGAGAGGGACACGCGTTGGAGCGCCCACACGACAGGCTATTCGCATACGGGCAAAGAGACCCCTTTGGCACGCAGTGCCTAAGGAAGAGTTTTTGCCCGCATCCCAGGGTGCACCGACCCGAAAAACTGGACTTCCCCCCGGACGTATCCGAGAGGGAACTCCAGTCCACGGGCGCACGTGGATTTTTCCTGTCATAGCACCCCAAATAGAATCCGCCCTAGGACTAAAAAAGATTCTAAATTCAAAAATTCACTCCTCACCTCAAAACTCCCTCCTCTTCTAATGAAAGGCTGGCTACACACGAACATGACGAGCAGGATCACTACTAGCGCGATGCCCGTAGGGTTAGCACAGCCGGGTATCAAGCCGAACTTGCCCGGCTTCTCCGTCAGTAGCCACTCCGCTACTGTGTATTCATCCTTATTTATGATGGGGTCGTTGACTACTACAAGACCTGGGAAAAATAAAGGGTTTTTAAGACTTGCCTAGAAGTGCCCACGGCTCGGCTCCTAATGGCCGTAGCGTGATGTTATACAGGATGGAATTTTGTAATGCCACCTGGAGGGAAAGTACTCTTAAAACTGCAGATAAAAAAAATACTCAAAGTAAACATTCCTTTATTTTTAAATAGAAAGCAAACTGCATTCAAAGATTTTCGAAAATTCTCTTCTTCCACACCACACATAAATTAAATGAAAGGAAAACCAGGAAATCTGAAGTTACAAATTCAATGAGTCAAGTTAAAGCTCTTAAAGTTTTCCTGGTTTTCTTTTCATTTAATTTGTCATGTTTGATAAAGATATTTCATCCATCCTACGAAAGACGACTGCGTGAACAGTAGGCCTAAATAAAATAAGAACTCAGAGCGTGGGCAAAACAGCCTGCTAGCGTATCGAGAAGTGCCTCAAAATTGAGTTGCAAAAGTCCAAGTGGAACGACAAACAAACAAATAAACAAACAAGAAAAGTGTTGTGTGAAAAATTGTTTTTGTGTCACACTGCACTTTACAATCAGACACGGCAAGCTATCAAACCGGTTAGTACATATCAACTCATAATTTCAATAACATTGTCATCGCCGAAATAGCTCAGTTGGGAGAGCGTTAGACTGAAGATCTAAAGGTCCCCGGTTCAATCCCGGGTTTCGGCAAAGTTCTCTTTTTGCATTTCTTGCCCAATGGGGATGGCAACTGGGGAACTAATGGCGCTAGTATAGCTTGTTCCAAGCATCGTCATTGGTTCAAATCAGTTCAAATGTACTTCAAAATAGTAATACGTCATTGGTCGGATTAGGATTAAGCTATGGTGGCGCCATCTACAATTAGCTTTGACTTGCCTTCCCCATTCGCGTGACATTATTTTAACGAATTAATATTTTTTAATTTTATTTATTTGACTTTTAACTTTTTTTGACATTTCATTCACTGCATCGAATGTGAGCAACGAGTGAGCGATTGCTGAGCGAGTTAAGTTTTAGAAGCTCATCGCTCAGCGACAGACCGAGTAAAACAAGTCATCGCGTCGCCGGCAGTGCGAACAGATGGAGATCAATTATTAATATATGCATCTCTTTGTCTCAATGCATTTAGGTATTGTGCGTTTCTTGAGAGAGAAAATCGCCGAGAGTTACTCGTTCTCTCGCCGATCGATGGTCAGACCACTGCCTTAACCACTTCCCTGTCCGATGAATCACATGTGACTCACGACCATTGTTTATCTATTGTGTCTGCTGCGCGGACAGTGAAAGTGTTAAGAAAGAGTCTAACTCATCTCCCATCTCCTTCTTCTTCAAGATACTTACTAAAATTACACAAATGCATGACAGTATGCACGGCGCTGTAGATCACAATGAGGACTCCTGTCAGCTTGTGGAGGTAGATGTGGTGGTCCAACGGCAGCCAGTTGCTGAACCCGCGCACGCGCAGCTCCGTGATACAGTGACGCAGCATCAGCACTAGCACCCAGGAGCTCGTGAAGTTGAGACATTGACCTGGAACCAGTGAGAGACAAGTATTAGGCTGTAGCCACCAATAGGCAAACAGCAGCTGACCAGCCAGTTTTGCGCTCACTTTACGCAGTTTGCAGAGTTACGTGGGCCAGTGTCGGATTTATGTTTTTTATGAGTGTAGGCTACTTTATTTCCGCCGCCCCATGTGTAAGTACATGGGGCGGCATACCTTTCTAAAATAATAATTTTCCATTTTTAGTAAAGAAGGCCTTACAGTTAAATAAAATAAGCGCTCATGTACACGACGCCGCCGCCGCGCCGCTACCGCTCCTCTTGGCTGTGTATACGGTCGCTACCGCGCCGCCGCCGCTCCGCTGCCGCTCCGCCGCCGCTCCGCCGCCGCGCCGCCTCCGCGCCGCCACCGCGATGCCATTCGTTAGTGTTTTATTTATCTAACAAAGGAGATGTCTCAATGCGGCCATATAATGTTTTTTTTTTGATAATTCAAGGATAACTTCTTCGTTTATGAATCGGTTTTGATGATTCTTTTTTTGTTGGAAAGAAGGTATTTCAAAGGCGGTCCCATGATATGGAGATTAGGGTTTGATGATGGAAGACCAGAGAAATCGAGTGGAGCTAAATAGTAAGAAATATCTTCTTTCCAACAAAAAAAGAATCATCAAAACCGGTTCATGAACAAAGAAGTTATCCGCGAATAAACATTAAAAAAAAACGTTATGGCCGAAATGAGAAACCTCCTTTTTCAGATAAATAAAACACTAGCGAATTAGATTCGCGGTGCCAGCGCGGCGGCGGCGCGGAGGCGGAGCGGCGGCGGCGTGGCGGCGGAGCGGCGGCGGCGCGTTAGCGACTGTGTACACAGCCTAGAGGCGCGGTGGCGGAGCGGCGGCGGCGCGGCGGCGGCGTCGTGTACATGAGCCCTTAGAATTATTCATTAAGAAGGAGCGTAATGAAATAAAAATCAAGATATACATTTTTTTACGGGCCTTTTTAATAGCAAAATATTTAAATAATAATAATATAATAATATTCCACAACTATCACACAGCGCCATCTAGTCCCAAGCTAAGCAGAGCTTGTGTTATGGGTACTAGACAACTGATAAACATACTTATATATTTGTAAATACATACATATTATAGATAAATTACACCCAGACACAGAACAAATGATCGTGCTCATCACACAAACATTTGTCCTGGGTGGGAATCGAACCCACGACCTCCGGCATAGCAGTCAGGGTCACTAACCACTACACCAACAGGCCAGTCAAAAATCATTAATAATATCATCATAGTTAATATGGTGTTCATTATCTCGGCTTCTATGTAGAGAAGAGCTTTTTTTTTTAGCGTAGTAAAATTATCAAATGAGTCCTCCCACCCCGGGCAGGGCGGGAGGGACTGTCAGACTTCTACTGACGAAAATCCACGGTGTCCTTCAGTAGCCCTTTCTGTTCCGGGGTCACGGTAAGGAAATAATCCCGCGACCCCGGCAGGCTTTGGCCCTCTGAGAGGGGGGCCCCGTCATTACGCTGACGCTCTTAGAGGCGCGCGTGGGACACAACGCGCCGTCGACCCGGGCATGGTCCATGGTCGGGCAGCGAGTTGCCCTTTACTCGCTGCCCGCATGCCCGCGCCTACGGTGGCCGGAGATCAAAATCAAAATCAAAATCAAAATCAAATCGTTTATTTCAACTAGGCCAATTACAGGCACTTATGAATTGTCAAAAGACATAAAATAAAACAAGTATAAAAAACAGTTATGGTGCTACGGTCCCAGACACAAGACATAAAAACTGTGAAAGTACCGTAGGTGCTCATTCCAAGGTGTAGATCTCTATGGAGAAGAATGAGCAAGAAACTCCATGGACACTCTTTTTCAATCGCCAAAATTATTACAAAAATTTTGTTACATCATTCATCATCAGATGGTACATTATGTGAGACATATCATATCATCTAGCGACGTCCGTCGCCGTGAGCGTCTACTACCGCGGATGGGGCGGAGGGAGGACACTGTCCTCTCTCGCTCGCGGCCCACCTCCTCCTTCGCGAGTATTACTGCTTCGCAGAAGGAGGCGACCGCTTCCCACTCCGTCTCGCCCCGCAGCATGGCCGCGACCAATGCTGGGGGCGAGAGGTCTCCGCCTATCGCAGCCGTGAGGACACGTCGGTGCTCTGCCCAAGCTGGGCAGTCTTGCACCGTATGCTCCACCGTGTCCTCCGGGCGATCTTCGCAGTGGTGACACCCAGGCGTCTCCTCCTTTCGCATCAGACACAGGTACCTCCCGATACTTCCGTGTCCGGTGAGGACCTGCGTCAAGCGGTAGGTCAGGACGCCATATCTTCTCTCCAGCCACTCCTCAAAGAGAGGTCTTACCACCGCAATTGCGGCGTGCCCGATGTAGAGAAGAGCTAGAGAATTCGTTTTTTCTTGAGACAATGAAGACCTTTGATAATTCTTTACGCGTTTTAAACAGGAAAAACTCCTTTCCCCAGAACAATTTGTAGCAGGAGTGGAAAGTGCAATGCGGAGAGCTATATACTCGTAGCTATCTAATGTATATACCCTAACTTGGATATCCAAGTTAGGGTATACATTAGACAGACTTTGATTCCTCAAAAAAGTTTCATCATGATCGTATCAGCGGTGTAGTCGTGCGTGAAAGTTAAACATGCAAACAAATTCAGATTTACATTTATACTAAGTTGGTTAGGGTTCAATAAAATAGTAATATGTGAAAAATCTCTATCATACAGGGTGGAATTTTGTAATGCCACCTGGAGGGAAAGTACTCTTAATACTGCAGATAGAAAATTTTACTCAAAGAAAACATTCCTTTATTTTTGATTAAAAAGCAAACTGCATTCAAAGATTTTCGAAAATTCTCTTCTCCCACCCGGGAATCGAACCGGCTAAAATCTGAAAAAATTATACCCTATACTTTTATTGCACCGATCGTTAGGGTCAATTATAACGATGAAATCTCTCTAATAAACATGATAAATTAAATAAAAGGAAAACCAGGAAATCTTAAATTAAAGCTCTCGTAACATGTAATTATGGTTTCTTGGTCCATATCGGTGGAATTTTGTAATGCCACCTGGAGGGAAAGTACCCTTAATACTGCAGATAGAAAATTTTACTCAAAGGAAACATTCCTTTATTTTTGAATAGAAAGTAAACTGCATTCAAAGATTTTCGAAAATTTTCTTCTCCCACACCCGGGAATTGAACCAAGAAACCATAATACATGTTACGAGAGCTGTAATTTAAGATTTCCTGGTTTTCCTTTCATTTAATTTATCATGTTTGTTAGAGAGATTTCATCGTTATAATTGACCCGAACGATCGGTGCAATAAAAGTACGGGTATAACTTTTTCAGATTTTAGCCGGTTCGATTCCCGGGTGGGAGAAGAGAATTTTCGAAAATCTTTGAATGCAGTTTGCTTTCTATTCAAAAATAAAGGAATGTTTCCTTTGAGTAAAATTTTCTATCTGCAGTATTAAGGGTACTTTCCCTCCAGGTGGCATTACAAAATTCCACCCTGTATAATGTCATTAATATGTGAGACCTCTAATATTATAATTTAAAAATTAAAGTTACTAGCGGCCGCCTGCGACTTCGTCTGCGTGGAATTTGAGCCCGTTCCCGTTAGAATTTCGGGATAAAAAGGTGCATATTTGTTATTTTGATGTCCAAGCTACATTACTGGAAAGTTTCATCAAAATCCATTGACTACTTTTTGTCTACTATCCATTGACTACTATTGAGGGTGGAAGGGAAGCGACGTTGAGACATTGCCGCGCCGTTCGCCTTCACCCGCTGTGCTGCTCTCATCTATCACTCATCACGCGATAATATAGGTTTCGATAGGAATGAGTTTCTAAAGGGATTTATTTAAAGTACTATAAAAACCATGAGAAAATCAGTGCACGTGTTTGACTTTTATCCTCTTAAATCGAGTGACCGTCCTCTGAAATCTGCCGCCCCTAGGACGCTGCCGCCCCTAGGCCGCGGCCTATGCGGCCTATTTATAAATCCAGGACTGACGTGGGCCGACTGTCTGTGTTAGTGGCCGATTCACAGCAAAACCCGTTCCAGTCGGTGGCGGCGATAAGTAAACCTAGTTGTTCGCCGGGCGTAGTGAGTCTGTTTGTCGCTGTAAGGTAAGATTCACATCAACCGGCCGCTTTGCGTGTCCCGTAAGTTGCATGCAAATATGAACTGTATTTACTGTTGATAGATTTCAATGTTTTTTCCGCATTGTAAAATGCCGCCGAGTCCGGCCGGTTGGTGTGAATCTTACCTTAGTCGGCTGCTCACAGTTTGCCTGCTGGACAAAGGCTTACTGTAAAAACAAGGTAGCAATTTGGCAAAGCGTCCAGTGCAGCTGGGCGTTCAACGAAACGGGCAAGCGGCGGAGAAGCACGCTTCCCGCACCGCACCACTCAGCATTACCAATTATTTGTTTGCATTATGAATAAACAAAGTTCAGAATAAGATTCTGTCATCATCATCATCAGCAGGAAGACGTCCACTGCTGAACATAGGCCTCGCCCTTATACCGCCACGCCGAACGACAATTCTTCACTTGCATCCTTCGGTTGCCCGCGACCGTCACGATGTCGTCGGTCCACCAAGTGGGAGGCCTGCCTACTCCACTCGAGAACTTTTCTTCCCCATCGGTTATCAGTTGAACGAGTGATGTGGCCTGCCTATTGCCACTTCGGCCAGCAGTCAAAGACCCAGAAGATTCTATACAATTCGGCAATTCGAAATACGACACTGATTTAATTTGTAAAGATGATTTTTATCATAAAATCCTCTACGTCGTAATTTAAACAGGAAATCTGAACAAGGAGGCGCTTCCTCACCGGGAGCATTCGCGTGTAATGTAACATTATAGATTCAACTTTGAGCATTACATTATAATACTACCTCCCTGACTGACGAGCATTCGCGTACATTTGATACAAGGTGTTTGCATTCATACATCACATTGTAATGCTCGATTGTTTTCCTTCACCGATGAAATGTTCGAATCTGTAACATTATACGTTACAGGTGAATGCTCACGGTGAGGGAGTGCCTTAAAAATTAAGAAGACTGCTGGGTAGCTCTTGTTACCAGTAGTTATAAAAAATAGATAAGCGAAAAAGTCTTTGTTCGCATAAATACTTTCAGGATCATCAATAAATAAATAAACAATCAACTCACCACAAGCCCTAGCAAATATAACAAATCCATTGGCCTCCATCCTATAAAACTCCACAGCCCTCGCCACGAAGAGACCAGCGTTGACCAGGCAGAACAGACCCAGGTAAGTAAGGAATACGTAGTTGTTCCTGAAGTATGGTAGGGACAGCTGGTAGGGCTTCAGATTCCAAAGACGCTGGGTGAAGGACACTGGTTTTGGGTCCTGCTTTGGAGGAACTAGCCAGCGGTCTATGCTGTGAAAAAGAACGTTAACGTTAATCGTGAATTCCTACTTTGTGCTGGTAACTTGTTACTTCAAAATCAAAATCAAAGCATTTATTTCAAGTAGGCCAGTTATAAGCACTTTTGAATTGATAAAGACAAAAAAAATATGATTAATTAAACACTACAAAATTATGGTGTTACAGTCGAGTCAGTACAAGCTGCTTTACTAAATATCTGCATTTGAATTATTAATGTATGTACTAAGGTAAGTATTTATAGTGCACCAGCAGCACTAGCTTTCATTATAAGTTCGTTGAAACTATCCAAATATTGCCTGGCAACAGTTGCCTTGCAAAAGTTGCCTGGCAAAAGTTGTCAGCGATAAGACTGTCATTGTAACTAAGTACCTAACTAGCAATTTTGGTGTACAAAAAAGTACAGAATTATTCAATCTGCCTATGGCAAATGACCTGTGAAAACCGTCTTCCACCTAACCTGAAGGCGTCTCACTTTGCCCCCAAAAACACGTCTACTCCAATTAGTCTACTCCAACGGTTATCAGTTCTACGGCTTAGCCCCTTCGTACACTAGGCGACGCAAGTCTCCGATACCTTACGATTTTGGTATTCATTGACGCGTGCTTGTGTTCGAACCTTTATGGGTTTGTATTGCGATAGCCGCTTGGATACCGAAATCGTAAGGTATCGGAAACTTGAGTCGCCTTGTGTACGGAGGGCCTTATCAGTGCCGGATCAAGCCGGTGCGGGGCCCGTAGCAAATGTAACCATGGGGCCCTAGAGGTACATTGCCTTTTTTTTACGGTAAATAATCAATAGTATATAATCATTTTTTTACCCGACTGCGCGACGCAAGGGAGGGTAATGTGTTTATCAGTCTATGTATGTATGTATGTATGTATGTATGTTTGTTTCTATGTGGCGTTCTAGAGACCAAATGCGTAGGCCGATTTTGATAATTTTTACGTCAATCGATTCGTCTTAACCTTGCGAGTGTCTCTAAAGACATGACAGTAATCAAAATTCACCACAGCGACAACCAGACGCCATATTGTAAAAATGAAAAAAAAAAAATGTCGATGAACTATGTCATGTGCGGTATCGTTGAATAGGTATTTTAAAATCATCTTTAGGTTCCCTTTATCATTTTTCAATTTAAATAATAGTTTAGGATATATAGCGATTTAAAGTTGTTTAGCAAAACAATAATTCTCTGAATATTAACTAAAAAGTATGAAATAAAAAAATATTTAACGAAAAACAAAAAACCCGACTGCGTTAAAAAAACTAAAAAGAAAGAAACAAGCCCAGTAGATAAGAATTCACTCATTCACACTCACAGTCGGGGCCCGTTGGGAAGATTTGATTGGTATAATTTGAATGGGCCCCGACTGTGAGTGTGAATGAGTGAATTCTTATCTACTGGGCTTGTTTCTTTCTTTTTAGTTTTTTTAACGCAGTCGGGTTTTTTGTTTTTCGTTAAATATTTTTTTTTATATAGTCAATAGTCTTTTTCGTTCCGGGGTCACGGTAATGAGATAAGTCTCGCGACCCCCGCACGCTATGGCCTTCTAGAGGGGGGCCCCGTCATCATGCTGACACTCTTTGAGGCGTGCGCGCGCGCGGAACACAACACGCCCTCGACCCCTGGGCCATGGTCGGACAGCGTGTGCCCACTCCCACAGTGGCCGGAGATCGTCTGCTGACGTCCGTCATTGCAGCTGGGGTGAAGGGGGAATGCTGTCCTCTCACTCTTTTTTTGGGCACAGGCGCGGGGCCCCCTAAGGCGCGGGGCCCGTAGCATTTGCTGCCTCCCGCTATATATTATGGCTAATCCGGCACTGGGCCTTATATCTCTTACCTGATAGACAGGTTCTCCAACAACCCCTCATGGTTGCCCAGCTGCTTCTTGAGCGCCTCATAAGTGATGGCTCCCCGCTGTTCAGAATCAGCATCTTCGAACATGGCGCTGGTCAGCTGATGGAGCTGTTCGTCGCTGAACTGCATGCCGTTCTCCTCCATGCATGCTCGCATTACGTGGGCTAGCTCCCGGTGTTGGATGAGACCGTCGCCTGTGGGGGTAATTGTAAAGATTAAGATTAAGAATACACAGGGTGAATTTTCAAAACACTCAAGTGACTAAGATAGTGATGAGTATGGTTGTTGATAGATGGAGAGGAAGAGGAAGGCCAAAGAAAAATTTGAAGGATTGTCTAAGGAATGATATGAAAGAAAAAGCAGTAAATGATACTGTGACGTCTGAAAGGGGATAGTGGAAGAAAAAAACGGTCAAGTAAAATGGGCTTTGACGGCCAAATTCTAAAAAATGCGGAATAGCGAAATATACTGAAGGGAGTCGCGAGGCCGATTTAAATGAGAACTAAAACAGCATAACTGATTAAAAAAAAAAAAACTATATTCCTGGTCAGGAAATAGGAATAGTCTGCTGATTTTGAAAAAAAAAACGAAACGTCCGAGTCCAGATAATAGTTCTCTGCGTATAGATCACAGGAAACCCTATGAGTGTTTGTTCTGAAAGTGTCATGCCAGAAAAATTGAATTATGAAGACTCCTCTTTGCATGGGATTCCGTCGCGCTGTTCTTCAGCTTCCAAACCAGCAAGTAAAATCTTAATTATCAGACAGACGTTACCAACTCACCATCTAAATCATAAACCTTGAAAAGAAACCGTATCTTGTCCTCTGGTGTCTGTCCAGCAAAGCGATGTACCGCTGCGATGAACTCCTGAAGCGAGATAGCTCCCGAGTCGTCTTCATCGAAGATCTGGAACACTCGCTCTGTGAAGAACGGCTGGGAATGGAAGAAACCTTCAGTTACTTGATGGTGAATCTTAGCTTAGGCACGAAGTTGCTTCACGGAGGCAATAGGTGACCTATCGTGTCCGGCATTGGTCGAGGACATGCTGCGCGAGGAGACGGAACGGGAAGCGGTCGCCTCCTTCTTCGAAGCAGTCATGCTACCGAAGGAGGCGGGCACTGTGAGGGACTGTCAGACTCGTACTAACATAAATCGTTCGGGTGCGGGGCAGTGGTCCAACTGCTCTATCCAACTAGTTGGACCATGACCCTTCACTAGGGGCAGTTGTCCAACTTTAAAAATAGTTGGACCACAGCACCTTTTGAGAGTTCCGTGGTCCAATTCATTTAAAAATAAGTTGCACACCCTAAAAGCCTCAACTTTAGAATAATATATTCTATGGTACAAGTACCTACTGGTTTGCGGTTATATTCATATCACACATCACACTGCAATAGTAGAAAAAACTGAGCACATTGAAATAATTCTTTTGACTCTTTTTACTAATTTAGTTTTTAATATACCATTTTTTTTTTGTTTTTCTCCAAATACAATGTGACCAATGATAATAACAACCTACAATTTTAACTGTCAGACCAAATTCTATACTTATACATAATTATACAGTTGAGGCTTTTAGGGTGGGCAAATTATTTTTAAATGAATTGGACCACGGAGCTCTTAACAGGTGCTGTGGTCCAACTATTTTTAAAGTTGGACAACTGCCCCTAGTGAGGGTTCATGGTCCAACTAGTTGGATAGAGCAGTTGGACCACTGCCCCGCACCCAATCGTTCTGAGGTTACGTGATGAGACAGTAGTACCGCAACCATGATGACTGGCTAATGTGGAATATACGCCTGGCCCTGCAGTCTCGACAAATTTACCGACAAAAATCGCTCGTTAAGTCTAATCGATGACAAACTTTAATAGATTTTCAACCTTATGCTGTCGAAATAAAGTTGAAAGTCTATTAAAGGGACTTGACAACGATAAGACTTAGCGACCGATTTTTGTCGCTGTCTAATGTCGAGACTGCAGGGGCTGATCTTTCAACGATCCTGTCACATTGCTATCCTATCGGATTCTAAGAAGGAAGAAACACCTGAGTGAAAAGTGCACCTATTTTTGCGCATACGAGTACCCGCCTTAACTAATCTCCGTTGAGTCTGGCTGCCGTCACCGGAATCAGGAGAAATCACAAAGCAATAAGACTGGTCTTAGTTTACTCACATTCTTAGACACGACGATCTTCTGGAACTGTTCCCTGGTGATCTCTTTCTCATCTCCAACGGTTGCTCGGAACAGCTTCTCCAATCGGTCAACACTGTGCTTGTCGAAACCGACGCGAGGTCTGAAACAGTCACAATCATTCTATTAGGTGATTCTACTACATTGCTTCACTGTTACGGCATTTTTCTGGTGGTCGTTACTGTTGATTCAGGCTCTCAGGTGGCCTGTGGGAACGAGATGGTACTAGGCAACTTTTATAGCTGTGTTTTTCACACAGTGGAACTACTCTCGCTATAAGACGTCATAGTAAAACCTCAGGAGTTGCATTGGTTTTGGAAAAACTACTGAGGGATTGTTCCAAAAAAAAAAGTAAGGTTTGCCAAAAAAATGAATGGATTGTGTAGAGACTTGAATGACATCTATGAGAGAAAAAAAGGAGAAAATGAGTTCGTGACGTCTGATATCGAAAATTGAAGACAAAAAACTTTTGGGGCGACCACCCCAAGTAGAATGGGAAATAGGGGCAGGAAGAGGCACTTTATAAAACATAAGGAATATGAATAAAAATACCTGCTACTGGTAACTGTGGACAAGAACTCCATGATTTCGTCAGCAGTTGCATATCCGTCACCATCCGTGTCCACAACCCTCAGCAACTTATTTGTCACCTAGAAACCACCAGGTATTTTGAGGAAAACCACACATTAACATGAAAAATATTAGAGATTATTCTAAAATGGGGTATCTGTGAGATTGTTTGTAAAGATTCTACCCTCAATATTTTTTTTGCATTTAGTTAAAACAGCGCCCTCTGTTGAAAAATCTGTAAACAAAAATCGCTTTTGCTATTTAGCAATAGATGACGTTGTATAAAATATTGTACTTACAACTTTATTTTTAAGAATCCGTTGAAATGTTTCCAATGTTATCACACCATTCCCACATAAAACATATGCTACGCTTTCTAATTGTTCAATGAAGTCTATTTGTTTGTCCTCCCTGAAAACAAAAATGGAAATTAATTTGAGAGTTGCTTCTTCTACTCGCTAGTAGATGGCGCTGTATTATTAAACTTCAATGTGTGTATAACCCGATCTAGTCAAATTATGGGGGAGCGTTAAATAAAAGAATAGGACTACGTGTGAGCAGAAGCGCATGCTCTAATGTAATGCCTTCAAAAACTAGCCTATGGTTACATGGACTTACTGCTACTTAAAATGCTAAATTGACAAAAATGCAAGAACCGTCTCGAAGGGCCACCCTAAACTGCAATCGTGCATTTTATGCTCTCACGGTGATCACTCGTTGCGGTTCAGGTTGCATAACTCCTCCCTCCTCAAGAGCGAAATTATCAGGGTTGTTAAGATTC